>CM046950.1:28443279-29068279 GCA_025698515.1 Gossypium sturtianum
AAGTTCTTTGGTTTTGGTGATAATGTACAGATTTGGATCAAGAAAATTATTCCACCTACAGTTAATTGTTTTGGGGGGTGTCTTGTTACCTAGGATGAAAACAATAATGGCGTGGTTAAAGGGGGACATAAAACGCCGTTAAGCAAGCGACGATGGTTGGCAAGTGAAAAAGACAAAGAATAAAAAAAAAAGAGTAAGAACGTGGCAAGATCTAAATAACATGGACCCCAACGATGTCATCCTGATCACGACACGTGGTATGTGCATAACATGTGTCACCGCTGTCAACCATGTCTTTCTGTCCAGTGTCCACGCCACTCTTTTTTGTCCTGTAATAAAACTGGAATTTAAAAAAAAAAAAAAAAAAGACGAAAAGAGCGCCTCTTGGAATCTGTCTCGGATCCAACCCCAACCCTAGTTCTAATTTTGCCATTTTCAACAGTTCCTTGGATCTATATAATCGGGTAATGAATATTAATTATTAATAAAGGGAAGAAAAAGAATTGAATAACACTTGACAAAGGCTCCTTAACCAGAGTTGTATGATTAGAAAAAGAAGGAATTGTAGCTGAAGCTTTGCTGAAAATAGTATGAACTTAAAAAGAAGCAAAAGAAAGGAGTCCACTCCACAGCCGTTGGAAAAAAGAGATGATGACAAGTTGGAATTCCCACTGCCTACTTATTTGCTTAACCCACTTCCATAAAATCATCTTCACCCACTACTTTATTTTTATTATTTTATCTTATATGTACCCGATAACATTGTTTGATTTAATTTAAGTATTTCCCACTATTTAACCCTTTTTTGTTTTAGGAATATTTAATTACAACGAGGTCTTTCTTACATTTATACACTAATAATGAATTTTTAGGATTTTATTTTTTATATTTTATAGAAATTTAAAAGTTAGTTTAATTGTTGATAAAAACATGAATTTCAATTATTAGTTTTTATTAATTTGTTACATCTAAAATTTTAAATTATTGATTTTTGTTAATTCCTTATAAATTAATTTTTAAACCAGGTTTAACAATGGCTAATTAATTGGGTTAAATTTTTAATTTTCATAAAATATATGTAAAAAACGTTGCAATTCATAATTATATATATATATATATATATTAGAGTTTATAAACATAAATATTCGAAAAAGTATAAAATAAAGTAATTTGTGTGATAAATTAATCTATTTGGAGAAATTTGGAAAGGTTCGTAGTTACAGCTTCAGTTTCTACCTTATAAAAGACAAAAAGTTCGACATTTGTGTCAATGAAACAAATAAAAACCTCTTATTAAAATTTTAAACATATAAATAAAGATAATTTATTAAGCTTGATAGATTTGTCTTTCTCTATGTCTCTGTTATGGTTGCAGAGAGAGAGCCAAACTGAATCAATCTCTAGGCATTTGCTTCTCCAATTCCAATCTTCTTTTTCTTTTTCTTTTTCTTTTTTTACTGTAAGTTCTCTATTTTTTTCCTTTTTAAATTGATTCTCTTAAAAGATCTTTCTTTTTCCTGTTTTTTATTCAAAATTTTCGAGTCATCTTAGAGTTTTAATTTAGCATCTTGTAAAAAACTTCCCTTTTTGGTTTGATGTTATGGGAGTTTGCTCTTTTGATGAGAAATTTGGAGGAAAGAAGAAGATTAGCATGAATTGTGGGGGGCGGAATTAGAGATACCCAAATGCAAAATTAGAAATTGAATTACCCTGTTGTATAAAGTTCGGCTTGATTTTGAATAAGATTTCGGGGATCAGTTTCTTTTTTAGGTGCTAGTTTTGATTGTCGAAGTTCTAAATTTTTATATCAGTTGAACTTTGAATTAATGGAATGATCCATCCGCCTTCCTTTTAACATAAATTTTAAAATTTTCCTATGAGAATTTTCTGATGTTTTTGTGTTATGCATATGATTCATGTTTAATCTATTAATCTTTTTTTTTTTTTTATGAATTTTGATGGAAGTCAACATCAGATTTGCACATAAGTTATGTTATATTAGATGATAGTGAGTGGGAAGTTAGTTGAGATCATTGTTGATTTTGGTTCTTCTTCTTCTTTTTTCTTCCCTCTATTTATATCTCATAATTAAAATTCTATGTTTGGGCTATTTAGCTCTCTAATTGTAATTTCTGAATTTCAGAATAAGTCGTGAGAAATGCCAGCAAAACCAGGGAATGATGATCAGCAGATAGACCATGGGGCTCAAAGTGTGTTGCAGTCAACTGCCTACTCTGAACCCTGGTGGAAAGGAGTTGGGACTAACCCCTTTGGTGAAGCTGCCTCGAAGTCGCCTTCTGTAGAACAACTAAATGGTTCAGTGGCAAATGGAGCTGTGCATTCACAGGCTCATGGGGACTTGGGCAATGAAGGTAATTTCAAGAAAGAGAATCTGATCAATGTAGGATCACAATCTCTGATTTCTCATATTAGTTAAAGATGGAATGCTTCTTTTTATGCTAAAAGACCGCAAGGCATCAGTTTTTGGACCAAACAAACTCTGTAATTTGGTATTGGACTGATGCTTTTATTTATATTATTACTTTATAGGATCGGTGAAGCTGATTTAGTTCCTCATGCGCTGATAATATATTATGATTCTAAAAATGGAAGAAAATATATTGTTTTCTTTTAGCTAATGTCTCCTTTCCTTTTGGTTCTGTCATCCATTTACCTACTATTCAGTGTATTGCAAGAGCTGGGAATTTGTTTTAGAAATCAATTAAGAGGATGTGATCGTGTCTCATGAAACGAAAAAGGGAGAAAAAGAAGAAACATGTCATATGACAGAAAACTAAGGGGCAGAATATAACTTTTCTAAATAGGTTCTTGATATATCTAGGAGTAAAAATAGGATTGTGTCATCAGGTGATTGAAGGGGAAGTTGAAACGAATTGCCTTCCCTTTATTTTGGTTCATGGAACAACTTATTGTGATTGATAGCTCAGCTCGTCAAAGGGGGAGTGAAACCTTAGGATTTGTTAGAGAGAGACCCAGATCTCGTAGGGTTTATCGACACAAATTCTATTTTAAGATATTAGAATAATTAAAAAAATTATATGCAACTAAATAAAGTCCTACAAAACACCACTTCTATTTTAAGAGTCCTAAAACAACTTCTTTAATTATAAGAGTCCTACCTAACTTCTCCTAAGAGTCTTACTTCCACACAGGGTTAGTGTTTTTCGATGGGAATGTATGTCCTTACTATTTACTTTCTAAAGTTCATGTATGCTGTCTTGGGTTGTTGAGGAGGACAGCAAAAGCCAATTAATCAAGATTGGAAATAGTTGCAATCATAGGATGCTAACTAATGCCATATAATATGTCTGCATTTTGCATGAAATTGAGGCATACAAACCCTGTGCTTTGCGTTCATTGGATATTAATGCTATCTTGGTTTTGGATCAGATGGGAGAAACGGACAAGATCGCCAACATCTCAAACACGTTCCTTCCACAACACCCCTTACTTTGGGTGAACACCATGAACCAAATTCCCAAATGGAACTAGTTGGTCACTCGATTGTAAGGCCTCTCTCCTTCTCTCTCTCTCTCCCCCCCCCCCCCCTTTGCATGTGCACAAGCATCAACCCCTGCATACACTTTCATACATATCAGTGCATTCATGAATGCATCAGCATACAGCTATCATGTATTTTAGTAGTCAACCTACATTTTTTGTGTTCTTTGGATGTATATGAGTTTACTTTGATTTTCTCTTTGACTGTGGAAGAACACTTGCTCCAAACTTTCAGGTCTTGACATCATATCCTTATTCAGATCCTCATTATGGTGGAATGCTGACTTCATATGGGCCACAAATGATGGTATGCTCTGATTTTCTTGTTCTGCTGTAAATACTTTGGGGAACTGGAAAAGACAAAATTTAGTGACTGTTATTTGCAGTAGATGGCAGTTATCTGGTTGCTAGAAAATAGATTCTTTTAAGCTATAATTAGAATAAGCAATATGTCTCCTTTTGCGGTGTTATGCATCTATCACTTCTGAAATATACAACGTTGACAAAAAAATTTGTGATGGTGAGGCTTCTACATGTAGGATTGTGGTTCGTTTCCTTTGTTTAATGCTATTATTCTGGGGCCGCAAATAATGCTTACAAGTTCATAGAAAATGATTCATCCTTTCTTTGCTTTCCTTGAGGGAAAACTGAGCTTGTTATTAATATTTTAAAATATAATTGCTAATTATTTTACAATTTGCGCACAAATAGCTGAACACTAATTTTACCATCTGATTGATCCAACCATCACCTAACCTTTCCCTTCTCTTTCTTTTGCACGAGTTTCATGTGTTTTTAATAATGGGGATTCAGATTATGAACTTACTATTTTAAAGGTTTAGGAGATGTCTATATTATTTTGCCACACAGAATTGTTGAACTTCATGTGGTCTATTGCTAACGAAATTCAGGTGTCACCACATCTATATGGAATGCATCATGCTAGAATGCCTTTGCCTCTTCAAATGGAAGAGGAGCCTGTTTATGTAAATGCAAAGCAATATCATGGCATTTTGAGGCGAAGACAGATACGTGCTAAGGCTGAGCTTGAAAAGAAAGCCATTAAAGTTAGAAAGGTAAAAATGGTATTCTTTTAGGGGGCTTTCCCCCCCATTTCTTGTTTAGTGGTGCCTGGTAGAAATGATAGGAAGGTTCACGACTCAACTCTGTTGCCATTGACTACAGCCATACCTTCATGAGTCCCGGCATCTACATGCTATGAGAAGGGCTAGGGGTTGTGGAGGTCGTTTTCTTAATACAAAGAAGCAGGGTGATGATGTTACCAGCCCCACTTCACAAAAGGGCATGAATTCAGATGAAAACATTTCAACCAAATCATCTATCTTGTCTGGGTCTGAGTGTGTATCCGCAAATGGTGTTGGAAATATGAATTCCTTCTATGGTCAGCAAGAAGGAAATTGTGCAAGGGATATCATGCAAGGGAATGGGGCGCAACATGGGGCCCCTTCAATTAAATGAAATTTATCCTTGAGGTGGGTGGCACTCTCCAGCATTGCTGTGCAGGTTTGGCAAATAGTTGATATTCATTGTATGAAGGGGTCATTGTTTGTGTCTGTATCTAATGGGGTTGTTCTTCCATACAGGCAGTGCTGGAGGTATTTGCCCTGGATCTTGGGTGTCTGAATCCCTCCTGGAGTGGTGTTCCTCAGGCAATTCATTCTTGGCTTTGGTTACTCATGGTTAAAGGGGTTATTATATGAGAAGATATGTGGTCTTTGGTTTTTTATCTTCACTCTGGTAATAGCTTTGACATGCTTCCCTTTGACCCTTTCGTAAAAAAAGAAGAAGATAAAAACAGGTGTTGTATCTAGGCAGTAGCAAACAGTTGTGAATGTGCAAAAATTTCAAACAAATTTACATTAATTTGAGTGTCAAAGGGCTTGGAGACTTGTGTATGACTGAAAGAGCTTCGAACTTTTCCATCAGTGTGGCCTTAATAATGTAAATGCCGTCTGTTGTTGTTTCTATCTCACTGTCATATGTGTTTGGTTGTTTCATCATTTTTTATGGTTATTGACACCACACGTTGACCTGTCTGTCTAACTGGCTCATGGTTGTTCGTTTAAGTTTCAAACAAGAGTTGGATTTTGAACCAAATAGTTGTTCTTCCTGGAGTATGTATGCATACACACACACACACACACATATATATATATATAGCTTTTACGACATTAGTTGGTGATTGGTGGTTACATCAAGATGTGGTGAAGCTTAAGCACCGTTGCCCCCATTAACATAAAAAGTTTTTTTGGTACAAGAAAACTTAAAACTCAACACACCCACTGAAATTATCAAACGGGTGTGCCTGCAGATCAATCCCATGATGTTGAGGATGGAGACGATTAGGTCAAATGTTTTATAATTAAATTTTGGTACCACTACTAATTAATGGGTTATGTTGGGAGAAGGTAATGTTTAATGAAGATCAGATTCATGGCATGCTGGACTGGTTGGTTTTAAATTTTAAAATCATTTTTAAGTTTTGAGTTTGAGCTATCTTGAGATTGTTAATGGGTTCTTTTAGGAATTTGTCATTTGTTAAATTCAGAGTTATCTTCAGAATTAGGTAGGATGAATTCGAAATAAATTTGATTAATCAAATTGGATTTTGGGTTTGGATCAAAAGATTAACAAATCTAATGGCACTTTACATCATATTGCATGAATATTCAGGAACATACAGAAAAGCAGACGAAGATTTTATCATAGAGTAGTTAGTTATATGAGGCAGGCCCATAAAAGGTTATCATAGGCGATAATGGCAAGACCAAATCAAATGTCAGCCCCCTGGCCTGGCCCATAAGGCAAGCAGCCGAAAACCCTACAAGAAGAGTAAAGAAATTCGATCGGCTATCGCTCTGTCCCTCTTTGTTCAAACGCTCTTTGCCTCTTTCCATCTCTTCCTCGTCTCTTTCTATATTCCATTCTTCTCTTGTATCTATCAAGGATTCTATTTGCGGGTGTTGGGTTTTTATTTATTTATTTAAACTTTTCCCTTTCCTTATTCTGTTTCAGTGCCTTTTGGGTTTCAAAGAAATGAAAAATGAGTAAGGTCATAGTGTGTGTTAGAGGGTGAAATGTGGTGCGAAAATGAATGATCCCTGTGATGAAACATTTAGTAATCAGAAAGTGAGAATGAAGCACAGAGGTGGGAAAGTTGGCGCTCCCTTTCAGTGGTAGAGGTTGAGGAACCAACCATACCAACCCCATGTGTTTCAGTTTCATGGTGGGTCGATACTTGGCAACTCCTGAGGGATCACTCTTCTTTTTCATAAACTAACTGGATGAAGATTCTACTTTCATACCTTTTTCTCTTAAAAAAAAAAACACCGGCAGAATTAAAAGATTCAGTTACCATCGGCTACGTAAGATTTTCAAGTTCTCTATTTCCATTATTGGGGGTAGTGAAGTCTGTTTCCATTTTCTGTATTGCTGGATCATTCATTTGAGATGTAGGATAGTCTGGCATTCCATTCCATTTCTATGGAGCTGGGAATTGTTAAATTTACTCACCTTCCAAATAAGAGAAAATAAAAAGTAGTTCCAAGAAAGGATTCAACTCACAATTCATTGTTTTTTGATATCCCTCTTTTTGAGTTTTATGAAGTGCCTGAGTTGATTTGCAAGTTGAAATAAATACTTAGGATTCCGAAAGAATGAGACAAAGCTGCAAAAGCCTTTTGAGTATGTTCTATTTCTTTGTTTTTCCGATTACAACATTGGAATGCGACACATTTAACTGGTTTTCACAATCATATAAACTAGGCCGGCCCTCCATAAAATTAAGGCAAAATAAAACATATTGTAAGCAGAATGGGAAATGCTGATCCTTTAACTTAATGAGATTACCCAGTTACCTATCAATAGTCACATAAACTTACAACTTTGTTTTCTCCTCAATTTCAGGCTAATACTGCCATTAGCAGCATTCCTAAGATAATACAGACAGAAAAGCTCACTCAAGTGAAAAAAATATTAGTCAAAAACACTTTCTATGAACCACAGAAGGTCCAGTCTCATCATAATCTGCCTTTGTTACATGCTGATTTTGTGGAAACACCACTTTAGCAAGAATTGCACCTCCTACCCATGCTGAATACACTGACAAATTCTCTGGCATATATTCTGGGGGCTGCCAAAGAAAACTCACGAAAGATTAACAAAATCAACAAGAAAGCTAAGCATACACAATTAGATTGATATGATATTACCTTCACCAGAGAAGGACGGATAGCTGATGAGCAGAGGCTTGCTTCTTTCTGGAACCTGGATTCAAAACCTGCATTAAGCAGGGCAAACATGTTATCAGCTGGGAAGCAAACTACACCCAAGTTTTACATCCAAAACTCTAATACAACACTCATGTCATAGCTACGAGTGTGCATATTTAACATGTTATTGATAATTGCGTTATAACAATCCAGGAATAACCACCTTCATCATCCAAAGTCAAAATATCACAAAAATTGAAGGATATGATTCTCACCAGTCATAGATGTAGTCCCACCACAAAGAACGGTATTTTCTAAGAGTTGCTTCTGGTTCTCAGAAGAAACCGTTGCAATACTACGAACAAGCTGCTCAACAATTCCATGAGCTTCTAAGCCCAATATAGATGGTTGGAACAATGCCTCACCAACAGTAAATCTTTCCCTTCCAATTCTTATCACCTGGATTGTCATTTGAAGAATCTTATAATCAGAAACACAACTCAGATATCCTACTTGTAGAAGATGTGCCGAAGAACATGAAGCATGCTGAAAATAAGCTAGAGGGAGAAATGTATAGCCATGTTATCAGAAATAGCAAAGAATATCCATAATACATGTAAAAAGATCAATTAATGAGGGAACTATAAACTTATGTTCCTGAAAAATGGCACTGTTATTCTGTTTCTTGGTAGACTAGTCATTTTAAATTCTAAAAATCTACACTGAAAGTAACAAGATTATAAACATCTTTTAAGATGTGGGGAACAAAGGTAGAATGACCATAGAACCAAGAGAGCAAGATAAGATGGAGAGGTGTTTCCTCGTTCTCAGTACTCTGACCATGTTCTGACAATTATAATTTCTATTATCTTTTGGAATTTAACAGCCACATCTGATAGAAACAATCAGAATTAGTACATCTAGATATAAGACATAGAACTGATAATAGATCATAAAATATTCATCTTTCACAAATCCAAAGGCATACACATCTCATATATCATTTTTAGTCAGTTTTTCTTATCTTACTCTCTCTTGGCCAAAACAAGGGGGGATGGAAAGCATAAAGGAAAAAGACAAACCTGTCCATCAGGAAGAGTATGTTCCTCTGTTTCACATGATCTGAGGATTCTGTCATAAGCAACTTCATCTTCAGCACAACACGAGAATTGCTCTTTTAGTTTCTCAACATCAGATAAGCTGAGGTTCACCATAGGATTTGATTTACCCAGCTCTTGAGCAAGTAACTTTGTCAAATCAATACCTCCAACTTCAAATCTTCTTGAGGCAATGTGTTGGACAGCACCTTCAAGTACTGCAGCTATGTCTGTTGATGTGCAGTTCACGTGGCAGTACAGAAAATCAATTAAATTAGCAGGGAAAAAAAAAGCCTTTTCAGCTTAAAGCCAATTGGAAGTAATTCCTGATATATCATCCACAGCTTAATTCCAACTTTACAAGGTAGTTAACACTTTGACCAGCTAATTTTTTATGCATTTACTATATAACTTGATTCTTGGCATTGTGCTGGTCCTATTTCCACTTAAACATCACGCCTAAAATGATATATTATGTCCACTGCATATATGAACCAAGCAGCCAAAAACTTAAACATCACATGCTTAAAAAGCATAAATGTACATACCTATCTTCCCATGACCAATATCAACAGTACAACCTGAGATACGCCCAACAGCATACAGAGATAATACTGCTTGTTCCGACGCATAAAATCCCGAGACATTAAAAGTTTCAAATAGCAATTGCACCAGTCGTTCTCTAACAGCCTGAAAACAGATTAGATTTAAGGAGCCACAAAAAGTACAATGATGTGCACCATCTATTCACATGGTAATCAACACCAGAGTAATAGAGTTGGCTATAATGTTAGGGAAAAAAGGTGGCAATGGGATAGTTTGACTGCTTTCTTCTTAGGTTGACACTAAGCAATACCTAACATGGGTGCAACAGTAAACTAAAATATATCAACAACAGGAACATGGCATACTTCATAGTGAATGTTCGACCCAACTTCTGGAGCAGCTTATTTATACAGAAAGACTGAAGATGGCCAAAAAGGGTTCGCAATTTTCTAAACTAATTAAATAGTATCTTAGTTTTAAATAAATTCAAGTTGACCACACTATGGAAAAAGAGAACAATACTATACAAAGCACCTCTTCTAGCAACCCCAAACTGGCTCAAAAAGGCTCCAATTCTTTACAATACCTCATTTGAACTCAAGTAAAATAGGCATGGCAGGGAATATAGGGAGGTACAAAGTGATTTAATAGTTGCTAAATCCCCTCTACAATTAAGCGCCATGATTACAGCAGATGCATGAGGGCTACATTTGGCAAAAGTCTCACGTAGTTTACTTTTTCTCATGAATATGCAAAACAAAACATTTGAAAGAACAGCATGATGTTTATCATCTTTCATTAGGGATGGAGAAACAAATCAACTCGAAGATCAAGATTAGCAAGAATAGATAAAGATGAGTAACCTTGGGAGTACAAAGCGGTTCAGTAAACAAAATTTGTCCTTCATTTCCAACTTCCCATTCAAGGCCCGTGTATAGAACATGGTGCAACAAATCTTCCATGGCATCCCAGTCTTTAACGCATCCTCGCACAACAGGATCAATGGTAACATCTTCTAACAATGAATTATCAGCAGATGATCCATCTTCCAGCATGCGTTTCATTTGAGTAGGCATTATCTGTCCACAAGTCAAAGAATTCAAATTGGCAAACCCTAAAGCCAAATAAGCAGTTCAACCAAAATGAAGCGACTCTTACTGAAACCTCGTAAAGAAATATATTACTTAATAAAGGAATAGAGCGAGAGGGAGAGCTTTCAAGCTGTCCCCAAATCAAAAGCTACATTTTGGTTAGAGTAACCCTTTGAAAGAAACCTTTTCAATCAATTTAATTCTTTTTAGCCACTGTTATTCTTGAGGAGGTGTTAAAAAGAAAGAAACATACCAAGGATGGAGCCTGATCTGGGACGGCAAGTCCCGCCTTGAGGAGCTTGGAGCCAGCATCGACCACTGCCGCCTCCATTTGGCCACAGAGAAACAAGACACAAAACCAAAACCCTAACGTTCAGTGTATGGCGAAAACCCTAGATTTGATGCCTCGGGTTTTAGATAGGGCGTTAATGTTGAATCTCTTGCTTCACTTCAAAATGTATGATGTATTTTGAGAAATCGCTTCGTCTGTTACTGCTACTCTTCAGAACTAAGCTTAACCTTCCTTTCGTTCTTTCTACAGTACCCAATCTATATGCCACCGTTATTATTTTCTTTTTCTTTTTTTAATTTATTCAATTTTTCAATTAATATTTTTTTTTTTTAGCTCAGGAATAGTTGTTCTCTCTATTTAGAAATCCTATTCATCAAAATTTAATAGCAAAGGCGTAAAAAATGAGGGTTTTTTATTTATTTATATATTTTAAATATCTATATAGTTTTTAGTAATTTATTAAACAACGTAAATATTAATAAAACCCATATGGTGTGCCAAAACTGATATAAAACCAATTTTTATCAGTAATTATTGAGAAGGTATATTTTTGTAGAACGAAAATTGGAAATAAAATAAAATGGCATTGCCCATAACAGGATGTGCCAAATCTCTCTCTGACCCAAATATCAATCCGTAAGCAACTAGGAATCAATTTCTTACTTCTATTACTAACCCAATTCCATCAATCGTAAAGCTATTAACAATCTACTCATGTAAGTTTCTAAAAAACAAATTATTTACAACATATTCGGACACAAAGCTAGCTTCTCCTTTAACAGTCAAGATCAAGTTTCTAAAACATTACTCTGAAAAACAGATTATGTACAACATCATGAAGCTAGCTAGCTAGTACTTCTCTTTCATATAAGGTTTGTTACCGCAATTTCATGGTTGTTACATGCAGGATAATCCTCCAGGTTTTCGACCTCCAAGTTCCAAGGCATACCATCCACATCCGCTTCGTCAACTGAAATCAACTTGCAATCTTCACCAGGTTGAGAACTATCATCACTTTTTTTAGAGCAGGAAGCAGCAGTATCTGTGACTTGCATGTCTGACAAAAGGGCTTCAAGGGAACCATCATCACTTTTCTTAGAGCAGGAAGCAGCAGTACCTGTTACTTGCATATCAGACAAAAGGGCTTCAAGAGGCGACTTGTTAATGGAGTTGTCTTCAGTGGTAAACTTTACATCCAGGATTGGAGTTTCAAAATTCACTACAGAAGAAGCATATGATAATTCCAGAAAATTCTTCAGAAAGTCTTCATGATGATCTTGTTTAGCTACTTCTTTAATTTCCTTGTCCCCAGGAGCTCTTTCCACATCAACATCAGACTCATCATCAATATGATCTTCGAGGAATTGGTTCAGAATATCCATTTCAGCAAGAACTAAATTTTTTCTTGTTGCACTGCTAACTTCCCCATTTCCCATGTCCCCCGCTATCTGGTGTTCATGTTTGGCTGGAGTATCTATGTAGCCAACCGCCTCATGGCAAGGACCTTGCTTTTGATAGTCTTCAACAACTTCTTTAGCTGCTTGCTCAGAATCGACCTCATTAAGAGAGCATGTCACCTCCCCTATCCTCTCTAAAGAACAGTCGGATGGCACCAATGCTGTTTTTGAATCCTTTCCATCTCTTGTGTCAAGACAGCAAGGTTCAGATGCTGGTGACACCTTTTTATCAATAATACCATCTTCTTCATGTAAAATTTCAGGAGCTTTTACACTTGGAGCTTGAATGTTCTTCTCTATCTCTATGTAAGTTGAAGAAAGGAAGTTGGCAAGGGCAGATGCTAATGCATCATCAATTGACATGGTGTGCTTTGGTTTATCCTTAGAAGAACCAGTTTCTGAAGCAACATGATCTTCCTCATCATCAGCATTGGACAGATCAGAACCGGTTTCTGAAGCAATGTCATCATCCTCATCATCAGCATCGGAAAAATCAGGGGCAGTGACAACAAATCTTGGGAATGACCGAGTAGCATTTATCGGGTAAATGGTTTCATCAAGTTGGTTAGGTGATAAAATACCCTTCTCATCAGATGCATCATCAAGTTGGTTAGATTCATTACCAGTGTTACAAGAATAATTATCAGAATTCTGGCAGGAAAATTCAGGTGCAGAGAATTTTGTGCAAGATGGCAATTCAGATGTCTTAGGGTTCTTAGTAAGTTCTCCAAGCTGCTGCTCTACACGCTGGAGCCTTGCATCAATACTGCTTATGGGCTTTAGCATGTTCTCTTCAAACTTCAATAGGAGATCTTCTACTCTACTGACTCGAGAAACAAGCTCATTCAGGGATCTCTCAATATGCCCACATGTTACATCAGGCTTGATTGTAACATGCTTAAGTGAGGGGATCTCATGTTGATTTGGTTCAGTAGTTGCCGCAACTGCTTCCTGCAAGTTCACCTCCCGCTGATTGGCTAAACTGGGTTTTACTTCTTGCAGGATTTCATTTCTAAAATTTAATGGTTCAGTGCTCTTTGACCCATCTTCTTGTTTCATTTCTTTTGTTTTTGAGCCAAAAATCTCTTCATTTTCTATGCGGTGAAAACCTGCTGTTTTAGATAACTGCAAAAGTGTGGGAGCAAGCATAGCCATAAGAGAATTTCCTCCCGCATTTCCCATCTGGCTGACTTCAGTTTCTGAATCAGCTATATCAACAGGATCAGCAAAAACATAGAGTTCATCAACACATACACAGCCTTTATTCTGAAGCGAAAGCAACCGGAGAGTAATAGACGTGCAGGGGTTTGCATCATTGATCTCAGCAGTAGCCTCATATAAATCCTGAGAACTTCCATCAATCAGCAGTGGATTAAAATAAAGACACAATCACAACTCTATGTCTAAGTGTTACACTGTTACTCTAGTGATAGTCTCTTGCTCGGAAAGGAGAAAAGCAGAAGAGGGGAAAGAAAGGGCCATCTCAGGTTCCTATTTTACCACTTAAAACTAAGATTTCCGTGTTGCAACTATGTTCCAAACCAACTCCTACCTGCAATTAAAATATGCAGATCCTTTAACTTAGATTCAGTTATTGTTTACATTTCTGAGGCCATTACTACTTATCCATTCCATTGTTGCTTCCCTATTCTAATCTTTTGAACATCTATAACGAGTTAAGCTCTTATTTATTTTCTCTCCAACCTCTCCTATAGTCCACTCCCAGAGTCACACAAATTGTATAGAAATAGGTTCAGGTAACCCTTGTAACTTCTGAAATTACCAAGAACGAGCAGCTAACACTATAGAATACCGAGAAAAGGGTAAAGAAGGAAGATTTGCTTGAATGAATCTGCAATTAAGAAAAAAACACTCACCTGTGTGCTACCTGAGTGCACAACAGAATTTGATGACACATTGCTTCCACTATCAAGCAAAGGAGTACCAGGAGCTTTCACTTCAACCCAATCATCTTCATTCGAGTTGGAATTGCTGTCATTTTTCAGTGTCTTCTCATCCAACTTCGTATTGGCTCCTTTCAGATGAGCCAATGCAGATTCATCAAAATTGGGTGCAAGAAGCACCTCTTCATCTCTGCAGGCAACACCACAGCGAACGGTACTGAGATACTCATTGCTGCTCTGTGGTTTAGGAGCATAGTATATTTCATATACCCGAGCAGTACTTCGGACATAAATCTGTCTTACTTCATGGCTCTGGGCAAAAGTAACTGCAAGCATGAGATGATTTACACAAAGCAAGTCAGGAAAAATACAAGAATTTGAAGGGGAAGGAATAATATATCTTTGCTTGATTTCATCCTATGCCAAAATGAACTATACTAATAAAATTTGGAATTTGATACATACTAACAATAATGCTAATAAAATTCACATCGTAAAGAACAAGTAAATCCACTGATTTAACATCAAAAGGCTGAATGTTTCATCAAAAAAATGAAAACCTAATTATCCAGTACGATCAACCAGCACCGCAATAAATCTTTTCGTTCGAGATTGTTAAATCTATACTAATAGGGCATGTTACAAGTTCGGGAGGACTCACTGGTGATCTCGCAGGGGCCGGAATCAGGTGAAGTAGGGCACAAAATAAGGGGGGATTTAGGAGCGGAATCGACGGCGGTTAGATCATCGAGGGCAGGTTCATGTTGATCGGATCCGGCGATTGATGCTAATGATGACTCGAAGATGACGGAGTGAAGGAGGGAACCATCGGCGATAGACCAGTTGGTGGAGGAGTTCCAAGAAGTGTCGTAGTGGCGGACAGTATCCATGGTGGTTTTGTCTTTGAGGAATACCTTGGTTTCTGAATCTGTTTTGTAGGAGACGGGCATGCTAAAGTGAGAGATATGGAGGTGGTGACAACGTCGTAAATTAAGGGAGCTTTTGAGGACAATTTCGCCCCAAGGAGTTTATAGGAGCACTTAAAATTTTAAAACTTATTTATTTGATAATAGTTTAAAATAAATAAATCAATTAAAAATCAAGTTTCGAATGTCCAATTTGATTAGTTTATCTGGTTCGATTAAATAAATTATTAAAAATAGAATAAAATGTTTCATTGATTTTTTTAATCCAATTCAATCGGTTCATATCAATTCACGAGTCAATCAATTTAACTTAAACCAATATTCTTATCATTCCTCGTTCGACTAGTCTATCTAGTTTTAAAATTAGTGTTAAAATTTAATATTTTTAATGATTTAATGTTTTTTTAAATATATTTGATAATTATAAAAAATAATAATAAATAGATAAATAGTTAATTATCAATAAATAAAAATATTTTCAATTAATTTTTTTTATCTTATATTTTAAGTATCTTTCATTTAAAAATTGAAATATTTTTTAAAAATAAAAAAATTATAATTTAAAATTTACATTTATCAAATACGCTAATTATATTTAGTATATACTAATTTCATTTTTCATGTAACTTCTATAAAAAAAAAAAAGTATATCAATTTAATATTTTTTAAAAAAACACACCTAAATATGCTCCTGACTCAATCAACAGTGAGAACCCAAATAAGCATTCCATTAGCACTAACATGTAAATTTATTAGGATTGAATTTTATTTTGGCATTAAAATAGGACTGAATAACAGTAAAAGAAACTCTTTTTTTTTATGAAAGATGAATATTTGATTAATAGACCATAACTTAGGTTTAAAATTCACATCACTTTTAACACACACAGGGGTTATCACTTAGAACTTACAAATAATCTTATAAAATTAAAGTAATGGAAATATTAAATATCAAACTTCAGCATAGTAAAAAGGACTAAAATCATAATTAGGCCTTTAGTTTCCGAACAGAGGACAATGGAGTAAACGCCTGATGGCTGGAAACCAGATAAGAAAGATGAAAATGGAACAAATCAAAACATCCATATGTGATCATCACAATTAAGAAAAACACAAATTTAAATTAGGTTTCTCAATTATAAAAATGAAAAATTACAAGCATTATTAAATTACATCCTTCAGCCCCTGCCCATAACAAGCATAGTCTCATAGCACTCGAGCAATGAGCAGTGGCACTGCCTCAGTTGCGACAGATCCTAGCAGTTGGCATAGTAACACAAACAGGAGCATACGCCTTCTTGGCCTCTGCACTACCACGTTTAGGCTCCGCCGTTGCAACCCCCGCAACCGAGCAAATAGCAGCAGCTGCAGCTGCAAACACCATCTCCCTCCTGCCATTGTTGCCCTCTGTTTTCCTCTCACCGCTCATCTGGACACTCTCCACTTGAGCTCCCTTAGCAGCATTGGCAACCACTAGTCTCCGCTGGGTAATTCTTGGAGAACCCTTTGTGAGGTTAGCGGTGCTAAGGAATGATGTTGTCATGGTGATGGATGCCATTTTTCCTGCAGGTGCTTCTTAGGTGCCAATATGGAGGGGGCCTTTTTAGCTTAAATTTCTTAAGTCTAGAAAGATGCTGAAAAAAAAATGAGGTGGTGGATGGAGCATCCGTATATGAGATCTTATCAGAAGAAAATTTTGGACCAATATTTGAGTGCCACATCATTCATATTATCTTTGTTCTAAACCTGTGGTAGCCATTAAAATCTATTGGGTGGTACCCATTTTTACAAAAATGGTTTGGGGGCCAACAATGTAAAGAACACAACTGCCTCTCCCTCTAGATAACCCTTTGCAGCTAGAGAAAGGCAGGCCAGTGAAGAATGGATATGGAGGAAAAAACAAAACAAAAAAAAAAGAGCTAACCAGTGACTGAAAAATGAAAAATATTGAAGAGATTCTAATGATCATATAGAGTGACAACAAAATCTTTTGAATTAACCATTTATATAATTTAGAATTCAACATACATGGAACCAATTAGGCCGTATTCTACAAAAATTGTAATTTGAGATTATATGAATTGGAACTGAGGAATTTAGGACATTATAAATCTAAGCATACAATGCCTCCTCTTCTCTCGCGTGATATTGGGGTGGCAATAAATCATATACATTGGCAAAAAGATCTTCACGACCAGATGGTACTCCACCAGCAATAGGTGCATCCAAGACTGAATCAGGTATCGCCACAAGTGTTTCCTCGAAGAAGGATTTCATTGTCTGCAATAACAAAAACCGTGTCAGTAGCCATTAATAAAAGTTTGCGAGAGTAGTATAAGAACTTAAGGATCCCAATCATAAATTTATGGATCCATAGTTTCAGGAAGCTACTTCGACTAATGAATGAAGTGTATTCCCTTAAATGATCAAAGCTAAAGAAAATTTATCTGCATTGAGTAGCAGAGTTTTGTCGATTCTTTCTAGGACAAAACTATTCAGACCATTTCCCCAAAGTTGTACCAACTCTCTGAAGGTAGAAGTAAGAAGGTTTGCAACAAGTTTCATACCTTGCAATGCATGAAAGCGGAGTCGGCTTTGCGCTTCCACAGACCATTTCCAGGCTCCGAGTAAAAAAGGTTAAGTAGAGGCTGCAGATTCATTAAGATACACTATGGCTGAAGGTAATGGGGGTAAAAAAAAGCTATATTAAGTTCAAGATAAACCGTAAATAAACCAGAAACATGAGCAGACCAAAATAGAACATAACATCAACAGAGATAATAATAACACAGTATATTTTTGAAGGTTTTGAAAACCATTTGCAATTGCCAATAACAGCATCAATTTCCCATAATCAGCAAAAGAAATGCAATGATGTTGTGAAACTGACAAAACTGCCTACCTTCGCTACTTCTCGGATATTAGGTCTATTATTTCCATCTTTTCCCAGAACAGAGTCTCCATATTCTTGATATCGTTGAAGGATCTAAAAGTAGAGATATAAACAATAAGAGGTTATTAACTTAATAACAAATTAGAGCAAAATGCATCAATCAAGGGCAGCAATCTTCTATCCTACCTCGCGGCGTGTAATACCACTACTTGGTGCACCATATATTGCAGTATCAACATGTCCCAGAGTTTGCCAGGGGCTGTTTAAGATAACCAACATCTTTCGGTCAGCTAATAGCGAGTTAGCCAAAAATAGAGGATTAGAGGGTAAGGATTTCTAAATACGGGAAAACAAAAGCTTAATAGCAAGCAAAAAGTAAGAGATGCATTATACATACTAGTGATATGCAGCTCGTCCAACCATAACACCGTGAGCTCCTTCTCTTAGAGCTGCATTTGCCTACAATTTTAAATGTCCATTGATAATAAGATATAGATTTTTTTTTGCACATATCAGAGCGCTGACAAGAGTTATGGTAGCAATGCCAAAGAGAAGGCAAAGGTGGTTAAAGACCCCAAGCTAATTAAACTCTAAGCCATCCAAACAAAATATTTCTCTTTTCAACAGAAGGTTTCTGTTCCCTATCAGTTCTCCAAAGGGTAAAGCAATTAGCAAATGTCAAGCTCAATTTTCCAGGACGCAACATCTGTTATTTAATGGTAATTACTAACGGCAGAATGAGATAGTAATAAGATCCAAAAAAGAAATGATGCAAAATTCCTTTAATTTGAATCTGTGAAGGAAAACATTCTCACCATAGTATGAGAAATAACAGAAACTGATCCTAACATAACATTTATGGCATCACCACATAACAACAGAGGACACTAATTATCATTAAAGAGATACAGTTTTGAAAAAGGTTTACCTCAACAACAGAATTAATGCCTCCATTTATGGTAAACGTCAAGTCCGGAAAGTCACGCAAGAGTGCATAATAGAACTCATATCTGAATTCAGAGAAAAGCAAGTTATCAACAACTCGTTTTGTACATAGAGGTATATGAATTTAGATGAACAGGTAAGGTAACTGAACTGTTTGATATAAACAAATAAGAAGCACAATAAAAGCTTACTTTAGTGGGGGAATTCTTCGGTTATCAGCCGGGCTAATGCCATTTAGTAGAGCCTTCCGCGAATGTACGATGAAATGCCTAGTTGGTGATAGGGAAGAAACCTTGTAGATAAAATCACCTGAAATTGAGAAAGAAGAAGAAAGAAAAATAAAGCATCCAATGAAGCTGTCAGAACTAAATACAATGACTGGAACAATCCTTTCCTAACTACCAAAAAGGAAAAGCAACAACAATCATCAGATTCAGTATCAGTTATACGGCTAAATATTGGCAAAAGAACTTACAGAGCTCATTATATGAATCATGATCATCAACACCAATCCGACATTTAACACTGACAGGAACATTTGTATTGGCAGCAATGACTGACATGGCTTCTCCAACAAACTTTCCTTGTAAGTACAAAATGAACAGGTAAGTGCACATTGGAAAAGAAAAACTTATCTAATCAGCTTGTCATTTAGAATTTTACAAGCATTGCCATCAAACCTTTGGATCAAGCATAAGACGAACACCAAAGCACCCATGCCCTGCAACTTTTGGGCTAGGACACCCACAACTGGTTTTGGGGCAGGAACAATAATTAAAAACAAAGAAAAGAAAATGCATTAATGAGAAAAAAAATGCAAAGCAATAGGAAAGTGAATAAAATCATGTAAAGAAATGGTACAAACTTGAAATTAATCTCATCATAGTTGTATGCATTAGCAAGTTCAGTGGCTTTTGCCAAGTTTTCTAATTTACTCCCACCAATTTGAAGGACAATAGGATGCTGTTCAGGAGAATATCCCAAGAACTTGTCCTGAGCACGCAAAAAAGTTGAAATGAAGAGATCAGCAATTATTAACAGTTTACAGTTTAGCACTAGCAAGCATAAAGTTCAGCATTCAACACATGTTCACCAAAAACAACCGGAGAAATCCAATATACATCTAAGATTTCCACTGCTTTCTTTCCATCTTTATTGGTGTTCTGATTTTATCTAAGGGCTTTCGATTCAAGATTCCCCAATGCCAGGTTTGCAACTACTGACACTAATGCCTCGTGTGGTTACTAGTGTAATAGCATGAGAAAAAAGCTTATTTAATACACACAATTACAATAGTTAGACATAAAATAAAGCATATTTAGTACAAATTTAAACTTGAAATTATAAAAATGAGTAAAAACACTTGAAAAAAATAAGACCTCTTCAAAATAAGCAAAATATTTTCCTTCTCTTTCACAAAAACAAGTCATGTGAGTGGCTAAAAATTACCAATTATCATTTGATTGCTAACTGATATATGAAAACATGGTTAAAAAATAATACTCTTACCAAATGCAAATGTTTCTTTCACTAACTTACCAGATTCCCTTGTTGATAAACAATAGTTTCAGCAGCAAGCATCTCTGTGTAAAGCCACGCATGTTTGGAGATAAGACGCGCAAGAGTCCTATAATGATTATCAGTCCATTCCATCATGGGAGCTACGCTGCATACCATACAATAAAAATACATTCTCATTCGTAGGGTGTTTGAAGCAACAAAAAAAAAACGAAAAGGAAACAAGGTGGGGGGAAGCCATAGATGTTATTACGTACCTAAATAGAGGAGGAAGATAGCGACTAGCACCCATCACGTCTTCTGTATGTAATTGAACGTTTTGGTAATAAGAAGTGACCCTTGATTTAGTTGAATGGTCGAAAGGTATATTTCTAGAAAATCTGCGAGGGTTTTTCAGGATAATAGAATGAAAAGGTGTAAATGACGATATCATCAAAGAATAAGCTGAAAACTTCACCATCCTTTTAACCAGACAAAGGCTGCTCCTCTAGGTACCTATCCATTAAAGGAAGCTAGATCATACATTCAAATTATACCAGCAATAGCTATAAACTTTTGCTACTGCGCACTTAATGACAAAAACTATGTTAAATTTCCATTTCCTTTTTTGTTAAAATAACTCCAAACTAAGAAAAATAGACGAACTAGCATATATATGCATGTATTGCTTTTAAATGAAACAATTGATGTGTAAGGAAACATATGTAACTTTAGAAGACAGGGTTCTAAGAGACATTTAATCGAACAGTTGAAGAACGCACACGACGACACACACGATGGTACTAACTGCTTAACAAAATGAAAGAAATGAAGATGTTGAAAAACTAAAAGCTTACATTCATTACACAGGAGATATGGGTTTTGTTTGTTGTTTAACAGTCGGCTGCTGGAAGGCGTTGCTGGGAGTAGGAGCCGAGGAAAAAGATAAAAGTGTCCAAACTTCCAGATCTTCTCAGTTCAATCCTCGCATAATGAAGCAGCGGCCATTTAAAGCCTTTTCTTTTTCTTTCCCTTTTTATTTGAATTGGGTTAATTTCATCAAAGTCCCCAAACTATTGCTCAAATTTCAAATTGGTTCAAAACTTCAAACTAAAGTATGAATAATACTTTGGAAGTTATTTTCTAGATCAAATATGACTTTAAAGTGGATGAAATTTTAAACAGGTGAGAACCTATTACATGTATAGTTTGGATTTAATAGTAAAAAAAGAATAGTCGATCTAAATTTTAATGTTACTATATGTTGTCTTTTAATACATCGTTTTTAAATTGTTCATGTTGTAGGTAAAAAAATTTGTTTAATCCCCTCATTTGTTATAAAATTAAAAGTTAATATAGGATAAAGCTGTAATTTGACCCCTCAAAATGACCAAAAATATTTTCATTCTCTTTAAAAATGATGGAATAAAAATATAATACGTGATAAAATCACACTTTAATTCTCTAAAATTTATGTTTCAATACCGATCCACCTTAAAAAAACTTCTAACTGCACTCATGAAAGGTACACACATTTACAATTTGATCAATGTATTTTAAATATATACTATGTTATATTCAAGCTTTCTTTTATCCTCTAAGATGATGTTTAAGCTAATAGAAGGATTTGATTGATACAATAACGATATTCTAAAAGTCAATTAGAACATTTTGAAGTTCAGGATCAATTTAGGATTTTAGCAATAATTTGGGGATATCTTGTGTGAATTAACCCTTTAAACGGGCTAAGCTCTTGGCCCAAAATTGAAATGGCTGCTCTATCCAAAAACTCAGCCCATCTCTGCCAACAGATATATGTGTGGTTCACGTTCTACTATAACTGAAAACCCGCCATCATCTTCACACTGCCTTTCCATGGCAACTCTAAGCTTCAATTCCACACGAATCAAATCCCCAGCTCTCCAATCCCACAAACCCTTCTCCAAATCCCACTTTTCCACAAAACCCAACAACGTACCATTCCTTTTTCCATCTAAAACCCACCCACAGCTCCACCATTTTAAACCAAATTCCATATCCGAAAGCTCAGTGTCAGTGCCTGAAGAAGCTTTTGATGACGCTGAAGAAGACGAACCAACTTCAGAATTGAGCTACCTTGACTCGGAGACCGATCCCTCGAGTGTTACAGAGTGGGAGCTGGATTTTTGCTCAAGGCCGATTCTAGATATTAGAGGCAAGAAGATATGGGAACTGGTAGTGTGTGACAGTTCGCTTTCACTTCAATATACCAAGTACTTTCCCAACAATGTTATCAATAGTGTTACTTTAAAAGATGCTATGGAAACCATAAGTGAGGATTTAGGTGTCCCTTTGCCAGAAAAAGTCCGCTTCTTCAGGTCAATTTTACAATCTTCTTGTAACATATATGCAAATATTTACTATATTGTTAGCATACTCAATTATCTTAATTGATTTTTGTTCTTCTTGGATTTATAGGTCACAAATGCAAACCATAATTACAAAGTCATGTAAAGATCTTGGCATAAAGCCTGTTCCTAGTAAACGGGTGAGTTCTGAATCTTTCTCTTAGAAGATTCATGAAGGGTACAAGAGAAGTGGATATAGATGCTTGTTTTCCAGTCAAATTTATGCGCAGATTTATTATTCCCTATATACTCGTTGAATTTTGAAATTTCAGCAAAAATGGTTAAATTTATTAACTAAAATATCTTGTGATTATTACGTGGAAAGAATTAGCCATGTGATAATATGTTTGTGGCAGAGGATTTTGGAATTTGCAAAATTTAACCTATATTTTTAGCTTCTAATTCCAAACATAATAATGTTACTTATGTTAAATGGTTCTTGTCCTTTTTTCAGTGTCTGTCACTGCTTCTTTGGTTGGAAGAACGTTATGAGACTATATACATGCGCCATCCTGGTTTTCAAAAAGGTTCCAAGCCACTTTTGGCATTAGATAACCCTTTCCCAATGGAACTTCCAGAGAACTTATTTGGAGAAAAATGGGCATTTGTCCAGTTACCTTTTTCAGGTATATCTTTCACATCTAATGGCGTTAAACGATGCATTTACAAGGCCCTCGAACTGTTCTTCTTGTTATTTAGCTGTTGGATGAATATTTGTGTCAAAGAAGATGATAATGTCTTCATTTCTAAACTAAAATGTTAGTAGTACCCTGCTCTCTTTTCACACCCTTCTCTTGTTCCGTTGTAGCTATTCAAGAGGAGATTTCGTCGTTGGATGAAAGGTTCGTGTTTGGTGCTGGTTTAGATTTGGATTTGCTGGGAATTGAAGTTGATGACAATACATTGATTCCAGGACTTGCGGTGGCTTCTTCACGTGCAAAACCATTGGCAGGCAGGTTTACTATCTCTTTCAATATTTCCTCCTTTACCATTAGAAATAGCTGTTGGAAGTTTGTTTCTCAATTATTGGCTTCACAATTCAATTATGGGGTTTTTCTTGAAAACTAAATTTTAAGGGTGAATGAAAATGCGTTGGTGCAGCTTGGATGAATGGATTGGAAGTGTGTTCAGTAGAGGCTGATACCAGTCGCGGTTGCTTGATCCTATCCGTTGGAATATCTACTCGTTACGTTTATGCAACCTATAAGAAAACTCCGACAACTACAAGTGAAGCTGAAGCTTGGGAAGCAGCAAAGAAGGCATGTGGAGGATTACATTTCCTTGCCATCCAAGACGACTTGGACTCTGATGATTGTGTAGGTTTCTGGCTCTTGTTGGACTTGCCCCCACCCCCTGTATAATTATTATCAATTTGAAGAAATAAATATGCACACTTATATTTTGATTCTAAACTTCAAAATATGTTTTGCTGATTATTGATTCCAAGTATTATAACCAATTAGTTCTTTTTTCAAGTTTGATGAGCTGCAAAAAGAGGAATCAAAAGTGAATTTAGATGTTGAGAAGGATGGGATGTGTAAAAGAGAATTGGACAGTTCCATTCCAACCTCTACAATAAGAAAACGTCATACAGCCTTGGATTCTTCACTAGAAAATTTTAACTGCCTGAAACAAAATGCCTATGCTATAAAGTAACATCAGTACAAAATAAGAGCACTGCCAAATTAGAAAAATGGGGGAACAAAAAATCTCTACAAATCCACTCGCTAAGAACAACTTAGGCCTTTCAGGTTCAAATTTTTGATCTCTTTTGTTTTTGAAGAACAAAACGAACGCCTTGCTTCCCAAGTTCCAAAGTCTTCACTCTACCATCATCTAGCCTGACGGCTAATGTGGATGTGCCTTCAATGCTGTCAGTAACGGCACCCTTATGCCTGTTTGTTCAATATCAAAATAAATATGGATTTAATTCAGGAAATGTGCCTAAAACAATCTTACAATCTCAAATTCAGTAATGAATTCTGCAAAAGACATAGAAAGCAATAGCCAAATTTTACCATGAATTGTCCGAGGCCTGATGAATTTCAACTTTCTTCCCAACTGCATCTTTTCCCAACTTCTTTAAAATCCAACTAGCATCCATCATGCCATCCATTAAACTGTCTTGATGTGATTGTGTGACATTAACATCTTCATCTTCATTAAACAATGATTTTTCCATGAAGGGAGATGGTCTCTTTCTTTTTGACCTTTGGCCCTTTATAGAAGAACTCTTTTCCTCATCGTAATGAGCCTGGGAATTCTGATTGTCAAGAACAGGTTTCTTCAATTTGAACTTAAGAGATGGTTTGGGATCTTTTGGCAAAGAGTTCAAGATAGGTGTGTGACCATAATCTTCACAACTTTCGCCATACATATCAGCTCTGTCTTCCAACTGCTTTCCTGACACCACCTTACCCCCTCTTAGGGTGGAGACCTCACCTGAAGGAGCAGCAGCAAGCCTATTTCCATCTATGCTTCCTTTGCCCGAGGGAATTCGTGTGTGTTCGAGTGGACCAATTCCATATCCATCAGAACTGTTTGCTACACCAAATTTGGACCTCAATTCAGAAGCTTCAGACCTAATTTTGCCAAACTTAATCAAATTTCCTTCTCTCCCAGTTATTTTCACACCTCTTGACTTGGTAGAGCGATCAACTCCATCTCCTGCAAACAGAAAAACATTTGTACTGTCTCAAATGGGAACATTGAAAAACACCTCCCAACTGGTCACCAACGCCAGCAAAAAATGGAAACTTTTTAACACCAAAGCAATGGATCATGATAGCTACATTACCATCACCAGATTTAGCAGTACCGTCATGCCGACCCAGAAACTTGTCACCAATTCTATGTTGATTTGCATCTTGAACACCTGATATTAGCCAAATATTTGAAGTAAGAATAGTTTTTAGGTTAACACCCAAACCAGAGAAAAAACATTTTATTGCATGTCATCCACTATCTTGTACATTCTATAAATAGAATCTTGACAAAAAAATGGGCCAGAGAAAAACCTAAACTAAGATCTTTTGATGCAACTAGAAATATCAAGTAGCAATCTAGGACTTAACACTGACAGCACATCAGAGGAAATGAACAGCTGACTGTAAGAAAATATGACCATCTTAATATGTGAACATGTGCAAATGCAAGTGATATCATAAACAGAATAAGTCAAGCCTTACCATTGTATGAAGTCACATCTTGATCTCTTTGAAAGCTTGAACCATCAGACATTGGGGAGTTGGTAACATTTATTTTTTGTGCACCTAGATTTATGACTAATTTCTTAGCTTTCACAGTCTTTGACTTGTTACTATGTTTTCCATTATCATCTCCACGACCTAAATCATGTGGTTTATTGCTTTTGATTTTAATAACACGAGATGTTCTATCTTCATCACTAACCATCACCTCATCTACCAGCTTGTGTTTCAAAACCCCTGGCTGATTGGTAGAACAAATTCCAGCAACGGGAGAAGAAATATCTTGTCCGTCATTTATCTGAGATGCAACTTCATTGTTCCTGTCCTCACCCAAGCTGTATCCTTGAGATTGTACATCTTGATTCCCCTCAAAACTCAGCTGAGATTCTCCCTTGCTAATGAAAGATGCTTGGTATGCCTTTTTCTTGGGATATTTTTTACTTGAAGATTTTTTTCCATATTCCTTGTTCTTCTTCGGTGATTTGTCAGCAAGCCCTTTAAGAGAGAACTTCAGGGAACGCCCAAATTCATTTTTCGGCATCATAGGACCATTTTCCTCATCATCTGAATATGGAGAGATGGAAAATATTTCTTCTTGAGTTGGCAGCCCTGCAGCAGCTCTCAGGCTAGCTATCATATCTTGATCAGCTATGTCTCTTCTCTTCCAAAGCTCTCGGACAGCATCCTCAAGATCTGTAACCTGGTAAAACATTATGACAGCAGTTGTAAGTTGAAAAGAATTCTTTGCCTATCTCCCTTCTGAGAAAGAAGAAAACAAGAGGGAGAAAGGAACCCTGCACTGCAAAGCTACCTGGTAGCACTCTCCACGACAAGTTGCACATTTATACTGGAGATTGCCATCTACTTGAAACTGCAGATATCTTTCATCACTGCAAAATATTTCTTTCATAAATAAAAAGTATCCAAAACTTGTATGGCTATTATAAAGCTGAAACAAGGCACACTTGCTTCTTTCACTAGAGTACTAGAACTTTTACAAAAAGGAAACACCTCATGCAGAGCATTTTACAAAAATCTTAAGAAATTTAACCATTTATTTTGACGCTATATATTTACAAAGGAATAAAACCATGGGACTTGATGCATGTTGAAAAGATGATCCATCAAAAAAGACATAGGCCTCTGTTTGTGTCAAACTCAACATAATATGCCAGCAACTGCCCTCTTCAAACATGTTAAATAAAAAATAAACAATATAACAGAGGAGAATTAGATTGGTGGTCCTTTAAAAGTACAAAGGTAGAAAGGAACCTGATGCCATCACAGTGGCAGTGCACCCAACGCTGGCAAACATCACAGCAGACCATGGGTGTTGATTCGGAGTCCCTGTAAACCTGTAAAGTTGTACCACAATGCCTAGTAAGTTCAGCTTTCTAGAAAATCATGAAGCATGGCTAATATAATCAATAAATAAAAATAGTTCAGAATACCGGTATTTCTTGTTTTTTCATTTGAAGAAACAACTTTTAGGGAACAGATTCATTCAAAACTCTCTACGCTGGGGGGGGGGGTGAACCTTAAATCAGACCACCTAAACACCATTAATAACCAGAAAACTGGAATTTACCTTCAAACATACAGGGCAATAATTTCCCTTCACAAACAACCTTCCACAAGCATCACAACAAGTGTATCCCAAGAACCACCTGAGAGATATATAAAAAATAGATATCGATATTATTAATACTAAAGAAATGCTTCTCAAGAAGGTCAGGAAAAATCATTAGCTATGCAAGCACTAAAAACACAAATGGCATATTAAATAGTTTCAAATGCTAAGAAGAAAATTGAAGCATAAATCTATATAGAAAGGAGAAATTTTCAGTGCAAAAGCCTCGTTTCTCTTGGCTGCTAATCATACCGCACACTTAAACCATTTCCAGGGACATTGGATCCACAGCTATGACACCTTGTATGTTTAGGGCACAAATATGGCCCAGAAGAAACATTCTGCACAATCCATGGATTCTGTGAGCCATTCTATTTGTAATCGAGGTATAAAAGTAAGCGCAAGCAATGCACATCCAACCTTATGCGACGGATGTTGGCAGTAGCAATGATATGCACCATCACACCTTTTGCAGAACATGAGTCTAGTTGGGTCTCCAGTACTTCGGCACACCTAAAGAAAGATCAGTAACAATGGGTGCAACCAAGAATTTGAAAATAATAGGGTGCAAATGTATACAAATATGCATAACAAATTACCTCGCAGGTTCGACAGTAAGGGCATGTCCAGGAACTCCAATGAAACAGATCTACAATTATGCCAAATGCATAAGACTGCACTATAGCAGTTGCATAAGATAACAGCACAATAAATTATACCAACTCTATGTTTAGTACCTCTATGTTTAGCCCAAGATTTCAAGCAGCTCCTGTGGTACTTCTTGCCACAACTTCGACAAGAGAGCATCCTTCTTGCCCTCTCACTTCCTTCATTTTCACCCAAAAAGCACATGCGGCACATTACATTCATGTTAGACTGACCTTGCTCGTCCAGAGCAGAACTTTTTGATGCAACCTGTAAAGTAAAAAGGACCTCATCACTTCTTGGAAAGCCCAAATACAAAAAAAAAAAAAAATGGAATACTACATAGAATAGTAACCAATTCCAGCATAGGACCCTTACTTTTTCCTTTCCCGTTATCATTTTACAAAGTTTTATTTCCAATCAAAATGAACATAAACAACCCAACACAAAATCAAAACCAACTCAAATGTCAACAATTGAATCTTTCTTTCCAATTTACCTCAAAATCAAGAACAGTATTCCTGAGCTCACTACACGATGCATGGTTTACAGAAGTCAAAACCATGGATCACTCAGATTATAACATACAGACATCAATAAAAGACAAACATATGGACTGTTTAAATTTGAATTAAGTACAAAACGAACCACACAAAACAGAATCCAACCCAAACAGACTTCAAAATAAAACTTAAATAGAGCATAAAAATTTGCACGCGATATATGGCCAAAATTTACCAACATAAACACACATGTAGCTGAAGTTAAACATCATAACCCCTAAATGACAACAAAATTCACACTTCACTACATTCCACTGAAACCCAAAATGAAAATTAAGACACAAAAGCAAGAAAATTACCGAAATATCACCCGACTCAACCCTCCTAGCATAATCCTCAGCCGCCACCATTGCGGCAGCAGCCTTCCTCTGAAGCGAGAATCGCTTCGCCTGAGCCGACTCCTCCAAGGAATCAGCGCCGCCGCCACCGCCTCCATCTCCGGCAGGAACCGGGGCTACTTTAGGTACGGGGACCTGCACGGTCCCCTCTCGAGAAACCCTAACGCCCCAGGGGTCTTTCAAGAAGCCCTGGACTTGAACCACTTCCTGCAAGAAACCATCCTTGGAGTTTGTAGACTGGAGATTCCGAGGAAACCCTAGCGAACAGAAGCAAATTCGCCGACTACAAAACAAAGAGAAACCAGAAACATTAATACAACAAGCTCTCGAGAGCAAAGTGAGAAAAGATAGAAGGCCCCTTTTTTTTTTTTTTTTTTTTTTTTTTAGTGTATGAAAAAAAAAAATATTGTACCATGTAATTGGGCAAGCTACGTGAAAGGCCATAGTGAGGGATTTTGGGATTTTGAATTTTTTTTTGAGTTTTTGAGAGATTTAGCGATCTCGCTCCCAAAATTATTAAAATTAAAAAAATAATAATTAAAATAAAAAAAAAAACAACAACTTTAAGAAAAATTTAAAAAAAAATGGGTCTTTATTTTTATTTTTCGGCGACGTTAGGGTGTAGCTCTGCTTTCTTGGTTTGTGAAATCTGGTTTGGTTTGGTTTGAATTTAACCCGAGGGAGATGATGGGGGTTACCATACCCTCGAGTTAGATCAAAGTGAACCGGCTAATTTGGTATCTCGTGAAAAACTTTACGATCTCAGTAAACCAATCATAATCCACCATGTCAGCTTCTGAATCCATGGATTATTTACTTTAAGTTGGCTTAGGGTTTTTTTCAGTATTAAATAATTCTGTGCCGAATCTGATTTTTAGTAAATTCAAATATTTTTTAGTTAAATTACCAAGGGAGAAGATTTGTTAATTTCATGAATAATAGTATGATGTTTTATCATTAAATAAAATAAAAAATGGTGAAACACTTATTATATATTAATATTAATAATTTTATTTAAATATATTAATTATAAATAAATATAATATCTTAAATTCAAGAGTTATTAATATTTATTTATAATCTACAAATTGCAATTAATGTTTAAATAAAGTTAAGGTAAACTACATAATTGGTCACTCGACTTAAAAAAGTTACAAAATCGTCATTCGAGTTATCATTTTTGTTTGTTTTAGTCTAGAATCGTTAAAACACTAACGGCCGCTGACGTGGCCGTTAATTTTTTTTAGTTCATCAATTTAAGCGTTTTCCCTTACCTTAACTTCTGGGTCTGTTAGCATCAAGTCTCACCGAAGGTTTTCCTTCTCCACTCCAACGCAAAAGACAAACCGGACCAAAATGCAAATCTCTGCACAGACCTCTAAAATCATCTCCCTTAAGGTCATGTTGGTTTCATCTATGATCAACCGTCACTATAGTTCTAGCAGAAACTAACAGAAATGGTGACAAATAATCCAATTCGTGTTAATGCGAAACTTCAATAACGAAAATATCAAACACACAAACGAAACACAAACAACAACAAATAGAAAAATGAAGCAATAGGATAAAGCTCCAATGCATGTGTCAAACCATTATCTTTAAGGTTCTATTTTCCCCCACCTATGCTCGATGTGTAAATGAGTTTCAAGCAAATAAACCTCGAGAATACAATGAAACCCGATGACTATTTGCATTTTGCACTGATGAAAATTGTAACAGACCGAATTTGACCCTAATCGGAACGGTGGTTTCGGGACCACGAATCCGAGTCCGAGAAATATTTTAATATTATAATTCGAGTCTATAATATGTAAATTAATGTGTGTGAAAGTTTTGTATGAAAATTTGATCGTTTGTGTGCTCAATTAAGTAAAAAGGACTAAATCGCGTAAGTGGTAAAAGTGGCCTTTTATTTGATTTATGGCTAATTGATGTGGCTTTATTTTAGTGAAGTCCTTAAAGGGCAATATGCCCATTTTAAGTTATAGTGGACGGCAACATGGTGATATAACATGTTTTTATGTATTATTTTATATGTTAAAGGTTATATTATATTTATTTTATAATTTATAACTATATTATAATAAAACCAACATGATAGTGGAATTTTATTCATGCTTTCTTCCACCGAATAACACAAAGAAAAGAAAAAGTTTTTGGAGCTTTGCACATTCGGCTATTTACAAGCTAAATTAAAGATCAAGAGCAAAGAAAAACAGAATTAGATCGGGGAAAGACGAAGGTTCTCGAATAGCCGATTCGCACGGACTATCGACAACCGAGGTAAGTCCCTAAGCGTTCTAATGTCAATGAAATTATTTATGAACTTAGTGAATGATGAATTTTAGAAATTAAAGCATAAATACATAATATAGCCGAATATGAGTGTATAGTATTGAAGTGAAACTATTTTGTTTAATGCAATGTGAATAGATGAGTTCGGTTCGATAAGTGAAAGTAGTATAAAGAATATGAGATGTTGGGATTTCATTATTGAGCATTGTGTATTGAATTGTTAAATGTGTGGATATTCGGGCTTGAGCCTAGCGGCCTTGTGCCTGAAATGTATCGGGCTTTAAGCCTAGCGGGCCTAGTGCCGGTGATTTATTTCGTGCTTTAAGCCTAGCGAGCCTTGTGCCTGTGTTATTATCGGGCTTTAACGCCTAGCGTGCTTGATGCCGGTGATGTGTTTACAAAGGAGAAACCGAATTTTGTTCAAGGCAAACCATAGCTAATGTATCTAGTTAACGGCTCAGGTAAGCATGTAAGATATGTTATGTTTAATGTTACTTGAGTCGAGTTAATACTATGAGAACAGTGTTATGTATATTTGAGGTTAAAATTGATGTGCATGAGTATTATATGAATGAATTTGAGCTTGAATGTATTATTATGGAGATTCGGTTTTCAAATAGAAATGCTAAGAGTTAAATAAATTTGGCACGATAATATGGTTGATATGAATGTTGTACTTATACGATTTGGAGCATGTGATTTTTGTAATATACTTATTTGTGCTTCGAAGAGATACAGGTTTATGGAAATGAAATTCAAATACTTAGGTTAATGAACTATTAGTATTCGGCCTTGTATAAATCAATATACTTAAATGTTTATGTGCAATGTCATAAGTTGAATGATTTAAATGTTTAATTGTTTAAATGTTATATTATCATGAGCTTAGGACTTACTAAGCTAGTAAGCTTATTTGTGTGAAATGTTCTCCTCTGCTTTATAGATTAGGTTACGGCTACAAGCTCATCGGGATCGTCAAGAAAGTCGTCTACACTATCAATCTAATTTGGTACTCTTTCATTTTGGTTTTTGGATAGAGGCATGTATAGGAAAGACTTTGACTTTGTTTAGATGAAAACTTTTGTTCATGTATATATAATAGCCATGCGAATATGGCTAAATTTTTCTGTTAAGTATGTTTTTCATGCTTTTGATATAATTGTTGGTTTATATCGTATATGCTTGTGCAAATTCAATCAAGGTTAAATCAAATATGGTAAGGAAATATATGTTTGTGAAATGAACATTTGAGTTGGGTAATGTGGTATGAATAATCATTTGTATACTGATTATATTGAACCATAGTTGTGTTTTGTTCATAGGTTAGTAATGTTAGAATTTAATGTGAGTGTTAGAAGTATAAGTTAACTATATATAAATTATTATGAAGCATGGATATTATGAAGTGTATGTGGGTATATTCGGTTATAATCTAGGTACATATCGTATACATATTTATGGATAGATATATATATAGGTTAGTCATGATATATAAGCATGATGTGTTTAGTTGTGTGATATCAATTATTAAATATACATGTTTTACTTAAATGTGAATTGAAGTTATAAATCTCATAAGTTATGTATTCGGCAACACATGGTATTAAATAGAAAGTATACTTGGTTTTGGATTTCATTTGTACATGGCTAATAAACATCATATGCTTAGTTCAAATACGTTATTATAATGTTAAACTTATGATTTATGTATGTATTTTTTTTTGGCAAAGTGTGTGACTTTAAGACATGTATTTTGACTTGATAAAATGATTTATAATTGAAATGAATTCGATTGAACTGTGAGACATGATTTGCATATCAAGTGTGAATAATCATTTAAGACTAATATTAAATTAGTAAAATCTTATATATATATATATATATATATATATATGCATTTTGGGGATAAGCTCTATGTAATTATGTGAATGTATGAAAACTGTATTTTCTTTGTAAATGCCTCGTAACCCTAATTCGGCGATGAATATGGGTTAGGGGTGTTACAAAAATAGTCCACTAAGCACTGAGCAAAGTATAACAAGAAAATCAATTTCTATAAAGAATTTCTACAGTAATTTTTTATAGAACAATTTAATAATAGTAGAATATGGATGAAGGATAGAAAGAACTTTTAGAATTTTTTGGTATATCTTCCAAATGAAATTTCACTCCTATTTATAGGAATTCTCATGTCTCTTCATAAAGACATAACTTTCAATAAATGTATGTTTTGAATAATCACATCTTTAAAAGACATAATTATTCAACTAATATCTCATAACTATTCAAGTAATATTGCTTGTATGGTTATAATTCTTTGTAAAAAGTCAGATGATATAACTCTTGATCAATAACCAAAAGATATTACACCCTTTCATATATAGTTATTGGAACACTATAAATATTTGAAAATGTTCCAACAATTTCCCCCCATTTTCGAAATATTTTAGATTTTGATAATCTTGCAAATCAATTTGCATAAATGAATGTGTCTTACGGTTGAACCTTCACTTAGTGAAAACATATTAAAGTTAATCAAAATTTCATGCTAAACTAAGCTTTGTACCAACTACTCCATTTGATTATCCGAACACATCTCACACAATAATTTCAACACCAATCAATACATAGTATCTAGGGACACTATTATGGCCATGTGTTTCTGTCTTCTTTTCACGAGTGTTGTTAAAACCAAGCCCTTGAGCTCCTAAAAACGGCCACACTTTACACTGACATAGGTAGATCCCATCAAAAATGTTCTCGTAATTATAACACTCTAACATATTTATGTTATGGGTCCATTAAGAGTACATTACTCATCCATTATTTATCATTACGGGTACCTAGTAGTTTAATCTTAGAATGGATTTATTTATAGTGCTAACAGTCACATACTAATGATGTATTTTGTCTAATTGAACTCAAGATTTGACGTTATATCAACCGTTGAGTTGAGTTTCCATCATTGGTGACTCTAATTAATAGGCTTGAGTCCCATCCCTTTTGAAGTCTTGTTGACTACATTTCTAGCAAGACTTTTTGTCAAAGGATCCGCCAAGTTTTCACTTGACCTCACATAATTAATATTGATCACTCCATCAGAGATTAATTGTTGGACATAGCTATGTCTTAATCCAATTTGTCTAGACTTTCCATTATATATTTGACTATATGTATTTGTTAGAGTAGCATCACTATCACAACTGATAGAAATAGATGAAATTGGTTTAGGTTATAGAGGTATATCATAAAGCAAATTTCTTAACCATTTTTCTTCTTTAGATGCAGTAGATAATGCAATAAATTCAGTTATCATGGTGGAATCAGTAATACATGTTTGTTTATTGGAACCTCAAGAAATGGCACATCCACTTAGAATGAAGATCTGTCCACTAGTAAAAGCATGATCTTTCTAACTTGTGATCCAACTAGCATCCGAATACCCTTCTAAAACAAAAGGATATTCATTATAGCACAAAACATAGCTAATAGTTTTCTTTAAGTACCTAAGTATTCTATTCAAAGCTTTTCAATTGAAACTACTTAAATTACTTGTGTACCAATTCAATTTCCCAACAGCATATTGGAACGGTGGAAATGTGCAAGTGTACACAATCGTAACAAGTAATAAAGTGACAAGTAAATGTCGAGTTATCGTACCCACAGGGACTGTAAAAGAATTATTTATGAAAATGTTTTCAAACAATTTGGTGAAGGAAAAATATTTGGATTTAAGAAATATTTAAAAACTAAAAATAAAACAAAGTTCTAATGCACGATTTAAAAAACTGATTTTAATCAAGATGATATAATTGTGTTGGATTAATAACATTTCTTACCTTAGAATTATTAAACTCGTGTTTATACTTGTTAAAACATGACAACTCGGTAATTTGCTAACTTATGAACATATTTACAAATAAAAATCCATTCATCTCTTATACATATTCCTATGCAAATTCAAACGACTAAACAAACTTCTAAAAGTAAACATGTTATCGCACATATATACTTATTAAATTAAATTATCTCTCGCATATTCCTATGTCAATTCAAATGATTAATTCAACCTAACAAGCATATAAAAGATCCTGTGAAGTAACAAAGTATTCTTACCTTGAAACAATTTAATCACAAAAATCCTGCAAGTTATGCAAGGCATATGTATCGTCAAATACAATGCTAATTTAATCTTCACTTCCTTAGAAGAATTAAACATGCACATTATTAAGTATTGCGTCCATTAATTACAATTTCAATGCGTTTAAATAATTAGTTCATTAGCTATCTAAACAATTATAATGTCAGATAACTTAACATAATTTTACTTAATCAAACATTTTACCGAGGCCTTTAACAGCATAAACACAATTTTAATAATTCAAGAGGACGAAATGCGATCAACCCAACACGAATTAAATTCAAGCTAAATTGATTAAATTAAACATTCCAACAGCATAAATATTCATAAACATGTTTGTCAAAATAGCAACGAAATTTAAAGAGATAGGGAACAAGAAACAAATCCGGTGGTTCTCCGTGGCTTGTCTGATTGCTCCATTCTTCGTTCTTCGTTTTCCTCGGCTATCAAGGTGGCTTATGAACACTCTACTTGCTGCTCCAAATGGCTGGAAAAACACCTCTTTTCCAAGAGGGGAAATCGGCACAAGAACACCAAAAAGGGAGAAGGGAAAATGGAATTGAGAGAAAGTGAGAGAGGAGAATGTTGGATGCTTGAGTTGTTTTTTAATGAGCAGCTAGGGGGTGTATTTATAGCTGATCAAGGCTGCTAAAAATAGCAAATAGCATCAGCAAAAGAGGCCTCCCTTGGCCGGCCATCCCATGTGGCAAAGTTGAAGGATTCAACTTTGCTAAATATAGCATGGAGCAATCTACAAAGCCATAATTTTTGGAGGGGTTTGAATGCAATTTTGAAAGGTCTTCAAGGGCTTCTTTGCAAGCTTAATTAATCAGCTATTAAGCTGATTTGGGCCATCATTGTGGACGGTTTGGGCTGCCCAATTGGTGGCTGGTTCGGTTCAACCGGTTCGGTTCAACCTGTGCGGTTCAACTAGCCCTTTTTTTCTCATAATTAATTAACAATAATTTATTTAGCCCAAAGTAAATTGGGAATAAATTAAAATTAATTATATTATGATTAAATACTCATAATTGGACCGTCTTGGGCTGGAAATAAATTTCACTTAAACTTCAAATTGCTTCTCGGTTTTGTTCTTCGAGCGATGTCTGCTGAGCCGATTTTCGCCTTTGTGCGAATCATTTAAAATAGTCAAAATTAAACAAAATTAACTATAAAATTAATTAAAATTCATCATGTTCATATTTTTAACACAATTTAATTATTTTATAATATTTAGTTATTTTCCGACAAGAATTTACTCGAAACCACATGAATTTGGGTCAAAAAGGGCATGAAAAAGTATATAAATTTTCGTGTTTCCACACCCCCCAAACTTAATTCATTGCTCGTCCCGAGTAATGCACAAATTTGAAAAGAATTTTCTCGGAAACACCTTTGAAAAATTCCTTTAGAACAACTTTTTTCTCAAAATTATGAATTTGATATACTTAGGCTCAAAAATAAGAAATTTGATAATTATGCTACTTAAGTATACATATCGTTCAAATTACCTCCAACAATTATTATACTAGCAAAATTAGACTAAATGTTTTCTTAATAAAAACATGTTTCTTCCAACCAATTTGATTTTAATTCCTTATTCAAAAAGTAAACTGCAATAATTAAGCTTAACTAATGTCTTCATATGTTGAACAGAGCAATTTCTCTCCACTAATGTAGGTAACATTGGAATTTTGAATCAATAGGTCTTTAGTAAGGTTGTAACGTGGTTGGGCTTAGGGGTAGGTAAAAGATAGACGAATTTCTGGTTTAAAAACCCTAGACTCAGCTTAACTTTGAACCTTCAAAATTCTTACCCTTGATACACCAACTTATGCTCTTTCGACCATTTATTTCATTTTGAGTACATGTTTTTTTTTTCTTTTACAATCAAAGCTCAAACTCGAGCACTTGCTTCATGTACTACAATTTTCGAGCATTCGATACATCTTTTCAACTCCCCCAAACTTATTTTCAAACGATCTTTTGAATAGTACTGAGTCTAGTGTTTGGGACAATTTTAGAAGTAATGAATAGAAAATTGATGGCTAAATATTGCATGGGTCCAAATAAAATTAGGCCATATAGTCTCAAAATTGGGTTTCAAAGGATAATTTTATCAGGGTCGGCTTGAAAGGCTCAAACGGTCCAAACAACAGTTGCCTAAATCATTTTCAACATTCCATGCTTCCTAGGATTTCGCCTCAAGAAATTACTAAGTAAATTCTAAAGACTTAAACTTTCATGCATGCCTAATTTTTTCGTAAGGAACTAAAAATTTTATGGTACGAATTTACATGCTTTATTAAAAATACATTCATATCATTATTAAGCTAACATAATAATTTATTGAAATAATAGAACTTTATTAATACTGAAGTTTAGCATACTTAACAAAATTTCAAATTATTAAACAAAAATATACCTAAGCATAACTAAAAGAAAATTTTATTCTGAGTGGAATCAATTCAAATTTTCGGTCCCCCCAACTTAAAATGAACAATGTCCTCATTGTTTAAAGTGAATAGATACTATACACCAGGTAGGGTTTTAGAAAAGAGGAGGTGAGTCAAATTGACTGCTTAAGTACCAAGCTCTCTCTAAAATCCAATCCTAGACATGTATATATCTATTGCCACACTTTAGCCTTTGTGACTTGTTTAGATTTTATTCATGATTCCTATCTCTTGTTTTATTGTGCAAAAATAAAAATTATAATAAAACCTAATCCTAAAACATGAAATAACCTAGGAAAGAAAATGAAATAAAGTAAAGATCCCCCCTTTTTATTTATTCGCAGATCCATCAAAGTCTGACTCATCTTTTGCTCCATCAGTATTGCCTTTGCATGAATCGCCTTGCTCCCTCTTTGATGAAGAAATCCATGGTTCAAAGATGAAATCTGAAAACTCAGGCACACAAATGAATGGGTCATTTAAGGGCTAATTTCTCAGAAAATTATGTAAAAATTAATTCCCAGGAAAGATTGGAGGGGTCACAAGCGGTCCCGCTTAAGTCCCAATCTCCTAGACAGAGTTGTAATGAACTAAATAAAATTTTATTTAAGTCTACCATTTTAATCAAATGAGAAAAAAAACTAAAAATATAAAATAACGATAAAGGAAGTGAAGAGAACTCCCTCCATTTTATTTAGGATCGTCATTGACCATGGTGTTGTCAAATGGCCATTTGTCATACCAACCATAACCATCTAAGAAGTAATCATATTCTTTCCCATCAAAACTGTCCAACATCTTATTAGAGAAAGAAAATCCGTAATGATCTTTCCTGGTGGCCTTATTTAACTTTCTGTAATTCCTACAAATCCTCGAACTCGTGACTCGAATATCTGAAATAATCCATCCAACACCCTTCTTGTGCCTTTCCAAAATCACAAGTGCCTCTTCTTCTTGATCTTTGGTGAACTCAACTAAAATAGTGACAGGTAAAGTTGAAGATAGACCCAAATAGTCATATTTCAAATGAGGAGACGAAATCTTCAGTTCCAATTTAGCTGGCTCTTCAACCAACGACTTTGGTTGCGTATACTCTTGAGATGATAACTCTAATGATTCGAGTGGAACTTCTTGAGTGAATTCCTTCGAATTAGCTTCTACCCAAGCCAAACATTCCTTGTCTTTATCATCACTTGGTGAATCCTCCAAGAGAATATGTTCTAACGGATCGCCTAAAGAATTGAGCTCCAATTACAGAGAAGCCAACGATTCCATCTTGAGAATAGCGAGCAGTCTTCAACTACATCCGGGGATTTAGCGACATTGAAGTCATTAAAATTCATCTTGTCATCAAAAATTTCTTTCAACCGAGTATCTTGTTATTTATTCGGAATCGTTGAGGATATGGCAATGGTGGAATCTTAGCTTTAACCGGACAACTCTTTCGTGGAAATTTTTCTCGCATCGACAAAGGTGTTAGATAATCGAACTAATCGTTTTAGTGTTTACCTCATCAAGGATCACCGAATCGACTTACGTGATACGGGAGTTTTAACACTTGGTTGAACTTCCTCTTTTCTTGAGCTACAACTTGCTCCATTTCAGCTTCAATGGTTACGGGCTCTATCGTCACTCTACTCCTCGATTATCGCTGCTTTGTAGTGCTCCTTTCCCGGATTTCTCGGATTTTTCGTATCACCGGGTAAGGTACCGTGGTCGGTTCCTAATTTCGGTTGCAAGTCGTGGCCCATTTGGTTTTCCGTTCTTCAATGTAGTTGCTTGGCTCGATTAAGGCATCATTCTTTTCCATGTATGCCTTCAAGAAATTCTCCAAGTCGTTGGATGCTTCACTTTGAACCGGTTCCCGAACTTGTTGCGAGAAAATAAGGTGGCCGGGTTGGTCCAGGTTGGGTGTAAGTGGTACTGGTTCCACCCCTTGGTTACTCCAGAGAAATTCGGTGGTTTCTCCACGATGGGTTATAAAAATTTGATTGCGACCTTGCCTTCCTCGAGTTTGGTTACGATTACCCATGTAGTATACAGATTCTGGGGTTCGATGGACATTCTTCAAACAAATGTCCCTCCCCATAATGAACACACAGGCTATATTCTCAAATTGATTAGGCGGTTGTCTTTGCAAAACCATTAGACCCATTAGTAGTAAGGTTTTTAAGCATTGAGGATATTGATGATACATGAGATACGAGTGAAGTAAGAGCGTCTACTTCATGTATTCCAGCGACTCATCTTCCTGATGCTGCATGACTGGTTGGCCATTGATAATTGTTGCTGGCAATCCTCTCAATAATTTCATAAGCCTCGTTATAAGACTTAGAAAGAAGAGCACCATTAGCAGAGGCGTCCACTACCATCCTTGTGTGAGCGTTGAGACCATCATAGAATGTCTCAAGTTGAATGCAATGAGGGATTCCATGATGAGGGCACTTTCGTAATAACTCTTTAAATCTTTCCCATGCCTCATACAAGGACTCATCATCCATTTGGTGGAAGGCAGTGATCTCGTTCCTCAGCTTAGCATTCTTGCTTGGCGAAAAATACTTCATGAGGAATCTTTCGGTTAATTCTTGCCATGTAGAAATGGAGTTCGGTGGCAATGAGTTCAACTAGGCACGAGCTCTGTCCCTTAACGAATATGGGAACAACTTCAATCGTAAGGCATCTTCAGAAACTCCGGCTAACTTGAAAGAATCGCTCACTTCCATAAATAGTCTTAAGTGAAGATGAGGATCTTCAGTAGGCATTCCACTGAATTGGCCCACGGTTTGAAGCATCTGGAACATGACTGGCTTCAGCTCAAATTGTTGTGCCTCGATTTCGGGTCTTTTAATACTCGAATTGAGCTCGTTGAATAGAGGGATGGCATATTGTTGAATGGCACAGTTTTTATCATCGGCAACAATGATCGGATTGTGAGTGTTATAAGTGAATGTTCCTCCTGGATTTTGGTTTGGATTTTCGAAATTCATATCTCCGGTCCTTCTTTGGTTCGCTTGTCTTCTCCTTTGTCAGAAAATCTTTTCAATTTAAGGGTTTACAGGAAGTAAGTCGATAATTTGTTCAATACACTGAAACAAACACAAAAAAAATGGAATTAAAATTTAACAGAAAAAATAAAAAAAATAGACCAAAATGAAAAATTAACACTTTCACAAATAACGTTTTTTAAAACAGTCCCGAAACATGCGCCAAAAACTTGAACGGTGGAAATGTGCAAGTGTACACAATCGTAACAAGTAATAAAGTGACAAGTAAATGTCGAGTTATCGTACCCACAGGGACTGTAAAAGAACTATTTATGAAAATGTTTTCAAACAATTTGGTGAAGGAAAAATATTTGGATTTAAGAAATATTTAAAAACTAAAAATAAAACAAAGAAAAATAAAATAAAACAAAGTTCTAATGCACGATTTAAAAAACTGATTTTAATCAAGATGATATAATTGTGTTGGATTAATAACATTTCTTACCTTAGAATTATTAAACTCGTGTTTATACTTGTTAAAACATGACAACTCGGTAATTTGCTAACTTATGAACATATTTACAAATAAAAATCCATTCATCTCTTATACATATTCCTATGCAAATTCAAACGACTAAACAGACTTCTAAAAGTAAACATGTTATCGCACATATATACTTATTAAATTAAATTATCTCTCGCATATTCCTATGTCAATACAAACGATTAATTCAACCTAACAAGCATATAAAAGATCATGTGAAGTAACAAAGTATTCTTACCTTGAAACAATTTAATCACAAAAATCCTGCAAGTTATGCAAGGCATATGTATCGTCAAATACAATGCTAATTTAATCTTCAGCTTCCTTAGAATAATTAAACATGCACAGATTAAGTATTGCGTCCATTAATTACAATTTCAATGCGTTTAAATAATTAGTTCATTAGCTATCTAAACAATTATAATGCCAGATAACTTAACATAATTTTACTTAATCAAACATTTTACCGAGGCCTTTAACAGCATAAACACAATTTTAATAATTCAAGAGGATGAAATGCGATCAACCCAACACGAATTAAATTCAAGCTAAATTGATTAAATTAAACATTCCAACAGCATAAATATTCATAAACATGTTTGTCAAAACAACAACGAAATTTAAAGAGATAGGGAACAAGAAACAAATCCGGTGGTTCTCCGTGGCTTGTCTGATTGCTCCGTTCTTCGTTCTTCGTTGTCCTCGGCTATCAAGGTGGCTTATGAAAACTCCACTTGCTGCTCCAAATGGCTGGAAAAACACCTCTTTTCCAAGAGGGGAAATCGGCACAAGAACACCAAAAAGGGAGAAGGGAAAATGGAATTGAGAGAAAGTGAGAGAGGAGAATGTTGGATGCTTGAGGTGTGTTTTGAATGAGCAGCTAGGGGGTGTATTTATAGCTGATCAAGGCTGCTAAAAATAGCAAATAGCAGCAGCAAAAGAGGCCTCCCTTGGCCGGCCATCCCATGTGGCAAAGTTGAAGGATTCAACTTTGCTAAATATAGCATGGGGCAATCTACAAAGCCATAATTTTTAGAGGGGTTTGAATGTAATTTTGAAAGGTCTTCAAGGGCTTCTTTGCAAGCTTAATTAATCAGCTATTAAGCTGATTTGGGCCATCATCATGGACGGTTTGGGCTGCCCAATTGGTGGCTGGTTCGGTTCAACCGGTTCGGTTCAACCAGTGCGGTTCAACTAGCCCTTTTTTTCCCATAATTAATTAATAATAATTTATTTATCCCAAATTAAATTGGGAATAAATTAAAATTAATTATATTATGATTAAATACTCATAATTGGACCGTCTTGGGCTGGAAATAAATTTCGCCTTAAACTTCAAATTGTTTCTCGGTTTTGTTCTTCGAGCAGTGTCTGCCGAGCCGATTTTCGCCCTTTGTGCGAATCTGTCAAAAATAGTCAAAATTAAACAAAATTAACTATAAAATTAATTAAAATTCATCATTTTCATATTTTTAACACAATTTAATTATTTTATAATATTTAGTTATTTTCCGACAAGAATTTACTCGAAACCACATGAATTTGGGTCAAAAAGGGCATGAAAAAGTATATAAATTTTCGTGTTTCCACATATGCAATATCTGGTCTTGTAGAAGTCATTATGTACATGAAACAGCCAATTAGACTTGCATATTTCAATTTACCAATTTTCCTACCAACAATAAATACTAATTTTATTTGAGGATCCATAGGTGTAGATGTTGGTATACAACTAAAAATATCAAACTTTTTAAGCACATTTTCAATGTACTGTGATTGTGATAAAGATATAGTGCTTTCCTCTTAGGTTATTTTAATCCCAAGAATAACATCTGTTATACCTATATCTTTTATAGCAAATTTGCTTGACAAGAATTTCTTTGTGTTTTCTACTTGTTCCAAATCTGTGCCAAATATGAGCATGCCATCTACATATAAGCAAATTATGACACCTTTTCTATTTTTCAAAATTTCTATATATGCACTTATCAGATTAATTTATTTTATAGCCATTAGCTAGAACAACCTTGTTAAACTTTTGGTGTTATTCTTTTGGTTCTTATTTAAGTCCTATACAGATTTAACAAGCTTACATACCTTATGCTCCTATCCTGAAACAACAAATCTTTCCAGTTGTTCCATGTATACTTCCTCTTCTAATTCACCATTTAAAAATGCAGTTTTAACATCCATTTGGTGAGTCTAATCATAGCAATTTTTGCTACTGGAGCATAGGTATCAAAGTAATAAATACATTGTTTTTGTGTAAAACCTTTGGCTACCAACCTTGCTTTAAATTTATCAATGGTTTCATCGACCATCATTTTCTTTCTCAAGGTCCATTTACAACCTATTGGTTTGGAACCCGATGGAAGATCAACTAAGGTCCAAGTTTGATTTCTCATTATTGAATCCATCTCATTATTTGTAGCTTATTTCCAAAAAGTAGAGTCTTGAAATTTCACTGCCTCTTCATATGTAATAGGATCAGATTTTGTATTATAGCAATAAGGTATCTTATTGTCTATACTTTTACCTTTACCTTTACCTTTTACAAGGAACATAATGAAATCTGGTCCAAAAACTGACTTTTTTAATCCTTTTACTTCTTCTTAATTCCTGACAAGATTCATCATTATTATCAACTTGTTCCAATAGAATCTCATTATTATTTGAAGAATGAATTAATTGTTATAATTGTAATTGTCTTGAAATAGAACTAAATTTATTTTCATAAAAAATGTTGGAAAAACGGGTTTAAAAAATGGAGCCAAAAATAAATTTAGGGAAAAACCAAAGTTTTAAAAATTTTCCAAAACAAGATCCTGGTTGTGATATCTAACAGTAATAAACATTTAATCATTTTTTATTCGTCTAGGATGAGCGTTGTGACCGAGTAGTCTTCTCCACTATCCTCAAGCTCATGTTTGTTGAGTGTGGGCTTGCTTCGAATAAAAAAGATTCACAAAAAATTACCAGTGGGGTAATTTTGTAATTTCTCTAAACTTTTTGGTCAAGTTGTAAATAAGAAAAATATCTATAGATTTTTTTTAGAATAATCTCTTCAGAGAATTTTCTCTCTACAACTTTCTCTTGAATTCGTGTGTGTGTAAATAATGACCCAATGTTTTTTTTTATATAGGGAGAGTTTAGAGAGTTCAACTATGATTAAACTTAATCACATTAATATTAAATTTAATCTAATATTTATCTTGATAAATATTAGATTAAATTTAATATTAAATCTTATTAAAATAATAAAATGTTTATCTACAAGATAAACATTAAATTAAATTTAATATTAAGATAATCACTTCAATATTAAATTAACAAAATACTATTAAGTATAAGTATTAAATTTAATTTAATATTAAATCTTATTAAAATAATCAATGTTTATTTACAAGATAAACATTAAATTTAATTTAAGTGCTGCAAAAAATGCCGCTTTAGATAGCGCCGCTAAAATTTGCGACGTTTATGTGGTAAAAAGCTGCAAGAAAGTCGAGCATGTTGTGGCGTTTGTAGTTAGAAGCGCCGCAAAAGATCATGTTCTTTAGCGGCGTTTGTCGTAAAAGCGCCGCTAAAGATTATGTTCTATAGGTACGTTTGTGGGAAAACGCCACTAACATTAACAGATTTTACCAACCCATTTTATTTCATATAGAACCCGAATTTTCAACATATTTTCTAGTAACTTCAAATCCAACAACAAACTTCAAACCTAAATGATACTATCATGAAAGAAATATGTATATGATCTAAATTAATAACTGAAATAACAAAATATATTCAAAAGTTATATTGTTAAGATATTCTCACAATAAGAAAACAAAAGTCTAAGATGGTGGATTCTGCGATTGATTCTGCTGAAACATCTTCATCATATTTTGAAGTTGTAGCTGGAGTTTGTCATATTTTCTTATTGCCTCTGCTGCCATTGCTGCTGCCTATGCTTCCCTCACTGCTGCCTCCACTTTAAGTTGTAGCTAGAGTTCATCATATTTTCTTTTAGCTTCTGTTTCTCTCGATGTTGCCGTCACTTTAAGTTGAGCAATTTTCTCAACTGTGCTTGCTTGCATCTGAGCCATCTGGTCTCTTAACCTCTAAACTTCAGCTTGAGCCTGATTCGCCGAAGGCATGTACTGCTGTGAGCTAGATCTCAAATATTGGGTTGGGCTAACGAAAGATCCTTGAAATCGAACTCGACCATACCTTTCAGGACCCAAAAATTCAGTAATAACTCGATTATCAATGTCGTCCAGATTAACAGAACTATCACTTGAAGCCGTAGCTTCTTACTCCGCCCTTTTATCCCTTAGTTTCTCCTAATAAATCAATTAAGGAGTTAGAAACGAAATATATAATCAAGCAAATGCAACAAAACTTGGCATTATTTGCATTACAAACGACGAATTCAACCATTATAATTAAACATGATAAATATTTAAAATAATTCAAATTTTATTAAGTAAATATACCATAATTTCTGTGGCTTCAGCAGTCATAGGAGATCCATATTTCTTTCTATGTGTAATGTCAAAAAGCTGAAGGCGTCCAACTTTTTGACCAGACGACAGTTCCTACAATATAGTAGGAAAAATATTATTTAGTAGAAAGTAATTAATATTTGACATAATTAATAAATTCAAAATACCTCGTCATCAGCTACACAAGCAAAACTTTTCGACCCAGTTGTGTGCGTGAATTTTTGTTTTTGCCTACTTGTAGTTCCAACTCACTCACGATCCTACATTATGAAATTATTATTACATATATAGTAAATACTATAAATCGAAATAATTATAAGAGTTTGGAAGTACGTAATACATCTCCTTTCTTTGAATTCCAAAATCTAACTGCATCTTCCCATTGATACATCAGCATTCCTAGTGGGACATTTTGCAATTTCTCTTCGAGGCTTATATTTTTCTTAAAATATTCCTTTTTTAAAGTACATTTATGGTCTCTCCATTTCTTTGCTAATGCTTTCTTCACATAATTATCTGAGACCTCTAAAACAAATCTCTCCTGCAAATAACACAAGTTTAGAAAGTAAATATAAATGAAAATTAAATCAAAGTATTATAAATTACATTCACGTTATTACTTTAATATTATCCAGAGCATGATTTTTGTTACTATCAAGCATATGATGCCATGACTCGTAGTTGATTGGCAACAGATTAGCATTTCGTGCTATAATGCCCAGGTATCCTGCTAAAACTCGAGCTTCTGATCCAATAGGCTGGCCATGACTGTTTCTATATACTTTGACACGCTCCACAAGATTTAGATTATATAAATCCTTTAATAGCGTACGTCCTCAATTTTTGAATATGATAATATAAGAATTTGAAAAAAAAAATCAATAACAAAAGTCAACATGCATGTAAATTAAAGTTAACATTACTTTGAATTTCTACTGGTTCCTCAACTGTATTCGAAACATTCGAAGACCCAATAGCAGTTTGTTGATCACTATTTGTTTCTTTTAAATTTGGAGGAATTTGAATAACATTTAGATCTCGCAATCTTCTTCTAGGCATATTATCTGCAATACACATAAAATAGTTGAAATATTAGTAACTAATTACAAAAATAATATTAGGCATATTATTTTGGCAAGTTATAAACTAATAGGAATTTTGAAATGCATATACGTAATAAATTTACCACAACCAAATAAAAAAAACAAGCAATTTCAAATTTTGGCAAGTATCTAATTCGGCTGTTTTCTAATTCTCTATTTCTAATTAAAACATATAAGTAATAAATTTACCACAACCAAATCAAATAAACAAGCAATTTCAAATTTTAATTCAATTAAATTAAAACATGTAAGTAATAAGAGGTACTTACAAATTCAATTAAGGAGAGCTTAAAATGGAGTTGTTTGATTAGGCAATTCAAATGAGCCTATCGAATACTTCTTTTATAGGGATCCAATTCACTGTTTCAATAAAAAAACATAATAAATAAATGATAAGATAAATTGACATTAATATATATTAATTCATGTTATTTAAATTTATTGAATCCCAAGCAGTTAGATGCATATGCAAAATTCCAAATTGGTGAATGCATAGTGGAATTAAGTCTTGCACATGTACCTGAGATGCCGCACTCAGATCTGAACTCTTCTCAACTATTAACTTAGAATAAAAAAATAATACACTCTCAAAAGGCTTCCAGTTTTATTACGCAATGTTACTCAGACTCTGATGTAAGTGACATAGGTGATTTCAATTTTTTTTTTTAAAAGTTACACATATTTGGAGTGCTTAGGGAAGATCATATCACTACACTCCCCAGACCAATATCCGGACATACGTCAAGACATGGATGTCAAACACAAATGCTTCAAGAAAAAATGAAGAGCCGGAGCAACATTATTTAGCTTCTAACCAAATAAAAAAGGCAGAACAAAAACGTATTAAGTTTAAACAAAATATGGAAACTGGATAATTTAGTAAATATTATACCTAACATCTTAATTATCTAATATAAATCAACTGCATAAGCTCGTGTTTAAGAAAGCAGCAAAATAAGAAAGTAGAGAGGAAGAATTATTACATGTTGTAAAGTTTATTCATTGTTTGAATTATGCGTATAGCATCACCACCAACAACTTCAACCTCCTGTTTGCCTTCTTTAAAGTATTGAACAGTTGGCTGTATCCAAAGATGAAGATTTAGTGATGGAACAAAGAATCTGTTCGTACAAAGAATGGAAAAGACTCTTGGAAACTTAATAATTATCTTATTTTAACAATAAAATTGCAACAGCAGACATATAACAAGCACTTAAAATCTAGTTTGGTAATTGAGATGCCCAAAATACTTCAAAAAGTTAACAAGATAAAACTTATAATTGACATTGACCACTGTTATACCAAAAATTATAATGCACATAGACATGTTATATAAGTACCATATCAAGCATAACTAATTTAAATTATAAAAAAACCAAAACTAAGATTTTAAACTAAAACTAGATATAAAAATCATGCTTAACTGGTTTCTCATCATTAAGAGAAGAGAGTAACAGCAAAAAATGTTTGCCACCATATATAAATGGTAGCAAATGCATGGTTTGCAGTTCAAGTATTGAACAACCAATAGTTAAAAGAAATGTCATTTACCACAGCTGTAATGTAACACCCCTTACCCGTATTCAACGCCGAAACCGGGTACAAGGCATTACTAGACTTAACTTACTTATTCGTACAAAATCGGGTAATGAACTTTCTTTTCAACTTAAACTTTCTCATTCGAACTTTTAACGTCCTTATTATGGGCCTACGAGACCCAAGACATACACATGAAGTGATCCGGGACTGAATCAGAAACTTACAAACACTTAGAAAATTCTTACTCAAAATAGGGCCACACGCCCGTGCGGGAAGGAACACGCCCGTGTGGGCAGGCCGTATGGTCACACACGCCCATGTCCCTAGCCCGAGCGGATTTTACTTTTCATTTCGAACCTACAGGGGTTTTCACACGGCCTGGCACACGCCCGTGTCTATGGCCCGTGTGTGAAAACCTGGACATTCTGTTTATGACGTCAGTAGACACTTAGGGGCACACGGCCTAGTCACACGCCCGTGTGCTGGCCCGTGTGACGAACTGAATTTTTCGCAAATTAGATGCAGGGGACACACGGCCTATCAACACGCCCTCGGGGCTGACCTTGTGTCTCACACGGCCTAGACACACACCCTGTGTGTCTACCCGTGTGGACAATTTTAAGGCTATTTACCAAGCCAATTGCCACCCTGAAAAGCAACCACACTTATACCATTTCAAACGCAACACACAACATGGTAATAAGGCATCTCTAATATTCAAAATCAAGACATCCACACCTTAATTCCACACTACATTCATCATGCATATACTTTACACATTACTCATTCAATTGCACAAGCTTGCACTTCATGGATTTCATCATCATTTAACAGGAATAGCTTAACTAGTAATGGCCAATTCCAATAGCCATTTATAAAATGAATTGAGTAACATTAATAGCCAACACCTTCGCTAACGAATATGACATATAACAAAATAACTAAGTTCCTATACATGTCATACCCAAAATAATCAACTTTACTATACCAAAAGAATAGCTTGATAGTGTGAGCCGAACTCTGACGTCCTACGATCCCCGAGCTAGCTTGGCGATACTACAAGGAAAGGGAAAAGAGAGGGGTAAGCATAAAGCTTAGTAAGTTTGTATGAAATAAATAGCAACATAAGAGCTTATGATAACATTCATATATTACATTGAGTAATAACTCAAATTCTCAAGCACATTGACATAACTTACTCATGCTTACTCTTACCAATCTCATAACACATATCGAACTCATTTCTCGTGAGGTTCTTGTATACACCTGTATCACTTCATCACATAACTTTAGCACTTTTACATCTTGAACATAAACTTAGCTCTTTACTATCTTTAACATAAAATTTAGCCCTTTACCCGTTGAACCACTTGAAATACCGAAGGATAACCAGGATTCGTCATACACGTAATAAGATGCCAATGCCGTATCCCAGATATGGTTTTACATGGGATCACATGTCGATGCCGATGCCATATCCCATATATGGTCTTATACGGGATCTCATATCGATGTCGATGCCATATCCCAGATATAGTCTTATACGAGATCGTATATCGATGCCATGTCCCAGACATGGTCTTACACGAAATCTTTTATTCGATGCCGATGCCATATCCCAGATATGGTCTTATACGAGATCTCCTTTCGGTGCCGAGGCCATATCCCAGATATGGTCTTATACGGGACCTTATATACATCATGTCTTGACGATGGTATCCTTTCTATTCTTAAGGTCAACCGGGACTATCACATCATAAATCTTTATAATCTTCTCATCGAACATTATTGATCAATTTTCATAGAAATAATGTACATTTAATGTAATCTCAAGCATTTCAATACATAATGACATAAGGTTAATTTATTACACACAAACTTACCTCGTTATCAAAATGTGTGTAGTTGTTCAATTTAGTCCACCACTTTGTTCTTTCTTCGGTTTCAGTCCGGACTTCGTGTCTCTTGATCTATAATGAAAATTTTGCTTATTTAATGATCACATTGGCTAAAATAACTCATGACTCATACTTTGGCAAAATTTACATTTTTGCCCCTAAACTTTGTCATATTTACACTTTTGCCCCTAGGCTCGTAAAATGATTTTTATTCAATTTCCTTGTATTTTAAGCCTAGCCGAACTATTTTCATAACTAAAACAGCCCACAATTTCCACTAATTCACACTTTTATGACAAATTTCATAACTTTTACAAAATAGTCCTTTTTATGAATTTTCCATGAAAATCACTTAGAAAAAGATGTTTATCATACATCAAACTTTCATATTCCTCCATTAATCATCAAAATACATGCATGTAATACATAGGTAAATTTTTGAACATGAACCCTAGCTCAAAATATAGCTAGAAATAGCTAAATCGAGCTACGAGGATCTCAAAAATACGAAGAGCATTAAAAACGGGGCTAGGAGGTACTTACAATCAAGCTTGAAAGTTGAAGAAACCCTAGCTATGGTGTCCTTAAGATTTTCGGCTATGGAGGATGAAGATGGACAAGATTTTTGGCTTATTTTTCCCTTTTAATTCTTTTATTATCCAATTGACAAAAATGCCCTTAAGGCCCCTTTCTTGAGATTTTTCCTTCCCATGTCTATTTTTGTCCATCTTGACATATAATGGTCTAATTGCTAAATAAGGGCTTCTAATAATTTTTCTAATATTATTTCATACTTGAATCTTCTAGAATCTCATATTTTTTAATCTTTGCAATTTAGTCCTAATAAATAAATTGATCACTAATTAATAAAATTTCTTCATGAAATTTTCACATAATCATGCAAACATGTCTTAGACCTCATAAAAACCATAAAACACATATTTCTACTTCAGATTTGTGGTCTCGCAACCACTATTCTGACTAGGCCCTAATTCGGGCTGTTACATGTAATATTTAGCTCTTTCACTTTTCTTGCAAGGCCTTCCTGCAACATGTTGACAACATTAATTCCCGTGCATAAAACATATTGTCAGAAAGTGTTTCTGAAATGCAAAAGTTAAAAGAGATAAAAGTTTAGCTTCTATTTAAAATTAATAAAGCCCAATAAAATTGTTACTCAGACTCAGATGAGTTTCAGACATAAATATATGTATGGCACAGGTATGTTCATTTCTTTCTAAGTTTTTCCATGTATTTTGATTCTGGATGGTTCTTAAAGCATCATATCCTAGTACCCATGAATTAGTCTGAGGCAGGCATAGGTGTCCGAAACATGTACTTCATGAAACAAAAATAAGAAATGGCTCGACAAAGCAAGAAAATATTAAATCAATAAGAATGAATGCAATAATAAACATTCAAAAGGTTTCTCAGGTACAATTTTGCAGAACTTACATGTACAAATAAAATGACTTGAAAAGATAGTAATATCTTATTCCAAAGAAAGTTTAACAACAAACTTTACATAATATGCCATTGTATTATCAAACATTTCAATATCAAACACGAAATAGAATCATACTAAGTTTTTTTGCCTTTTCATAACAAATCCTTGAGCAGAGGACTGTTGAGTAGCGATGGACGGAGCAGCGTCAACGAAGGAGACGAAGATCGATGGCAAATGCACTGTCGACAGTGATGCAGCAGACGGATGGGAAAGAAAAAATTAAGTTAGGGAATTGGGGAAAAAACTAAGTTTGGGATTTGGGGAAAATACTTTGGGGGAATAAAGGTTGGGGGTCAGCTATAAAAAAGACACCATTTCAATAAAAATTAAAAAATATTCGCGGTGTTTATGGGCAAAATGCCGCTGTTGCTTTACCTTTAACGGCATTTATGAGAAAAACGCCGCTATCGTTTTTAACTTTTTGCGGCATTTTTGCATAAACGCTGCTATTGTTGTTATACCTTTAGCAGCGTTTAGGGAAAAACGCCGCTAACGCTGCTCCCATTCAGTGTATCTTTGCAGCACGTAGCATAAAATGTTGCTAAATATGTACTATTTGCGGTGTTATTTCCACAAACACCACTATATAACGACTTATTGCGGTGTTTTTCGGTTAGCGCCACTAATGGTATATATTAGGGCGTTTTTCAATACAAACGCCGTTAAAAGTTCAACCTTTGAGGCGTTTTCGATCCAAATACCGCTAAAAGCTTAATTTTCTGTAGTGATTGTATCATTTTTGTATATCCTAAGTGTTCAACTAGTCTACATCGGGATACAATATCAAATATTAATTAAAAATCAATGATTGGGTCATGGTAAGTAACAGTGAGTATAACCTTAATGAAATATTGAATAGTAGAAATTAATTTGATTTGAAGTATGAATTCATATGAGGAAAATGATTTAATTTTATTCTTAGTAGTTTTTTAAAATTCTTGTTGTGCTTACTAAGTCTTTATAGACTTAACACGTTTGTTTTTCAACACATAGGTAAAGTCAGGTCTGATAAGTTATAGATGAGGTTAAGGACTCCCCATCACATCACATCCTCAAGTGCCAAGAATTTATGTATTAAATTTTGGGTTAGCTTGGCGTGTACATAGGTCTAGTATAAGTTTCTTGTTTAAAGGACTAAAACACAAACTTTGGAATCTTTGTTTTCTTTGAGTTTAATGAAAGTTGCTAGTACTATTTGAAATGATTTTCTAAGTATTTGATACATATGTATATAGAGTGTATGAACAATTGATAAATGTGGTTGCTTTGAATTGGTTATGATGGTTTCGGACTGGTTTGAATTGGTTTTAGAGTGTTCAAATGGTTTAAACTCATTACAGGGGGTTTTAACAAAATTTCCAAGTGTTTTTTTTACTAAAATTAACTCAAGGTATTGATACCAGGGGGTCAGGTATCGAAACCTGTAGCTTAATTTCAAGTTTTTCGGAAACAAAATGTCAATTTAGTATCAATACCATACTTTGGTATAGTATGGTATCGATACCCAAGGCATGGTATTGATACCTTCATAAATTTTTTGAAAAATTTCAATTCCAATAGTTGATTTTGGTATCAATACTTGTCAGGGGTATAGATACCTTATGTTAGGTATCAATACTTGTCCCGTGTTTTGATTAAAAATCATATTTAATTTATTTTCAAACATAAACGATTAACCGATAATGACCCCAAACATTCGAGGTAATAATTATTAAGCTGAATAAGTTTAATACGATATTTAAATATTAAAAATTTATTAGTGTTTAGCCAAGATCGCTTTGGCACCACATGTAATAGTCCTATGCCTTGTCCTGAGGGTCGAATCGGGTATTAGGGTGTTACAAGAGCTTAGTCACGATACTATAGTGGAATGATTTCATGACTAAATGAGTTTATAATTAATAGGCGAAAAGCTGGAATCTAATTATAGATCATTTGAGCCCTAATCAAATATGTCCAATCGGTCCCTCCATTAGCTCATGAAACCAGAAATGAATTGCATTTTGAATCAAATGAATAGAAAATATAAAGTTAGAGAAATGAGTTGCATTCGGAAATGAATATAGTTTCTCATTAAGTATGGAAATAACTTGAGCATTAATTTAAGTTTTTTGAATGATTATTTAATTAAATAATTGAAATTCAAAAATGAAATTAAATTAATTGGTTATTGTGAATCCGTTATGTCACACATGGTTTTCTTTATATCCAAAAATTAAGAACAATTAGGGGTTAAATTGAAAGAAGCCATAAGCTAGCAGCCCATACTGAAAAATTAAGAAAATTTAGTAACTGATTTGGACTTGGTTGAAATCCAATGTTGGTTTGGTTAGAATCAAAACCAATTGGTTCCTTAGTGGGAGATAAAATGATTACCAACGGATGGTTTCTATGGGGTTGATAATCGAGCATGAAGGGCTATAAATAGCTGGAAAATGACTTCTCAGGGAAACTTCTTCTCAAATTTGTTTCACTTTCTTCTCTTCTTCATCCTCTTCATGGGTTGTTTCGAAGAAAAAATAGTTATGGGAAGCTCTGCATGGAGTAGAAATCATGAGGTTTGATTCGGAAAAATAGAAAATTCATTAAGCTAGTAAGGTGCTTAGTCTTTCTATACACGTAAGGTTAAGTAAATAAAGTTAAGGGTTTTCAGAACCATTTTAGGGGTTCTGCATGTTTTTGGAAAACTGAGTTTTAAGTTGAAAATGCTGAGTTTAATTTATGACCTTGGTTGTAATGCTTAGCTGCCAGGAGAATGGAAGCTCTGGCGTTCGGAAAAGCTAAGCTAAAAAGGCAATGAAGCATCAGGTGAGTTTCTAATATTTTCTAGGGCGCTGTATGTTGACATTAATACACGTTAAATCCAGAATGAATTCCATGATGATGTATAATCTCTGTTGTATGAGAATGCTTGTGTACATAAGGTTGAATAGGTTTATGAGTGTCCACTAATGTGTGGTTATGAAAGAAATAATTATAACCTTATGCTTGAAAGGTAGCATACACCATGATAAAATGTTTATGAAATATGTGCAATGCCTGTTTGTGTATAATGTAGAATATGGATGGGAATTCTCGACGGGTTAGATAAAGTTAGGATGGGAAAAAGGGTGATTCTGTTAGATACCACCATACAGTATTGTTGTGTGCAAATCGTGATATACGAAGCTCCGGGCCTTATGGATGAGACACTGCGGTGTTCGAGCATCAAGGTTAGGAATGAAAAAATTGAGGAATGGACGGAGGAATAGGGAAAATGGAATTCATGTTAGATATCATCATACGGTGTTGCTGTGTGCAAATCGTGATGTGCAAAGCTCCGGGCCTTGTAGGGGGACACTTCGGTGTTCGAGAGTCAATGTGGATATGAGATGGATTGATATCGACGATTATAAGGTGCCATAAAGCAACACCGCGACGATGATAAGGTCCTACAGGGCAACACATCAACAAAGTTCTAACAGCTATGGCAATCAATATAGTCCGTCGGGATAGTAAATACGGGGTAGTTCGTCAGGACATTAAACATGAGAATTTCATGCCTAAGACAATAGCTTGGCTATGGCATCTTATGGAATCCATCGGAACACTAAACACGGGTGGTCCGCCAAGAGAGATTTTAATAAAAATGCGAGTGTTGGAAAGCGATAATTAACAAGCAGATTATGATGAACCCATCGATCAAGGCAACGATAGTATAGAAAGAACTAGTACGCCAAAACAGTAATCAAGGAAGCTGATGAGACATATAGATGATAAATTAGCAAGCATCAAACATAAGAAATGACACACCCGTGATGTCTAGTGTGAAGATAATTGAAAGAATGTTTATTCGAGGATCATAGATAAGGATCCGCTATTAAGAGCCGTTAAGAAGTGCTCAAAGAAGCTTTGTATGTTAAAAGAAAACCTCGGAAGGTTAATATAAGTTTTGCCCCAATATAAGGCTCGTTGATGCCAAAGTAATGTAGGGAGGATTAATCATCGGTACCCCGAATAGACTAATCAGTAAAGAAGGGGTTTTATCGATAGAAAAAGAGTACTAGAAAGGATAAATTGAGTGACAGATATGTCTGTTAAGACTATTCCTTTTTAAGGGGATTATATTGCGAAGTACCCACGAAAGAGCTAGTTTTGTAGGGAATCATCACATAAGAGAAATCGTAAACTCATGGTCACTTAGGTGACAGTCTATTGGATATAGTAGGCCCAAGTGGTTTCCAGCAAATGAACATGTTACACTTATAAGCATGGTATCACAAATAAGGAGGATTACAAGGAAGTAATCCAATCACTACTCATCCCAAATGGGACTTAGTTTGCTAGAGTGCGAAAGACCTTAATAGTTATCCCAATAGATGGGATGTTAGCAAATCCTTTGGGATTATGGTAAGAGAATGAGTTTACCTTAGACTAAACAAATTTGGAATGATCGCCAAGAGGGATATACCAAAAGGCCATTAGGAGGGTAGGTCGAGGGACTACCTTATAAGGATATGGTGGAAAGAAGAATCCACACTAGGAATAAATGAAAGAACGAATACAAGTAAAGGAAGGACAGAGTCCGCGGAGATGGCGAGACATCCGAGGAACTATCAAGACTGATCGAAGTTTGATAAGATTGCCCAAGGGGATTGCTTAAAAATTATCCGTCAATGGATAGTTTCGAAAATAAATCATAGCCCGCCACGTTGGGATAAGAGATCCCACACAAACAAGGAGTTAATTGCATTTAGTTCTTTTCTTTTACTACCCCTACGGAACGGGGTCTAAGTACAAGTAATCCAGTTAGGAGACTCACTAAGTTCTTTTGAAACTTGCAGAACTTTGACATGTGGCTGTAAGATTTGCGGAATAAGGAACTCGATGAGGGCTGAGCCAGACCGTGTTAGATCAAGAACCAACGTCAATAAGGTTTTGTGCTCATAGGAAGGGGGTACCATGAGAGGCCTCGCCTTGGGGTTAACTACCTTGTATTTGAGTAGATCTCCTTAGAGTCTGAAAATTTTGAAACAATAATTTTTTATTTAATTTAAGGTTTCTGTTGTAGGAACATTTATTAATAAGAAATACAATTAGTCTTTAAAATTGTTAAGTAAAATTTGTGTTACTCCATTCAGTTTATTTGTGGCACCTCGTACCCGGATTCGACAATCGGGTCGGGTGAGGATGTTACAAATTTAGTGGTATCAGAGCATAGTTTAATCGATTCGTTGGACGTAGGAATGAGAAAGAGTACCCCTTATGTGCACGACGTTCGATCTGGTTAAATCCCTCGAGTCTTTATTTTATTAAGTTATTATGTGCTAAGTGTGAATATGTTTGCCAAAATTGGCGGGCGGAAGCAAGAGTAAAGGCAAAATGAATCGGGAGAAAGACATGAAAAAAGGATAAGTAAATACAATGATTAAAAGTACAAGTGCTGGAGGAAAGAAAATGTTATTATAGAAACGATACAACGAAAGCAAAATATTGTTATTTGCTGAGTAAGTTGCCGCCTTAAAGGTGTCTTCGCCTCATTTTTGGTTAATCCTTCGAATGGGGTAGAAACAAACCCGCCTAGCTTCACTTCCACTTTGAAGGGCAGACATAGATTTTTTCACCTCCCCCTATAAATTGATGGCACTAGTAGGGCTAAATAGACACAATTTTGAGATATTGTTATTCTGCGAGAAAATAAATCAAAATTTATTTCTAAATATAAATTATACTATTCGAGAATAACAATTCTACCGGTTTCTATAAGAGAGAGATTTACTTTCCTATTGAAAGTAAGAAGATTATTTATGATTCTGTGTTTAATTCAAAATTATTCGAGCTCACACTCGAGACAGTTCATGGTACAAGAATAACAGAGAAGGCTATTTGGTTGAAAGTCGGTAACATTTAAGGTTTGTCTCACTCAAAGCACATGTACTATTTCAGAAAAAGGTTTATTGCTATAAATATCACAAAACAGCTCGATTTTTAAAATTATTATTTTTTCAATGTGAAAGAAAACTGTCGAAACAATTTTTTTTGAAAAAGGAGTCGACGTTTGGTTTTAAAACGAAAAAATGAACATGGGATTCGCCACCAATCCTTTTTATGTGTGATCGGTTCACCTCGTAATTCAATCATTTTAATAAAAAGTTTAAATTTATTAAAACGATGATTTTTGGTCTACAAAATTCAGAAAAAGGGGTTCGGGAGTCGGCTACGCACGAGGAAGGATTAGCACCCTCGATACGCCCAAAAATTGGTACCTAGTTGATTACTCGATGTCTTTAGTGTCGAAGATTAAAAATTTGAATTTTTTTTTTTAAAAATACGATCCTTCGTTAAAATATCGCTTAATTTTTTTTGAGAAAATGGCGTATTCCACGTTAATCGAGGAAAAGAATTATGTCCCGTAAGTTAGGACACAATGTCTTAAATTCCCGATACGAGAATAAACGCCAAAAAATTTACTTATTTTTAAAGATATTTGATTATCTCGGTTTTAGAAAGAAATCATATTCCGTAAGTTAGAACATGATTTTTTCTTGATTCCCGAGATTATTTAAAATTCAGGTTTTTTTAAAAAATGTTCGTTTATTCGAATTTATTGAAAAAATCAAAATCCCGTAAGTTAGGGTACGACCTTTCGAATCTCAAAATACGAAGTATCACTTATTTTAAAATCATAATTTATGTATCGAGTAAAATTAATGTAACACAAATTTGTTGTGAAAATAAATCACGATGATAATATGCGTAACGAAATAAATGCGTTAAAAAAAACAAGAAAGACAAGAATGAATTAACGAAACAAACAAGCTCACTATAGATAAAAAGAAAAATAACAAGCAAACTAAAAAAAATAAATAAAATAAAAATAAAAAAACAACAACCATATGAATAAATGGGATATAAAAAGGGTTTTAAAAATAATAATACTAATAATAATGAGAATGATATGAATGATAATAAAAATAATGAATAATCTAAGGTTTGTAATCATATAAAAGAATATGAATAAATAAATGTAATATGATAAAATAGAATAAATGTATTTAAAATATTAGGTAAATAAATATAAAAAGAAATATAATAGAAATAATAATGCAAAACTCATTAATTTAATAATATGATAATAATAACAAGTAAATAAATAAAAAGGAAAATAATAATAGTAATAATAATATTAAATTAATTAATTTAATAATAAAATAGCAAAAATAACAAAAAAAGGGGCTAAATTGAACTTTAAAACAGAAATTTGGGGCAAATCAGAAATAAATAAAAAGGAAAAGGACCAAGTTGAACGCGCGAATAACAAGAATGGACCAAAATGGGCAATAATCTCCACCCTCCAAAACGCACAGCTTCAAGGTGGACCAAATTGAAAGTCGAAATAAATTATAGGGCAAAAATTAAAAATTAAAGAAACTTAATTGTAAACAATAAAAAAAGCGGAAAGGCTAAAGGCGCAATTAGCCCTTTCGTTTAAAAACACGCGGATCCTAGGTGTTAATGAGTCGGGTAATCGGGTTGGCCCCAAAACGACGTGTATTAATCTTAATATAAATAATAAAAAAAAGCATAAATAAAATCATTTCAGCAGCTCTTAAAAAAAATCCTCTCTTTCTCTCATTTCTCTCTCTGGCCGAAGCCCAGAATCCGACGAAGGGGGACCGTCGTGGCTCCGCCGCGCCTCCGCCGTGGACGGTGGTCAGACGCCCCAGGTAAATTTTCGTTCCCCTTTTTTTATTATATATTTGATATACATATATATACACAGTTTTTTTTAAAACAAAAGGAAAATAAAGAAATTTTTGAATATAAACTGTTTCAAAAACAGGAAAATGAAGAAAATAAAAATGACCTTTTCACGTTTCTAACTATGTTTTTTTTTTCTTCAATCTGCTTTGTTGTTTTTTGTTGTTTGTATACTTGAATCTGTTTTTAGTTGTATTCAAAAAAAAAATCTCCCTTTACATCCGGTTTAACATGGCTTATATAGCCATTTTACAAGGCTTTAATCTATTTTTTTTTACTGTCACTTCTGCTTTTGGTCCTTTGCAGGTGGCGGTGCAAGTGGAGGGCGGTGGAAATGACAATGGCAGTGGCAGGAGTGTTGTCAGAAGGCTGGCGTGGCAGTGGCGGCTAGCAGCTAGGGTTTTCTTTGTTTTTCTGTTTTAGGTATTGGGCTATTAGGGTAGGTTGGGTTTGGGCTTAGTTGGTTGGGTTTAGGTTTGGGTTTAGGGTTGTATTAGTTTGGGTCTGATTTGGGTTTTGGATTGTGTTTGGGATTGGGTTTCTGCTGTTGGTTTGGGTCTTATTGGGCTGTCTGACTTGGGTTTTGTTGGTTTTTATTGGGTCTGATGTTGTATTGGTTTGCTTATGGGCCCCGGGCAGAATTGGGCTTGTACAGCTACCCCTCTTTGCTCGTTGTCGTATATCGAGAACAGAGCAAAGACTTTTAAGAAAGACCAATTTTGCCCGGTCTCGCCGAGTCTCAATTTTTCTGGTATTCCTCTTTTCCAAGTAGCTTCATTGCAGTCCACTGCATCTTGTTGCTTTGATCCACTCTACCGCAACTTCAGTGAGATAAGACTTGTAGCTTCAATCTGCTCCGCTGCAACTTTAGGGAGATGGGATTTGTAGTTATAGTAGATTCAATCTGACCTACTGCAATTTCAGAGGTATAGGATTTGTCGCTTTAACCCGCTCCACTGCAACTTCAGGGAGATAGGATTAGTAGCTTTAATTTGCTCCGCTGCAACTTCAGGGAGATAAGATTGGTATCTTCAGTCTGCTCCACTGCAACTTCAGGGAGATAAGACTTATAATTTGTAGCTTTAATCTGTTCCACTACAACTTCAGGGAAATAAGATTTGCTATCTTCAGTCTGCTCCACTGCAACTTTAGAGAGATAGGGATTGCTATGATCTGCTCTACTGCAACTTCATGAAGATAAGATATCTAATTTATAGCTTCAATCTGTTCCACTGCAATTTCAGGGAAATAAGATTCGCTATCTTCAGTCTGCTCCACTACAACTTCAGGGAGATAAGACTTGCTATCTTCAGTCTGCTCCACTGCAACTTCAGAGAGATAAGACTGGTAGCTGCAAACTGCTCCACTGTAACTTCAGGGAGATAAGGTTTGTGGCTTTAATATGCTCCACTGCAACTTTAAGGAGATAAGATTCACCATGAAAACTTCGATATGCTCCAATGCAACTTCAGGGAGATGAGATTTGTAATTTCTTTCATCCATCCCACTGCAACTCAGGGGTATAGGATTTTTGGCTTCTTCAATCCATCGATCTGTTACACCATTCTCTGGGTAACAAGACCTTTAGAATCCATTTCATGGGCCTATGTTTATGCCAAATGATTAGGATGTCATGATCAGAATAAATCAAATGCTCCTAACTAGATGTGTATGAATGATATTTGCATGAATGCAGAATGCCATTTTGCGAGAATGATCCCCTTTTCAATGTTTAGGTTGTCATTGCTCGTTGTTCATTAAGGTTCTATCACTGACGTATTTACCTGCCTTCTTGCTCAGCTGGTATCCTTGACAGAAAACCTGAAGAAATAGCCATAATTTAGACTATTCTTTCTCAAATGTCTCCAACCCTTAGGTTTGATTAGTTCTAGATAATAGTCTTGTTTCAGGTCTCCATACTATTTAGAAGCTTTCAGAGTAATATGCAAAACTCCTTTTATGAGAGTATTATTAGTCCATTAATCGTTATTTCAATGCAAAATGCTTGAAAAAGATCATAATCATGGACAGAACTGAAATTTATCAGGAACAAAATTTGAAAAGAATAGATTAATCAAAGAAAGCAAACATTGCTGAAATACAAAATGAGTAAAAGGAAAATAGGTGCCCCAAATATCGCAGCATGAGCTTCTCTGTACGAACTTCTTGAGGACCATTTTGAGCTCAACATGTGTTTAGGAGATCTAGAGTACTTTGTTGATGCCCCAAGACGTAGCATTTCTCCTTCTTGTTAATTTAGGCATAGTAAGACTACTACATGCCCCATCTTTTGATCAAAAGTTGAATTGCCCTTTATGGGTTTTCAATTCAAAACCCCTTTGGTCTCAAGGCGCCCTTTGCGGGTTTTCACCTTGGCCTCTCCTCTTTTTTTTTTTAGGTGAAGTACTTCTTGACCGAGTCTGAATTCACAGGATTGGGCAAGCTTTTGCCATCCATCTCAGTCAAAATCAATGCTCCTCTAGAAAATGTCTTCTTTACCACATAAGGTCCTTCCCAATTTGGCATCCATTTCCCTCTGAAATCCTTTTGTATAGGCAAGATCTTTTTCAATACCAGGTCCCCTTCGTGGAATTCTCTGGGACGAACCTTTTTGTTGTAAGCTCGCATTATTCGTTTTTGGTACATCTGACCATGACGGATGGCTTTCAACCTTTTCTATTCAATCAAGTTTAGTTGATCATATCGGGATTGGATTCATTCTGCTTCATCCAACTTCAATTCTGCCAAAACTCGGAGAGAAGGAATCTCAACTTCAATGGGTAAAACTGCCTCCATTCCATAAACCAAAGAGAAAGGCGTTGCCCCGGTTGAGATCCTGACAGATGTTCGATAAGAATATAGGGCAAATGGTAATTTCTCATGCCAATCTTTATACGTCTCAGTCATTTTCCCCACGATTTTCTTAATGTTCTTATTGGCTGCCTTAACTACCCCATTCATTTTTGGGCGATATGGTGACGAGTTGTGGTGTTTAATTTTGAACTGACTGCAGACCTCTCCTATCGTGCTGTTGTTCAAATTCAATGCATTGTCATATATGATCATTTCTGGCATTCTATATTGACATATGATCTCCTTCTTTAAGAACTTGCTGACTGCCGACTTCATGACATTGGCATATGAAGCGGTTTCTACCCACTTTGTAAAGTAATCGATGACCACGAAGATAAATCGGTGCCCATTAGAAGCTTTGGGTGAAATTGGCCCAATGACATCCATGCCCCACATAGAGAAAGGCCACGGAGAAGTCATAACATGAAGAGGTGAGGGAGGTAGTCATAACATGAAGAGGTGAGGGAGGTACATGAATCTTATCTCCATAAATTTGACACTTGTGGCATTTTTTGGCGTAATTGATGCAATCTCCTTCCATTGTGGACCAATAATACCCGAATCTCATGATTTGCCTGGCCATTGTAAAACCATTAGCATGTGTTCCACAGACACCCTCATGGACTTCCTCTAAGATTTTCTTAGCCTTAACGGCATCCACACATCTTAATAGCACCTGGTCATTTCTTCTTTTATATAAGATAACCCCGTCTAGGACGTAGTCACTGGCTAACCTTCTCAAAGTCCTTTTATCATTCTCAATTGCTTGGTCAGGATCTTCACGATTCTTCACATATCGTAATATATCATGGTACCAAGGGTGGTCATCCTCCTCTTCTTCTTCTTCGATGTTGTAGCAATGAGCTGGAGTCTCATAAATACTAATCTGGATAGGCTTTACATCCTCTTGTTTGTTCACTTTGACCATTGAAGCCATGGTAGCCAGGGCATTAGCCATCTGATTTTCATCTCGTGGGAGGTAATAGAAGGTGATGTCATCAAACTCCTCAATTAACTCAAGAACCAACTTTCGATACTTGATTAACTTGGGATCTCTTGTCTCCCTTTCTCCCTTCAGTTGATAGATTACTAGTGCAGAATCCCCATATACCTCTAGCACTTTGATTTCACGTTTTATGGCTGCACGGATACCCATGATGTGCATGCTTCGTATTCTGTCATATTGTTCGTGCAATCAAAATCCAATTTGCTAGTGAAGGGATAATGATCTCCATTTGGGGATACCAGGACTGCCCAAATTTTGTTACCTACAACGTTTGAGGCTCCGTCAAAGTTTAGCTTCCAATGATGACTTTCTTGAGAGTATTCTTCAGTGGTTGCAACATATATCAGATCTTCATTCAAAAAATCAAAGTTCAAAGGCTCGTAATCCTCTAGAGCTCTATTAGCCAGAAAATCTGCTATTGCGCTTCCTTTGACGGTCTTCTGGTTCACATAGACTATGTCAAATTCAGAAAGCAGGATTTGCCATCGGGCCATTCTTCCATTTAAAGCATCCGACTCCATCATGTACTTTAGAGGGTCCAGCTTTGAGATGAGCTAAGTTGTGTGGTACAACATGTACTGTCTCAATCTTCGGGTTGTCCAAATTAGGGAGCAACATAACTTATCGATTGGCGAATATCTTGTCTCACATTCAGTGAATTTCTTACTGAGATAGTATATCGCTCTTTCTTTTCTTCCCGACTCATCATGTTGACCAAGCACGCATCCCATGGAATTTCTAAATACTGCTAAGTACAATATCAGCAGCCTATTTGGGTTAGGTGGCATTAGTACTGGGGCATTGGATAAGTAATGTTTGACCTTATCGAAAGTCTTCTGGCACTCTTCATCCCAAACGCCTGGGTTGTGTTTCTTAAGGAGGCGGAATATGGGGTCGCATTTCTCAGTTAGTTGTGAAATGAACCGGGAAATGTAATTTAGTCTTCCTAGGAAACCTCGAACTTATTTTTGAGTGCGTGGTAGAAGAAATTGTTGTATAGCATTTACTTTGTCTGGGTCGATCTCGATCCCCTTTTCACTTACTACAAATCCTAGCAATTTTCTCGACCTATCCTCGAAAGTACATTTTGCCGAATTAAGTTTTAGCTGGAATTTCCTCAACCTCAAGAATAAATTCCTCAAGACTTGCACATGCTCCTCTTATGTTCGGGATTTGGCGATCATGTCGTCGACATAAACTTCAATTTCTTTGTGCATCATATCATGAAACAGGGTTACTATGGCTCTCTGATATGTCGCTCCTATGTTTTTCAGTCCAAATGGCATCACTTTATAGCAAAATGCTCCCCACATGGTTACAGATGTGGTCTTATCCATGTCTTCAGGATACATCTTTATCTAATTGTATCCTGAGAAGCCATTCATGAAGGAGAATAATGAGTAACCTCCCGTGTTGTCCACTAATGTGTCAATGTGAGGCAACGGGAAATTATCTTTTGGGCTGGCCTTGTTCAAATCCCTGTAGTCTACACACATTCGTACTTTCCCATCTTTTTTAAGAGCGGGGACGATATTGGCTGCCCATTCTGAGTATTTAACCACTCGTAAGAAACCATTATCGAATTGCTTTTTGACCTCCTCTTTTATCTTTAACAAAACATCGGGTCTCATCCTTCAGAGCTTCTGTTGAACCGGCTTGCACTCTTCCTTTATGGGGAGCTTGTGTACCACGATATCAATACTTAACCCGGGCATGTCTTGATAAGACCATGCAAAGACATCTTTAAATTCTTGGAGTAATTCAATGAGGTCTCGTTTTGTCTCTGAGGCAATGCAAGCTCCAATTTTCACTTCTTTTCCTTCTTCCAAGCTCACAATCTCTACTGACTCTTTGTGAGGTAGAATCTGTTTCTCCTCTTGTTCTACCATCCTTAACAAATCAGGAGATAGGTTACAATCTCTGTCATATTCAAAGTCCTGAGTTTCTTCTAAACACATATCTCGCTCAAAAAGAGATTCTGAGTTAATAGCAGCGTCGTTCATATCATTGATATCTAGAGACCTATTATAGGAATGAAGGAAGATCCAAAGAACAAAAGAATCAAAGAATAACTATCTGTATGGTATGATTATGAATGAAATGAAAGAATGAAAGAGTATTTGCTCAAAATGATACGCAAAGATGTATTTTATTGAAAAAAAGATATTAGAAATATACCTATTTCACAAAAGGATTCTTATTACTCCTAGGCTTAGAGTAACAAGCGTGTTTTTAACATTACTCTGTATTGGCTCTAAAAACTACATGAATCTCTTCCGCAGTCCAGTTATTCAAAACACTTCTAGGTACATAGGGGCAGATGTCTGATAAATTTTCTCCCCAAATCCTTTCTTCAGATATGGCGTTGATGTTCAGGTTTCCCAACATCTCTTCAGCGGTCTCTTCTCTTGGCATCTCTCTTTCAAGGTGAATAGTTCCTCCCGATACGAAAGTCTTGGATATATGGGGAAAAGTCATTGGTTCCCACTTGACCTCTTCCCCGCTCATTCGTGCTCTTCTCCTTTCTTGTTTATTCTCCATCTCCTTCTTTCTTTGCCTCGCATCTGGCTTAAATCCTAAACCAAAGTAGTCTTGTTTATCCTTCAGCATGGGTGCCTCAACTCTTCCATGTAGGTATCTTCCTAGTCCTTTCCCCGGCAAAGCTCCTTTTCCGATCGTCAGTCGCAGGCCCATTCTTGTAGTTTGAGAAATTTTGGGCATCGGGATCTTGTTCCCTTTGACAATGAAGGTTGCATTCATAAATTTCAATGATCAGAATGAACATTCTATCGCTTCATTGTCCGTCCCTACGTATGGCGCGTCACTGGTTACAGATGCAATAATGTCTTCTTCTACGTTTATCGTTACCAGTCGACCCTCGGTTACCAAATTTAGCTTCTAATGCAGTGATGACGGCACTGCCCCAGCCGTGTGAATCCAAGGCCTCCCCAACAAACAATTATAGGAAGGCTTAATGTCCATCACCAAGAAATCTACTTCATATGTGTTTGGACCAATCAAGAGGGGTATCTCAATCCTTCCCATCACCTTTCTTTCGGTTCCATCGAATGCTCTCACTATGTTTTGACACGTCTTCATATGAGAGCTATCCACAGGTAACCTATTCAGGGTGGATAAGGGTAAGACATTTAGTGCAGATCCGTTATCAATTAACACCCTTGGCAATGTATACCCTTTGCAGCGGGTGGTGATGTGCAAAGCCTTTGTAGATCCCATACCCCAGGCGGTATCTCATCATCATTGAAGAAGATGAAGTTGTCAGTGCTTATATTGTTAACTAGGCGGTCCAGCTTGTTTACAGAGATATCGTTAGCGACATAAGTTTCATTTAGCACTTTCATTAATGCATCACGATGTGTCTCCGAACTTAAGATTAAATCTAGCACTGAGATACGATCCAGTTGCTTATATAGTTGTTCTACGATGCTATACTCGCTATGTTTTAGAAATTTCAAGAATTACTTAGCTTCTTTCTCAGTTACCAGCTCATTAACAGGCGATTCAAGTCTGGTCGGCTTCTCTTTCTTCTGTTCAATTGCCAAGGATTTTCCTTTAACATGTTCGAATTTTGTGTTCGGGGTATCATAGCCTTCTGCTGCGTGTATAGAAACCCACGTCTTGTCCCTCTTTTGAGGTGTTAACCGGGTTCTCCTCCCCCGGGATCGTTACATTGCAGTTATAATTCCAAGGAACCCTTTTACTGTCTTTATAGGGAAAAGATACGGGTTTCTAGATTATGACCCTTAGTGCAATTTGTGCTCCGACTTTATTGATTCTTGGTCGTGAGATGATTACCACATGGTGATTAGCCCTATAGACCTTCGCTGTTGATTTTTCTTCTGAGGCGTACACATCTTCTCCTTCTGGGCCTTCAGTATACTCAAAGAATTCTAGCTCCTTATTGTCCATCAAACCTTGTACTAGGGCCCTGAATTCACTGCATCTTTGAATCTCATGACCTTCTTCATCATGGAACTCACAGTAGTTCCTTGCTTTTAGGGATTTCTCCCCTAAATCCTGTGGGATTAATCCACTTTCTACCATTTTCTTCCAAACCCATTTCAGCGGGGTTTTTACTTTCTATACATCCATCTTGGTTCTTTTCCCTCCATTCTCGATTATCGTATTTACCCCTTTATCAGAATGACTGGGTAACGAATTTGCTGCTACATTAGGTCCTGATGGGTCATCAAACTTTACAAGTCCTATTTTAATGAACCTTTCGATCAACTTTTTAAATGCGGTGCAGTTTTTGATTGAATGTCCTGTGATTCCCGCGTGGTACTCACATTGAGCATTTGCGTCATACCATTTTGGGAATGGAGGTTTCATAGGCTTCAGATAGAAGGGGGATACCACATGTGCATCAAACAGGCTCTCATACAACTCCTTATACGTCATCGGGATAGGTGTGAATTGAAGCCTTTCTGTATTTGGCCTTTGGTTGGATTCTTGCCTTGGGGGGCCTGAAGACTAGTGGTTACTATCCTTGGCAGGCCAACGGTAATTGGTTTTGAGTAACCCTTTTTGTATATGCCTACATTATTCACCTCGTTTTCCTTCTTCTTTAGGCCGATCTTTTGGAGTTTTCCCATGCGTCTATCTTACCACTTCTCACCGTATTTTCAATCATTTTCCCGGACATCACTATACCCGAGAAACTCTTAGTATCACTCCCCAACATATGGTTGATGAATTGGGCTTTCAAAGTGTTGATGAAAAGCATCGTGGTTTCTTTCTCCAGAAGAGGTGGCTGGACTTGTGTTGTCACCTCTCTCCATCTTTGGGCATATTGCTTGAAGCTCACATTATACTTCTTCTCCATATTCTGCAATGTGATTCTGTCAGGTGTCATGCCCGTCACATGACTATATTGCTTCATAAAAGCTTGTGCTAAGTCCTTCCACGAATTGATTTTGGCACGACTCAGTTAGTTATACCATTTAGCTGCTGACCCGACCAGACTGTCTTGGAAGCAGTGGATCAACAGTTGATCATTATTGACATATCCTGTCATCCTTCGACAGAACATGGTGATGCGAGGTTCAGGGCAACTAGTCTCGTTGTACTTTTCAAACTCTGGAGTTTTGAACTTGGGAGGGAGTACTAAATCTGGGACCAAACTCAGGTTGATAAACAGTAATATATACATATTTTAATCCCATATTTAGCATACTTTTGGATGATTTAATCCCATGAATTGTGGAATTTGATGCTCCTAATCCTTTAATTTCATGTTTTATACTTATGAGAGCATCAGAGGATGAAAAGAACGAGAAACGGGCCGAAAACGGAGAAAATGGGCCAAAGTGAAAAATCAACACGGCCTGGAAGTTCACCACACGACCGTGCCACCTTAGCAGGCCCGAGCACGGCCTGGACTCGATTCACACGGGCTTGCTCCACGGGTGTGTCTCTGCCGTGACCCGTTGTAATTCTACTCGGAAAAGGATACTTAGGGGCAAAGAAAGACATTCCGAAGTCTATATAAACACCCTATAGGGCAACCTAAAAGGGGAGTTCGACAGAAGCCTTTTGTCAGGGCTTTTGACGAAAGGCGAAGCCAGAGAGGGCTGAACACAGGGAATTACTCCAAGAAAGCCAGTTGATCCATCTCAGAAGCCGGAATCTCGCTCAAGATGGAAGATCTTCCCTTCAATTTCCTTTAGGGGTTTTAGGGTTTTTCTTATGTTTTGTTATTTTTTTTCTTCTGAGATGTATTCGTTATTAAACATGAACTAAACCCCTCAAATACCGAGGATGAAACCTAAGACGGATCTTGTTATTGTTTTCTCAATCGTATGATAAATACTTGATTTGTTCTTAATTATGTGTTCTTAATTCTTGTTTTAATATTTCGTGATATTGATTCAAGTATTGATGTGCTTAGCAAAGTGGAGCAAAAGTCCCTGTTTAAGAGTAGATCTAGCATAGTTAAGCGGAGTTGATCACAATCCTAGAGATAGGATGACGAAAATCAGCCGGATTAGGGTCAAACCTAATATGAGAGTCCACAGATCGAGTTAATGCAACACTAGGGGTTTAATTAGAAAGAGATTTCGATTAATCAACCTAGGGTTAGACGTTAGTAGCCTCGAAAGAGGTATTAATATAAATTAGGGAATCCTACGGATCAAGTCAAGTGAATAAATCGTCTGCGTTCAGAGTTAAATAACAAATGAAGTTTAGGTGGATTCTTCCTGTATTGTCTTAATCAACTGGTTTTCCCACAAGTATTTTCCCAATTCACTCTCTGTGTCTTAGCATCCTTAGTTAAGTAATTAGTTAATTAAACATCGATTCCCTTAATACTTAGGTTAGATGATAAAAAGATAGTAACTACTAGTACTCTTGGTCCTTGAGGATACGATATTTCCGGTCTTGCCATAGCTATACTACCAAACGATAGGTGCGCTTGCCTTATTCGTTGTCATAGTTAGCTTGGACACGATCACAGGTCCTTGGCATCGATTCTGCAATGGTAATCAGCATTTTTCATTGCTCTGAATTTTTCTTCTAACCATCTGCATCGATCCTCAAGTTGCTTTGGTGCCGATGTACCTGTCTGATATTGGGGTCTGATGTTAACAGACATCTTTTGTGGATATACGTTTGGTTGTGCTTGGGTGTTTGTTGGGGTAAAGCCTGGAGGATAAGCAGGGTCCTTGTTATCGTATCCGGAGTTGACCATAGGGCTTTTTCCTTTCTCTAGCCCTTCAGTCAGCAATTGGGTTAATTGGCTCATCATATTCCTTTGGGATTCTAACATCTGATCCCTCATATCTTGTTGAATTTTGGCCAATTTTTCTTCCATCTGTATTTGTAGCTGATCTTGCATCTCTTTTTGCATTTGCTCTAATCTTTCTAATCTTTGGTCCATTGCTTTAGTTCTTCCTCATGTATCGTAACGATATTCCAGGGTAACTGCCATAATTTTAGGGTCTCTTTGTGAGATTTAATACATATGATGCAATGTAATGCTAATGCATGCAACAAAAAGGCATTGATTCTGATTCAATTTCATTAGAGTAAATTTTCTAAAAAACAAATTTATTTACATAAAATGGATTACATATAAGGCCTCGCCCTAATACTTAAGGCCTTGACCTTCCTAAGAAGCCAAGCTAACTCTCGGCCTCGATCTGACTCTGACTCGTATTTCAAACTCAGTACATCAGCCTGGACTGCTAAGGTTTGTAAATGATCAGCCACCTCTCGTACTTGATCCACAGCTTCACCCATAATATAGTCTCTATCCCTGACTTGACCTTGAGAATGGTGAAGTTGTTCTTTCCACTGCTCGTTGCTTGCTTCAAGAAGTTCAACTCGAAGTTCACAATTTTGTAATGCGATCTCGAGCTCTTCTATTTTCCTTTTCAGCTCTTCAATCTTTTTTATGTTCACTTTCAGCTCGATTGTGGAGTTGCGATTATGATACTGATGAAGTGACTTTTCTAGTTCTGCTACTCTGGCTTTTAATCTGATCTTTTCATCTTGGCATTCCGATAAGTCTCTTTCTAAGGTATTTCCTCGAACCTGGCATATTGGTATTCCTTTTCCCATTGATCGGCTCTGTTCTTTTCTTCTTTTATCTCTTGCCGCCATTGTTCTGATGTCTTTCCCAGTCCAACGGTTCTCATTGACCTTCGCAGCTTCTTGTAGTCTGTTTTCAAACTGTCCAAATCCTCTTCAGCCTTATTCTTCCCCTTTCTCAGCTTCTCAGCTTCTAGTTTTTGGACGTCGACATGCAGTCCCAGCTGCATTTTTTCTTCCACCAATTGCTCTATCCTTTTTCCTAGTTCCAAAATCTTTTTCTTAAAATCCTGTTTGATGATCTCTAGCTCAGACGGGATCACCTGCAAGTGTTCTTCTATTGATCGGGTGTTTTCTTGGTCTGACGTAGGGATGTTGTCGTTGATTCTCTCACCTCACCACTGATCATACTCAGGGGTTATCATCGGGTTGGCGGAAAACCTTTTCATTCTGCGAGTTCGGTTCCAAGCGTTCGATATTTCTCTGACATTCTTTTTGTAATTATCTCCCTTGTGCACAAACTCACAATGAACTAACCCTTGCGTTGCTGGCATAAACTGTCTCGATTTGTACTGTCTTAACACGAGTAGAGAGGCATACCCGATAGCCCCCATATTCCAAGTAGGGGAACCCAATCAAGATCACCACATCGATATAAAATCTCGTCAGGGACCATCTAAGGGGTTCTCCATTCGACGTCTTCGTCTTACAGATTTTGGAGAATCATCATCCATTTCTCCTCCGTAATATCATCTCGTCTCAGTGTAGCCACTAACTCTTTCAACGGAGAATAGTTTTCGGAAAAGATTCGATATGAGACTTTTTCCATTTTCTAAAAATGGCTGTGGAACCACGCTAGTAAGAGTTGTGCGCATCCGATGAATCTCCCTTCGCTAGCTCTTCGGCATGCGTTCAAGGATCTGAAAGTTTCGGCCAAAATTATGGGAACATGTGTGACCCTTTTATCAAGTCGGTCAAATAAATCGGAGACCGCCTCGTCTATATACCCTAAATCCTTAGGGAAGATAACCAATCTGTAAATGCTTAATGCGAAGACATCAACCCTTTTCTTCACATCAGGATGTGCTAGGATCAAATCTCTCAAATTTTTCCAAGGAATGCACTTACTATCACCTTTCTGCTTGATTCGGGCTGCAACCCACTGCTCGCTCATCCCCGTGATGTTCATCAGCTTTTTTAAGAACGTCGGGACATTGGCAGCTCTAGAATAGGCCTTGTCAGTTTGAATCTTCGGGCAACGGAGCAAGGTCGTGTACTCTTCCACAGTAGGTACCAAATCCACCTTTCCAAAAGTAAAACAACTATAGGCAGGGTTCCAAAACTAGGCGAGAGCTCGGAATAAGTGCTTGTCCATTTTGATATCGAGTAGATAGGGCAAATCACCATAATTACAGTAGAATAGTTTCTTGATCTCATCATCCCATTGATCCCATATTTCTTTCATCTCTTGAAGATTATTTTGGGTTACGTTGATACGAGTAAAATCCGATAACTCTGACACGTATCCCTCTGTAAGACTATCACCCTTCTCTTGTTGCGTTGTCTCGACCCATATCCGAACGGTCGCATTATCTTCCACTTTATCAAGAAACCCCTTTTCCATGACGAGTTATCTATTTAGCAACCGAATGTGAATCAATACCTTTTTTGTGATGGAAATGTCATGCAGTTACAATCAAAGTGAAACAAAACAAGTCAGTATTTCATACACAGCTTAAAGCAAGCAAGGAATAATAAATAAAGCACCTACTCGGGTAACCACTAGAGTTTGGTATGGCTCTACCTAAGGCGGGCTCTTAAGGCTCGTTATTCGGTTCGGTTCTAAAGCAAAGGTACCTGAACCGGCAGATTCCTCGATCCTCACCCATTATAGGCTCATATGGACCGAGTTCAGTTCAGGGGAATACATTTCCCTATGGCTATACGAAGATGAAAATCTTACGAAGACATAGGTACGGATGTTTCCTGAAAGCGATCCACTATCCTATACGGAGGTGAAAACCTCACGAAGGAATAATTTCTCACTCCCACTTAAAAGGGTAAAATCGACTGATTTATGCGATGCAGTATGCAGAGATATATCAAAAGGCTCAAACCGATAAAGCAAACATATTATGACAAAGACCACGAAAAGACGGATGAAATGCAACAAATGGATCGTAAATTTAAATCAATTTTTCAACTTCCGACAAAAGACAAAAAATAATCAACTCGTGGCTTAACTCTCGTATTTTGTTCCCCAGTGGAGTCGCCAAGCTGTAGAAACCATTTTTTTTGAAAAATGAGTCGACTTTTGGTTTTAAAACGAAAAAATGAACATGGGAGTCGCCACCAATCCTTTTTATTTAGGTGTGATCGGATCACCTCATAATTCAATCATTTTAATAAAAGTATAATTTTATTAAAACGATGATTTTTGGTCTACAAAATCCAGAAAAACGGGTTCGGGAGTCGGTTACGCACGAGGAAGGATTAGCACCCTCGATACGCCCAAAAATTGGTACCTAGTTGATTACTCGATGTCTTTAGTGTCAAAGATTGAAAATTTGATTTTTTTTTTTAAAAATACAATCCTTCGTTAAAATATCGCTTAATTTTTTTGAGAAAATGGCGTATTCCACGTTAATCGAGAAAAAGAATTATGTCCCGTAAGTTAGGACACAATGTCTTAAATTCCCGATACGAGAATAAACGCCGAAAAAATTTACTTATTTTTAAAGATATTCGATTATCTCGGTTTTAGAAAGAAATCATATTCCGTAAGTTAGAACACGATTTTTTCTTGATTCCCGAGATTATTTAAAATTCAGGTTTTTTAAAAAATGTTCGTTTATTCGGATTTATTGAGAAAACCGAAATCCCGTAGGTTAGGGTACGACCTTTCGAATCTCAAAATACGAAGTATCACTTATTTTAAAATCATAATTTATGTATCGAGTGAAATTAATGTAACACAAATTTATTGTGAAAATAAATCACGATGATAATATGCGTAACGAAATAAATGCGTTAAAAAAACAAGAATGACAAGAATGAATTAACGAAACAAACAAGCTAACTACAGATAAAAAGAAAAAATAACAAGCAAACTAGAAAAAAAAAATTAAAAAAATTAAAAAAAAAACAAAAAAACAACAGTAAACAACCATATGAATAAATGGGATATAAAAAGGGTTTTAAAAATAATAATACTAATAATAATGAGAATGATATGAATGATAATAAAAATAATTAAGAATCTAATGTTTGTAATCATATAAAAGAATATGAATAAATAAATGTAATATGATAAAATAGAATAAATGTATTTAAAATATTAGGTAAATAAATATAAAAAGAAATATAATAGAAATAATAATGCAAAACTCATTAATTTAATAATATGATAACAATAACAAGTAAATAAATAAAAAGGAAAATAATAATAGTAATAATAATATTAAATTTAATTAATTTAATAATAAAATAGAAAAAATAACAAAAAAGGAGGCTAAATTGAACTTTAAAACAGAAATTTGGGGCAAATCAGAAATAAATAAAAAGGAAAAGGACCAAGTTGAACGCGCGAATAACAAGAATGGACCAAAATGGGCAATAATCCCCACCCTCCAAAACGCACAGCTTCAAGGTGGACCAAATTGAAAGTCGAAATAAATTATAGGGAAAAAATTAAAAATAAAAGAAACTTAATTGTAAACAATAAAAAAAGCGGAAGGGCTAAAGGCGCAATTAGCCCTTCCATTTAAAAACACGCGGATCCTAGGTGTTAATGAGTCGGGTAATCGGGTCGGCCCCAAAACGACGTCGTATTAATCTTAGTATAAATAATAATAATAATAAAAACATAAATAAAATCATTTTAGCAGCTCTTAAAAAAAAATCCTCTATTTCTCTCATTTCTCTCTCTGGCCAAAGCCCAGAATCCGGCGAAGGAGGACTGCTCATGGCCTTCGCCGCGCCCGCTGGTGGACGGTGGCCTGACGCCCTGTAAGTTTTCGTCCCCTTTTTATTATTATATATTTGATATATACATACACAGTTTTTTTAAAACAAAAGGAAAATAAAGAAATTTTTGAATATAAACAGTTTCAAAAAAAGGAAAATAAAGAAAATAAAAATGACCTTTGCACGTTTCTAACTTTGTTTTTTTTTCTTCAATCTATTTTGTTGTTTTTTGTTGTTTGTATACTTGAATCTGTTTTTGGTTGTATTCAAAAAAAAAAAAATCTCCCCTTACATTCGGTTTAACATGGCTTATATAGCCATTTTACAAGGCTTTAATCTTTTTTTTTTTTTTTTTTTGTCACTTTTGCTTTTGGTCCTTTGCAGGTGGCGGTGCAAGTGGAGGGCGGTGGACATGACAATGGCAGTGGCAGCAAGGTGGTCAGAAGGCTGGCGTGGCAATGGCGGCTAGCAGCTAGGGTTTTCTTTATTTTTCTGTTTTAGGTATTGGGTTATTAGGGTAGGTTGGATTTGGGCTTAGTTGGTTGGGTTTAGGTTTGGGTTTAGGGTTGTATTAGTTTGGGTCTAATTTGGGTTTTAGATTGTGTTTGGGATTAGGTTTCTGCTGTTGGTTTGGGTCTTATTGGGCTGTCTGACTTGGGTTTTGTTGGTTTTTATTGGGTCTGATGTTGTATTGGTTTGTTTATGGGCTTCGGGCAGAATTGGGCTTGTACAAAAATCGTTTATAAACCAAATTTTTCCAACAAAATTAGCCGGATCCTAATTCACCCCATGAATACAGAGGTCCATCTTTTAGAGTCGAGTACTCATTCACCTATTTCAGCAAATAAATGACGGTGAGTCTTCTGCATTACTAACCATATAGATAGCCTATAAGACATGTTGCATCGAACTCTGGTTCCATGTATTCTTAGCAACTCACAAACTTTTTCATGCTTTCCAAGGAACTTTGTGATTTTAGTCACAGTAAATGCTCAGAACATACTAGTCTTTGTTCAAAAGGGACCTCAATTTCCAAGCTAGGTTCCAACTCCGACCTTGAAAGTTGCTGCTCATACCACCGTCCATCTCATCTTTAACGCCCTGACTGAATCTTGAAGGGGCAACTTCGGTCCACCATGGAACTTAACTAAGCCTAAACCATAACTACACCCAAGCTTAATATGTCCCGAAATAGGAATATTTAGAGGACAATAAACATTTAACGTAAGCATCTATCTTTCTCAACTAAGTTCGAAGCAGGTGACTAAATGTTTTAGAAGCAAGAACAAGGGAGGCGAAGAGAAGAGATCGCAAGAGTTGAGGTAAGCATCGCCACATCAATCCATTAATTTGACGAACCAAAAAAAATTAAGGGCCACGTCAGCTGTCATTATTATTTTAACGGTTTTGGACTAAAAATAAAAAATATAACTCGGATAACTATTTTGTAATTTTCTAAGGTTAAGTGATCCAACAAGAAACTTTATAAAAGTCTGGTGATTATTTATGTAGTTTACCCGTAAACTTATTTCTATTTATTTACAAGTTCATATTTTTTGCTTAATCTAATGATTATGTGTTATGTTATTGTTTATAAATAATGCATACATCAAATGTTATTCTAATTATAACATATTTTTATTTAAAAAAATAAATTTTAATATAATTAAAAGGACCCCAACTTTGAAATTTTAAAATTCTTGACAAATTCAAAGGGGGAGAATTATAGTTATAAAACTTTAGATTTAACTTAATTCTACCCTTTTAAAAAGGGGCAAAAAACCAGAAAATACCAAAAAATAACAAAAATTACCGGAAAGTATAGGGTTGAAAATTAATGACCGGAAAGGGCAATTTCCCCCAAAATCGCCCCCGTCGGGCGCTTTTGAAGTCTGCGACCTAAAGCGCGTCCCGGGAGCGCTTTAGGCCACGCCATCATCAAAAACGCGCCGTGGGACGCTTTCGATGACGTGGCCTAGCGCCTCTGGGACGCGCTTTAGGCTTTTTCCCGAAATATGGTGGCGAAAGAAGTGGGAAGAAAATGGCTCCAAAATTAGGCACCGAAAGTTGATGTGATGTGAAAATTGGTATGGGGTAATTGCAATATTGGTCCCTATTTGAATAGGTACTTTGTAAGTTTGATCCCTAAACCTCAACTATAAATAGGCCTAACCATTTCTCCTTCGATGTAAAGGGGCCCCGACGTTCCCTTCGCTCGCGCGAATTAGCCGCCGCTCCTCATCCGACAACAGATACGGCATGCCATGGATTCTAAACCATGGCATGTACTCCGCACGCACGCTAACTCGGAACTATGATCGGTTCCCTGTTAGGTAAAAAGTCATACCGGCTTCTCCCACGCCTCGATATGTTCGACCAAAATCTTGGCCAATCCGCAGTCTTCCGCCGTAAGTCCACTTTGTGCTCATCATCGAGCACCTCGGAGGCACTGGAATCGGTTGCGGCATCCAAATTGCCGCAGAACCCGATCGACCGGTGCATCTCCACCGTTGAGTAGGTGATTAGCGGGACCTTAACGTGCCAACTGCTCGAATTTTGGAGATACTCATCCGAATTATCGCCGAATTTCGGGATCCTCGTGACGTGTCCATTGAAACTATATTAACATTACCAACTTATTAGTTATATACATAATATTAGACACTACCTACGAAAATACTAAATTATAATAACGAAATTCGACACTTACTTCCTTGATTCCGACCTTTGGTCCAACAGAGCCGTATATCCTCAAGCGCGTTAGGTATTCCAACATGATCGCTCCTCGGATGGTTCCACCTAATTAAATAAACTTTTAGCATGCAATTATACTATAAATATACGACATAATTGTAAAATATAATATTAAATTTACCTCGTTATCGCTGGGAATGAATATGGTCGGTCGAGTCGAGGACGTAAAAATGGAAATCAAAACCATGCCCATGACTCGCAGAGTGATAGGCAACCTCCGATTTTTGTTTACTCGGCAACAGTCGCGCTGCACATCTCTCCCATAATATAGATAGCACGGCAGACTTCAACTCAATTCACCGGCCGCTCTGAAATCAACAAGTTTCGAGGAGCCATCTCGTGGACGAGGTTTCTAGAGAGGTCCGCATCGATAGCCTCCAATTATCTCAAGTATGTATGCCCGCGCATACCGTATTCTTTCTTCTTCTTCATCGAACCTTCATTCGGCCGCGGGATTGCGCCTCGTAACCAAGCCAAATCGATCCGAGCTCCTTGAATTTTATCCGAATGGCACCCGTAAGCTCGTAGCATACGGCCATCCAATCGAGAGATGTTACGGACCGGTGACTACCGACCCGGCCACCACCAGAATCCCAATCAGAATCGCACATCTTCCAAGGTGATGGTACACTCTCCGCATGGCAAATGGAAAGTGTGCGCCTCTGGTCTCCACCTCTATCAACACGATCAAAGGCGGCTCCAACTTGAACCCCCGGGCTATCGTGGCCACGTGCCAAAAACCCGCTTCCCGCAGGTAATTCTCGATCAATGGCGATGGGGGACCAGGCATGTTGCGAATATAACATTGCAACACCCGATCTACAGACTGTTTAAAAAATTATAAAATTATAAAATTCTAAATTAATTAAAATTGCATAATTAAAAATTTAATAATATTGAAAAATTAACATTCAAACTTACCATTTTCTTTTGCTGGACGGCAATGTGGTCCTCGCCTAGGCGACATAATTCCCCGGCCATTGTACTCCGATAAATAATTTAAAAATTTTCCAAAAATAGGTTTAAAAAAAATTATAAAGGGCTTTTTTATAAATAGTAAAGGACTATTTTGAAATTTAAGCGTAAATTTGAGAGAAATTTGAGAGCAAATTGATAGCAAATTGAGAGAAAAATGAGAAAGGATTGAATTGTGAAAAAAATGAAGGGTTGGGGGGGTATTTATAGGGTTTTTTCTCGACCGTTGGGCCCAACGGTCAAAAAAACCTGATTGTTGCGACCTAAAGCGCGTCCCGGGAGCGCTTTAGGCCACGTCAAAAAAACGCGTCCACGGGAAGCGTTTTTGACGTGGCCTAAAGCGCGCCCCCGACGCCGCTTTAGGTCGCACTTCAAAAACGCTACCGACGGACGCGATTTTGGGGAAATTGCCCTTCCGGTCATTAATTTTCAACCCTATACTTTCCGGTAATTTTGTTATTTTTGGTATTTTCTGAGTTTTGCCCTTTAAAAAGTAAAGAAATTGGGCTTCTTTTATAGTTAAAATTATAAAGTGTTGAAATTCAACTTTTTATTAGTGTTAATGGGTATGAGGTGCTAAATATAGAACTCAGGATCGGTGTTATTTATACAGTCCTTTTGTCACGTAGTGTTAGTTGAATATGAAATTTAAATTAGATTTTGTCATTTACGAAAAAAAAATATAAAAAATTGGAAAATGTATAAATAATTACGAGAGAATATCAAAAAGAAATACGAGGAAGTATCAAAAATATATGAGAGAGCCAAAAATTATGAATGAATACAAAAAATAGAGATTACTATAATTTATGAGGGAATACCAAAAAATTATGAAGAAGTATCATAAAAATACGATGGAATACAAAAATTAAGAGGCAATACAAAAAAAATATAATAATGTACCAAAAATTATAAAAGAATACAAGAACTTATAAATATAAAAAACACATAAGAGAGTACCAAAAATTGATTGGTCGTATTAACTTTTTTTTTTCATTTATTTAATTTTTCAAAATTTTAAAAATTACCAATATATATATAATTTTTCCCTACCAACTATTAGAATGAAAAAATAATAATTTAAAAGTTGTCAATTTTTTCTATCTTCAAAATTCCATTGAAATTTCTTAACATGAAAAGAAAAGATAATAATTTTTAATAGAAATTTATATCTCATTCCAAATCTTCATTTTAAAACTATGTCAAAAATTATGAGGGAATACTAAAACTTACGAGGAAATACAAAAAATCATGAGAGTGTACCAAAAATATGAGGAAAAATAAAATCTATGAAGAAGTACAAAAAATTACGAGAGAATACCGAAAAATATAAAAGAGTACCAAAAAAATGAGGGACTACCAAAAATTAGTTGGTGTTATTAATTTAATTTTTCAATGTTTTAAAATTTATCATTATATATATAATATTTTCCATACCAAATAATTTAATAATTTAAAAGCTATTAATTTTCATTGAAATTTCTTACTATTTTTTTTACTCCAAATCCTCATTTGGAAATCATACTAAAAATTTTGGGATGTAAAAAAGCACGAGAATATAAAAAAAAAAATGAGGGAATAAAAAAAATTATAAGGAGATACCAAAAAACCATAAAGAATAACCAAAATTATGAGGATATATAAATTATTGCAAAAAACTACCAAAAAAATTATTAGATATTTTCTTTGTTAACTTGTAACTTGTTGAATTGATAAAAGCTTTTTCCAGAAGCTTGCAGCTAAACTCCCTCCCATCTATACTAATAGTTAAGATTTTTGTTAAATTGGTGTCTTCTTCAATTAAATTTTTACTTGAAAATTTCATTACGAGTATGTTATTTTTATAAGGTAATATATATTATTTTGAGGGAAATTTGATTTTTCAGATAAAGTCTAAAAAAATATATATTTGCTTAAGATGGGAAGAAAATCCTTTTCTCATCGTTATGGATGATATTTATAGGTAAGTTCTTTTTGTTTGGTAGTGGTGATGTGGCAGTTCATTATCAATGAATTTTGATTATGGAGTGCATGAGGACGTACATGGTGGGACTCATGTTGTTGTTCCTTTAGGGGTAGTATAGGGTTGTTATGCTCAAGTGGACTCCAATAGTCCCTAAAAGGAGTATTCACACACTTAAAAGCAGTTGGTCTGACCATAGCAACAAGTAACTTAATGTTGGATATGTTCTTGCTACTAGCGGGTGGTCCCACGGGAGGTAATTTGTTCAGGAGGCCAAGCAACCGGTGACAATCGGATGATGAGAGGTGGAAAGTCATTCGTAAATATCTTTCTGGTTCTCTCTTGGATTGCCACATGCCCACTCCAAGTAGGAGTATAACATGTATTATTAGTGTAAGATTATTATGATTTTACATACTTGCATAACTTTGTTTATAATTAATATTTTAACAAATCAATTATTATATTTCATGTTTCATTTATGATGACGACATATTTATTTGTTTTATGTAAAAAAAAAAAAAATCAACCTTCAAACATATATGAATATAAAAGATAATTTTTGGGATTTTTAGCTAGGGGTGCTTAATGACAAACGAGGAACAAGTTAGGAGACACATGGCCGATAATGGTCACTGTCATGCGTTGTGGGCTTGATTTGAAGTCGAGTAATCCATGTGTTGCGTGACTGTTATTTTGCTAAGTGTATTTGTAATTCAATTACACTTGCTGCTTCGTATGTTTTTTTCAGTATGAATTTACAGCAATGGCTTCATTGTAATCTGAAAAATGAAGGGGATGTCGATTATGAGGGAACCAAGTGGCCGTCTTTATTTTCTATTATTATTTGGTTTCTCTGGAACAGCAAGAATGCCTCCATCTTTCGAGGAAGCCATAGCAACAACAAAGAGATTATTATGAAGAATCTGTTCTTTGAGTTTGTATCAAGATATGAATGATGCTTGGCATCCACCTAAGGAGAATTTGGTCAAAATTAATTCCGATGCTTCAATGGATCTGTAATCGGAAATTACAGCAGTTGGAGGAGTTCTTACGGACTCCAAAGCTCAATGGGTTGTCGGGTATGCAATGGAGTAGGTATGTGTACTGTCTTCCAGGCTGAAGCTTGAGCAGTACTTGAGGGACTTCTGTTGGCATGGCAAAGAGGTTTCGGGAGAGTGGAGAATGAACCTAGCATTGCAGAGATTCGTTGAATTCATTCCCTCTGCATCAGGGACTGACAATTGAGGTGCTCACACATTTGTAGGACCAACAATACCTGTGCTGATTATATTTTGTAAATAGATCTTTATGTTTTTCATAAAGTTCTTCTATTAATTTTAAATATTCTACTTGTTCATTCTTATCTTCTGTTTTAAAAAATTGATTTTTCCAATGTTCTATAAGTGTTTTATAGGATTGGAAATCATATTTTTCTTGTTTTTTTATCTTTTTATCTTTTTTGTTTTTCTTTTTTATAATAAGTAGAAGATTCATCCGAAGAATCATCTTTATCTGATAAAGTTAATATAACATTACTATTACCATAATATAAAGGTACTAAGAGCCGAAACATTATTTTCATTCTTAGAGTCAATATGCATAGTATGATTACAAGTTTTATCTTTGTATAAACAATCCATTTGTTCCATGTTTTTTATCTATGGTACCTAAAACCGTCTGTGTCTTAAACGTCTTCACTCAACGCCTACAACGTCCCACTCGGACTAAAACGGCAACAAGAAGACAGAATCACAGATATATGGGTTTTAAGATAAACAACAATAAAACAAATAGAATTGAAGATAAAAGATAGAAACTTACAATGATTACTACGATATTAGAACTCTAGAAATCGTTACTCCGGGGCTCCTCTTATACCAATTACTCGGGGGGGGGGGGGGGAAGGGGTATATGCACAAACGGAAGGCTAATATAATATAGTAGATTTTTATTATACAAAAGGAAAATAGATAATTTAAACCGAATGAAATAAATTATGCTATCTATGAAAAAGAATGATTAGCACTAAAAAAAGGAATAAAAAAATTCTTAATATATTTAGCACCCGAACATTTTATTATAAAAACTGATAATCAAGCAGTTAAACAATTTTTAACTAACAAAAGCTTAGAAACTGTACCTAGAAGAATTAGATGGTATAACGAATTATGCCAATTTAATTTTGAAGTTATTTATATAAAAGGAACTAATAATATGAGTGCTGATTTTCTTAGCAAGCCTTATGGATAGAGGTAAAAAACCTCTAGAAAAAGTTGGAGAATGGACAACTGTCCATAAAAAACCCAACAAAGGGAAAACAATAAGTCCTAAACAAGGATTTATTACTATACTTGCTCAAGTACCATTTTATCCTAATCAATGATATTATGTACCATATCCAATGGTAAAACAACCATTTGGTTCACAATCACCAAACCAGGTGAGATATTCTAATTGGTCTCAAGATCCAAATTCGCATCACAAACCGCTTATGCTTGAAATTATAAAAGAAATGTAAGATTTGTTGAAACAACAACAAATTCCTCAAAATAAAAGATTTTTATAATCCAGATTACCTCGAATACTATAATTTTATAAACAAAATATGGAAAACTCATATTTCTGAACAAAGAGCAAACTTTCGAAGAGCTCTTACACAATTTTCACATTTTTTAGTTGAAAAAACAACTAAAGAAAATGAATCTCATGATTTATTACTTAAATCTGTTTTATATAGAGATTGGGATGAAATCCTAATCGAATATATGGATATTAAGGAGATAAACAATCTTCTTGATATATTCCAATATTTTATTAATAAAGGGGCAAATGTTCTCTATTATTAATAAGATGTTTAGAATATGTCTATATAATAAATGTAGACAAATTCTTCCACCAGATATTTTTTCAAAAATAGATAGAGCTATTTGCAACCAGCAAGCTCAGTTTAAAGAAACGTTTTCAAAATACTTTTTACAAGCTTATGTTTTCACAAATGATATAGGAGAACAATTTCCTACTATCAAATTTAGATTAGATCATGAACCATTTGATATAACCAGTATTGAATGGGGATTTGTTAAAAATATAACAGTCCAAAATCTTTCTTTTCATTTATTAAAAGATTTTCCTGCTATAGTAAAATCTAAATTAATAAATTTTATTGATATAGACGATTTTGTCTATTATTTTCAAATAGAAATAAATAGTTTTATTGGTATTCTTTGAAAAGAAAAATTTTATCACCATATCAAATTTGGATTATTCATACTATGTTGTGGGGAAAAGCCCTCTCAAAGAAGAGTGAAGATGAAGATCAACAACACTTGGCAAAAGTCATTGACGAGTGTTATAATAATTTTTCTCATTATCAAATCCAAGCGAATTGATCTAATGACCAAGGTACGCTTTCTACTTCAAAGAAAACACTTATGTGTTCCGGACCGATGGTAAAAGAATTCTAGCCTATGACACCGAAAAGCCCGTAAAGAAAGAGATGAAGAAGCCTTTCATTTATTAAAAAGATAGTCGATATGGAGATTGATGATTATCCGCTAACAACGGAGATCAAAGACACGTGGGAAAGCTGGAATACACTAGCCTTTTCACTGAGTCATTACATCTCGATGAAATCGAGGAGATGAATCGAGAAATATCCAAGAAGGATAAAGACAAAACACAACACGTGGAAGAATGACATCCAAAAAAGGAGCATTCAATTTTGGAGGTGATATGAAAAGAAGGAAATCACCATCCATAAATGAATAAGACAAAGAAGATGCAAGCATGATGTAAGCAACTATTAATGCATGGAGAACGTGGAAACAACCACAACAATTTTGATAAAGATAGAAGAGTATGGAAGCAACCATCAAATCAAGGAGGCTACGTGGAAGAAATCATGAAGCCACCATTTAAGTTATCCTTATCAGGATACTGTTCGAATTTCAATTGTAAATGAATTAGAGTTTAAAATTTATATTATAAATAGGCATTGTAGCCTAAACAAGGCATCTTGGTTGGACCGAATCCTTATGATAGTTTAGTTTTCTTTTGTATACTCTCTTACTCAAGAAATAAAAATCTTTCTTGATCATCCTTTTATAAATTATCTATTTTCCTTTTGTATAATAAAAATCTACGATATTATTTACTTATTAAGAAAGGTCGTGCCTTAGGAAGAGTTACTTATTAAGAAAGGTCTTGCTTTGCATGTCAGAACTACAGCTAGTTCTAGTGAGTCTTAGGTTACTTTACATCAGTTGATTGCTATTAAACAAATAATATTTTAAATAGATATAATAAAAATATAAATTAATTTAAAATTTTATTTAGGAAGGTTTATTCTTTAATATCTACACATACGACAAATCTGAAATATAAACTTGAAGACACATGACATAAGCTTAGAGGATGCCATACACTTTAAATTCCTTTAAAACCAAAAATGGAATAAAAAAGAACTTCATAATGAACCCAAAATAACAAACAATAATTACAATAATCAAAGTTGGAAAAAAAAAGAAAACAGGAAAACCCCAGAAAGCTGATTAGCCAGTTTCTTAATATCAACCAACCTACCATGATTGTTTGAGCATGGACATCCAAGCACAGTATGCACAAACAAGCTTTTGAGACATGTAAACATAAACAGCAAACGATAAACTCATCAACATCACATCCTTCCAATCACCTTTCCGTTGTGGACTCATCTTTTCCTTCAATCCTATCCCAAGCTTCTGCACACTTCCCAAAACCCGACCAAACAACAACTGTCTCTTCTCCTTGTCTTCTTTCTTTGTCTTTGAACTTGATGTCGATCTCTCCAGTGATTCATCATTGTTATGAGAAGATGAAACCACCAGGATTCTGGGACGGTGCCTGCTCCTAGTTTCCCGTCGCTGAAGTGAAGAACAACAGTTTTTGTAGCGAAAATTAGGATGGTTTACACAGAGAGCTGCCATGGAGGTGAAAAAGAGAGAGATTTGAATGAAGGGTGAAGGGTATAAGATTGGGTTTTGATCATTGGTGGGTTTGGGAAGGAAGAGAAGTTGTGTTTGACCCAACTTTTGGGTGAAGATAAAGCGGTCGGTGTCACTGTGATGCAGTTTTGCAAGGAATAAAAATATCTGGAAGCAAATGTTTATTTACCTTAGAAATTGTTGTGGATAAGACTGGGCCACTGTTGTATTCATTCCATGCAGGTTTTGCTTTACTTGATTAGCCTTTCTCTGGGCTTCTGCCCTTTTCAAAGTTTCTTGGCCCATTTTGTGAGAATTTTTAAGTTCAAGTATGAAAGAGAAACCGCTTCAATTACATATTTCTTCTAAGTTGGTATCAATTTTTTTTTTCTGGCAAGGAGTAGTAGTTAAATTATTCTCCTTTGCTACTTAAATTATATTATTTTTTTTCAAATTGATACTTAATTTTTTTAATTACAAATAATACCTAAATTATTCTCCGTTACTCAAATTATTCCCACCGTTAAAAAATTTATTACCCAATCATTCTATGCGCATGACATTTTTAAATTAAGCCAAAAGGAAAAAAAAAATTCGGTGACAATTGTACTTGTACAAAATCGGTTCGATTAGATTATTTTAAATTTAGGGGTTTTTTAAATTTTGATTCTTTTCAATTTTTTTGGGATTTAACTTTTGTGTAATTGAGTATTTTTTTTCTTAATATTTTGAATATCGAATTGGCGAGTTGGATTAGAAATTAATTGGGGTATCGATTTAAAATCAGGGATAGGACTAATTGACCTGTAATTGTAAATTAGTACAAATAAATAATTAAACTATAACAGCCCGTTTTCAGTGAAATTGGAATAGTAGTTTCGGGACCACAAATCCGAGTCCATAAGGAAAATTATTTTAATATTATTGCACAGTCTGCACTATGATAGGAATGTCGTATAAAAATTATGTTAAGAAAATTTTACCGATCACATGTCTAATTTGAAAAAGGACCAAATTGCATAAAATGCAAAAGCTGAGTTCTAGTAGCTATAGGTATCAAATAGCTATGGAATTCAAAATTGGAGGTCCTTATATGGCAAATAGACCATTAAGAGGGGTTAGTAGATAAGTATGATGATTCATCAATGGAAAATTAAATAAAGAAAAGGACAAAATTGGAAAGATGATAAATAAATATGACAAATAATAAAATAAAAGAAAATATCATTATATAATCATCTTTCCCAAATGAAAATCCATGGAAACCCTAGCTATGGGTATTGAGTTCTAGCAAGCTTATTTTGCTCAATTAGGTAAGTAATCTTCTCCCCTTTTTAGTAATATTTATGTTTCCGAGATCGTAATAGCTTAATTTAGCTATCTCAGGGATTAATTTGCAAATTTACCAAAGTATTAAAATTTTTCCATGGATGAATATGCATGAATTATGAAATTTATGGTAGAAAATGAAAGGTTGTTGATAGATAAACTGTAACAGCCCGATTTTGGGGCTAGTTAGAACAGTGGTTTCGAAACCACTAATCCGAGGCCGGAAAAATTATTTTTAATATTATTTTATGTGTTATATCGTGATTATATGAGTGTATGAAAATTTTGGTGAATTAATTGTAGTGATTACTTACTTAATTTTGAAAAATGACTAAATCACATAAAAGGCGAAATTTGTGTTCTACTAATTTGAAGTGTCATATAGCTAGAGAACCTTAAATTAGAAGTCCTTAATATGCAAATAGGCCTTATTTAGGGTGATGGCCGGCCATAGGGACAAAGAAATGAATTTGGTCAATGGTTAGGTGTAGTATTTGGTGACTTAAATGATAAATAAAATAAAATAAAGAAAAGCTATCATATTTTCCATCTTCTTCTTCCTCCACTGAAAATATCAACAAGAATAGGGGTTTGGAAACTTGAAATTTCCAGCAACTTACACTCCTTGCAAGTAAGTGATTTTAGTGATCATTCTTGATAATTTTTGTACTTTTGGGACCCTTGTAGCATGATCTAGCTAATGAGGGAATTATTTTGCAAAGTGGTTGAGAGTCTAGGGTTTTTCCATGTGAGTATTCATGTGTTTGCTGAAATTTTATGGAAGAAAATGAATCTTGGTTGTTTAATGAACAACTTTTGTGAAAGGATTTTTGCATGAAAACACATAATAGGACTATTTTGTAAAAGTTATAAAATGGATAGTAAATGTGTAAAATAATTGGAATTGTGAGTTGCTATAAGAGAGAGTATGAATCGGCTAGGCTTGGCTGTGAAAAAAATGAACACATTTCATTTTACGAGCCTAGGGGCAAAATCGTAATTTTTTGTGAAAGTCTAGGGGCAAAATGATAATTTTGCCAAAAATAGGAATTTTTGGAGTGATTTGATTAATGTGGTTATTTAATAAGCTAAATATGTCATTATAGATCAAGAAGAACGTGGAATCAACCTTGACCGAGGAAAAGACAAGGTTTCGGACTAAACTTCAAATTTACATATTTTGTATCGAGGTAAGTTTATATGTAAATGATACATCCTTTTTACTTATGTTTTTACATATTAATGTATTATGTGAAATGTGAATGAATATTATTGATATTTATTAAAATGATAGAAAGTGAAGAAATTCCCGGATGAACCTTCGGAATAGGAAAATGATACGGATAAACACCGTGAATAAGTGATTATTTTTGGTGGGCTGTGTGCGATACCACCGTATCTATTATTATTGGTGGGCTGTGTGCGATACCACCGTGGATATGTGATTAATGGTGGGCTATGTGCGATACCACCGTGTTATTTATTAATGGTGGGCTATGTGCGAAACCACCGTGTATCCGGTATTATTCCGAAGTGTTCATCAAGAAACTTTGACTAAGTGAAATTACGTGTGGCTATGTGGTGATAAGTGCAGGGTATAAGTGCATGTAAATGTGAGTAATGTTTATGATATGTATTTGGAATGTGGTAAGATTTGAAATGAGTAAGTACAACTACGAGGATCTGAATTGCTCTTGATTAGTATGTAATGTTCTTGATTGATAAGTATGTGGTATGATGTTCATTGTTTACATATAGACTTACTAAGCTTAAAGCTTACTCCCTTCTCTTTTCCCTTGTTTTATAGTGTCAAGAAGCCAGCTCGGGATACGGAGACCGTAGAAAGATCACCCACACTATCCACACATTTTGGTATAATGAGATTTACATTGAATTATGGCATGTATAGGGACTTGATATTTTTGGTTATATGTCATATTGGTTTAGCCAAATGTGTTGGCTTAGGATGATATTTGATTCATTTTGTATAAGGCTATGAGATGTGGCTCATAATGATTATTTGGATGTAAATCTATTCATATATACATGTAGGTGTCATTGCCATTATGATATGACCTATGATTATTGATGGTTGAATGATGATATGTTGCATGTGATTATAGGTGTTTGATGATGGTGAAGCACTTAGTTATGCTATATTAAGTGCCTTGAATTTATATGTATATTTGGATTAGTGTGGTTTTGATGTTGTGTAGGTTGGTGCAAGTAGGGGTGGCAAAAAGGCTTGGTAAATAGCCTTATTTTGTCCACATGGGTAGACACACGAGCGTGTGTCTAGGCCGTGCGTGACACACGGTCTGCCCCATGGGCGTGTGGTTTGGCCGTGTGTCCCCTTGCATCCTAAGTTGGCAAAGCAGAATGCCCAGTAATAACCACACGGGCTGAGGCACGACCGTGTGTCTCAACCGTGCGGAAGACACGTCCATAGGACATGGGCATGTGCCCAGGCCATGTGAAGTCTGCACTTGATTTTAGGAATTTAATTAGCCACACGGCTTAAGGACACGGGCGTGTGTCTTGGCCGTGTGACCTTATTTGGGTGATGATGTCATAAACAGAACGTCCCTATTTTTGACACGGCCTGAAACACGGGCGTGTCCCTTCTCCCACACGGGCGTGTGAACTGTTTTGATGAGAATTTTCTAAGTTTTCCTAGAAGTTTTTAAAATTCTCGGTTTAGTCTCGAACCACTCCTTATATATGTTTTGGGCCTCGTAGGCTTGTTTAAGGGGTGATATGAAAAGTTTTAGATTTGAGTGGGAAGTCATGTCTCGATTTTGTTTGATTGCTTTTATATAAGTCCGGTAACGCCTCGTTACCTGTTCCGGCCTCAAATACGGGTAAGGGGTGTTACATAAATAACTTTTGTAAAGTGAGTTTTTATGAAATTATGACTTAGGGACTAAATTGTAAAGATGTAAAATTCATGGAAAAATTCAGAATTTTATGAAATACATGGGCTATTAATGTTACATGTAAAAATCGGTTAGGCTTGGAATAAGGGTTAGATTGCATGAATTTCATTTTCCGAGCCTATGGACGAAATCGTAATTAAATAAAAGTATAGGGGCAAAAAATAGTAATTTTGCCTAAGATGTGAATTGGATTGAATTGAATATGAATTTGATTAAATTGAGTTAAATTTACTCATATAGATCCGGATAGACAAAATACGAGATTAGATCGAGAAAAAGAGAAAGTGTCAGACTAGTAGACAATAAATCAACGAACACTTGTCAATGTAGGTTCGTGTAACTAAATTTTGTATATTTATATGTTTGAATTTAATGTTGTATATGTGAATGGTGTAAATGTCATATATAGGAAATTGATGACATCTCTTATAATGTCTGACAAATATAAAGTCTCGTTTGAATAAATGAAATTCGATGGATACTGGGTTTCCGTATTGGTTGTGGTCCTACATATGTTGCGGACACACCACAGCTTGAAAGAGTGTCCCATTATTAGCTCTTATGAGCATCCCGATATATGGCCCTCTCGAGCTTCTCGTTATATGGCTCGTGCGAGCTTCTCGTTAATAGCTCTTCGGAGCATCCCAATCGGTTGTGATCCTACATGTGTTGTGGAGACACCGTAGCTCTTATGAACGTCCCGATATATGGCTCTTAGTGAGCTTCCCGATTATAGGTTCTTTGTGAGCTTCTTGATTAATGGCTCTCCAGAGCTTCCCGATATGGCTTGCTTGAACTTCCCAATATATGGCTATTCAGAGCTTCCTGATTAATGGCTCTTCGGAGCTACCCGTTATTGGCTCGCATGAGCTTCCTGATTATGGCTCCTATGAGCTTCCCGTTATACAGCCCGGATAAGCTTCCCGTTATACAGCTCACATGAGCTTCCTATTATATGGCTAGAGAGAGGGCTTCCCGATTATGTGCTCTAATGAGCACCCCCGAATATGAATTGACGGATTTCAGATTCGTACACTTCATGTGTACTACCCTTGTATCCATCGATATTTTAAATGATTCAACGGGTAAAGTTCTAATATGAGATGAAATGAATTCAAGATGAATTACTATAAAAAAATATTTGAAGTACAAAGATATGGTATGTACATGTTCACGTATACTTGAAGTGATAAATACATATATGCGGAAATTGAATATTGATGAGCTCATTCATGTTTCTTGGTATTTAAGTGAATTGCATGACTAATATGCTTGATGAGGATATGTGTTTAGGCAATTGGCCAAATTAGTTTGAGCATGTTTAGTTAGCTTACGTTAATGTGAAATAAATGGTAAGTTAATTTCCTGTTATACAGACTTACTAAGCGTTATATGCTTACTCTATTTTATTTTCCTTGTTTTATAGTACTCGGAAGCTCGTAAAGGTTGGAGTTTGGTCGGAGTATCATCACACTATCCCTCAGCTCATTTTGGTATAAATAGTAAATTACTTTTGGTTATAATGGCATGTATAGTTTAATTAGCCAATGTTAATATGAAAATGACTTTGGTTGTAAATAGCCGTTGGAATGGCTTGTGATGATCATATTTTGATATGTATGTAAAAGGTCTTATCATGTTTAATGTGTGCTAGTATGGTTGAATGATGGATAATTTATAAACATGTTAATGGTTGGATTTGAATGTCTTGTATTGACTTGAAAACATATTCAAGTGTTATGTAGGTGGAAGGCAAGTTTGGGTGAGAAATATGGCTTGGAAATGGCCTTATTTTGTCCACACGGGTGTGTGTCTTAGCCGTGTGTGACACACGGCCTAGCACATGGGTATGTGGTTTGGCCGTGTGTCCCCTGCATCTTAAAATTTTCAAAATAGAATGCTCAGAATTGATCACACGGCCTGGCACATGGGTATGTGGCTTGGCCGTGTGACCTCTGCACTTACACACGGCTTAGCACACGGGCATGTGACTTGGCCGTGTGACCCAAGTCAGAGAGTTACATGAGTACTAACATGGGCTGGGACACGAACGTGTGCCTTATTTTGAATGCCCATATGGCCTGTAACACGGGCGTGTCTATTGGCCGTGTGAGCCACATGGCCTGATCACACGGGCGTGTGTATCCTGCACCTAGGAAAAAATTTGAAATTTTGCGAAAAATTCTCTGAGTACCCGGTTTAGTCCCGACCTGTTTCTATTGTATGTTTTGAGCCTTGAAGGCTTAAATAAGAGACAATATGAATGTATATGATTGATTTCTAATATGATTGAAAAATGATATTAAATGTCTGTTTCTGATCTGTAAATTCTGGTAATACTCCGTAACCCTGTTCCAGCGACGTATATGGGTTAGGGGTGTTACATTTATTGGTATCAGAGTCAGTTTTAGCCGATTCTCGGACTAACGTAGCAAGTACGAGTCTAGATATACATGCCATTATATAACCTGTGATAGTGTGATATATCCTTACCATTTTAAATATGTTTTTCATATAGTAATGTCATCCAACCGAGCTGAATCTGAAGAAGCTGAGAGCAATGCTCAAGCTTCAGTTCAAAGAGCAGCCACAAGTAGTAGAAGGCCTGTATCTGAGGGTCGAGGAGGAGAGGCTAAAGAAGCCTTCTTTCAAATGATAAATAAATGGTTTACTGAATATGTAAGAACAAATTCGGCTGTACAAGAACCTCCACCCCTCCTATTTTTCAACCAGTTCCTAATATGTCACAAGGTACAGAACTTGTTAGAATTGGTAAGCCTCATGTAGATAAAATCCGTAAATATGGAGAAGAAGAATTTAGAGCTACAACTAAAGATGATTCTGAAAGAGCTGAGTTCTGGTTAGAAAATACTATCAGGGTTTTGAATGAATTATCTTGTACACCGGCTGAGTGTTTAAAATATCGATGTCTCTTCTAAAAGACTCGGCTTACCAGTGGTGGAATACACTGATTTCTGTTGTACCGAAGGAGATGGTCACTTGGGAATTTTTTCAAACTGAGTTCAAAAAGAAATATATCAGTCAGAGATTTCTTGATCAGAAATGGAAAGAATTTTTAGAGCTTAAACAGGGCCGTATGACTGTATCTGAGTATGAACGGGAATTTGTTCGACTGAGTAAGTATGCCAGAGAATGTATCCTGACTGAGATCGCAATGTGTAAACGGTTTGAAGAAGGTATGAACGAAGACATAAAATTATTGGTCGGGATTCTTGAGTTAAAAGAATTTGTTGTACTAGTCAATCAAGCTCATAAGGCTGAAGAGCTGAGTAAAGAAAATAGACAAGCTGAAATGAAAGCCAGAACTTCAAGTAAAATATTTACTGGAAAGTTACAATAGTCGACTTCAAAGAAATCAAAAAGATATCATGACCGTTCTGCTACCTCTGTGGGATACTCTGGAAGAGACAGAGTTACCCGATGCTCTAGTCCCAGATCTCAGGCTACATCTGTAGCAAGCGCGGGTAGCGTTAGAAACACTAAACCCAGATGCAAACACTGTAATAAATTTTATTTTGGTGAGTGCTGAATGAAAAGTGGAGCTTGTTTTAGAAGTGGTTCTTTTGATCACTATCTCAAAGACTGCCCGAAAAAGCCTGAACAAGATACTATTCAAACTTCGAGGCCGAGTAACCCTGCTACAAGAGGTAGACCACCTCGTAATCCCGGCAATGTGAGTGGTAGTCGGGGTACGACAAAAGATTCAACCATCAAATCTGAAGCACGAGCACCAGCCAGAACTTATGCTATTCGTGCACGTGAGGATGCCTCTGCATCCGATGTTATTACTGATACTTTTTCTCTTCTTGATACTGATATAACTTCTTTAATTGATCTCGGTTCGACACATTCATACATTTTCACGAATTTAATGTTTAATAAAAATTTACCTGTCGAGTCCACTGAATTTGTGGTTAAAGTATCGAACCCACTTGGGCCAGTATGTGATGATGGATAAAATTTGCAATAATTGTCCATTAACTATACGGGGTTTCTGTTTTCCGGCTGATTTGATGTTATTGCCATTTGATGAATTTGATGTGATTTTGGGTATAGATCGTTAACTCAAAGATGATGCCGTGTAGTAAATTGTAAATGTATATATTGTGTTGAAATGTCAGAATGGTGAAATGCTCTGTATTGAATCAGATAATTTGGACGGGTTGTCTAATGTGATATCAGCCATGTCAGCACAGAAATATGTCAGAAAAGGTTATGATGCTTATATTGCTTATGTATTGGATACTAAAGTGTCTGAATCGAATATTAAGTTAGTGCCAGTAGTTTGTGAGTATCCTGATGTGTTTCCAGAAGAGTTGCCCGGATTACCGCCGGTCAGAGAGGTTGAATTTTCTATAGATCTTATTCCCGGGACAACACCAATATCTATAGCACCATACAGAGTGGCCCTTACAGAATTGAAAGAGTTAAAAGCGCAGTTGCAAGAACTGACTGACAAGGGCTTTGCTCGACCCAGTCATTTACCTTGTGGTGCACTGGTTCTATTTTTTAAGAAGAAAGATGAATCCTTAAAATTATGTATTGATTACAGACAGCTCAACAAAGTTACAATCAAGAATAAATATCCACTGCCTCGTATTGATGACTTGTTTGACCAGTTAAAAGGTGCCACATTATTTTTAAAGATTGATCTCCGTTCTGGTTATTATCAGTTACGAGTGAAAGACTCGGATGTTCCCAAAACAGCCTTCAGAACCAGGTACGGGCATTATGAATTTCTTGTGATGCCGTTTGGCTTGACAAATGCACCTGCGGTATTTATGGATTTGATGAACAGAATTTTCAGACCGTATCTGGATAGATATGTTGTTGTATTCATTGATGATATTATGGTATATTCCCGAGATGAAATTAAGCATGCTGATCATTTGAGAATTGTTCTACAAACTCTACATGAAAAACTGTTGTATGCCAAATTTAGTAAATGTGAATTCTGGCTTCGGGAAGTTGGTTTTCTTGGACATATAGTATTTGCTGAAGGCGTCAGGGTGGATCTGAATAAAATTTTAGCAATTGTTAACTGGAAACCACCGAAAAATGTATCAGAAGTCAAAAGTTTTCTTGGATTAGCCGGTTATTATTGGAGATTTGTAAAAATATTTTCGATGATAGCTTCACCGATGACACAGTTGATGCAGAAAGATGTGAAATTTGAATGAACCGATAAATGTCAGCAGATTTTTGACAGATTGAAAGCCTTGTTGACTGAAGCATCAGTTCTAGTTCAGCCTGAATTGGGTAAAGAATTTGTAATATACAGTGATGCATCATTAAATGGTTTAAGATGTGTTTTGATGCAAGAAGGTAAAGTAATAGCCTATGCTTCTAGATAGCTAAAACCACATGAAAAAAAATACCCAATACATGATTTAGAATTAGCAACTATTGTTTTTGCGCTAAAAACCTGGCGACATTATTTGTTCGGTAAAAGGTGTCATATAGTCACCGATCATAAAATTTTAAAGTATTTGATGTCACAAAAAGACTTGAACCTGAGACAGCGCAGGTGGCTTGAATTGTTGAAAGACTATGACTTGGTTATTGATTATCATCCGGGAAAAACAAATGTAGTTGCAGATGCTCTGAGTAGAAAGTCTCTGTTTGCTTTACGAGCCATGAATACCTGATTTTCAATTTGTCATTGTCTGATAATGGTTCAATCTTAGCTAATCTAAATGCTAAACCGACATTTCTACAGCAGATTTGCGAAGTTCAGAAAAATGATGACGAGTTACAAGCTAAATGGGTACAATATGAGTTGACTTCCGATCCAAAATTTCAGATTGGACCTGATGATTGTCTATTATTCAGAGGCAGAGTTTGTGTACCAAAGAATTCGGAGCTTGTACAGAAGATTTTGTACGAAGCTCATAATGGTACTATGTTTGTTCATCCGGGGAGTAATAAAATGTACAATGACTTGAAAAAGATGTACTGGTGGCTGAGAATAAAACGTGATATTTCAGAATTCGTATCTAGATGTATGATATGTTAGCAAGTTAAAACTGAACATCAGGTACCTTCAGGATTATTACAGCCAGTAACAATACCAGAATGAAAATGAGATAGCGTTATCATGGATTTTGTGTCGAGATTACCCGTATCTCAGAAAAAGAAAGATGCCATTTGGGTAATCGTCAACCGTTTGACAAAGTCTACACACTTTATTCCGGTACGTATAGATTTCTCCCTGGACAAATTACCAGAGTTATATGTTTCTGATATTGTTAGATTACATGGAGTGGTAGTCTCCATTATTTCTGATAGAGATCCTCGGTTTACATCCCAATTCTGGAACAAGTTGTAAGAAGCTCTGGGTACGCAGTTACATTTCAGTACTACATTCCATCCTCAAATTGATGGTCAGTTAGAGCGTGTGATTCAGATTCTTAAAGATATGCTTCGATGTTGTATTTTCGAATTCGAAGGCAGTTGGGAAAAATATCTGTCGTTAGTTGAATTCTCATATAATAATAGTTATCAGTCAAGCATAAAGATAGCACCGTATGAGGCTCTATATGGTTGTAAATGTAGAACTTCATTGTATTGGATTGAGCTCAGTGAGAAAAAGATACATGGAGTTGATCTGATCCGTGAAACCGAAAAAAAAGTGAAAGTATTCCGAGACAGCTTGAAAGCAGCTTCCGATCGTCAGAAATCCTATGCGGATCTTAAACGAAAAGAAATAGAATTCCAAGTTGGAAACAAGGTATTTTTGAAAGTACCGCCTTGGAAAAAAGTTCTTCGGTTTGGCCGTAAAGGCAAATTGAGCCCGCGATTTATTGGGCCGTATGAGGTTATTGAAAAAAATGGACCAGTTGCATACCGATTGGCACTAACACCAGAACTTGACAAGATTCACAATGTTTTTCACGTGTCTATGTTACGACGATATCGGTTAGACCCTTCACATGTTATCTCTCTGACATATATCAAGATTCAGCCAGACATGACATACAGTGAGGAACCGATCAAAATTCTGGCACGTGAGACGAAAGAATTGAGAAATAAAAAGGTAGCTTTAGTAAAAGTTCTCTGGCAACGACACGGAATAGAAGAAGCTACCTGGGAACCGGAGGAAACTATGAGAAAGCAATATCCAAACCTCTTTATTGGTAAGATTTTCGAGGATGGAAATTTTTGAAGGGGAGAGTTGTAACAACCCGTTTTTAGTGAAATCGAAACAGTGGTTTCGAGACCACAAATCTGAGTCCGTAAGAAAAATTATTTTAATATTATTGCATGGTCTGCATTATGATAGGAATGTCATATAAAAATTTCGTTAAGAAAATTTTACCGATTACATGTCTAATTTGATAAAGGACCAAATTGTATAAAATGCAAAAGTTGAGTTCTAGTAGCTATAGGTATCAAATAGCTATGGAATTCAAAATTGGAGGTCCTTATATGGCAAATAGACCATTAAGAGGGGTTAGTAGATAAGTATGATGATTCATCCATGGAAAATTAAATAAAGAAAAGGACAAAATTGAAAAGATGATAAATAATAAAATAAAATAAAATATCATCATATTATCCTCTTTCCCAAATGAAAATCCATGAAAACCCTAGCTATGGGTATTGAGTTCTAGCAAGCTTATTTTGCTTAATTAGGTAAGTAATCTTCTCCCCTTTTTAGTAATTTTTATGTTTCCAAAATCGTAATAGCTTAATTTAGCTATCTCGGGGATTCATTTGCAAAGTTATCAAAGTATTAAAATTTTTCCATGGATGAATATGCATGAATTATTAAATTTATGGTAGAAAATGAAATGTTGTTGATAGATAAACAACTTTTGTAAAGTGAATTTTTATGAAATTATTATTTAGGGACTAAATTGTAAAGATGTAAAATTCATGGAAAAATTCTGAATTTTACGAAATACATGGGCTGTTAATGTTACATGTAAAAATTGGTTAGGCTTGAAATAAGGGTTAGATTGCATGAATTTCATTTTCCGAGCCTACGGACGAAATCATAATTAAATAAAAGTATAAGGGCAAAAAATAGTAATTTTGCCTAAGATGTGAATTGGATTGAATTGAATATGAATTGTATTAAATTGAGTTAAATTTACTCGTATAGATCTGGATAGACAAAATACAGAATTAGATCGAGGAAACGAGAAAGTGTCAGACTAGTAGACAATAAATCAACGAACACTTGTCAAGGTAAGTTCGTGTAACTAAATTTTGTATATTTATATGTTTGAATTGAATGTTGTATATGTGAATGGTATAAATGTCATATATATGAAATTGATGACATATCCTATAATGTCTGAAAAATATAAAGTCCCATTTGAATAAATGAAATTCGATGGATACTAGGTTTCCGTATTGGTTGTGGTCCTGCATATGTTGTGGACACACCACAGGTCGAAAGTGCATCCCGTTGTCGAAACCATTTTTTTGAAAACGGGGGTCGACTTGGATTTTAAAAACGAAAACAAAAAAAACGGGAGTCGCCACCAATCCTTTTTGCTGAGGTGTGATTGGGTCATCTCGGAAAGTGGTTGTTTTAAATAAACAGTTTGATTTATCAAAACAACAATTTTGGTCTACGAAAATCCAGAAAAACGGGTTCGGGAGTCGGTTACGCACGAGGAAGGATTAGCACCCTCGATGCGCCCAAAATTGATACCTAGTTGATTAATTTGTGTCTTAGTGTCGAAATTTTGAAAACTTGAAAGAATTCAAAATGTGATCCCTCATTGTATTAATGTTAATTTCAAAACGCTTGGATGAATCGAAAAGAATGTTAAAGACCCTCTCGTCTCGAAGTAATAAAATGTCACATCCAGTAAGTTAGGACACGACATTTTGAACCTTTAAGGACGAGCTTGCCTTTTATTTGAAATTCATGCATATAAATCTCAAAAGGATATTCGGTTATTTAGGTTAAACGAGAAAAAATCAAAACCCAGTAAGTTAAGGCACGATTTCTCGAATTTCCAAATACAGAATATTGCCTTTATTTTAAGAAACCTTTTCTCGAGGTAACAAAATCTCACATCCAATACGTTAGGACATAACATTTTGAATTCTCGAGAAATAGCTTTTTTTATTTAAAACTTATTTATTTTAAGAGGATATTCCGCTATTTAGGTTAAACGAGAAAAATCGAAACCCAGTAAGTTAGGGCACGATTTCTCGAATTTCTAAAAACGAAATATTGCCTTTATAAAAGAATCATTTTTGTACTGAGTAAAGGTTAATATAACATAAATTTGTAATAAAATGAAGAGTAAATTATGGTATTAACAAGTATAACGGAATAATAATAAATGTGTAATGTAAATGACAATAATAAGAACAGAAATAAAGAAGTAAACCAAGCAGGCTATGTAGAAAAAGATGGGTAAAGATTAAATAATAAATAGATAAAAGAATGATAGAAATAAAATAAAATAAAACCAATAGTATATACATGAAATAGTTGAAAATAATAATAATACATTAATAAGAAAATAATAATCTAATAATAATGATAGGAAATATAATAAATAATAATAGAAAATCAATAAAACATAAAAAATATAATGATAATAGTGATAAAAGTAATAATACTAATAATAGCAGCAAATATAATAATAATAATAATAATAATAATAATAATAATAATAATAATAATAATAATAATAATAATAATAATAATAATGAGAATAATAATAATACTAATTTTGATAATAAAATAGCAAAAATGACTAAAAGGGACTAAATGGAATTAAAAACAAGATATCCGGGGCAAATTTGAAATAAAAAGAAAGGGGAAGGACCAAATTGTAACGCGTGAAAGAAGTGGAGGGACTAAAATGGACAATAACCCCTTCCTTCAAAATGCGCAGCACCAGGGAGGACCCAATTTAAATCCAAACAAAAGTTCGGGGTAAAATTAAAAAGAATGAAAACCTGATTGCAAAATCATAAAAGGGCGGATGGGCTAAAAGTGCAATTATCCCTTCCGATGAAAAACACGCGGATCCTTGGAGCGGGTCGGGTCCGTGCGCAGGTTAGGCCAAAACAACGCCGTTTTGGTGCCTGAAAGGCCTGCCCAAAACGACGTCGTTTTGGAGGCCTAATTAAGGTAATTTTTTTTTTAAAAAATTTCACTTTTCATTTGTTTTAAAAAAAAAACACTCCCCTCCTCCCTTTTTTTCTCTGCAGAGGGCCCGAAGTCCGGCGAGCATCCGGCCAGTCGTCGTCGTGCCTCCACCGCCGTCTGTCGCCGACGATCGCCGTGCACGGTGGTGCTCAAGGTAAAATTTCCTTTTTTTGTTTTTTTTTAAATATATATAGACTATTTTTTAAATAAAAATAGGAAAATATATATGGGTATATAATAGATTCGAAAAAGAAAAATATGAGGAAAATGTTGAAAAGTACCCCTTGATGCGTTTCTGACTTTTCTTTAATCTATTCGCTGTTGTTTTTATTTTGAATTTTTTGATTCGATTGATCTCAAAAGAAAAACCTCCTTTTTACACGATTTGTAATGGCTTTTATAGCCATTTTACAATGAGTTTATTGTTTTTTTTTTTGCTTTGCCTGTCTTTTCTTCTTTTGTTTTGCAGGTGCAAGTGGGGGACTGACAGGGGCGGTGGAGCAGGTGGCTGATGGCGGTGGCAGAGGTCAGAAGACTGGCATGCCAGAAGACCTAGGGGTGGCTAGGGTTTTGTTTTTTTCTGATAAGGGTATTGGGTTTAGTTGGGCTAAGGTTAGGATGTGGGTTAGTGGTTAGGTTCTATTGGGCTGTTTAGTTTTTTGTTATGTTTGGTTTGGGTAATTTGGGGTTTAATTTTGGGTTTGGGTTTGGGCTGTTTGGTTTCTGACGGGCCTGGGCAAAATTGGGCTTGTACAGCTGCCCCTCTTTGCTCGTTGTCGTGTACGAGAATGGAGCAAAGACTTTTAAGAAAGACCAGTTTTGCTCGGTCTTGCCGAGTCCTGACTTCTTTTTTTGGTGCTCCTCTTTGTCAGGTAGTCTCGTTCTAGTCCACCGCATCTTGTTGCTTTGATCCACTCCACCGCTACTTCAGAGAGATAGGACCTGTAGCTTCAATTTGTTCCTGCTGCGACTTCGAGGGGATGGGATTTGTTTACTTGCTCCATTGTGACTTCAGGGAGAAGGGATTTGTAGCCTCGACCTTCTCCGCTGGAACTTCAAGGAGGTGAGAATTGGTAATTTCAAACTGCTTCGCTGTATCTTTAGGGAGACAAGATTTCCAATCTTCAGCCTATTCCACTATTGGTCAGGGAGATAGGACTATGGCTTAAATCATGTTCCACTACTGTTTAGAGAAACAAGATTTGCCTTCGATCTTGTCCCACTACTGTTTAGGGCGACAAGATCTACAATCTTCAACCTATTCCACTGCTGGTCAGGGAGATAGGATGGTGGCTTAAATCATGTTCCACTACTATTTAGGGAGACAAGATTTTCCGTTCGATCTTGTTCCACTACTGCTTAGGGTGACAAGATCTACAATCTTCAACCTATTCCACTGCTGGTCAGGGAGATAGGATGGTGGCTTAAATCAGTTCCACTACTGCTTAGGGAGACAAGATTTGCCGTTCGATCTTGGTCCACTACTGCTTAGGGTGACAAGATCTACAATCTTCGACCTATTCTACCGCTGGTCAGGGAGATAGGATCTGTGAATTCACCGATGTTGCTACACCGTCCTCCGAGGGACATGTCCTGTAGACTTGATTTCATATGCTTGTGTTTATGCCAAATGATTAGGATGCTATGATCAGAATGAATCTAATGCTCCTAACTAAATATATTATGGACGACATTTGCATGAATGCAGAATGTCATGAGAATGATCCCTTTTTTTTTAATGTACAACGATTAGGATGCAATGATCGGAATGAATCAAATGCTCCTAATTGGATGTGTATGAATGATATTTACATGAATGCATGAGAATGATCCCTTTTTAATGTTTGGGGTGTCATTGCTCGTAGTTCATCAAGGTTCTATCACTGATGCGTTACCATGCTTTCTCGTTCAGCTGGTATCTTTGACAGAAAACCCAAAGAAACGATCATATTCTCGCCAGCAAGCAAGCTTGCCCATTGTAATTTCGAGTCCCTTCCATCGTACCTTCCGGGGACATAAAGTTTGTACCTCCCACTGCAACTTTAGGAGAATAACATTTGGTTTCTTCCATCCATCCTGCTGCAACTCCGAGGTATAGGATCAATTTGATCTGTTACACCATTGGCTGGGTGTAATGACCAGATGTATATGCCTGATATTTGCATGAATGCAAAGTATCATTTTTCTTTTCCCGAGAATGATCCCCTTGTACACCTGAGTTGACATTGCTCGTTATTTTTTGAGGTTGTATCACTGATGAAATGTCTTGTCTTTTGTTCAACCAATAAAAAAGTCCAAAGAGATAATCATCTTTCTCCAATATTTCCAAACCTTAGGCTTGGTGAGTTCTAAACAGCAGTCTTGTTTCAGATCCTTGTACTATTTAGAAGCTTCCAAAGTAATATTCAAAACTTCTTTTATGAAAGTATTATTAGTCCACTAATCGATATTTCAATGCAAAATGCTTGAAAAAGATCATAACAATGGACCAGAAGGAAATTAATTAGGAGCATAGCTCGAAGCAAGTAAGTTAATCAAGGATAGCAAATGCAATTAAGAAGAAAATTTATAGGGACGTATCTTGAAAATAAGGTAATCAAAGATAGCAAATTCAAAATGGGTAAAATAGAAAGCTAGGTGCCCCAGATATCGCAGCTTGAGCTTCTCTGTACCAACTTCTTGAAGTCCATTTTGAGCTCAATCTGTGTTTAGGGGATCCGGAGTACTTTGTCGATGCCCCAAGCCATAGCATACTTCTTTATTGTTAATTCAGGAATAACAAAACTACTATATGCCCCACTTTTATTTGAATTGCCCTTTACGAGTTTTCAATTCAAAACCCCTTTGGTCTCAAGGCGCCCTTTTCGGGTTTTCACCTTGGCCTCTCCTTTTCCTTTTCTTTTCTTTTCTTATATTTTTCTTTTCTCCTTTTTTTTGATGAAAGCTCTTGATTTGAACTCATAAGATTAGGCAAACCCTTGCTATCCCTCTAGGTTAAAATCAACGCCTTTCTAGAGAAGGCCTTCTTTACCACATATGGTCCTTCCCAGTTTGGTATCCATTTTTCTCAGAAGTCCTTTTGTATGGGAAGGATCCTTTTCAAAACTAGGTCTCCTTCATGGAATTCTTTAGGGTGAACCTTCTTGTTATAGGCCCGCATCATTCGCTTTCGGTATAATTGACCATGAGGATGGCCCTTAGCCTCTCTTTTTCGATCAAGTTCAGCTAATCATATTGGGATTGGATCCATTCTGCTTCATCCGACTTCAACTCTGATAAAACTCAAAGAGAAGGAATCTTGACTTCAATGGGCAAAAACTGCCTCTATTTCATAAATAAATGAGAAAAACGTTGCCCCGGTGAGGGTCCTAATTAGACAAGCACAGATGCCAATCTTCATGAGTCTCAATCTTTTTCTCGGTGATCCCTTTTTTTTTTAACCGTTCATTTTGGGATGATACGGTGTTTAATCTTGAACAGACTGCAAACTTCTGATGTCGTGCTGTTGTTCAAATTTAATGCATCATCAAATATAATCTCTTTTGGGATTCCATACCGACATAGAATTTGCTGACTGTCGACTTTGTGACATCGGCATATGAAGTAGCTTCCGTCCACTTGGTGAAGTAATCGACGACCACAGAGGTGAATCGATACCTGTCAGAAGCTTTTGGCGTGATTGGCCTACTGCCATCCATGCCCCACATAAATAAAGTCTTAGATTCTACTTATTCTTTGTAAGGTGGGATCTGTTTCTTATCTTATTCTACCATCCTTAACAAATTAGGAAATGATCTACAGTCTCGATCATCTTCAAAGTCTTGAGATCCCTCTAGACACATATCTTGCTCAAAAGTAGACTCTGTGTCAGTAGCAGCGTGGCTCATGTCGTTGATATCTAGGGACCTATTGTAGGTACGAAAGAATATTCAAAGGACAAATGAAACTAAGAATAATTTCTTATGTGGTATGAACATGAATGAAATAAATGAATAAAAGAATATTTGCTCAAAGTGAGACACAAAAATGCATTTTTATTGAAAATATAGATGTTGAACATAAGCCTATTTCACAAAAAGATTCTTATTGCTCCTAGGCTTAGAGCAATAAGCGTGTTTTGGACATTACTCCGAATTTGGCTCTAAAAACTACAGGGATCTCTTCCACAGTCCCATTGTTCAAAACACTCCCAAGTATGTAAGGGCAGATGCTTGGAAAATTCTATTCCCCGATTCCCTCTTTCAGATACGGCGTTAATGTTCAGATTCCCCGATATTCCTTTCGGGCTTTTGACTTCTTCAAAGCCTGCCCCCTCCTTCAATTATCATATTTTACTACTTCGTCAGGTTCCAATGAATCATCGAACTTCACAACCCTTATTTTAATGAGTCTTTTGACCAACTTTTTAAATGTAGTGCAATTTTCGATCGAATAACCTGTTATTCCCGCGTGGTACTCGCATTGAGTATTTGTATCATACCACTTGGGGTATGGGGGTTGCATTGGTTCCATGTAATGATGAGCCACCACATGTGTATCAAATAGGCTTTGATACAACTCCCTATATGTCATTGGAATTGGTGTAAACTGGAGTTGCTTTGCACTGGATTCTTGTTTTGATGAGCCCTGATGACCAGTGGTTACAGCCCTTGGTTGACCTACAGTGACCGATTTGGAATTCATGCTCAAGCTGCTCACTTCATTTTCCCTATTTCTCGGGGTTGATCTTTTGATACTTTCTTCCGCGTATATCTTTCCGCTTCTTATAACATTCTCAATTATCTCGCCGGACATTACCATATCTAGGAAGCTCATGGTGGCACTTTCCAATATATAGTTAATGAACGGGGCCTTCAAAGTATTGATGAAGAGCATCGTGGTTTCTTTTTCCAGTAGAGGTGGCTGGACTTGTACAACAACTTCCCTCCATCTTTGGGCATACTATCGGAAACTCTCATTTGTTCTCTTCTCCAAATTCTGCAAAGTAATTCTATCGGGGGTCATATCCGTTACATGACTATACTTGCTTCATGAAAGTCCGAGCTAAATCTCTCCATGAACTAATCACGTGCGACTCAATTGGTTATACCACTTGGGACGCCCCGCTTTAGACTGTCTTGGAAGCGAAGTGGATCAAGATGGCGATCATTGTTGATATGCCCATCATACGTCTACGTAACATAGTGATATGAGCTTGGGACAACTATTTCCGTTGTACTTCTCAAACTCCAGCATTTTGAATTTGTGGGGAAGTACTAGGTCCGGAACCAAGCTTAGATCCTTAGCATCGATCCCTCTATAATTATCAGCGCTTTCCATTGTTCTGAATTTTTCTTCCAGCCATTTATATCGGTCCTCTATGTAACACCCCTTACCCGTATTCAACGCCGGAACCGGGCACGAGGCGTTACCGAATTAAAGACCTCAAGATCGCCACTTAGGCACAACATGACTACTCTCTTTGGCCATCACAACAACCTCAATCCTGACCTACGAGGCCTCTCAAAAACACACGAGGGCTCTCGAGACCATATTGAAAACTCTTACGATCTTAAAATTTTTCCATCTATACAGGGCTCACACGCCCGTGGATGTCACACACGCCCATGGTCACTACCCGTGCATGAAAACTCAAGCATCTGCCAATGCCCCATGGTTAGGGCACACGCCCGTGCTCTCCACCCGTGGTGCACACTGACTACCTTAACACGGCCTAGAGTCTAGGCACACGCCCGTGTAGCTAGCCCGTGGCCAACACTGATTAACACACACATTCTAGGCACACGCCCGTGTGACTAGTCCGTGGTCTATTCTGATTTAAAATACTAACATGCAGGGGACACACGGCCAAGTCACACGCCCATGGGCTGACCGTGTGTCACACATGGCCTAGACACACGCCCGTGTGTCTACCCATATGGACAAGAACAAAGCTATTTGCCAAGTTCTTTTCACCCTTCTAGCATACACAATCATGCACTCATTCAACACATCCATAATCAACTCAAAGTCTTACAATCTCACATAGATAACTTCCTCTTTTCATACAATAAAGTGCCAACAACTATGGCATTATACAAAATAGATTATCCATCTAAAGGCCAACACATCATAGCCATATACAACAAAATTCACTAACTTGTCTAGCCCCTATACATGCTATATACAAAACATTGAGTTTCATGTACCAGAGTGTGCTGACAGTGTGGGCGATCTTCCAATTGATCCTCGTATCTCGATTCAACACTTTTGCTCTATAAGACAAGGGAAAAGAAAGAGAGTAAGCTTTGAGCTTAGTAAGTTTACACATAAACAATTAAGCAACATAGTATAAGCTAAACAATAATTAGCATTATACTAACGTATAATGTACAACTATGCTTACTCTTTCTATCCCTTACCACATTTTCAACACATCATGAGTCACTTACTCATAACCATTGACATGCACCCCTGCATTCAATATCACATTTACACAATATACAACACATCATTATTTCTCAATAATAAATCCACACAGCTATGCTACTCACTATCACATCCACACAGCAAATCTCTCGGTGGTTCCGCACTAAGCCCACCACAATCAACTAATAAGTTAGTATCACACTTAGCCTACCAACAAGGTATTCATAGTGGTTTCGCACATAGCCCACCAGATAATATACCTAACGATAGCATCGCACATAGCCAGCTCATTGTCAATATGCATTAGGATGGTATCGCACTTAGCCCACCATTTAGCATTATCACAACACATTCACAATCTACTTACTTAATCATTCATCCATTCATTTCACTTGAACCGCATAGGTTCTCAATCATTCTCAACCATGCTATACACTATCTAGCATTAAAAAATTGTAAGTATGAATGCATTGTTTATGCATAGACTTACCTCGATACTCAAAAGTATAAAAATGTGCAATTTCGTCCACCACTTTGCTCTTGCCTTGATTTCGATCCGGGCTTTGTCTTTCTTGATCTATAATGAATAAATCAGCTTATTCAATACACACATTGACCAAATTGACCCACATCTCATACTTTGGAAAAATTACTCTTTTGGCCCAAATCTTTTTCATAATTACACTATTGCCCCAAGGCTCGTAAAGTGATTTTTATTCAACTTTCTAGCCTTTCATGCTTAGCCGAATCACTTACTCAACTAAAGCAATCATCAATTCTCATCACAACACACATGTATGACCAAACTCAAAATTTTTACAAACTAGTCCCTACATGCATTTTCTATGGAAACTCATTTAGCAAAAGATGTTTCTACTACATCAAGCTTTCATAATCTTCCATAAAACATCAAAATACATGCATGTCATACATGGCCACATTTTTGAACACCCATCATAGCTAATCAAATAGCTAAAAATAGCTTACTCATGCAACAAGGACTTCAAAAATACAAAGAATATCAAAAACGAGGCTAGATGCACTTACTAGCAAGCTTGAAATTTTTGAAGAACCCTAACAATGGCTCTCTCAAATTTTCGGCAGCCTTGGAGAAGAAGATGAATGAATTTGTCATCTTTTCTCCTATTTTAGTCACTTAATTGTTAAATGACCAAAATGCCCTTTTTGATAAACTTTCTATTTTAACTCATCCATGCCCAAATTTGTCCAAAAATTAGAAATTGGGAAAATTGCTATTTAAGGACCTCTAATTAATATTCTAAAGCTATTTCACACAAATAGCTTCTAGAATCTCACATTTTGCAACTTTTGCAATTTAGTCCTTTTGGACAATTCAACCGCAATTTCACAAAATTGCTTCATGAAATTTTCACACTAACATGCATACATAGCATAAACCTCAAAAACTCATTCATATACCTCAGATTTGTGGTCTCACACCATTATCCTGACTAGGCCCTAAATCGGGATGTTACAACTCACCTCCCCTTTGGAGATTTTCGCACCCGAAAATATTACTAGTAAAGAGGTTTGGATGCTGCTCTCTTATAGCTTCTTCCGTTTCCCACGTAGCCTCTTTCACACCGTGTTTCTGCCATAACACTTTCACTAGTGCTATGCTCTTATTTCTCAATTGTTTCACTTCTCGAGCCAAGATCTTAATCGGCTCTTCATCATAAGACATATCTGGTCTTATATCAATTTCCGTCAAAGGAATCACATGTGAAGGATCGAAGCGATACCGTCGCAACATTGACACATGAAACACATTATGAATCTTTTCCAACTCTACCGACAAAGCCAACCGGTATGCTACTGGCCCAACTCTATCTGTAATCTCATACGGCCCTATGAATCTTGAACTCAATTTTCCTTTTCGTCCAAATCTCATAATCTTCTTCCATGGGGACACTTTCAAAAACACTTTGTCGCCCACTTCAAACTCAATTTCTTTTCTTTTCAGATCCGCGTATGATTTCTGTCGGTCCGAAGCAACTTTCAGACTATTACGGATTATTTTCACTTTCTCTTCGGTCTCTTTTACTAGATCGAACCCATGGATCTGCTTCTCACTAAGCTCGGTCCAATACAAAGGAGTCCGACACTTACGACCATACAGGGCCTCATACGGAGCCATCCGTATACTTGACGATAAGCAATCGTTGTTGTAAGCAAATTGGACTAAAGGTAGATATCTCTCCCAACTACCCTCGAATTCTAACACACAGCATCGAAGCATATCTTCGAGAACTTGAATCACTCTTTCAGACTGACCATCGATTTGCGGATGGAACGCAAAGATCTTGAAATTCAACTTTGTTCCCAAAGCCTCTTGCAACCTCTTTCAAAACCTCGAAGTGAACCTCGGATCCCTATCCGATATTATAGACACAGTACACACCATGTAACCTCACTATCTACGCAACATACAACTCATTAACTTATCCAAAGAATAATCAACACGTCTTGAAATAAAGTGAGCCGACTTCATTAGTCTACCCACAACAACCCATACAAGATCTCTCTTTTTGAGTCATCGGCAACCCGTCACAAAATCCATGGTAACTTTGATCCCACTTCCATTCGGGTACCATCACTAGTCAAAGCAATCCGAAGGCACTTGATGCTCGGCTTTCACTTGTTGACAAATCGCACACTTTGTCACGAACTCAAATATCTCTTTTCATACCCGACCACCAATAAGACTTCTTCAAGTCATTAAACATTTTCAGATCTTTGCCTGATGTCTTGACAAACATCCACTTTGTGGGCCTCATGCAAAACCTTTTGGATTAACTCCTCATCTCTAGGTACACAAATTACATCACGGTGCAAACAAACAACCATTCGAGCCCACTCGAAAATCGGAATCACTTTCTGACTCATGCTTATATCTCTTAGCTGACATCTCACTTTCATTTCTTTGAGCTTCACATATCTGTTGAACAAATAGTGGCTTAGCTCTCAACTCTGCCGGAATAGCACCATCATCAGACAATGCCAAACTCGTCCTCATAACTCTTAGAGCATACAAGGATTTCCTACTAAGGGCATCCGCAACCACATTGCTTTTCCCGGGTGGTAATCAATGACTAACTTATAGTCTTTCAACAACTCAAGCCACCGTCTCTGTCACAAATTCAGATCCTTCTGATCTATCAAATATCTCAAACTCTTGTGATCCGTAAAGATTCGACACTTCTCACCATATAAGTAATGTCGCCAAATCTTTAGCGGGAAAACAATCGCAGCCAACTCCAAATCATGAGTCGGATAATTCTTCTCGTGCGGTTTCAACTGCCTTGAGGCGTAAGCGACTACCTTACCCTCTTGCATCAACATGCAACCGAGACCATTAAACGACGCTTCACTGTAAACCACAAACTCTTTCCCTGATTCTGGTTGAACCAAAGCTGCGCCTCGACCAATAATGTCTTGATCTCTCGAAACTCGTTGACATGTCTCACTCCATTCAAACTTGACATCTTTGTGCAATAGTTTCGTCATCGGTGTAGCAATCACAGAGAACCTTTTTTACGAAACTTATGTAATATCTTGCTAATCCCAAGGAACTTCTGATTTTCGACGTTCCTCGGTGGTGTCCAATCCACAACAGTCGATATCTTACTCGGGTCAACTCTAACACCATCACCCGACATAATGTGTCCTAGGTATTCGACCTCACAGAGCCAAAACTCACTCTTGCTAAACTTAGCGTACAACTGCTTATCTTTTAAAGTTTGCAAGACAATTCTCAAATGTTCTTCATGATCGTTCTCATCCCGAGAATAGATCAATATGTCGTCAATAAAGACAACTACAAACTTGTCCACATATGGTCTGAAAACACGGTTCATCAGATCCATAAAAATCACCGGTGCATTCGTCAAACCAAACGACATAACCAAAAACTCATAATGGCCATACCTTGTTCGAAATACAGTTTTCAACACATCCTGCTCTTTCACTCTCAACTGATAATAACTGGACCTCGGTGTCTATCTTAGAGAACATCGTAGCTCCCTTGAGTTGATCAAAAGATCATCAATCCTTGGTAAAGGATACTTATTCTTAACCGTCACTTTGTTAAAGCTTTGTCTATAGTCTATACACAACCTCATAGACCCATCTTTTTCTTCACAAACAATACCGGAGCACCCTACGGTGAGTAGCTCGGTCTTGCAAAACCCTTTATCTGTCAACTCTTGCAAATGAACCTTGATTCTTTTAACTCTAAAGGTGCCATCCTATACTGAAGCAATCGAAATAGGTGCCGTTCCCGGAACTAACTCAATCACAAACTCAACCTCTCTCACTGGAGGTAATTCAGGTAACTCTTCCGGGAATACATCTGGATACTCACAAACCACTGGCACTGTTTCAAACTCTACTCCAACCTCTCGAGTATTCAACACAAAAGCAAGACAGGACTCACACCCTTTTCTCAAGCATTTATCAGCCACTAAGGAAGAAATCATCACTGGTAGACTATCCGATCCACCTGATTCAACCCGAACCACATCTCTACTCTCACATTTCAAATCAATAAACTTATTACCACAGTTCACTAAGACACTATGGGTAGTCAACCAATCCATGCCTAGGATTAAATCAAACTCCTCAAACGGCAACAACATTAGGTTTGCCAGAAAGCAATGACTCTCAATCATCAAAGGACAATTCTTACACACCTTGTCCACTAACACATGCTTACCTAACGGGTTTGACAGCTTAACCACAAAGTCCGTAGACTCAACAGTCATACTCAAACTAGATGCCAATCTCATGCAAATATAAGAATAAGTAGACCCTGGATCTATTAAAGCAATAACAAGGGTGTTAAAGAGAGAAAAAGTACCCGCTATCACATCAGGGGAGGATGCCTCTTCGCGAGCGCGAATGGCATACGTCCTCGCAGGTGCCCGACCCTCCAGTCTCACAACAGAGTCTCTAGATGCACCTTTACCACTATTCCCGCCTCTCGGGTTCCTTGGTGGTCTACCCATTGCAGACACATCATTGGATCTCATCTCTTGCTTCTCTTCCTTATCGTCCCTCTCGGGGCAATTTCGGATAAAATGGTCGGGGGAACCACACTTATAACAGTTTCGACTGTTACCCCAACACTCTCCGTTGTGATATCTACCACAACTTGGACACTCCGGTTTACTCTTCGGATTGCCCACACTTTCCATCAAGGTAGCTTGGAATCTCGAACCCAAACGAGTATTGCCCAACTCTCGATGTGAATAACCCACTGGTGCTGACGTCCTAGGACTCACTTCCTTGGACCTTTTCAACTGGGCTTGATACGACTTGCCCATCGGCCTCTTTCTAGCATCTCGGGCTTCACTCACGACCCTTTTCTTTTCTCAGACTCAACTCTTCACCTTACTTGCCCTTTCGACCAACAAGACAAATTCTTTCAACTCTAAAATACCCACTAGGAGTTTTATGTCCTCATTCAGTCCGTCTTCGAACCTCTTACACAATATGGTCTCTGTCGACACACATTCTTGAGCGTATTTGCTAAGCTTAACAAACTCACGCTCATATTTTGCTACTGACATTCTTCCTTGCCTCAACTCAAGGAATTCCTTCCTTTTCCGATCAGTAAACCTCTGGCTTATATACTTCTTTTGGAACTCTTCCAGAAAGAAGTCCCACGTCACCCGCTTTCTCGGGACCACTGACGTCAACGTCTTCCACCAATGGTATGCCGAGTCCCTCAGCAAGGATACGACATACTTCAAGCTCTCTTCAGGTGTACAAGAGAGTTCATCGAATACTCTCATCGAGTTCTCTAACCAGAACTCTGCCCTCTCAGGGTCATCCTCAACCTTAGCTCTAAACTCCTCAGCCCCATGTTTTCTAATCTTATCTACCGGGGGTTTCGATATCCTCACTACATCAATACCTTGAGGAGCCACAGGAATTGGCTGAGGTATAGGAGGAGGAGGAGGTGGTGGAGGAGGTTGAGCATAGGGTTCGCTCGAACATAATCCGAGTACCAATTGCTCATCATCTGGAGAAAGGCTTTCCGAGCCCCTTCCCCTTGACCCCTAGCCTCGGGTCCACTTTGAGCAGAGCACGGTTCCTTGCAGAGCTGGTGCATTACTAGTCGCTTCATCGCCAGCTAATGGATCGGAATCCATATTCTATATAAAACAAGATTTAAAATCAGCAAGCCACCACACTATCATTGTACACTTATGGAATGTATAGCTAGACTCTTACACCCGTTACGGTAGTCCTAGAACCGACTAAACCATAGCTCTGATACCACTAAATGTAACACCCCTTACCTGTATTCAATGCCGGAATCGGGCACGAGGCGTTACCGAATTAAAGACCTCAAGATCGCCACTTAGGCACAACATGACCACTCTCTTTGGCCATCACAACAACCTCAATCCCGACCTACGATGCCTCTCTCAAACACACGAGGGCTCTCGAGACCATATCGAAAACTCTTACGATCTTAAAATTTTTCCATCTATACAGGGCTCACACGCCCGTGTAAGATTTGGAACGCCCGTGGATGTCATACACGCCCATGGTCACTACCTGTGCATGAAAACTCAAGCATTCTGCCAATGCCCCACGGTTAGGGCACACGCCCGTGCTCTCCACCCATGGTGCACACTGACTACCTTAACACGGCCTAGAGTCTAGGCACACGCCCGTGTAGCTAGCCCGTGGCCAACACTGATTAACACACACATTCTAGGCACACGTCCGTGTGACTAGTCCGTGGTCTATTCAGATTTAAAATACTAACATGCAGGGGACACACGGCCAAGTCACACGCCCATGGGCTGACCGTGTGTCACACATGGCCTAGACACACGCCCGTGTGTCTACCCACATGGACAAGAACAAAGCTATTTGCCAAGTTCTTTTCACCCTTCTAGCATACACAATCATGCACTCATTCAACACATCCATAATCAACTCAAAGTCTTACAATCTCACATAGATAACTTCCTCTTTTCATATAATAAAGTGCCAACAACTATGGCATTATACAAAATAGATTATCCATCTAAAGGCCAACACATCATAGCCATATACAACAAAATTCACTAACTTGTCTAGCCCCTATACATGCCATATACAAAACATTGAGTCTCATGTACCAGAGTGTGCTGACAGTGTGGGTGATCTTCCAATTGATCCTCGTATCTCGATTCAACACTTTTGCTCTATAAGACAAGGGAAAAGAAAGAGAGTAAGCTTTGAGCTTAGTAAGTTTACACATAACTAATTAAGCAACATAGTATAAGCTAAACAACAATTAGCATTATACTAACGTATAATGTACAACTATGCTTACACTTTCTATCCCTTACCACATTTTCAACACATCATGAGTCACTTACTCATAACCATTGACATGCACCCCTGCCTTCAATATCACATTTACACAATATACAACACATCATTATTTCTCAATAATAAATCCACACAGCTATGCTACTCACTATCACATCCACACAGCAAATCTCTCGGTGGTTCCGCACTAAGCCCACCACAATTAACTAATAAGGTAGTATCGCACTTAGCCTACCAACAAGGTATTCATAGTGGTTTCGCACATAGCCCACCAGATAATATACCTAACGATAGCATCGCACATAGCCAGCTTATCGTCAATATGCATTAGGATGGTATCGCACTTAGCCCACCATTTAGCATTATCACAACACATTCACAATCTACTTACTTAATCATTCATCCATTCATTTCACTTGAACCACATAGGTTCTCAATCATTCTCAACCATGCTATACACTATCTAGCATTACAAAATTGTAAGTATGAATGCATTGTTTATGCATAGACTTACCTCGATACTCAAAAGTATAGAAACGTGCAATTTAGTCCACCACTTTGCTCTTGCCTCAGTTTCGATCCGGACTTTGTCTTTCTTGATCTATAATGAATAAATCACCTTAGTCAATACACACGTTGACCAAATTGACCCACATCTCATACTTTGGCAAAATTACTCATTTTCCCCAAATCTTTCTCATAATTACAATATTACCCCAAGGCTCGTAAAGTGATTTTTATTCAACTTTCTAGCCTTTCATGCTTAGCCGAATCACTTACTCAACTAAAGCAATCATCAATTCTCATCACAACACACATGTATGACCAAACTCAAAATTTTTACAAACTAGTCCCTACATGCATTTTCTATGGAAACTCATTTAGCAAAAGATGTTTCTACTACATCAAGCTTTCATAATCTTCCATAAAACATCAAAATACATGCATGTCATACATGGCCACATTTTTGAACACCCATCATAGCTCATCAAATAGCTAAAAATAGCTTACTCATGCAACAAGGACTTCAAAAATACAAAGAATATCAAAAACGAGGCTAGATGCACTTACTAGCAAGCTTGAAATTTTTGAAGAACCCTAACAATGGCTCTCTCAAATTTTCGACAGCCTTGGAGAAGAAGATGAATGAATTTTGTCATCTTTTCTCCTATTTTAGTCACTTAATTGTTAAATGACCAAAATGCCCTTTTTGATAAACTTTCTATTTTAACTCATCCATGCCCAAATTTGTCCAAAAATTAGAAATTGGGAAAATTGCTATTTAAGGACCTCTAATTAATATTCTAAAGCTATTTCACACAAATAGCTTCTAGAATCTCACATTTTGCAACTTTTGCAATTTAGTCCTTTTGGACAATTCAACCGCAATTTCACAAAATTACTTCATGAAATTTTCACACTAACATGCATACATAGCATAAACCTCAAAAACTCATTCATATACCTCGGATTTGTGGTCTCGCACCACTATTCTGACTAGGCCCTAAATCGGGATGTTACACTCTATCTGCTTTTGTGATTCCGTTCTTGCTCTTTCTCTTTCTATTACATTATCGAGATCGGGAACAGCGGGATCGGCAGGATTACCCTCTGGATTTGAGCCTGATCCAATTTTGGAATTCACCGGTGTCGAAGCCCCAACCTGAAACTGTTGGGACCTGATCGTGACAGATGGCCTTTGTAAGGTTACTTCAGGTTGTGTTTGCACGTGTGGTGGAGTAAAACCAGGGGGATATTGAGGATACTCAGTATTCTCTTTAGTATTAACCATGGGGCTCTTTCCTTTATCCATAAGCCCATTCAACAGCTGCGTCACCTGAGTCATTTAAGTCATCATATTTCTCTGAGATTCCATCATTTTGTCCATCATGTCTTGTTGGATCTTAACCAGCTGCTTTTGCATTTGTGCTTGCATCTGTTCTTGCATCTCCTTTTGCATTTGTTCCAACCTCTCTAGTCTTTTATCCATTGCTTTAGTTTTTCTTCTTGTACCGTAAGGATGCATGATTGGTTGATTTTTGTCGGTTTCTAGATTACTGAAATAATTTTACCTAATTAGGGACCTTATGTGAAAATCTAATGCACAAAATGCAATACAAATGATGTAATGCAAATGCATGAAATGCAAATGCATTAAATGAAATGAATGCTAGAAGAAAGAGAGACGTTGATTCTGAATTCAATTCCATTAGAAGAACTTTTCTAGAAAACAAATATCTTTACATAAAATGGATTACACACGCGGCATTGCCCTCATAGTCCAGGTGAAGACACCAATCCTTTTCTTTGCATTCGGATGTTATGGTCGTGTCCCGTGAACTTTCTCAATAGATGCCTCTTCTAGCTCCTTGTTGCTTGATCCCGACCGTGACTCTTCACTCACTTATCCTCCGCGATGTTCATTAGCTTCTTTAAGAAAGTCGAGATATGACGGATCTTGCACAGTCTTTGTCAATTTGAATCCTTCGGCCAAGGTTTTGCATTCCTCCGCGGACTATCAACCTTCTTCCGTTGTGTTTACTTAGACCATGTCCGCACAATCGTATTATAATCCACTTTATCAAGAAATTTGTTTTCCTATGACAAACTCCTCTATTTAGCAATCGAATATTAATCAACACCTCCTTTCTATGATGATGCAATGCAATACAATCAAAACAAAAGAAAACACGTTAGTATAAAAGAAATAAACAACACAGAACACCTGTCCGGGTGACCACTAGGGTTTGGCGTGGCTCTATCTAGGATAGGCTCCTAAGTCTCTCTATATGTGGTTTGGTTCTAAAGTTGAGGTACCCGAACCAGCAGATTCCTCGATCTTCACCCATTATAGGCTTATACGGATCGAGTTTGGTTCAGGGGGACACATTTCCCTATGGCTGTACGGAGATGAAAATCTCACGAAGACATAGGTACGGATGTATCCCGAAAACGATCCACTATCCTGCACGGAGGTGAAAACCTCATGAAGGAGTAGCTTCTCACTCCCACTTAAAAGGGTAAGACCAAAATGGTCCCTATGCAATGTGATGCGAGACTCAAACCACAAAATTATGAAATAACAATACGAACAAATGCAATAAAAGGATCGTAATTTTTCAAATCAAATTTTTAATTTTCGACAACAAGACAGAAAACAATCAATTTTACGGCTCGACTCTCTAATATCCCCAGTGGAGTCGCCAAGCTGTCGAAACTATTTTTTTGAAAACGGAGGTCGACTTGGATTTTAAAAATGAAAACAAAAAAAAGGGGAGTCGCCACCAATCCTTTTTGCTGAGGTGTGATTGGGTCACCTTGGAAAGTGGTTGTTTTAAATAAACAGTTTGATTTATCAAAACAACAATTTTGGTCTACGAAAATCCAGAAAAACGGGTTCGGGAGTCGGTTACGCACGAGGAAGGATTAGCACCCTCGATGCGCCCAAAATTGGTACCTAGTTGATTAATTTGTGTCTTAGTGTCGAAATTTTGAAAACTTGAAAGAATTCAAAATGCGATCCCTCATTGTATTAATGTTAATTTCAAAACGCTTGGATGAATCGAGAAGAATGTTAAAGACCCTCTCGTCTCGAAGTAATAAAATGTCACATCCAGCAAGTTAGGACACGACATTTTGAACCTTTAAGAACGAGCTAGCCTTTTATTTGGAATTCATGCATTTTAATTTTAAAAGGATATTCGGTTGTTTAGGTTAAACGAGAAAAAATCGAAACCCAGTAAGTTAGGGCACGATTTCTCGAATTTCCAAATACAGAATATTGCCTTTATTTTAAGAAACCTTTTCTCGAGGTAACAAAATCTCACATCCAATACGTTAGGACACAACATTTCGAATTCTCGAGAAATAGCTTTTTTTATTTAAAACTTATTTATTTTAAGAGGATATTCCGCTATTTAGGTTAAACGAGAAAAATCGAAACCCAGTAAGTTAGGGCACGATTTCTCGAATTTTTAAATACGAAATATTGTCTTTATAAAAGAATCATTTTTGTACTGAGTAAAGGTTAATATAACATAAATTTGTAATAAAATGAAGAGTAAATTATGGTATTAACAAGCATAACGGAATAATAATAAATGTGTAATGTAAATGACAATAATAAGAAACGAAAATAAAGAAGTAAACCAAGCGGGCTATGCATAAAAGATGGGTAAAGATTAAATAATAAATAGATAAAAGAATGATAGAAATAAAATAAAAGAAAACCAATAGTATATACATGAAATAGTTGAAAATAATAATACTTATAATAATAATAACGTTAAAAATATTAATATTAACAATACTAATAAATACAATAGTAAAAGAGGATAATAGTAAATATAATAAGGATAATAATAATAATAATAAAGTAGAAAATAATAATAATACATTAATAAGAAAATAATAATCTAATAATAATGATAGGAAATATAATAAATAATAATAGAAAAGGAATAAAACATAAAAAATATAATGATAATAGTGATAAAAGTAATAATACTAATAATAGCAGCAAATATAATAGTAATAATAATAATAATAATAATAATAATAATGATGAGAATAATAATAATACTAATTTTGATAATAAAATAGCAAAAATGACTAAAAGGGACTAAATGGAATTAAAAACAAGATATCCGGGGCAAATTTGAAATAAAAAGAAAGGGGAAGGACCAAATTGTAACGCGTGAAAGAAGTGGAGGGACTAAAATGGACAATAACCCCTTCCTTCAAAATGCGCAGCATCAGGGAGGACCCAATTGAAATCCAAACAAAAGTTCGGGGTAAAATTAAAAAGAATGAAAACGTGATTGCAAAATCATAAAAGGGCGGAGGGGCTAAAAGTGCAATTAGCCCCTCCGATGAAAAACACGCGGATCCTAGGAGCAGGTCGGGTCCGTGCGCGGGTTAGGCCAAAACGACGTCGTTTTGGAGGCCTATTTAAGGCAATTTTTTTTTTTAAAATTTCACTTTTCATTTGTTTTAAAAAAAAAAAAACCCTCCCTCCTCCTTTTTCTCTCGCAGGGGCCGAAGTCCGTGAGCATCCGGCCGATCCATCGCGCGCCTCACGCGCCGTCCGTCGGCGACGATCACTGTGCACGGCGGCGCTCAAGGTAAAATTTCCTTTTTTTTTTTTGTTTAATATATATAGACTATTTTTTAAATAAAAATACGAAAAAATATATGGGTATATAATAGATTCGGAAAAGAAAAATATGAGGAAAATGTTGAAAAGTACCCCTTGATACGTTTCTGACTTTTCTTTAATCTATTCGTTGTTTTTTTTTATTTTGAATTTTTTGATTCGATTGATCTCAAAAGAAAAACCTCCTTTTTACACGATTTGTAATGACTTTTATAGCCATTTTACAATGATTTATTATTATTATTATTATTTTTTTTTGCTTTGCCTGTCTTTTCTTCTTTTGTTTTGCAGGTGCAAGTGGGGGACCCAGCAGGCGGTGGAGCAGTGCACGATGGCGGTGGCAGAGTCGGAAGACGGCATGGCAGAAGACCTAGGGGCGGCTAAAGTTTTGTTTTTTTTCTGATAAGGGTATTGGGTTTAGTTGGGCTAGGGTTAGGATGTGGGTTGGTGGTTAGGTTCTATTAGGCTGTTTAGTTTTGGGTTATGTTTGGTTTGGGTAATTTGGGGTTTAAATTTGGGTTTAATTTTAGGTTTGGGTTTGGGCTGTTTGGTTTCTGACGGGCCCGGGCAAAATTGGGCTTGTACACCCGTTATTAGCTCTTATGAGCATTTCGATATATGACCCTCTCGAGCTTCACGTTATATAGTTCTTGCGAGCTTCCCGTTATTAGCTCTTAGGAGCATCCCGATCGGTTGTGATCCTGCATGTGTTGTGGACACACCACAGCTCTTTTGAGCATCCTGATATATGGCTCTTAGTGAGCTTCCCGATTATAGGTTCTTTGTGAGCTTCCTGATTAAAGGCTCTCCGGAGCTTTCTGATATGGCTCGCTTGAACTTCTCGATATATGGCTATCCGGAGCTTCCTGATTAATGGCTCTTCGGAGCTACCCGTTATTGGCTCGCATGAGCTTCCTAATTATGGCTCTTATGAGCTTCCCGTTATACAGCCCGGATAAGCTTCCCGTTATACAGCTCACATGAGCTTCCTGTTATATGGCTCGAGAGAGGGCTTCCCGATTATGTGCTCAAAATGAGCACCCCCGAATATGAATTGACTGATTTCATATTCGTACACTTCATGTGTACTACCCATGTATCCATCGATATTTTAAATGATTCAACGGGTAAAGTTCCGATATGAGATGAAATGAATTCAAGATGAATTACTATAAAAAAATATTTGAAGTACAAAGATATGATATGTACATGTTCACGTATACTTGAAGTGATAAATTGTAACATCCTGGAAAGGGCCTATGCATTTTCGGTTTAATTGTACGAAATGACAAGACTTAAGTAATATGAATAAATTTTTTTTATATTTTTGGAAATTCGGAAATGTATGAAAATGAAAATGGAAATGAACATTTTTGGAAACCTGAAATGCATAGACATGAACATTTTTGGAAACACGAAATGTAAGAAAATGATTCAAAATGGAAAGTACACATTTCTGAAACTTGGAAATGTAAGAAAATGGCAAGTTTATTACAGAGCCGGTCGAAAATTTTAGGAAACTTAGAAATGACCCGTAAATGTCAAGTTTTAAATTCTAAAATAGGAAATCAAGGCAAGGTGGCCTTAAAAGAAAAAGTTTGTGAAATTTGACACACAAACAGGGCTTGGAAAAGTGGCTCAAGATGTCACTTAGGGCCTCTGAAAATGGCGCCACCTGCAAGGGGTTGGGCCTGAGTTCGAGTCACTTGGGAAGCAAATAAAGGAGGTTTTATTTTTGCTTCCATAAGCCAAGGAGTGGACGGCAAGGCTTCTAGAAAAAGGGAGGTTTATCCTCTTTAAAATTCGGCTATTAAGGATAAATAAAGGTTTTTTTTATTGGAGAGATAAATGATGATTTATCTTAAGTATTTTCAAAAAGGAATTTATTTATCATAATTTTCATGAGATAAAGGCTGGATTAAACTCTTTTATTTTATGATAATTAAAGGATAAAGCTATCAAATTGAAGAGTGGTGGCCAAGTAAGGGACTCCTTAGGTGATAATTTCGTCTATAAAAGGAAGGAATGAGGATACTCATCGGTTTTCTTTTTCTCTGCTCTGTAAAATTCTTAGGGTTCTCTCCTCTTCTTTTCTCTTTTCCTTTGTCTAGCCGAATTCCCTAGCCTCCTCTCTCTTTTATTCAAAACCAAAAACACAATCCAACTAAGCCAAAAGTTCACAAAGCCGAATCTTTGTTGTGATGAGAAGGGTGTTGCTGATTTCATTCAAAAAGGTAAGATCAGCTATTATTTGATTTTCAATCTCTCTTTTTAGCCGAAATATAGGAATCTAACTCCTTTAGAATTCCATGGCCAAAATTTGAAAGGTTTTCTTCGGGATCTAGTAGTTGTCGACTACAAGGAGAAGTACAACGGTTTCGAGGATTTCTAAGACTCAAGGATTTTCGACAGACTTATAAGGCAAGGTTTAGAGATTTGGACAAAAAGGAAATTGACACCAAGGTAAGTGTATAAATCCTACTAGGATTTGGATTGTGGTTGAAAAGGTTTATTAATATGTTTAAATGATTGACCGAATATAGGAGTTAAGGATCTAAATCGGTAGATCGGTTCTTGAGGATTTCAAGGACTTCATTAAGCGAATCAGGTGTGTAATCCCCACTATCATTTAATATGATACATGGCAATATTTAATCTATGTATATATATATATTAATGTGAATATGGCTAAGTACCCTAATGTGGTACAAAAGTACTGTGCACGCGTTCCTACTCCCATTAGGATTATGAAATATGTTATTTTATAACATGTGAAAATATATATGAATGTGAATTTAAGTATGAGATGCATGATATAAAAAATATGGGTCATTCGGGATTTATGAGAAAGGGGAAGTGAATGTGATGACTTCGGTCTCACTATCCGAATGTGGTGACTTCGGTCACATTATCTCAAATGTGGTAACCGGTTAAATTATCTCGAATCGTGTCTTTTAACACAACTATATCTGGTGGCTATGCCACAAATTTTATATGGGCGATGAGCACGTCGACCGCAATGATCGCCTTGAAGGTATGTAGCGGATGGAGGGTCGACTTAGTAGTCCCCACGGTGTGCAGTTGGTGCGGGGATGTGTAGCGAATGGCATCTAGGTTTTGGGTCCGGTTGCATCATCATTGATATCATTGTATGAACAAGTGTTTGATATGAATATGTATGCCTGATCTATTGAATGTTAGTGTTGGTTACACATTGAGTCTGTTGACTCACCCCGCTGTGGGAATATTTTTCGGTGATGAGCATTAATGGACCGGGTCGGCAGGAGTGAAGGTGACCATGCATCGCAAGGAGATATTTAAAGATTTGGACTTTTATTTTTACTAAGTACTTTAATTTTATTTTTGGGTTTTGATTGATGTAATAAGGCCATAAGGCCCAAGTTGGATTTTTACTGCTTTATTTTAATTTATTATGTTAAGAATTATTTTTGACTAAAGTTTAATTAAAATTATTTCTTTCAAAATAAACCCTAAAATTGTTTTGTCACCATAATAAAATGATTTCTAAGTAAAATAAATGGGTTTCCAACTTAAGCCAACCCAAAACGATAATTTTCTAAAATTACACAAATTTTCTCTAAGTAACAAAGAACATTGAAACCAGTTTACTTAAGGAACATACCAGATCATCCCGGGCTCGTGCTCGTGTAGAGTGTGGGGTGTTTCATAAATACATGTATGTGGAAATTGAATATTGATGAGCTCATTCATGTTTCTTGGTATTTAAGTGAATTACATGACTAACATGCTTGATGAGGATATATGGTTAGGCAATTGGCCAAATTAGTTTGAGCATGTTTAGTTAGCTTACCTTAATGTGAAATAAATGGTAAGTTAATTTCCTGTTATACGGACTTACTAAGCGTTATATGCTTACTCTATTTTATTTTCCTTGTTTTATAGTACTCGGAAGCTCGTAAAGGTTGGAGTTTGGTCGAAGCATCATCACACTATCCCTCGGCTCATTTCGGTATAAATAGTAAATTACTTTTGGTTATAATGGCATGTATAGGTTAATTAGCCAATGTTAATATGAAAATGATTTTGGTTGTAAATAGCCATTGGAATGGCTTGTGATGATCATATTTTGATATGTATGTAAAAGGTCTTATCATGTTTAATGTGTGCTAGTATGGTTGAATGATGGATAATTTATAAACATGTTAATGGTTGGATTTGAATGTCTTGTATTGACTTGAAAACATATTTAAGTGTTTTGTAGGTGGAAGGCAAGTTTGGGTGAGAAATATGGCTTGGAAATGGCCTTATTTCTTTCACACGGGCGTGTGTCTCAGTCGTGCTAGCACATGGGCGTGTGGTTTGGCCGTGTGTCCCCTGCATCTTAAAAAATTCCAAATAAAATGCTCAGAATTGATCACACGGCCTGGTACACGGGCGTGTGGCTTGGCCGTGTGATCTCTGCACTTACACATGGCCTAGCATATGGGCGTGTGACTTGGCCGTTTGACCGAAGTCAGAGAGTTACACGAGTACTAACACGGGCTGGGACACGGCCGTGTGCCTTATTTCGAATGCCCACACGGCTTGTGACACGGGCGTGTCTATTGGCTGTCTGAGCCACACGGGCGTGTGTATCCTGCACCTAAGAAAAATTTTGAAATTTTGCGAAAAATTCTCTGAGTACTCGGTTTAGTCCCGACCTGTTTCTATTGTATGTTTTGAGCCTTGAAGGCTTAAATAAGGGACAATATGAATGTATATGATTGATTTCTAATATGATTGACAAATGATATTAAATGTCTGTTTCTGATCTGTAAATTCTGATAATGCTCTGTAACCTTGTTTCGGCGATGGATATGGGTTAGGGGTGTTACATAAATGATAGAATTGGAATAAAAAATCGGTTGAAGTACCGGTTGATTTGCTCGAACCGATTTTCTCTTTTAAAAAATTATTTTTCCCAATTTTTATGATTTTTATTAATTTATTCAATTAAACCAAATAAATCAGCCAAACTAAAAATCAATGAACTAACCAATTCAACTACTTGTTTTATTCTAAAAACCTTCCTTTCTCTTTTTTTCAATTCTTTTTTGTTTCTATAAAAAAACAAAAAGAGTATCTCAAACACAAAGCAAAGAATTTTTGGAAAGCTACCTAATTGGGTGTAATTGGTAATTTGTTGTAATTACACATATGTGACATGTTTGGGTAGTCATTGTGATTGATGGGTTTCACTGAATTGGGTGTAATTGGAGCATCCAATTATACTTTTCAATTCTTAAGGGAAGGTAAGAATTGGAGTAATTACGAAAATAATTACACTCAAATTTAATTTTTAAAAATATTTTTTTATACAAGTTTAAGTTATAAATTTTTATATTATAAGTATGAACACATATGAGTGTTTGGGATGGTTATTGCCAAAGATATATTATATTATAAATTCTAAAAAGTTATATTATAGAACTAATTTATGCATATTTTATAAAGTTATAGCAAAAATATATATTATTTAAATCCTAATTATTTTTAAAGCTATGACCAAAAAGCTTATTATAATTTCTTTTACATATTATAAAAGCGTTATAATATATTTATTGATAAAAAGTTATAGCAAAAAGTATGAACATAACTTATTTATATATCTATGATATATATTATAAAAATAATATGCTTCATTGTAAAAAAAAAAAATGGTATAGTTTTTATCATAACTTATTTGTAAAACAATAACTTTCTAAAGTTATGACAAAAAAATATTTTATTTATAATAAGTGTTATAAAAGTTATTGGACACTTTATAAAAACTTTTATATATATAAAAGTTATATATTATGGGCCTGTTTGGTAAATAAAGTTTTGAGCTTTTTTAGCTTATTTGGGCACAAATGGAGGATTGGGTAATTAAACTCTCTAATTGTAGTATTTGGTGAATGGAGGATTGTGTAGTTAAACCTCCAAAACAAAAAACACAGGGATGGACAACTTTTTTCACAGGTGATTGGAAATGAGATATGTGGAATGACATATGTGGTCATACTTGCTCAAAAGTTACTCCCTTTGCCACATGTATCTATTTTTTGAATATTTATGTACTTTTAATTTATTTTGAATTTACTTATGTAAAATTATTTCTTATGCAACTTTATATTAATTAAAATATGTTACTTGACAAATTGTTTCAGAGTGTGACATAACTATCACTAATTTACATACCAAGAACATGACATAATTATCACTAAGAATATAGTTTAAAGTTATATTGATACACTATTAATATTTATCAATTTCCACGAGGTTAATATTTGCAAATAATGAACTTAAGAAAATTGTTTATTTAAATTTTCAACAATATTCACTAATTAATTTTCATAAAGGATGTTTTAATTCCTTGGTAATAGTGTTTTATTTCAATAATTTCACCAAAAATAAATACTTAACAATAAATGTGTCATGTCCTTATTTATCATTTTATACATATAAGCTTTTAGCTAAATTTTACCAAATACTTTTAAATAAACATTTAATAGAATCAATTGGTCAAATCAGTTAATAGAATCAGTTGGTCAAATCAGTAAATAGAATCAGTTGGTCAAATCAGTCACTGCATAAGCTATCAACCAATTGCCAAACAGGGCCTATAAATTTTATATTATTTTTTATTTAATTTACATATTATAAAAAGAGTTATAATTTAGCATAATTCTTTCTTTAAATTAAGTTTATATAAGTTTTTATGATTGAAGTTATAGACTATTTGTATCGTAAACTCAAATACTACATGATTGATGTTAATTATGCAAATACAAAATGTTTTCTTGCACTATATCATGAGGTATGATACAATTTGAGGGAATGGAGCCAAACACACAAGCACTGAAGACGGCTTGCAAACTTTTTAATTTGAGAAATAAAAAGCTTTGAAATGTGGTTGAGAGAACATTTGTCCTAAAAAATAATTTTACATATTAACAATATTACCTTAGTATGGCATAAAAAAAAGTTAGATGATACTAGCATATTGCATACTTCATAGCTTCATTCGTGAATCTAATTTTATAATCTTCTTCTTCACTTGAAAGAGGTTTTCCTTTGCATGGATATCATAAGTCCTTGGAGACCCAAGCAATGAAGAAAGAAGCGAACTAGAAGCTTTTGTCTTTGATGAGAGTTTGGGTGTCAAATTTGACTATTAAACCTTTTTAATTTTCTTTTTCATATTTGATTATCTTAATATATTGTAATATTTCAATTTGACAATGGATTATGAGTAGATTTGATCATGATCGGGTGATTAGGTTAAATCTGAAGGTCTATTTTAAAAGTGAAAAGGTTTGGACAAAAATATAAGCTTGAAAAATAGATTTGGACAAAAAATAGATTTGGGCAAAATATAAATATGTACATACTTAATCCAATTTTAATTTTTTTCTTCTTTATATACTGTTTTTAATATCCAATATTAGAAAAATATAAATATGTACTTCCAGTTTGTAAATTTTAAATTTTGCACATTCATTCATGCATTCATTTTTTTAATTATTGTAAATTAAATTTCATATATAATATATAAAGAATATTTTTTTCTTTAATAAATAAATGAGAAATATATTAAAGATATTATTGAAATATTATAGATTAATTTATCAATTTAGTTACCAATTGTATATTTTTTCTTTTTCTTTTTGAACAAACATATTTTTTATACAATTTTTGTTTATGTAAATTTTTTTAATAACTTAATTTATATAGTTTTATTTTATCATAATTGGGAGTAATTAAATATTTTTTAATTATTAATAATTTGTTAAAATGTTATAATAAGATTAATAATTAAAGTTTTTTCAAATTTTAATTAACTTGTAAAAGAGCTTTGTGTCAGATGTTCAAGTTTTAGGGTTCAAGTATTGGCGATGATATCTCTCTAATTACAATGTACCAAAAAAATTATTTTTTTTCTTTAGCCCGATCATTTTAAAAGATGAGATTCTTTTTTGAGTTTATTTTGATTTCACCTTTTTAAATTTAAAATTTCAGGATTCATTTAAATCAAGTTTAAATGAAATCCAACTCAATTTTTTCAAATAAAAATTTCAATTTATATATGAGTTTTATTACATGTACAATGTTATACATGAAGTTAAGAATTATGATTTTGTGTAATTTTATATATGAAATTTTGATTTGATTCAATTTTAATAAATCACTAACAAAGTTATTGATATAGCACCAATTTATATTTACATATTAGATGTAACGAACCGAAAGTCAGTTGTGTCAGAAAGTGTGATTTAGAACCCCATAACCGTAAACCGGAATAGTAAATATTTTTATTAAATATTTATAGAGTTATATTTTTTTCAAAATAGTGCTTAATTAGGGCACAAGAACTAAATCGTAAAAGTTTCAAAAGTTTAATTTTTAAGGAATCTATAATTAAAATTTAAGTGAGGGGCTTATATAGTGATTATACCATTAAATCATTTATATTGGACTATATAAGAGGCTTATGTGTTGTAAATTTTATAAAATTTTAATTTCAAATAAATGAAAATCAATTAAAATTGAAGTAAAGAAATATTGGTAGTGGAAAGGGAGAGAAACATATTCTTTTGTTATCTTCAAGCAACCGAAACCATTGTAGGAGAAACTTACAATGCACGGTTAGAGATTCCAAAAGTTCAAGCTTAAAATTGGTATGTTCAATTTATTCTTTCTTTTTTTTGTTGTAATTTTTATGTTTTCGGAATTTCGGGTGCTTAAGCTAACCGACTTATATCGTATTTTTTTGGTACTTTTAAAGATTGTGGATGTTACCATTGTTAGTGTAACAGTTCGATTTTGACCCTAATCGGAATAGTAGTTTCGGGACCATAAATCCGAGTCCGAAAAATATTTTAAAATTATTTTCAGTGTTTATTATGTGTGAATTTGCTTGTGTGAAATTTTCATGTTTTAATTTTGTTGTTTGAGTGTCCGATTAAATAAAAGGGCTTAATCGCGTAAAATGAAAATTTGATGGTTAAATATGAAAGTGCCTAATTGTTGTTGTCTTTTTAATATGGAGGCTTTATGTTGTAATTTAGCCATAAATGAAGGTAGTGGGCGGCATATGTTTATATTATATAGTTTTGATATTAATTATAAAAGTTTAAATAATAAATAATATATTATAAGGTTATTATAATAAAAGAAAACATAAGAAAGTGGCCATATTCATCTTTTTGTGCCGAAACTAAAAGAAAAAAAAAGAAATAAGAAGAACAAGCCACATTCGGCCATAGCCAAGCTTGATTAAGGTATGTAACTAGCTCGGTTTTTGATAATTTTTATGTTTTTGAGATCGTTGCTAAGTTTTAAAGCCCATGTCTTAATTTTTGAATTTGATGATGATTTTGTGTTTTGCCATTGATGAGTTTATGAGTTTTATGATGTTAGTTGATGAATTATGAAATATATGTGTTAGATTAATATGTTTTGTCTTTGAATTTTTGATGAATTTGAGTAATTAGGACTAAATTGTAAAAATAAATTTTTGAGGGCATGGGTGATATTCGGCCTAGCTATGGTGATGTGAAATTTTGTGTATTTTGTGTTTTATGCATTAGGGACTAAATTGTAAAAAGTGTAAAATGTCAGGGGCAAAATGGTAATTTGCCCATTTATGTGTTTTTGGATAAATTGAATGAAATTATGTTTAAATAAGTTTAATTTGAATATGTTAGATCAAGAATCGAAGAAAACGGGTTTGGATCGGGGAAAAACAAAAATAATTGAATATCCGTTTATTTCGTCCGTCGATATTCGAGGTAAGTCTATAAGCATATAAATGTTGTTAAATTGAAAATGTAAAAACCCATTTTCGCCCGGGCCCAATACCAAAATATATAAAAACCAAAAATATAAAATTAATAAAAGTCCCTTTTATAACAGTCCAAATACAATAATACAAATAACAGCCTAAATACGTGACCCAAATTAAAACATAAAACCCAATCAAAAACCCAAGACCCAATTGAGGCCCAATACAAGACCCTAACCGAAAATGAATCAAAATCAGAGGAAACCCTAGGGGTTTCCAGATTGTTCGGGCGTCGCAGCTACTCCCCACGCGCGCCTCTTGGGCTTCCCTCGTGCACCCACACACGCCGTTAGAGCTTCCAGAATACTCCAGCAGCCTCCAGCCCCCACGCACGTGCGTGCCACGCCAGCCGAATGCTCGGGCTACCCTCCTCCTAGCTGTACCTGCAACAAACAAAGGAGCAAAAAACAGCAAGCAAATCCAGCGAGAATAACAGATGAATTTTTTTTTTGTATTTTTTTTTATTTTCGGCTATATAAGGCCGATTGGAATGATTGTAAAAGGGGGATTCTTTTGTATTACGTACAGGAATACAGAAATACAAAAATACACAAAAACCTGTTTTTTTGCAAGGTGATTATTTTCTGGATCTGGGTAATTTTCTTATTTTCTTTCCTTTGTTTTCTTAGCATATGTGCAATAAATAAAAAACAAAAGGGAGTGCGTACCATCGTGAATATCATCGTTTCCTCCGTCGCAATCGGAGTTAGACGAAAATATTAAACGGACAATCACATGATTCCATCCTCGTTCCTCCATCATAATCGGGGTTTAGAAGAGGACGCTATTCGAATCGAGCCCTCGCGAACCATCGTGCGCCGCTTATGTCGGTGTCTAATGGGATGAACGGGGTATTTTGGGATTGCGGCAGAGAACAAAAATAAAAAGGGGATTTAGGGTTTTGGTTTTAAAAAGACAGACGGGTTTTGAATTGTTTTAAATTTGTTTTTTAAATCTGTTAACAAAACGGTGCCGTTTAGGCTTATGGTAATAGCCTTTAAACGATACCGTATTGGTCAATACCCAGCGACCCGACCCGAATACGGCCAAGGTCCGCGTGTTTTGATCCTCGGGGTTATTTGTGCATTCAGTCCCTATGTTTTGCACCATTAACTGATTGAGCTCTGTTCTTATTTTCACGTTCTCTATTTTTTTCCTTAAACGTTGCGCGCTGTTTTAATTTAATCCAGTAGCAAATACTGCGTTTGGATTGTTTAAATATTTGCTATTTTAACTCCTGATTATTCGAATGTTTTTAATTTAGTCCTGAATTTTGCAAATTCTTTATAAAACAGCCTTTGAATTTCATTTCTTTTTCAATTAAGTTTTTAGTCTTTATTTAAATTCCTGGATTCTTTTTGTATTAAATTCATTTATTATTCAAACTATTTAAATAAGATTATTTTGTATTTGATTCCACAATATTTTTATTTTAGTTTTATTTCCCATTTATATATATCTTCTTTATATTTATTGTATAAATGTTTAATTAAAATTCAATTATTATGTTTTTGTTTTTGTATAATTCATTTTTGATTTTTAATACATATTTCCTAAGCTCATAAAAAAATTACTCTATTTTAAATAATTTCAATAATTGTAGATTTCGAACTCCACTTTCTTTATTTTAAATCCATTTGTTAGCATTCAAATTTTGTTTTATGCCATTGTAAATTTTAAAGAATTATTATATTTTGTAGTTTATTAATTTTTGATGGTAAATGTGTGTTTCTTACACTATGCAATTATCGTTATTGTATATTTTGCGTTTAATTATTTCTATAATTATATCAATTTGTATGATGTTGAGTTTGTATGTTATTTTATGCTTAATGCCATACTTTTGTTACTTGTTGTTACTTTATGTTCTAAACTCCAATATATTCAAGCCTTTATTAAATGTTTCATTTCATTAAAAATTATATATATTTTAAGGTTACGTATTTGAAATTTTTCAAGATAAGGCAATATTTGTATGTTTGGAAGTTCGGAGAATTATGCCCTAACGTACTGGGTGTCAATTTTTCGTCCAACCAAATGGCCAAATACCCTTTTTAATTGCATGCTCTTGAGGATGAAAGATGATCTCGGTGTCGAGGTATAAAGGTGTTATGTCCTAACGTACTGGATGTGATATTTTTATTTCCTTTGAAACGAGCTAATCTTGAAGTTCAAGATTGAATATGAACTAACTTTCTTTAAGAAAACTTGTGTTTTATAGCATGTTGTTAATACGATCTTTAATTTGTGTATATTTCATGATTAATGTTTAAGCATTCTATTTACGCCTCAAATTCTAATATGTTCTAGTTTTTATTAAATGTTTTTATTTTATTCAAATGCATTTTAAGCCTAATATAAATTTTGTTTTTCTCCAAAATAAGGCAATGTTTGTGCGTTTGGAAAGTTAGAAAATTATGCCCTAATGTACTGGGTGTCAATTTTCTGCCCAACCAGATAAACAGATACCCTTCTTTAATTTCATGTTTTGAAGATCAAAGATGATCTCAATGTCGGGGTATAAAGGTGTCATGTCCTAACGCACTGGATGTGATATGTTTATTTCCTTCGAAACGAGTTAATCTTGAAATTCAAATTCAATATTGATTAATTTTCCTTAGAAAATTTATAACGTTTCCAAATTTTCAACGCAAGGACATTAATTAACCGATTTGGTACCCATCCAGGGGCGCATGGGGGTGCTAACCCTTCCTCGTGCGTAACCGACTCCCAAACCCGTTTTCTTGAATTTCGCAGACCAAAACGTTTTTATAGGTGACCCAATCACACCTAAACAAAAGGATTGGTGGCGACTCCTATTTTTTAAAGTCGATCCCCGTTTTTCAAACCCGATAAAAAAATGGTTTTGACAGCTTGGCGACTCCACTGGGGACTGGTTGAGAGTCAGGCCATAAATTGATTAATTTTTGTCCTTCTGAGTGAAAATTTAGAAAATTGTTTTGAAATATCATGTTTCTTTTAATGCATTTGTTGGTACTATGATGTTTTGGTAGAATACTTTGGCATTGCATGGCATGACCGTAGTGGTCACACCTTTAAGTGGGAGTGAGAAACTATGCCTTCGTGAGGTTTTCACCTCCGTATGGGCTAGTGGACTACTTCCGGGATACATCTGTACCTATGTGCTTCGTGAGGTTTTCATCTCCGCATGGCCATAGGGAAATGTATTCCCCTGAACCGAACTCGATCCATATGAGCCTATAATGGGTGAGGATTGAGGAATCTACTGGTTCAGGTACCTATTCTTTAGAACCAAACCACATATAGAGAGACCTAGGAGCCCACCTTAAGTAGAGATGCGCCAAACCCTAGTGGTCACTCATTTAGGTAATCTATTTTGGTTGTTTATTTTTCTTGTGCTAACATGTTTTGTGTTGTTTATGTTTGCATTGCATTTCATGCATGTGCATTACATCATTTGCATTACACTATTTTCATTACATTACATCATATGCATTAGATTTCATGAGAAGACCCTGATTGGTTGAAATTATTTCAGCAACCTGGAAACCGACAAAACCATACCCGAGACGCATCCCTACGGCACAAGAAAGAAAACAAAAGATGTGGATCAGAGACTAGAGAAACTTGAACAACTCCAAAAAGAGATGCAGGAAAAACTTTAGCTGCAAATGCAGGAGCAGCTTGCTAAGATCCAACAGGACATGATGGATCGGATGATGGAATCGCAAAAAACCATGATGTCTCAATTAACTCAATTATTGGCTGGAGGAGTAGACAAAAGGAAAGCCCCTATGGTTAACACTGTTGAAGATAGTGAGGAACGACTATCTCTCCCGGGTTTCACCCCGACACATCCTGAAGTGCATTCACGAAAGACATCAGTCATAATTAGACCTCAGGAAGGTGTCTCGATACCGTCAAACTTCCAAGCTTGATCAGGTTCTAACTTAGTAGACCATCCAATTAATGCTATTGTTCCCGACTTTGATGAGGCACCAGAAGAGGAAAAGGCAAAGTATAAATTGCCAAGACAGTTAGAAGAGCGTTGCAAATGGTTAGAAGACAAATTCAGGGCTATGGAAAGCGCTGATAGGCAACAGGGAGTTGATGCTAAAGATTTAAGTTTGGTGCCAGATCTAATACTTCCCTACAAATTCAAGATGCCAGAATTTGAAAAATACAATGGGACTACTTGCCCAGAAGCTCACATAACTATGTTTTGCCGGAGAATGACTGGGTACGTTAACAATGACCAACTGCTAATTCATTGCTTCCAGGATACCGCGGCGGAGCGAAGATCTAAATGGTACAATCAGTTGAGCCGTACCGAAATTGGTTCTTGGAGGGACTTAGCACAGGCATTTATGAAGCACTACAGTCACGTAATAGATATGACCCCTGATAGAATTACCTTGCAAAACATGGAGAAGAAACCAAGCGAGAGTTTTCGGCAATATGCACAAAGGTGGAGAGAGGTTGCCGTACAGGTTCAGCCACCTCTTCTGGAGAAAGAAACCACTATGCTCTTCATCAATACCTTGAAAGCCCCATTTATTAACCATATTTTGGGGAATGCCACGAAGAGTTTCTCGGACATAGTGATGTCCGGTGAAATGATCGAAAATGCTGTGAGAAGCGGTAAAATAGATGCGGGGGAAAACGCAAAAAGATCAGCCCCGAGAAAGAAAGAAAATGAGGTAAATAATGTGGGAGCATAAAGTAAGGGTTATTCAAAGCAAGTTACTATGGGATCACCAAAGATGACAACTACAAACCTTCATACTCCTTCAAAGAATGAATCTAGGCAAAGAACGAACATAGAAAAGCTTCAGTTCACTCCTATTCCAATAACATACCGAGAGCTATATCAGAAATTGTTTGACGAGCACATAGTGTCCCCTTTCTACTTGACACCATTGTAGCCTCCGTACCCTAAGTGGTACGATGCAAATGCCGAATGTGACTATCATGCGGGAGTTTCGGGACATTCAATAGAAAATTGCATTGCTTTTAAGAAAGTCATGGAAAGACTTATTAAGATGGGTGTTGTAAAAGTGGCTGATATATCGAATGTTGATAATCCACTACCAGGTCACACTGATGTTGGAGTAAATGCGATAAAGGAAAAAGACATTGAAGAAATGCTAGAAAATGAACACATCAATGCCATGCATGAAGAAATCACTGAAAGGGGGACCTTGTCGGATATCTGCCCTTATGAACCTGGGAGTGTTCTGAATAATTGGACTGCAGAAGAAATTCCTGTAGTTTTTAGAGCTTATTCAGAGTAATGTTCCGAACACACTTGTTGCTTTTAGCCTAGAAGCAATAAGCATTCCTTTGTGAAATAGGCTTATGTCTAAAGTTCATTATGAAATACATACTTGAGATCATTTTGAATAAAAATATTCTCGTTCTTTTTTTTTCCTTGGACTTTTGTTTTGAATCATTCTTTCATTTCATTCATAAGCATATCGTGCAAATAGTTATTCTCAAATTCATTCGTTCTTTGTATATTCTTTTGTGCCTACAACAGGCCCTCAGATATTAATGACATGAGTGACGCTACTGTGGATTTAGAATCTCTTTTTGAGCAAGACATGAGTTTAGAGGGATCCCATGACTTTGAAGATGACATAGACTGTGGCTTATCTCCGGACTTGTTAAGAATGGTAAAGCAGGAGGAAAAGCAAATTCTACCTCATGAAGAAACAGTAAAGATTGTGACCTTGGAAGAAGGGAAGGTAGTGAAAATTGGAACGTGCATAACTGAAGAAACGAAATGAGACCTCGTAGAGTTACTTCGGGAATTCAAAGATATATTCGCATGGTCGTACCAAGATATGCCAGGGTTAAGCACTGACATCGTGGTGCATCGTCTCTCCATAAAAGAGGATTGTAAGCTGGTTCAACAAAAGCTCCAAAGAATGAGGCCAGATATTGTGCTGAAAATAAAAGAGGAAGTCAAAAAGCAGTTTGATGCCGGATTTCTGCAAGAGGTCAAATACTCAAAATGGGTAGCCAACATAGTGCCTGTCCCTAAAAAAGATGGAAAGGTACGAATGTGTGTGGATTACAGAGATTTAAATAAGGCCAGCCCGAAGGACAATTTCCCCTTACCTCATATTGATACTCTAGTAGACAACACAGCAGGCTTTTCATTGTTTTCCTTCATGGATGGTTTCTCTGGGTACAATCAGATAAAAATGCATCCTGAAGACATGGGAAAGACTACCTTCATAACATTGTGGGGTACGTTCTGTTATAAAGTAATGCCATTTGGGTTGAAAAACGTAGGAGCTACGTACCAAAGGGCTATGGTGACTTTGTTCCATGATTGGTGCATAAGGAAATTGAGGTTTATGTGGATGATATGATTGCAAAGTCTAGAACAGAAGAAGAACACATCCGAGTTTTGAGGAAACTGTTCCTAAGGTTAAGAAAATTCTAGCTGAAGCTCAATCCAACGAAATGTACTTTTGGAGCTAGATCTGGCAAATTGCTGGGCTTCATAGTCAGCGAGAAGGGGATCGAGATTGACTCGGACAAGGTCCGGGCTATACAAGAATTGCCTCCACCGCGCACTCAAAGAGAAGTTTGAGGTTTCCTTGGAAGGTTAAACTACATTGCTCGGTTCATTTCACAATTAACCGAGAAATGTGATCCCATATTTCGTCTTTTGAAGAAACACAACCCAGGCGTATGGGATGATGAATGTCAGAAAGCTTTCGATAGGGTCAAGCAGTACTTGTCAAACCCTCCAGTATTGTCACCCCCATGCCCAGATAGGCCATTAATCCTATATCTGACGGTGTTTAACCACTCTATGGGATGTGTGCTAAGTCAACATGATGATTCAGGAAGAAAGGAAAAGGCGATATACTACCTCAGTAAGAAATTCACTGAGTGTGAAATGAGATATTCGCCAATTGAGAAATTGTGTTGTGCGTTGACTTGGACGACTCGGAGATTGATGTAATATATGCTGTATCACACGACCTGGTTAATCTCGAAATTGGACCCTCTAAAGTACATAATGGAGTCAACCGCTTTGAATGGAAGGATGGCTAGATGGCAGATCCTACTTTCTGAATTTGATATCGTCTATGTGAGCCAGAAGGCTGTGAAGAGAAGTGCAATAGCAGATTTTTAGCCAGCAGAGCGCTAGACGATTACGAATCCTTGAACTTTTATTTTCCCAATGAAGATCTGATGTTTGTTACGGCTACTGAGGAAGATACCCTAGACGATTGTCCTTGGAAGTTGAACTTCGACGGAGCATCAAATGCCGTTGGTAATAGAATTGGGGCAGTATTGATATCCCCAAATGGAGATCATTACCCATTCACTTGCAAATTGGATTTCGACTGCACAAATAATATGGCAAAATATGAAGCTTGTATCATGGGAATTCGAGCAGCCATAGACCGTAAACTCAAGGTGCTAGAAGTATACGGAGATTCCGCATTGGTAATCTATCAGCTCAAAGGAGAATGGGAAACGAGGGATCCTAAATTGATCAATTATCAAAAGTTAATTTTGGAGTTAATTGAGGAGTTTGACAATATCACATTTTTTTATCTCCCGCGTGATGAAAACCAGATGGCTGACGCCTTGGCCACATTAGCTTCTATGATCAGAGTAAATGAGCAGGAAAGTATGAAGCCCATCCAAATGAGTATCTGTGAGGCTCCGGCTCACTGCTGTAACATTGACGAAGAGGAGAGGAGGGATGATCATCCTTGGTATCATGACATTCTACGGTATGTGAAGAACCGTGAATACCCTGATCAAGCAACAAAAAATGACAAAAGGACATTGAGAAGGTTAGCCTGTGATTACATCTTAGATGGGGACGTCCTGTATAAAAGAAGAAATGATCAAGTACTTTTGAGGTGTGTGGATGCTATTGAAGCTAAGAAAATTCTAGAAGAAGTCCATTAGGGTGTCTGTGGGACTCACGCTAACGGCTTTACAATGGCCAGATAGATTATGAGATTCAGATACTATTGGTCAACCATGGAAGGTGACTGCATCAACTATGCCAAGAGATGTCACAAATGCCAGATTTATGGAGACAAAATTCATGTGCCTCCTTCCCCTCTACACGTTATGACTTCTCCATGGCCTTTTTCTATGTGGGGCATGGATGTCATCAGACCAATTTCGCCGAAAGCTTCGAATGGGCATCGATTTATTTTTGTAGTCATTGATTACTTCACCAAGTGGGTAGAGGCTTCTTCATACGCCAGCGTCACCAAATCGGCGGTAAGCAGATTCTTAAAAAAGAAAATCATATGTCGATATGGAATGCCTGAGAGAATCATATCTGACAATGCGTTAAACTTGAACAACAGCACAATCGCGGAGGTCTGCAGTCAGTTCAAGATCAGACACCACAATTCGTCACCGTATCGTCCAAAAATGAATGGTGCAGTGGAAGCAGCTAATAAAAACATTAAGAAGATTGTAGGGAAAATGACTGAAACCTATAAAAATTGGCACGAGAAGCTACCATTCGCTCTCTATGCTTATCAAACATCAGTCAGGACCTCTACTGGGGCAACTCTTTTCTCATTAGTTTATGGAATGGAGGCAGTGTTACCAATTGAAGTGGAAATTCCTTCCCTTCGAATCTTGTCAGAGTTAAAGTTAGATGAAGCAGATTGGATCCAGTCTCGATATGATCAGTTGAACTTGATTGAGGAGAAGAGGTTAAGAGCTATTCATCATGGTCAGATGTACCAAAAGAGAATGATGCGGGCTTATGATAAAAAGGTTCACCCAAGAGAATTTTACGAGGGAGACCTGGTTTTGAAAAAGATCCTCCCTATACAAAAGGATTTCAGAGGGAAGTGGATGCCAAATTGGGAAGGACCTTATGTAGTGAAAAAGGCTTTCTCCGGAGGAGCACTGATCTTGGCCGAAATGGATGGGAAATACTTGCCCAATCCTATAAATTCGGATTCAGTCAAGAAATACTATTCTTGAAGAGGAAAAAGGCCAAAGTGAAAACCCGCAAAGGGCACTTTGAGACTTACCTAAAAAAATGAAATGAAAAATGAAAATGAAAAGTAGAGAGGCCAAGGTGAAAACCCGCAAAGGGCGCCTTGAGACCAAAGGGGTTTTGAGTCGAAAACCTGAAAAGGGCAGCTCAAATTTTGATCAGAGTTTAATGGGGCAAGCAGTGATCTTGCTATACCTGAATTAAGAGGATGGAGAGATGTTACGTCTCGGAGCATCAACAGAGTACTCTTGATCTCTTAAACGCATATTGAGCTTAAATTGGTTTTCAGAAAGTCCATATAGAGAAGCTCAGGCTGCGATATCTGGGGCACCTATCTTTTCCTTCATCATTTCGTATTCTAGCAATGTTTGCCTTCTTTAATCAACCTATTTCTTTCAGATTTCGTCTCTGATAAATTTTATTTTTGTCTATCATTATAATCATATTCAAGCATTTTGTATTGAAGTAATGATTAATGGACTAATAATACTTTTACAAAAGGAGTTTTACATATTACTCTGGAAACTTCTAAATAATACGAGAACCTGAAACAGGACTTTTATTTAGAACTCACCAAGTCTAAGGTTTGGAAGTATCTGAGGAGGAAACTCTAAACAGTGACTATTTTTGCAAGTTATCTGTCAAAAATGTCAGTGGAACGAGAAGACGAGATATTACATCAGTAGTACAACCTGGAGGAATAATGAGCAATGTCAATCATAAAAAAGGGATCATTCTCATGAAATCCTGCATTCATGCAAGACACATTTAGTTAGGAGCATTCGATTCGTTCGCATCATTGCATCTTAACTATTGTAAGAAATCATTCTCATGACATTCTGCATCCAGGCAAATGTCATCCATAATACATTTAGTTAGGAGCATTAGATTCATTTTGATCATTGTATCCTAACCAATTTTGCATAAGTATAAACACACAAAACCAATTTTACAGGACAAGTCCCCTAGAGGATGGTGTCACAACATTGGTGAATTAGCAGATCTTGTCTCTCTGAGTTTGCAGTGGAGCAGATCGAAGATAACAATTTGGCATTCCTGAAGTTGCATGAAGCATATCGAAGACAGGAGATCTTGTCTCCCTGAGTTTGCAGTGAAGCAGATCGAAGATAATAGATTTGGCAATCCTGAAGTTGCAGGAGTAAACCGAAGACATCAGATCTTGCCTTCCTGAGCGAAGCGGATCGAAGATAGCAAATCTGCAGGAGCAGATTGAAGATAGCAAATCTGGCAATCCTGAAGTTACAGGAGCAGATTGAAGATAGCAGATCTGGCAATCCTGAAGTTGCAGGAGCAGATCGAAGACATCAAATCTTACCTCCCTCAGTTTGCAGTGGAGCAAATTCAAGATAGCAAATCTGGCAATCCTGAGTTTGCAGGAGCAGATTGAAGATAGCAAATCTGGCAATCCTGAGTTTGCAGGAGCAGATTGAAGACAACAAATCTGGCAATCCTGAGTTTGCATGAGCAGATTAAAGATAGCAAATCTGGCAATCCTGAAGTTGCAGGAGCAGATCAAAAACATCAGATCTTGTCTCCCTGAGTTTGCAGTGGAGCAAATTGAAGCTAAAAGTCTAATTTCCTTAAGTGGATCGAAGCACTAGTTCCCGGGCCCCTGAAGATGCAGTGGGATGGAATAAAGCTACTCGAAGACGAAAAGCACTGAAAGAAGTCCAATATTTGAAGACCGGACAAAAATGGTCCTTTTTGAAGTCTTTGCTCTATTCTCGTTACACGACAATGAGCAAAGAGGGGCAGCTGTAAAAACCCATTTTCGCCCGGGCCTAATACCAAAATATATAAAAACCAAAAATATAAAATTAATAAAAGTCCCTTTTATAACAGTCCAAATACAATAATACAAATAACAGCCCAAATACGTGACCCAAATTAAAACATAAAACCCAATCAAAAACCCCAGACCCAATTGAGGCCCAATACAAGACTCTAACCGAAAATGAATCAAAATCAGAGGAAACCCTAGGGGTTTCCAGATTGTTCGGGCGTCGCAGCTACTCCCCATGCGCGCCTCTTAGGCTTCCCTCGTGCATCCACGCGCGCCTTTAGAGCTTCCACAATACTCCAGTAGCCTCCAGCCCCCACGCACGTGTGTGCCACGCCAGCCGAATGCTCGAGCTACCCTCCTCCTAGCTGTACCCGCAACAAACAAAGGAGCAAAAAACAGCAAGGAAATCCGGCGAGAATAACAGATGAATTTTTTTTGTATTTTTTTATTTTCGGCTATATAAGGTCGATTGGAATGATTGTAAAAGGGGGATTCTTTTGTATTACGTACACGAATACAGAAATACAAAAATACACAAAAACCTATTTTTTTGCAAGGTGATTATTTTCTGGATTTGGGTAATTTTCTTATTTTCTTTCCTTTGTTTTCTTAGCATATGTGCAATAAATAAAAAAGAAAAGGGAGTGCGTACCATTGTGAATATCATCGTTTCCTCCGTCGCAATCGGAGTTAGACGAAAATATTAAACGGACCATCACACGATTCCATCCTCGTTCCTTCATCATAATCGGGGTTTAGACGAGGACGCTATTCGAATCGAGCCCTCGCGAACCATCGTGCGCCGCTTATGTCGGTGTCTCATGGGATGAACGGAGTATTTTGGGATTGCGGCAGAGAACAAAAATAAAAAGGGGATTTAGGGTTTTGGTTTTAAAAAGACAGACGAGTTTTGAATTGTTTTAAATTTGTTTTTTAAATCTGTTAACAAAACGGTGCCGTTTAGGCTTATGGTAATAGCATTTAAACGACACCGTATTGGTCAATACCCAGCGACCCGACCCGAATGCGGCCAAGGTCCGCGTGTTTTGATCCTCGAGGATATTTGTGCATTCAGTCCCTATGTTTTGCACCATTAACTGATTGAGCTCTGTTCTTATTTTCACGTTCTTTATTTTTTCCTTAAACGTTGCGCGCTGTTTTAATTTAATCCTGTAGCAAATACTGCGTTTGGATCGTTTAAATATTTGCTATTTTAACTCCTGATTATTTGAATGTTTTTAATTTAGTCCTGAATTTTGCAAATTCTTTATAAAACAGCCTTTGAATTTCATTTCTTTTTCAATTAAGTTTTTAGTCTTTATTTAAATTCCTGGATTCTTTTTGTATTAAATTCATTTATTATTCAAACTATTTAAATAAGATTATTTTGTATTTGATTCCACAATATTTTTATTTTAGTTTTATTTCCCATTTATATATATCTTCTTTATATTTATTGTATAAATGTTTAATTAAAATTCAATTATTATGTTTTTTTGTTGTTTTGTATAATTCATTTTTTGATTTTTTAATACATATTTCCTAAGCTCATAAAAAAATTACTCTATTTTAAATAATTTCAATAATTGTAGATTTCGAACTCCACTTTTTTTATTTTAAATCCATTTGTTAGCATTCAAATTTTGCTTTATGCCATTGTAAATTTTAAAGAATTATTATATTTTGTAGTTTATTAATTTTTGATGGTAAATGTGTGTTTCTTACACTATGCAATTATCGTTATTGTATATTTTGCGTTTAATTATTTCTATAATTATATCAATTTGTATCATGTTGAGTTTGTATGTTATTTTATGCTTAATGCCATACTTTTGTTACTTGTTGTTACTTTATGTTCTAAACTCCAATATATTCAAGCCTTTATTAAATGTTTCATTTCATTAAAAATTATATATATTTTAAGGTTACGTATTTGAAATTTTTCAAGATAAGGAAATATTTGTATGTTTGGAAGTTCGGAGAATTATGCCCTAACGTACTGGGTGTCAAATTTTCGTCCAACCAAATGGCCAAATACCCTTTTTAATTGCATGCTCTTGAGGATCAAAGATGATCTCGGTGTCGAGGTATAAAGGTGTTATGTCCTAACGTATTGGATGTGATATTTTTATTTCCTTCGAAACGAGCTAATCTTGAAGTTCAAGATTCAATATGAACTAACTTTCTTTAAGAAAACTTGTGTTTTATAGCATGTTGTTAATACGATCTTTAATTTGTGTATATTTCATGATTAATGTTTAAGCATTCTATTTACGCCTCAAATTCTAATATGTTCTAGTTTTTATTAAATGTTTTTATTTTATTCAAATGCATTTTAAGCCTAATATAAATTTTGTTTTTCTCCAAAATAAGGCAATGTTTGTGCGTTTGGAAAGTTAGAAAATTATGCCCTAATGTACTGGGTGTCAATTTTCTGCCCAACCAGATAAACAGATACCCTTCTTTAATTTCATGTTTTGAAGATCAAAGATGATCTCAATGTCGGGGTATAAAGGTGTCATGTCCTAACGCACTGGATGTGATATGTTTATTTCCTTCAAAACGAGTTAATCTTGAAATTCAAATTCAATATTGATTAATTTTCCTTAGAAAATTTATAACGTTTCCAAATTTTCAACGCAAGGACATTAATTAACCGATTTGGTACCCATCCAGGGGCGCATGGAGGTGCTAACCCTTCCTCGTGCATAACCGACTCCCGAACCCGTTTTCTTGAATTTCGCAGACCAAAACGTTTTTATAGGTGACCCAATCACACCTAAACAAAAGGATTGGTGGCGACTCCTATTTTTAAAGTCGATCCCCGTTTTTCAAACCCGATAAAAAAATGGTTTCGACAAAAATATATATTTGTTATGTGTTGAATTGAATTTTAAGAATATATATGTGCATTGGCCGATTGTGATTAAGCTTGAAAGAAAAGTTACGAGTTCAATTCGATCGAGATACGTTGTCCGAAAGTCCCGTACGAACCCTAGGAATAGTTAGGATACATATGTCATGACATAGGATTCCGATATGTGTTTTCGTGTAAGACCACGTCTGGGACGTTGGGATCGACTTGTTTTTACGTGTAAGACCATGTCTGGGACATTGGCATCGTATCTGATTCGTGTAAGACCCTATCTGGGACAGTGGCATCGATATGTGATTACATGTAAGACCACGTCTGGGACGTTGGCATTGTACGAGCTTTTCGATTATCCACGTATCCATTTTAATTTCGAATGGTTCAACAGGCAAAGTGAAGTAAAGACCGAATGTGAAATCGAATTAAAAGGTTCAGGTATGTATTCATACTATGTTATGAAATTAAGGTAAATTGTATACTTGAATTGATGATTTAAAGTTATGTGAAATATGAATTATGTGTTAGCATATTTGAACATATAAGTGATTAGGCCTATTGATGTATTTGTGATAATATAAGTGATTCGGCTTATTGATATAGTTGGGATATTTAAAAGTGATAATTATATATGTTTATGAGTATTTGTGCATTTAGCTATATGATGTTAAATGCTAATGTATATTTGATAACATATAAACTTGTGAGCGTAATATATGTATATTTAATTAAGCTTTGGATTAACTTGGCTAATTGATTTAGTGTTAATGTTCATATGATTATTGTTTGCTTATGACTTACTAAGCTGCGAAAGCTTACTGTGTGTATATTTACTCTTCGTTTTATAGATTTTGGAAGATGTGTTATGAGCTCGGGGATCGTTGGAGGAGCCTATCACACTATCGACTGTTTGGGTATTTACTAAGTTTGAATTTTGAATCTATGGCATGTATAGTCTAGTATTAGTTTGGTTGGTTTTGAATTTGTAATTATTAAAGCCATGCGAAAATGGCTAGAAATAATATTCAAGCTTAGTTAATCTTGGTTATGTGTTATATATATATGTATATGGTATGTGTGACATGTTTGGTTTTGGTCTTGGTGATTCGGCTATGGGTTAATTATAAGTAAATATATGGAAATCTTGCTTGATATGCTTTGTTAAAGTGTTGTTAAGTGATTTGGTAATAAGTGAATTCGGTTATGGCATATAGGTGAAATGCTAAGTATAACTTAGATAAAATGATAGTTAAAGTTGGTTTGTTAAAGTGTTACATGTTTTGATCTTTTAAATGATATATATATATATATATATATATATATATATAAATGTCTTCTAAATAGGCTTACAATTTATAAATTAAGTATATAAAAATTTGGGTAATGATAGTTAAGTGAGTAATTAAAGTTTTAGGTTTAGCTTTTATAGCTTTAAATGGTTGACCGGATATGTGTATACGAATAAATGAGTGGTTATGTAATAGTATATTTTGGGTTTAATGAATAGCATGTGAATTGGTTGAATTCTTGGTTAGAATTTGTATTCAAAATGATCCCATTGGTATGGTGACATGCGCATGTACTTGTAATTTGATAAAAGGTATATTGGTTTTGTTACAGTTTGGTAATTGTGTTTAGAAATGGCTTTTACTTTGTAGTGATATATGCAAGTTATAATAGCACAAAAAGCATATTTGGTTGTGTTGTTTAGTTAATTAATATTTTATATGTGAAGGAATATTAGGTTGAATTTTTATGATTTGATTATTCGAATACCATGATTATAAGTCTTATGGTTCGGCTATTCAAAATTATAAATCATTTGTAATATGATTTGATATATGTTGTTGGTGCGAATATGTGAATAAATAAATGATACTGATATGATTGAATTTCGAAGCATAGTTTGTTTATGAGATATTGCTAATAGAGCCTATTTGATTTTTAATTAGCTTTATTCTGTATTTATATACAAATTTGACTTGTATGATTATGTGAAAGTTTAAAACTGTGTTATGTCCGGTAATGCCTCTTAACTCATTCCGGCGACGGATACGGGTTAAGGGTGTTACATTTAATTGGTATCAGAGCTATGGTTTAGTCGGTTCTAGGACTACCATAGCGTATGTGAGTGTAGCTATACATGCCATATTTAACCTGCGATAGTGTGATATCTCCCAACTTTGACAAAAATTGTTTTGATAAGACAGATATGTTTTCCAACCGAAATGATTCTCGATAGTACGTATAATACTCAAATATTTGAATGGAAATGTGTTGATGATGAGTTGAGACTCATAAAGGTAAGAATCAAATTGTATGACATGTTGTTATTGATAAATGTTGTAATTATATGAGCATATGAGATATGATATTTGAGTTATGATTGCTATCTAAATGCTCTGATTGTGAAACAAGTGATTTGAGTTGGCATATGAACAATGTGTTAAGAATAAAAGTGATTAAAAGCAAAAGTTTATTAAATGATTTGAGAATGTGAAATTAGTAATGAACTTACTATTTGTGATAGAATGTTTTATGTGCATTTATGTGAGAGTTAAATTTGAGGCTTTACTACCCTCACCCCCTTATCAGTAAAATGTTACAATTTTAATATAAGAGTTGGAATGAATAAGCTTACGAGTGTGGAGTTCTAGAAATCCGTGTTTGAAAGATTAGTTTGTTTTATGTGATACTGATATGATTGAATTTCGAAGCATAGTTTGTTTATGAGATATTGTTAATAGAGCCTATTTGATTTTTAATTAGCTTTATTCTGTATTTATATACGAATTTGACTTGTATGATTATGTGAAAGTTTAAAACTGTGTTATGTCCGGTAATGCCTCTTAACTCATTTCGGCGACGGATACGGGTTAAGGGTGTTACATTTGATTGGTATCAGAGCTATGGTTTAGTCGGTTCTAGGACTACCATAGCGTATGTGAGTCTAGCTATACATGCCATATTTAACCTGCGATAGTGTGATATCTCCCAACTTTGACGAAAATTGTTTTGATAAGACAGATATGTTTTCCAACCGAGCTGATTCTGATAGTACAGAAGTAATACTCAAATATTTGAATGGAAATGTGTTGATGATGAGTTGAGACTCATAAAGGTAAGAATCAAATTGTATGACATGTTGTTATTGATAAATGTTGTAATTATATGAGCATATGAGATATGATATTTGAGTTATGATTGCTATCTGAAATGCTCTGATTGTGAAACAGTGATTTGAGTTGGCATATGAACAATGTGTTAAGAATAAAAGTGATTAAAAGCAAAAGTTTCTTAAATGATTTGAGAATGTGAAATTAGTAATGAACTGACTATTTGTGATAGAATGTTTTATGTGCATTTATGTGAGAGTTAAATTTGAGGCTTTACTACCCTCACCCCCTTATCAGTAAAATGTTACAATTTTAATATAAGAGTTGGAATGAATAAGCTTACGAGTGTGGAGTTCTAGAAATCTGTGTTTGAAAGATTAGTAATGTGGTCGAAAAAAGAGAATGAATCAACAAATGAAGACAAAGACTAAAAGAGATATTGGACGATTAGAGACTATTCAGATTATGCAAAGTCATCATTAAAGAAGAAGTTAACTCCGATTAAATGACTTATTCGTGTATGTTATCTAAAGAAAGTATTAACTGGAAGCTTTTCTGAATTAATTTCTGTTAGTGATGGGATAATGTGAAAATTTCTGATGACAGAATTAAACAGAAGATTAATGTTTGAATTGTATTGATGGTTGAGTACATTGGTTGTAGTTGAGTTAATTACGACGATCACTTTTGAGTATGCAATGTGTTCATTTACTTTCAGAGGTATGTGTAGCTGATTATGTTAAGATGAAATTATTATCGTAAGAGAACGTTAGCTAAACATAATAATAGACGAAAGCATTGAAATCTGTTTGGATTATGTTCGACATTGTTATGTCTTTCTCCGATAATTTGTTTCATTGTGTGGATATGAAAGTCGGCGGTAAAATCTGTATGAGACTAATATTCTGTTTCTACTGGTTATTGTTCTGTTGAATATATATGAAGATTATAATGCTTCTATTACTATGGATTTCAGTATTTAAGAATGACATCGTTCTTTCTGGACATTTTCTAGGATATTCTCGAAATTTTATATCATTATATATGGGTTGTAATTTTTAGATATCCTGTGTGACTCCATATACTGAAATTTTGCTATTCTGGTTTTCTTATGACTCCATGTGATTATCTACAAGAGATCTCTATTTGACAGAGATGACTATTTCTATTATGATTTTAATCTCTGGCTTGAAATGTGAGAGTACAGTGGTACCGTCCTCAAAGTTATAGAAGTTGTGTTTCTGCAATGGTTGCTGTTTAAATCATATTTGATACTTCTCTGTGTTCAAATACTTCATAAACATTCGGGATAATATCTATTTATAGGGTTGAGACATCGTTCTTATTAAGGCCAAATGATTTCTATTTGGTTAAGGTGATTTCAGTATAATTCAAAGTTTTGATGATTAATATATGAGATAGCTTCATTATAAACTCTTTTCTAGTTCTCGTGAAGGTCCGACATTGATAAAAGTGAAAATGATAGAAGAATAATATCAAAACTGTGAAACAATATGTCTGGGTTATCCTTTTTAACGAGAAGAAAAGATTTCTTCGAAAAGACTAATTCAGTGGTTTAGTCTGATTTGAATTATTTGATTGAAAAGATAATTGGGTTATATGTGTCTGAATCTATCCACCTGACTGGAAATAAACTTTGAATGTACATGTGTGAATTGAGGGATAGTCTGGAAGAAAAACTCGTATTCTTGAAGACTTGATACCGAATTATATCCATCGGAATGATTCTATCTGGGAAATGTGGTGATAAATTAAAGTTAGTTGGTTGTTGAAGTTTTCTTTTGCACGAAGATAATTTCGACCGAAACATCAGTTCTGGTTCAATTTGAGTTAAATAAAGAGATTATGATTTTCGGTCATACGTTATTGAATGGTTTGAAATGTGTTCTAATACAGGAATGTGCAGAGATATCTTGTGATTCTATACAGTTAAAGCTACATGAAAAGAGTTATTCGATACGTGAATTAGAAACGGTTGACATTGTATTGATGAGGGATAGTTAGTGACATAAACTATTTGCTAGTAATGTAATTTATTTCTTCCTGCAAAGCGAGATCTGAACTTGGCACAATATAAATGGCTTGAATCGTCGAAAAGTTTTGAGTTAGTAATTTATTATTATCCGAGGAAAATGATTATAGTTTTGAATGTTTTGATTGGGCGATGAATACGTGATTTATCTTATCAGGTAATGAACAGTTGTTAGTTGAACTAGAGGCTAAATAAATGTTTATATAGTGAAGTTGTGAAATTCAGAAATGTGTCAGCGAATTATAAGTTAAAAAGGAGTTCAACATAAATTGATTTCTGATTCAGAACCTCAGATGTGGTATCGATGATTAATTGTTATTTCGAGATAGAGTGTGCATACTGAAAAAGTTCTACAAATATACAACAACTGCTACAAGAAACTCTCAGTGGTGTTCATATGGGATTAACAAGATGTGCAACAGTCCGAGATATGATATAGATGATGAGTGTGAAATGTGATATTTCTGACTTTGTTGATTATAGAAATGGAGGGTCGATGAATTTTGTATCGGGATTATCTTTATCATTGAAAAAGATGGAGTTATCTGAAATATGGTTAACTGTCTGAAGAAATCTCTTGGTAAGTATAGATTTTTCTCTTTAATAAATCAGATAAGTTATTTATTTCTGTGTTGGTAAATATGTCTATTGTAATATCCTGAAAATGGGCTTATGCATTTATGCTGAATTATATGAAATAGCATGCTTGAGTATATTGTGAATGTGTATAATGAATTTGTGAACTTTAGAAAATAGGAGAAAGCCTTAGAAAATATTAAATTTTAAGTATAAAAGAGGAAGCTAAGAGGATAGGGCTTTAAGAGAAAATGTAAGGAAATAAGACATGGAAGTGAGATTGGTAAAGTGGCTGGAATGCGCCACTTAAGGCTTGGGCAAATGACGCCATAAGCTGGGAGGAAGGTAGAAGGATCGAGCTGCGTGGGAAGCAAATGGACTTATATTTTTGCGTCAAAAAGGGAGTTGGGCTAAGTGGGTCTTAAAAGAAATTCTGGGTGAATTATGTCAAAAAAAACGCCTTGGCAAAGTGGCTTGGGGCGTTACCTGCAGCTTGCGACAAGGGCTCCAGCAGGTCTCATGTTCGAGCCTTGTTGGCAGCATTAAGTGGTTTTATTTTTGCTTTGGCGTCAAGGAAGAAAGGTGAGAAGAGGTTGGACGGCAATGGGACTTTTAATTGGATGAGGATTAAGCTTGTTTTAATCGGCTAGGATAATTGTGATTATTGTTTTATTTTATTTTTTTTAGGGGTAAGATAAGAGATTATGTGTTAGGATTAATTTATTTTATTAAGGAGATAAAGAAGGGATAATAGGAGAAGTATGAGGAATGTGATAAGTGATGATAAGGTGGCCGGCCAAGGGACTCTTGGTTGAGGCATTCGGTCATGTATAGGAAAGGGGAGCTAAGTGCTGAATTTCTTTTAGTAAAAGCATCCAACTCTTTGCTGAAATCTCTCCTCTTTTTCTTATTTTCTTGTAACCTCAAATTCCTTTCTATACCTTTGAAACCGTGTACCCTTTGACACTAAGAGTGATAGCCGAATGTTGCATCTACCATTGTTCCTTGTTGCCGAAAATATCCAAGCATAAAACCCTCTCCATTGTTACGGTTCTTCTCTCCACCATAAAGTGCCGAACCACCATTGTTGTGCTCCAAGCCGAATCTTTAAAGGAGGGTGCTGTCGATTACTTACTTTAGACTCTTCAAAGCAACGTGTAAGGGTAAGAGTTTCCTATGCTAGTAATCAATTTGATCTCTTCTTCGTAAGTGTGCCGAAATCTTGTGATTAGGCCTTGATTTTAGGCATGGCCGAATGTGCATAGTGACATCATAAGCGTTTTGTGTGTAGCTAGCGTTAAGGATCATCAAAGGAGTCTTTCGGGATTGAAGTGATCAAGGTAAGTCATATTGGATATTCGGCCAAGGGCCTATTTTAGTATTTAGACTTGTTTCTTATTATCTTAAAAACCGAAAACTAACCTATGAAGAGATCTAGTGTTTGGCCGAATACAAGAAGGAACATAGCAAAGTTTTTGGGAATTGATTATTAGAGAAATCGGCACCAAGGTAAATTTTGGGTTACAATAATCCTATTGGGATTTGGATTGTGGCCGAGTGGGTTTTCATTAAATCTTTAATATTGGCCGAATGTAGGAGTTAAGGATCTAAAGTGTTAGATCGAATTTTCGGGTTTCAGGAAAGCATTAATACCAGGTGTGTACCCCACACTATCTTTTAATATGGTTTATGGCAAAATTTAATATGAGTATGTTTATAAGAATGTGAAAATGGCTAAGGTACCATACTATGGTACAAAGTACCAAGGTACGTTTCCTACTCCTACTAGGATTAGGAATATATGTTAAATATAACATGTGTCTAGTGATAAGAATGTGAATTAAGGCATGATGTGCATGATATGTATGATATGGGGCATTTGGGTTATATGAAAAGGGGGAAGTGGATGTGGTGACTTCGGTCACATTATCTGAATGTGGTGTCACATGACACAAATATTATCTGGTGGCTATGCCACGAAAATTATAAGGGCGATGAGCATGTCGTCTGCAGCGGCAGCCTTCGATGGTGTGTAGCGGATGGAGGGTCGACTTAGTAGTCCCCACTGTGCGCAGTTGGTACGGGTGACGTGTAGCGGATGGCTATCTAGGTTTGGGTTCGGGTTGCATCATGTTAATTTAATGATTTATGAATATGTATGATTCGATATGTCTGAATTTATTAAGACTTAGTGTTGTGGTTACACATTGAGTCTATTGACTCACCCCGCTAGTGGAACATTTTTCGGTGATGAACAAAGTGATGGACCTGCCTGAAGCTTTAGGGATGGCCATGCTCAACAAGGAATTTATTTTATTAGAACTTATTATTTTGAGTACTTTGAATTTAATTTTGGGTTTTATATTGATGTAATAAGGCCATAGTTGAACTACTTTATTTTATTTATATTTATTATGTTGCGAATTTTTATTAAATAAAGATTAAGTAATTTATTTCCAAAATAACTCTAAATGTTTTGTTACCTAAAATAAAAGGGTTTTCAATAAAAGAATAACTTGTTTTCAACTCGAGCCCAACCCAAAAATAATATTTCTTTCAAAACACAGATTTTTCCAAAGTAACAAAGAATTTTGAACCGGTTTACATCAAGGAACATACCAGATCCGGTGAAGGCTCGTGGGCCGGGTTTGGGGTGTTTCAGTTTGGTATCAGAGCCCAGTTTTAAAACTCTCGGCCTTGGGTTTAAGGCCCAAAACGTTTTCAAAGTTAAGCCCAAAAGAATTTTGTGAAATAAGCGTGTTTTCTCGGCATGGCACCTAAGTCTCCGACCATGATCCGCTGTAAAGTACCCCTATCCATTGTGTGATTTATATGAATTGTAGAATGGTAAGAATGGAACGTAGAATAGTATGATAGGTACTTGAACCCTAGGACTAGTTTACCCCAACAATTACATAAGACTTAATGCCTAATTAAACAACCCTGTGACTTAGTCGCGAGGAGTTAGGGTGTGGCAACCCCGCATGCGCATGTCTAGGATTGGATCCGTAAGAGCCTCGGTACTTAAGCAATCCTAGTGACTCACCTCCTCTTCGCTGGAATCCTACCTGGTGCGTAGCTTCGGTTCACCCTAACCAAGAGGACTTAGTCACAGGCTAAACACAATAACTAAAACCCGAAAGGGACTAGCCGTTTTTTTTTTAAAAACCCTAGTTTTAAAATCACTAAATTACCCCTTTAACCAGTAGCAAAAACTTATTTTTGAAAATTTTCAAAGCATCTACAATTTGCAAAAAAAAAAAATTACGAAAATACCCTTGTGGGACAAATGACGAAAATACCCCTGGGGTAGGAATAGACAAAAATATAGGAATAGAGAATGTGTGTGATGGATGCCATTGAATTGATGTTTGAATGAATGTGCTTCTCTGAATTAGGATAGAAAACCCGAACAAAAACCTCGATTGATCGAAAGAATTACTATTAAACTCCTTTCATAAAACTTCTTCATGTTAAACAAAGGGAACACAATACTAATGCATAAAATTTCCTAATCAGATTAATGCACGAACGTAGGCATGAGCTCTAGGGGACGTGGTCGTAATCTGCGAGGGCGTGGCCGAGGTAGAATGGCTGTCTCGGAACCCGTTAGATCGGGTCAAGGATCTGAAAACGAAGTACCACCGCCACCACCACCACCAGCTGTTGGTGTTGAACAACAAGATCGACGGGGAGGATGTCAGTATCACAGTGTCTTTGCGAGTACTAGAAATGGTGGCTGGTGCAGGAGGAAATTCGGGAGCTCGAAAGTTGGTACCTGAGCGACTTCGAGCCAACGGAGCTGAGGTGTTCCGTGGCGTATCTGGTGTAGCGCCCAATACGGCTGAATATTGGTTGGAGGCAACCGAACGGATTATGGATGAGTTGGATCTGACCCCTGAGGAGAAGTTAAAAGGAATGGTGGCACTACTACGCGATGAAGCGTATCAATGGTGGTTAACCGTGCGAGACGGTGCCATAGCTGAGGATCTTACCTGGGAGTATGTTAAAACGGCCTACCAGAAGAAGTATATCGGCACCCATTACATTGATGCCCAGAGAAAGGCGTTCTTGGGGTTGGTTCAAGGGAGCAAGACCGTAGCGGAGTATGAAGCTGAATTTCTAAGGTTGAGCCGGTATGCTCGCGGAGTTGTAGCTACGGAGCATGAGCGCTGTGTCCGGTTCGAGGACGGACTAAGAGATGACCTGAGGTTACTGATAGCCCCGCAGCAGGAGCGAGAATTTGCTATATTAGTGGAGAAGGCCAAAGTGGCCGAAGGTGTTAAGAACTCGTAGAAGCGCGTAACTCGATCGGGTAGGCGTAAAAGAGGTTTTGGATCATCCGGATCACCGAGAATGTCCAAAAGAGGCCTAGAACTGATGGGCCACGGAATCAACAAGCTGGTACAGGAGGGCAATACCGAACTTGCGCTGAATGTGGGAAGAAGCACTTAAGGGAATGTTGGAAGAAAACGGGAGGATGCTTCAAGTGTGGGTCCAAGGATCATATGATTAAAGATCATCCCAATGAAACCGGATGGGAATCGACCAAAGACTCGTAATGTTAATCAGCCGGGTAGAGGTGGGCAAATTTTCGCAGAGAGGTCGTGGTCCGAATGGCAGAGGCAATGGTTTTGGTAGAAGACGTGGAACACCGGGCAGAGGTGTTGCTAACACTGAGGCAAGGCAACCAGGTCTAGTGTATGCGGTTCACCGGAGGGAGGATGGAGACGCACCGGACGTTGTAACCGGTACGTTCCTTATATTTGGCAAGCCTTATTATGCTTTAATTGATGTGGGCTCGACCCATTCTTATGTTGCAAGTAGTGTAGTGGAAACATTAGGAATAGACTCTGAACTTTCTGTTAGGGAGATGACTGTAGTAAGCCCACTAGGTCAAACTGTAGTGGTGAATAAGATCTTTCGGAGTGTACCCTTAGAAATTCAAGGCGTAGTATTTTCTGCTGACTTGATGGAACTTCCCTTCGGAGAATTCGATCTTATACTTGGCATGGATTGGCTAGTAGAACATCGGGCTGTGTTGGACTGTGCAGCTAAGCGAATGGAGTTAAGGACCCCAGAAAATGAGGTGGTCATTATGATAGGAGAAAGAAGGAACTACTTGTCTAATGTAGTTTCAGCACTTAAGGCTGAGAAGATGGTGCGGAAAGGGTGCAGGGAGTTTTTGGCCTTCGTAAGTTCTTTAGATGGAAAGGAAAAAGGTGTCAGTGGAGTTAGAACGGTAAGGGACTTTGAAGATGTGTTTCCGGAAGAATTACTAAGAATACCCCCAGATAGGGAGGTGGAGTTTAGAATTGACTTGCTACCGGGAACAGCTTCCGTGTCAATCGCTCAGATCGAATGGCACCAAAGGAGTTGGTGGAGCTCAAGGCTCGATCCAAGAGTTGTTGGATCGTGGGTTTATTCGACCCAGTGTGTCTCCGTGGGAGCACCTGGTCCGCTTGTAAAGAAGAAGGACGGAACTATGCGCATGTGCATAGATTATCGCCAATTGAATAAGTGACCATCAAGAACAAGTACCACGCCGAGGATAGATGACTTGTTCGCTCACCTTAAGGGGCAAGCGCGGTATTCTCAAGATAGATCTAAGGTCGGGATATCATCACCTTAAGGTGAAGGAGGCGGATGTCCATAAGACGGCTTTCCTGACAAGATATGGGCACTACGACCGTAGTAATGCCGCTTTGGGTTGACGAACGCCCCACCGCATTCATGGATATGATGAACCGGGTTTTTCAACCCTACTTGGATAGATTCGTCATTGTGTTCATCGACGACATCCTAGTATACTCCAAGACGGAGGAGGAACATGATGAGCATCTCCGGATTGTGTTGCAAGTGTTAAGGGAAAAGGAGTTGTACGCCAAATTCTGTAAGTGTGAATTTTGGCTTAAGGAGGTGGCGTTCTTAGGACATGTGGTGTCTGCTGAAGGAATAAGGGTGGATCCTCGGAAGATTGAAGCAGTATTGGATTGGAAACCACCTAAGTCTGTGGCTGAGATCCGTAGTTTCTTAGGATTGGCAGGCTATTACAGAAGGTTCGTGGAAGGGTTTTCGTCAATAGCCGCGCCTTTGACAAAGTTGTTAAGGAAAGAAGTACCTTTTGTATGGATGGATAAGCAACAGGAGAGCTTTGAAAAGCTTAAGAGGGTATTGGCGGAAGCTCCAGTGTTGATTCAGCCTGAGGCAGGAAAGGATTTTGTGGTGTACTGTGACGCTTCGCATACGGGATTAGGATGTGTATTGATGCAAGACGGGAAAGTAGTCGCGTATGCGTCTTGGCAACTAAGGCCTCACGAGGTTAACTACCCAACCCATGACTTGGAATTGGCAGCAGTGGTTTTCGCTCTTAAGGTTTGGAGGCACTACCTTTATGGAGAAAAGTCGATAATTTACACGGATCACAAGAGTCTTAAGTATCTGTTGACTCAGAAGGAATTGAACTTGAGGCAGCGAAGGTGGGTGGAATTACTGAAAGATTATGATTGTTCGATAGAGTACCACACGGGCAAGGCGAATGTGGTAGCAGATGCCTTAAGTCAGAAAGTTGTGTCGGACCTGATGGCGATGTTCGCACACTTGAGTTTGTATGATGATGGGAGTCTGCTGGCGGAATTGCAAGTCAAACCAACATGGTTGAATGAGGTAAAGGGAAGTCAGTTGGTGGTTGAGGATTTAAGTGTTAAGTTACAACAAGTACAGAACGGAGAGTTAGAGGATTATGGTGTTAATGATGAGGGAGTATTGTGCTTCAAGGAAATGTCCGTATGCCGAGGGACGAGGAGTTAAGACAGAGGATTCTTCGGAAGCGCATAGTAGCCCTTATGCTATGCATCCCGGAGGCACTAAGTTATATCGAGATTTAAGAGAATAGTTTTGGTGGCACAGTGCGAGGAAGGAAGTTACGTAACTTGTCGGCAAGTGTTTGACGTGTCGCGACAAGTTAAGGCCGAACACCAAGTTCCGTCGAGATTACTTCAACCGATAATGATTCCGCAGTGGAAGTGGGAGAGAATTACCATGGACTTCGTTAGTGGGTTTCCCCTCACGCCTACTAAGAAGGACTCGGTATGGGTAATAGTGGACCGTTTGACCAAGTCCGCGCACTTTATCCCGGTGAGAGTAGACTATACTCTTCAGAAGTTGGCAAAATTGTATGTGGCGGAAATTGTAAAGTTGCATGGAGTGCCGGTGTCGATTATTTCCGATAGGGACCCAAGGTTTACGTCTCGATTTTGGAAGGCCTTACATTAAGCTTTAGGCACCAAGTTGGATTTCACTACGGCCTTTCATCCACAGTCGGACGGGCAGTCGGAACGGGTAATTCAAGTGTTAGAGGATATGTTGAGGGGCTGTGTGATGGACTTCGGAGGAAGTTGGGAGGAATACTTACCTTTAGCAGAGTTTGCATACAACAACAGCTATCAGGCCAGTATTCGGATGGCACCGTATGAAGCGCTGTATGGACCGAAGTGTCGAACCCCTACATGTTGGACCGAATTAGGGGAACGTCGAGTTTTGGGTCCAGAGATTGTGGCAGAATCCAAGGAGAAGGTTGAGATAATCCGGGCACGGTTGAAGGAAGCTTCTGATAGGCAGAAGTCGTATGCTGATCTTAAGCGAAAGGAGATAGAATTTGAAGTGGGAGATCAAGTGTTCCTTAAGGTATCGCCTTGGAAGAAGGTGATGAGATTTGGTCGCAAAGGGAAGTTAAGTCCAAGGTTTATAGGACCCTATCGAGTATTGAAGCGAGTTGGACCAGTGGCATATCAGTTAGAGTTGCCACCGGAGTTGAAACAGATGCACGACGTATTCCATGTTTCCATGCTACGTCGCTATCGATCGGATCCATCTCACGTAGTGTCGGTTGAAGAGGTGGAGTTAAGGCCAGATTTGTCCTACGAGGAAGAGCCGATTCAGATTGTGGGACGAGATGTGAAAGTGTTACGAAGGAAGTCAGTTCCTTTAGTCAAAGTGTTATGGAGAAATCATGGATCAGAAGAGGCTTCGTGGGAGCCAGAAGAAGCAATGCAACAGCAATACCCTCACTTATTTCAGCCAGGTAATTTCGAGGATGAAATTATTCTTAAGGAGGGTAGAACTGTAATATCTTGAAAATGGGCTTATGCATTTATGCTGAATTATATGAAATAGCATGCTTGAGTATATTATGAATGTGTATAATGAATTTGTGAACTTTAGAAAATAGGAGAAAGCCTTAGAAAATATTAAATTTTAAGTATAAAAGAGGAAGCTAAGAGGATAGGGCTTTAAGAGAAAATGTAAGGAAATAAGACATGGAAGTTAGCTTGGTAAAGTGGCTGGAATGCGCCACTTAAGGCTTGGGCAAATGACGCCATAAGCTGGGAGGAAGGTAGAAGGATCGAGCTGCGTGGGAAGCAAATGGACTTATATTTTTGCATCAAAAAGGGAGTTGGGCTAAGTGGGTCTTAAAAGAAATTCTGGGTGAATTATGTCAAAAAAAAACGCCTTGGCAAAGTGGCTTGGGGCGTTACTGCGCACTTATGACAAGGGCTCCAAAGAGGTCTCATGTTCGAGCCTTGTTGGCGGCATTAAGTGGTTTTATTTTTGCTTTGGCGTCCAAGGAAGAAAGGTGAGAAGAGGTTGGACTAAGCAATGGGACTTTTAATTGGATGAGGATTAAGCTTGTTTTAATCGGCTAGGATAATTGTGATTATTGTTTTATTTTATTTTTTTTAGGGGTAAGATAAGAGATTATGTGTTAGGATTAATTTATTTTATTAAGGAGATAAAGAAGGGATAATAGGAGAAGTATGAGGAATGTGATAAGTGATGATAAGGTGGCCGGCCAAGGGACTCTTGGTTGAGGCATTCGGTCATGTATAGGAAAGGGGAGCTAAGTGCTGAATTTCTTTTAGTAAAAGCATCCAACTCTTTGCTGAAATCTCTCCTCTTTTTCTTATTTTCTTGTAACCTCAAATTCTTTTCTATACCTTTGAAACCGTGTACCCTTTGACACTAAGAGTGATAGCCGAATGTTGCATCTACCATTGTTCCTTGTTGCCGAAAATCTCCAAGCATAAAACCCTCTCCATTGTTGCGGTTCTTCTCTCCACCATAAAGTGCCGAACCACCATTGTTGTGCTCCAAGCCGAATCTTTAAAGGAGGGTGCTGTCGATTACTTACTTTAGACTCTTCAAAGCAACGTGTAAAGGTAAGAGTTTCCTATGCTAGTAATCGATTTGATCTCTTCTTCATAAGTGTGTCGAAATCTTGTGATTAGGCCTTGATTTTAGGTATGGCCGAATGTGCATAGTGACATCATAAGCGTTTTGTGTGTAGCTAGCGTTAAGGATCATCAAAGGAGTCTTTCGGGATTGAAGTGATCAAGGTAAGTCATATTGGATATTCGGCCAAGGGCCTATTTTAGTATTTAGACTTGTTTCTTATTATCTTAAAAACCGAAAACTAACCTATGAAGAGATCTAGTGTTTGGCCGAATACAAGAAGGAACATAGCAAAGTTTTCGGGAATTGATTATTAGAGAAATCGGCACCAAGGTAAATTTTGGGTTACAATAATCCTATTGGGATTTGGATTGTGGCCGAGTGGGTTTTCATTAAATCTTTAATATTGGCCGAATGTAGGAGTTAAGGATCTAAAGTGTTAGATCGGATTTTCGGGTTTCAGGAAAGCATTAATACCAGGTGTGTACCCCACACTATCTTTTAATATGATTTATGGCAAAATTTAATATGAGCATGTTTATAAGAATGTGAAAATGGCTAAGGTACCATACTATGGTACAAAGTACCAAGGTACGTTTCCTACTCCTACTAGGATTAGGAATATATGTTAAATATAACATGTGTCTAGTGATAAGAATGTGAATTAAGGCATGATGTGCATGATATGTATGATATGGGGCATTTGGGTTATATGAAAAGGGGGAAGTGGATGTTGTGACTTCGGTCACATTATCTGAATGTGGTGTCACATGACACAAATATTATCTGGTGGCTATGCCACGAAAATTATAAGGGCGATGAGCATGTCGTCCGCAATGCGCTTTCCGATGGTGTGTAGCGGATGGAGGGCTGACTTAGTAGTCCCCACGGTGTGTAGGTTGGTACGGGTGACGTGTAGCGGATGGCTATCTAGGTTTGGGTTCGGGTTGCATCATGTTAATTTAATGATTTATGAATATGTATGATTCGATATGTCTGAATTTATTAAGACTTAGTGTTTTGGTTACACATTGAGTCTGTTGACTCACCCCGTTGTGGGAACATTTTTCAGGTGATGAACAGTGATGGACCGGGTCGGCAGAAGCTTAGGGATGGCCATGCTCAACAAGGAATTTATTTTATTAGAACTTATTATTTTGAGTACTTTGAATTTAATTTTGGGTTTTATATTGATGTAATAAGGCCATAGTTGAACTACTTTATTTTATTTCTATTTATTATGTTGCGAATTTTTATTAAATAAAGATTAAGTAATTTATTTCCAAAATAACTCTAAATGTTTTGTTACCTAAAATAAAAGGGTTTTCAATAAAAGAATAACTTGTTTTCAACTCGAGCCCAACCCAAAAATAATATTTCTTTCAAAACACAGATTTTTCCAAAGTAACAAAGAATTTTGAACCGGTTTACATCAAGGAACATACTAGATCCGGTGGAGGCTCGTGGGCCGGGTTTGGGGTGTTTCATCTATGGTGTCAGTTATCATTGCTTTGGATCGAGATCTGAAATTTATATGGTAATTCTAAGAGAGAGATTACAGTAATCTGTGAGTATGAAATTGCATTGAAATCAGAAAACGCAAACCAAATTCTCGAAATATTTATTTGTCACAATGTTTTAGAATTTCAAAGTAACTAAGAAAGACTGTTGCTATTATAATCAGTTATCGAACTCCGTTACTTCAGAATCGAGTTTTGTGAGAAAATGATTCACAGGATTAAAATCGTCAGAGAATGTGAGTAGAAAATGGAAACAGATTTAATACGCTTATAAGCGAGTTCAATTAGGGATGATGTACAAAGAAAGTCGATCGAATTTTAGTTGTGAGATTAAAGAGATTTGAAATTCGAAGCTATGTGTGAATTTGAAATATATGATGTGAAAGTGATTCGCGATAGTCTGAAAACAGCATTGAATTGTCAGAAATTGAATGTAAACTTGAAACGAAAAGATATAGAGTTTCAGATTGAAAATAAAGTGTTTTTGAAAGTTTCATCGTGGAAGAAAATACTCAGATTTTGGTCGTAAAGGCAAGTTGAGTCCAAGGTATATTGGACTGTATGAGATTATAGAGCGTATCGGGCTGGTTGTTTATAGACTACTGTTGCCACCTGAGCTAGAAAAGATCCACAATGTATTCCACGTTTCGATGCTTCGTAGATATCGATCTGATCCCTCACATGTGATTAGTCCGACAGAGATTGAGATTAAGCCCGATATGACATATGAAGAAGAACCGATTCACATTCTGGCTCGCGAGGTTAAAGAATTGCGAAATAAGAAAATTTCGTTAGTTAAGGTACTGTGGCAAAAACACATAGTTGAGGAAGCAACTTGGGAGCCAGAGGATGCAATGAAAGAGCGTTATCTGAACCTATTTACCGGTAAGATTTTCGGGAACGAAAATCCCTAAGGGGGGAGAGTTGTAACAGCCCAATTTTGACCCTAATCGGAATAGTGGTTTCGAGACCACAAATCCGAGTCTGAAAAATATTTTAAATTTTAAGTGTTTATTATGTGTGAATTTTCTTGTGTGAAATTTTCATGTTTTAATTTTGTTGTTTGAGTGTCCGATTAAATAAAAGGGCTTAATCGCGTAAAATGAAAATTTGATGGTTAAATATGAAAGTGCCTAATTGTTGTTGTCTTTTTAATATGGAGGCTTTATGTTGTGATTTAGCCATAAATGAAGGTAGTGGGCGGCATATGTTTATATTATATAGTTTTGATATTAATTATAAAAGTTTAAATAATAAATAATATATTATAAGGTTATTATAATAAAAGAAAACATAAGAAAGTGGCCATATTCATCCTTTTGTGCCGAAACTAAAAGAAAAAAAGAAAGAAGAAGAACAAGCCACATTCGGACATAGCCAAGCTTGATTAAGGTATGTAACTAGCTTGGTTTTTGATAATTTTTACGTTTTTGAGATCGTTGCTAAGTTATCTTCAAAGCCCATGTCTTAATTTTTGAATTTGATGATGATTTTGTGTTTTTCCATTGATGAGTTTATGAGTTTTATGATGTTAGTTGATGAATTATGAAATATATGTGTTAGATTAATATGTTTTGTCTTTGAATTTTTGATGAATTTGAGTAATTAGGACTAAATTGTAAAAATAATTTTTTGAGGGACGACAATGTGAAATAAATGAAATGTATGGACTTGTAAGGGCATGGGTGATATTCGGCCTAGCTATGGTGATGTGAAATTTTGTGTATTTTGTGTTTTATGCAGTAGGGACTAAATTGCAAAAAGTGTAAAATGTCAGGGGCAAAATGGTATTTTGCCCTTTTATGTGTTTTTGGATTAAATTGAATGGAATTATGTTTAAATAAGTTTAATTTGAATATGTTAGATCAAGAATCGAAGAAAACGGGTTTGGATCGGGGGAAAACAAAAATAATTGAATATCCGTTTATTTCGTCCGTCGATATTCGAGGTAAGTCTATAAGCATATAAATGTTGTTAAATTGAAAATATATATTTGTTATGTGTTGAATTGAATTTTAAGAATATATATGTGCATTGGCCGATTGTGATTAAGCTTGAAAGATAAGTTACGAGTTCGATTCGATCGAGATACTTTGTCCGAAAGTCCCGTACGAACCCTAGGAATAGTTAGGATACATATGTCATGACATAGGATTCCGATATGTGTTTTCGTGTAAGACCACGTCTGGGACGTTGGCATCAACTTGTGTTTACGTGTAAGACCATGTCTGGGACATTGGCATCATATCTGATTCGTGTAAGACCCTGTCTGGGACAGTGACATCGATATGTGATTACATGTAAGACCACGTCTGGGACGTTGGTGTTGTACGAGCTTTCCGATTATCCGCGTATCCTTTTTAATTCCGAATGGTTCAACAGGCAATGTGAAGTAAAGACCGAATGTGAAATCGAATTAAAAGGTTCAGGTATGTATCCATACTATGTTATGAAATTAAGGTAAATTGTATACTTGAATTGATGATTTAAAGTTATGTGAAATATGAATTATGTGTTAGCATATTTAAGCATATAAGTGATTAGGCCTATTGATGTATTTGTGATAATATAAGTGATTCGGCCTATTGATATAGTTGGATATTTAAAAGTGATAATTATATATGTTTATGAGTATTTGTGCATTTAGCTATATGATGTTAAATGCTAATGTATATTTGATAACATATAAACTTGTGAGCGTAATATATGTATATTTAATTAAGCTTTGGATTAACTTGGCTAATTGATTTAGTGTTAATGTTCATATGATTATTGTTTGCTTATGACTTACTAAGCTGCGAAAGCTTACTGTGTGTATATTTACTCTTCGTTTTATAGATTTTGGAAGATGTGTTATGAGCTCGGGGATCGTCGGAGGAGCCTATCACACTATCGACTGTTTCGGTATTTACTAAGTTTGAATTTTGAATCTATGGCATGTATAGTCTAGTATTAGTTTGGTTGGTTTTGAATTTGTAATTATTAAAGCCATGCGAAAATGGCTAGAAATAATATTCAAGCTTAGTTAATCTTGGTTATGTGTTATATATATATATATATATATGTATATGGTATGTGTGACATGTTTGGTTTTGGTCTTGGTGATTCGGCTATGGGTTAATTATAAGTAAATATATGGAAATCTTGCTTGATATGCTTTGTTAAAGTGTTGTTAAGTGATTTGGTAATAAGTTAATTCGGTTATGGCATATAGGTGAAATGCTAAGTATAACTTAGATAAAATGATAGTTAAAGTTGGTTTGTAAGAGTGTGTTTACATTGACAAATTGTTATGAAAGAAACTAGTAATTTGCATATGTATGTTCGATTATAAGGGAGTGAAAATCATGTATAAATTCGGTCTTAATCTAGTTATGTTTTGGAAGTGTGTTTTATGCTAAAATTTGGTGTATGTATTTAGGTCTAAACAAATGTGAAGTGATATGTATGATGTTGTTATGTGAATCGATATGGTTTGATTTGGAAATGGCATACTTTGGCTTATGATTTAATGGCTAAGTCTTATACAAATTATGAAGTTATTTTTGGGTTGCCGATTTGTTATGAAATAAACTAGGAATGTAGAGTATTTAATAAATGTACGATTTGCTCATGCAAATGGTATTAATATTTGATTTTATATTTGTAAAATGATATGATTTTTATGAATTTTTGGATATGGCTAAAATGGTATATTCATATGTGCAAATTTGTAATAGATAAATATACATTTTTTGATCTTTTAAATGATATATATATATATAAATGTCTTCTAAATAGGCTTACAATTTATAAATTAAGTATATACAAATTTGGGTAATGATAGTTAAGTGTGTAATTAAAGTTTTAGGTTTAGCTTTTATAGCTTTAAATGGTTGGCCGGATATGTGTATACGAATAAATGAGTGGTTATGTAATAGTATATTTTGGGTTTAATGAATAGCATGTGAATTGGTTGAATTCTTGGTTAGAATTTGTATTCAAAATGATCCAATTGGTATGGTGACATGCGCATGTACTTGTGATTTGATAAAAGGTATATTGGTTTTGTTAAAGTTTGGTAATTGTGTTTAGAAATGGCTTTTACTTTGTAGTGATATATGCAAGTTATAATAGCACAAAAAGCATATTTGGTTGTGTTGTTTAGTTAATTAATATTTTATATGTGAAGGAATATTAGGTTGAATTTTTATGATTTGATTATTCGAATACCATGATTATAAGTCTTATGGTTCTATTTATTCAAACTTATAAATCATTTGTAATATGATTTGATATATGTTGTTGGTGCGAATATGTGAATAAATAAATGATACTGATATGATTGAATTTCGAAGCATAGTTTGTTTATGACATATTGTTAATAGAGCCTATTTGATTTTTAATTAGCTTTATTCTGTATTTATATACGAATTTGACTTGTATGATTATGTGAAAGTTTAAAACTGTGTTATGTCCGGTAATGCCTCTTAACTCATTCCGACGACGGATACGAGTTAAGGGTGTTACATTTAGATAGTTGAGGCTTTTGGTAATATTTTGATAAATTTTAAGTTTGGAGTTGAGAAAGGACTAAATTGTAAAGTCAATTAATGATTTTGTCCAATAGGGACTAAATTGCACAAATTTTAAAATTTTTGGTAGAAATGAGAAATAGGAAATTACATTATGCCTAGAGTGAAACCGATATAACAATTGGTGGTCAAATCTGAAAATTATGTTAATCCCGGTTTTAGTGACTAAATTGAATAAAATGAAAAAGTTGTATAAAATAGCAATTGAATGTGAAAATGGTTGAGTATTGATGCAATATCTTTTTTTTTTTCAATCCATAGCTAACGTTGATGAGGATTCCTCGAAAAAGAAAGGAAAAGACAAAGTCATCAATGAATAGCTTGGAGTTTATGGTTTGTGTTTCTATAATTTGAACTATCTTGTAATTACTGGATATTGACTTGTTTGCTACATATTTATTTGTTTGTGCATAGTATGAAATATCTTGTTTGTTTTAATTTGTAGCTAACGTCGACCCGGATTCCTCGAAAAAAGAAAGGAAAAGACAAAGTCATCGACAAATAGCTCGGAGTTTAAGGTTTGTGTTTCTATAATCTGAATTATCTAGTAATTGCTGCATATTGACTTGTTTGTGCATGGTAAGAATATAAGGTGAGATCCTTTGTTAAAATGAGATGAATTGGATTGATTTGAATTTATTGATGATTATGAGGACTAGATTGAATATATGTAAAAAATGTGTATGTTTATACAAATGTGAAATTGAGTATATATATTAAGATGAATTATTGTTATCATATGTTGGATAAATGTATTTGTAACACCCCTAACCCGTAACCGACGCCGAACTAGGGTTAGGAGCATTACCAGACATATCGAAAACTTACATAACATTTCATACATTACATTCATCATTAACGATTATAGTGTCCCTTAGATGAGTCATCAAGACCCAAGGCATGCATATAAACCGAGTTGGGACTAAACTGAAACACATATGAAATTTCATGAAAATTAAAAACTTTTCTAACTTTCAGGGGAGACACGCCTGTGGGAGGAGACCGTGTGCCCTCCACGGCTTCTAGACACCCCCGTGTGTCCATCCGTGTTTACATACTGACTGTATCAACACGGTCACTAGGCACGCCCGTGTGCCATGGCCGTGTGCTACTAGGCCATATACTGACTTCCTCACCACGGCCACCAAGCACGCCCGTGTGCCATGGCCGTGTGCTCTTAGCTAGCTACTAACTTGCACACCACGGCCAGCTGACACGCCCATGTCGAGGCCGTGTACTATTAAGCTACATTCTACCAATTCACCCACGGTCTTCAGGCACGCCCGTGTGCCACAACCGTGTGACATTTATAGGCCATTTACAAGGCCAAATGCCACCCATAAGGGTCATACCTACAAGCCATATTTACCAACATATCTCATGCACATATAACCATAAAAAACATACCAAAATAATCATTCAAACCATGCATTCAATACCATTTCCAACCATGACAATTTCAAAGAATAAAACTCATATCATTACAAGCATAATTCGTTCATTTGCTCACTCAAAACTTGGCCATTTCACATGCTTTCACCATACCAAGATATGCATCATATATCACACTCATTTAAACAAAGTCTTAATTCAAAAATAGCCAAATCACATGGCTAAGATCACATAACAACTTATACTAATACTAGCCTATACATGTCATATCTAACTTTATACATTTTCAAAGTGTACCAAAATGATTTTAGTAGTGTGATGACGGTCCTTGACGGTCCTGAGCCTTCAGTAGCTTTGACGACCTATAAAACAGAGAAAACACACACAGAGTAAGCTTTCCAAAAGCTTAGTAAGTCAATATACAAACAAACTTAGCATGGAGGGCATAGTCGCAAATGAATACTTTGGCACATATCAAACACTTAGCAAACTATCACATATATTCTTTAATTCTTATGCTATTGACCAAATTTGCCACTTTCACCATTCAAGAATCATATAAGCACATAGCCCATTTAGCCAAATCTTTACATATCATATCATCCATTCCATATACATAGCATCGTAGTAAGATCACATAGATACTTACCTTTTATACACAACTAGAGTATAACCAACGTACCTGAATCGGACACTCATTTACTTAATCTATCAAAGCTCGGATTTGTCATTTGTATCTCAGACTTGCCCGCTAAACCATGAGGAATCCAGTAAGATACTCAAAAGCTCAAAATAATCGTACAATGCCATCGTCCCAGACGAGGTCTTACATGTTCTCAGATATCAATGCCACTGTCCCGAACAGGGTCTTACACGAATCAGTACAATGCCGATGTCCCGGACATGGTCTTACACGTAAGAATCATAACGAGGCCAACGTCCCAGACGTGGTCTTATACGTAAAACTCAAATTGATGCCAACGTCCCAGACGTGGTCTTACACATAATCAGATATCGATGCCACTGTCCCAGACAGGGTCTTACACGAGTCTCAAATCAACGCCAACGTCCCAGACATGGTCTTAGATGATAAAAACAGAACAGATATCTATGACGAGACTTAGTCAATCCTATCTATTCTTGGATTCGTATGGGGCTACTCGGACTTAGTCACTATAACGAAATTATCTCGGAATTCATATGATCAACATCTCATAAACACTCATTATCATCATTAGTCATATGAACAATTACAATTGCATACATATACATTTATTTGCATAGTGACTTACCTCGGATTCGATATGTCGGAATGAAAACGGCTACTCGATTACTTTCGCTTTCCCGCGATCTATGTCCGTTTTCCTTGGTTCTTGATCTAAACATTTTCAAAATTAACCCTTTTATTCACTAATTCATACAATTCAATCCATGGACACACATTTAGGGCTATTTGCAAATTAACCCTCATATTTGTACACTTTATCATTTTAGTCCATTTTTCTCAAAACATCAAATTCACAAAATCCACACATACACATGCTTAGCCGAATGTATATACATCTCATACAAGTCCATATTTTCCATCAAATTTACCATTTAGTCCCTCAAGTTACCATTTTCTCAATTTAGCCCTATTTAGCTAAATTCATCAAAAATTCAAGAACAAAGTATGTTCATCTAACTCATATCTTTCATTTAACACCAAAAATCATCAAATAAAACTTGACATATCATCAATGGCATCTTACACAAACATCATCAATACTCGAAATTAGTACATGGGTTTGATAGCTCTCGAAGCAACGATTACAAAAACGTAGAAATTATCAAAAACCGACTCAAAACATACCTTAATCAAAGAAGACAAGAGCCGAAACCTAGCTTGAGTTTTCTTTTCTTCTTCTTTTATAATTTCGGCTAAAAGATGATAACTATCCCATTTTCATGCTTTTGTTTCTTTTAATTATACTTAATTATCAATGTACAAAATTATCCTTTAATTCTAAATGCATGAAACATATCATATAAGGTCATTTTTTACCATATTCATCCACTTACTCAAATAATGGACTTATTGCCTTATAAGGACTCCTTATTTAAAAGCCATCACAATGATACTTTAACATATAGCATACAACTTTCACATTTAATGCAAATCAATCCTCTGCTCAAATTAACACACGAACAGACAAATTAATTTACGGAAATTTACCACATGCTTAGTCACATATCAACAGCACAGAAAATAATATTAAAATATTATATTGACTCAGATTTGTGGTCCCGAAACCACTGTTCCGACTAGGGTATAAACCGGACTGTTACAATTCTCCCCCCTTAGGGATTTTCGTCCCCGAAAATCTTACCGTTAAACAGATTCGGATATTGCTGTCTTATTAAATCTTTAGGCTCCCACGTAGCCTCTTCTATTCCATGTCGATTCCACAATACTTTCACTAGCAGAATTTTCTTGTTTCTTAGCTCTTTCACTTCACGAGCTAGGATACGGATCGGTTCCTCTTCATATGTCATATCAGATCGGGTTTTAATTTCAGATGGAGCAATTACATGTGACGGATCGGATCGATATCTACGGAGCATCGAGACATGAAACACATTGCGGATCTTTTCTAATTCAGAGGGTAATTAATCTATATGCAACAGGCCCGACACGTTCAATGATCTCATAAGGTCCGATGAACCTCGGACTCAACTTGTCTTTACGTCCAAAACGGAGTACTTTCTTCCACGGTGACACCTTCAGAAATACTTTGTCGCCGATCTCAAATTCTATATCTTTTCGTTTCAAGTCTGCATATGACTTCTGACGATCAGATGCTGTTTTCAAACAATCTCGGATCAGCTTTACTTTCTGTTCTGAATCTTTTATCAAGTCGACCCCATGTAGCTTATTTTCACTGAGCTCGGTCCAATACAGAGGTGTACGACATTTACGTCCGTACAAAGCTTCATATGGTGCCATTCTGATACTCGACTGAAAACTGTTATTGTATGCAAATTCAATCAAAGGCAGATACTGTTCCCACGATCCACTAAACTCAAGTATACAACATCTTAACATATCTTCAAGAATCTGAATAATCCGCTCATATTGACCATCAATTTGCGGATGAAAGGCTGTACTGAAATAAAGTTTCGTGCCTAAAGCATCTTGCAGTTTCTTCCAAAATCTCGATGTAAACCTCGGATCTCTATCTGACACAATGGAGAGTGGCACCCCGTGCAATCTAATAATCTCAGAAATATATAGCTCGGCTAATCTATCAAGTGAATAGTCAGATCTTACCGAAATAAAATGGGCAGATTTAGTTAATCGATCAACTATGACCCAAATCGCATCTTTCTTTTTCGGAGTCTGAGGCAATCCAGAAACAAAGTCCATCGTTACTCTATCCCATTTCCACTCGTGAATCAAAATTGGTTGAAGTAACCTGCATTTTAACTTGATGTTCAAATTTTAACTTGTCGACAGATTAAACATTTTGACACATAGTCGTAAATATCTCTGTTCATACCGGACCACCAAAGAGTGTTGTTTCAAATCGTGATACATTTTAGTACTCCCCGGATGAACAGATAGACAACTGTTATGTGCTTCACTCAAAATCAGCTGAATCAACTCCGGATTTCTCAGAACACAGATATGACCTCGGAATCTCAAACAATCATCGACAACTCGAAATTCAGATTCAGAATTCAAATCACACTGAGCTCGTTTTGTTGTTAACTCATTATCAGATTTCTGAGCATCACATATCTATTGTAAGAACAATGGCTTTTCTTTTAACTCAGCTAACACAGAACTATCATCAGATAAATCTATTTGAGCATTCAAAGCGCGTAGTGCAAATAATGATTTTTGACTCAGTGCATCTGCAACAACATTTGCTTTACCCGGATGATAATCTATCACAAGTTCATAATCTTTTAACAGCTCTAGCCACCTTCTCTGACGCAGGTTCAAATCTTTCTGAGTCATCAGATATTTCAGACTTTTATGATCTGAAAATACGTGACATCTTTCATCATGCGAGATAATGGCGCCGATCTTAAGTGCAAACACAATCGTGGCTAACTCCGTGTGTCGTCGTCGTCGGATAGTTCTTTCATGAGGCTTCAATTGTCTCGAGGCATAAGCTACAACTTTGCCTTCCTGCATCAAAACACATCCCAGACCGTTTAACGAAGCATCACTGTAAATTACAAATTCCTTGCCTGATTCTGGTTGTACTAACACTGGAGCTTCTGTTAACAGAGTTTTCAACTGATCAAAACTTTTCTGACATCTATCAGACCATTCAAATCTAACATCTTTCTGAAGTAGTTTTGTCAATGGAGTAGCTATCACTGAAAATCCTTTTACAAATCGACGATAATAACTAGCTAGGCCCAGAAAGCTACGGACTTCAGACACGTTCCTCGGAGGTTTCCAATCCAGAATAGAAGAAATCTTGTTCGGATCAACTCGGATTCCAGAAGCTGACACAATATGCCCCAGAAAACTAACTTCGTGTAACCAAAATTCACATTTGCTGAATTTTGTGTACAATTGCTTTTCTATCAGAGTTTGCAATACAATCTTCAGATGTTCAGCATGTTCAGTTTCATCATGCGAATAAATCAAAATATCGTCAATGAATACCACAACAAATCGATCTAGGTACGATCGAAAGATTCTGTTCATCAGATCCATAAAAACAGCAGGTGCATTGGTTAGTCCAAATTGCATAACTAAAAACTCATAATGCCCGTACCTCGTTCTAAAAGCAATCTTCGGAACATCTGAGTCTTTAACTCTCAGCTGGTAGTACCCCGATCTCAGATCAATCTTGGAAAATACAGTAGCTCATTTTAACTGGTCGAATAAATCATCAATTCTGGGTAACGGATATTTATTGTTTATAGTCACCTTATTCAACTGACGGTAATCGATACACATCCTTATCGTGCCATCTTTCTTTTTCATAAATAGAATGGGAGCACCCCAAGGTGAAAAACTCGGCCTCGCAAACCCTCTATCGGTCAATTCTTGCAATTGCGACTTTAACTCCTTCAACTCTGTTGGCGCCATTCTATATGGAGCTATAGAAATAAGTGTAGTACCCGGCAACAACTCAATACCAAATTTAACTTCACGTATCGGAGGCAAACCCGGAAATTCTTCTGGAAACACATCAGAATATTCACAAACAACAGGCACCGACTCAACTTTCTTATCAGACACTTTCGAGTCAATAACATAAGCAAAATATGCCCCACAACCCTTTTTCACATAACTTTGAGCTTTCAAAACCGATATCACAGCAGACAATCCATTCATATCATTAGACTCAATCCGCAGAATTTCATTATTCGGACATCTCAAATCAATAGTCTTTCTTTTACAATTCACAACAGCATCATGCAAAAACAACCAATCCATACCCAGAATAATATCGAACTCATCAAATGGCAAAAGCATCATATCAGCAGGGAAACAGATATCTCGAAACATTAACGGACAGTTCTTGCATACTTTATCAACAAGAACACTTTTACCTAAGGGGTTCGATACTTTTATAGCAAACTCAGTAGACTCTACAGGCAAAGTCTTACTGAATACTAAATTCATGCATATATATGAATGCGTAGAACCAGGGTCTATCAATGCAATCACAGAAGTATCATAAAGTGTAAAAGTACCCGTTATAACATCAGGTGATGAAGCTTCTTCACGAGCTCGGATAGCATACGCTTTAACAGGTGCTCTAGCTTCAGATCTTGCAACAGTGTCCCTCGTAGTTCTCTGACTACCACTGACATTTCTTACATTCTTCGGTGGTCTACCTCTCACAGGTGCATTATCAGATCTCAGATTCTGAACAGTCTCTGGCTCGACAGGTTCAGGGCAATCACGGATAAAATGATCCAATGATCCATATCTAAAGCAAGCTCTGTCATTTAATCTACAGCTTCCCGGATGCCTTTTTCCACAATGTTTACATTCAGGTCTCTCTGTTCGTACATTTCCAACACTTGCCACTGAAGTTGCTGGAGCTTTGGAGCTCATTTGTGATCTATCTCGATTCCTATTCGAATATCCCATATTAACTCTCGAACGGCTTTGATCATCTCTAAATTTCTTTGGGGTAGACTTAAGTGATCTACTCTGAAATCTCTTTCTCACTTCTCGAGCTTCTAACTCAGCTTTCTTTTTATCTTTTCCAAGTGCCTCAGCTTTGCATGCTCGATCAATGAGTACTACGAACTCTTTTATCTCTAAAATTTTGACTAGTAAACGGATGTCTTCATTCAGCCCCTCTTCGAATCTTTTGCACATTATAGCTTCAGATGATACACATTCTCGAGCATACTGGCTCAATCTCACGAACTCTCGTTCATACTCAGAAATAGTCATTCGGCCCTGTTTAAGTTCCAGAAATTCCTTCCGTTTTTATCAACAAATCTTTCACTAATATATTTCTTTCGAAACTCGCTCTGAAAGAAGTCCCATGTAATTCGCTCTTTCGGAATAACAGAAATCAGGGTTTTCCACCATTGATAAGCTGTATCTCGGAGTAATGATACAACACACTTTATGCATTCATCCTGAGTCAGAGACATTTCATCGAATACCCGAATCGTATTCTCTAACCAAAACTAAGCCTTTTCAGCATCATCATCATTGGTAGCTCAGAATTCTTCGGCCCCATACTTACGGATCTTGTCTACCGGAGGCTTATTTAACAGATTTGGATGCATAACCGGTGGTACAACTGTAGTCTGAGGGGGATTAACCGGGGGTGGGGTTGCAAAACAGTCAGGTTATTCTTTACAAACTGAGTGAACGACTCACTCATCATTTGGAAGAAAGCTTGTTTAGCTTCTTCCCCTTGACTGCTAGTAGCCGGTCTCGGATCAGAGGGCGCTGTCCCTTGCGCGGGATTAGGCGCATTACTTTCTGCGTCGTCAGCCATGGCTGTTTTGGGATCCATTACTATACGAAAATCACATTTTATACGTCAGGATTCATCACACTATCACAATTCAAAAATATGGCATGTATAGCTAGACTCTGACACGCTATGTTAGTCTGAGAATCGACTAAACTGTAGCTCTAATACCAACCAAATATAACACCCCTAACTCGTAACCGACACCGGACTAGGGTTAGGAGCATTACCAGACAGATCGGAAACTTACATAACATTTCATACATTACATTCATCATTAACGATCATAGTGTCTCTTAGATGAGTCATCAAGACCCAAGGCATGCATATAAACCGAGTTGGGACTAAACTGAAACACATATGAAATTTCATGAAAATTAAAAACTTTTCTAACTTTCAGGGGAGACACGCCTGTGAGAGGAGACCGTGTGCCCTCCACGGCTTCTAGACACCCCTGTGTGTCCGTCCGTGTTTACATACTGACTGTATCAACACGGTCACTAGGCACGCCCGTGTGCCATGGCCGTGTACTACTAGGCCATATACTGACTTCCTCACCACGGCCACCAAGCACGCCCGTGTGCCACCGTGTGCTCTTAGCTAGCTACTGACTTGCACACCACGGCCAGCTGACACGCCCATGTTGAGGCCGCGTACTATTAAGCTACATTCTGCCAATTCACCCACGGTCTTCAAGCACGCCCGTGTGACACAACCGTGTGACATTTATAGGCCATTTACAAGGCCAAATGCCACCCATAAGGGTCATACCTACAAGCCATATTTACCAACATATCTCATGCACATATAACCATAAAAAACATACCAAAATAATCATTCAAACCATGCATTCAATACCATTTCCAACCATGACAATTTCAAAGAATAAAACTCATATCATTACAAGCATAATTCATTCATTTGCTCACTCAAAACTTGGCCATTTCACATGCTTTCACCATACCAAGATATGCATCATATATCACACTCATTTAAACAAAGTCTTAATTCAAAAATAGCCAAATCACATGGCTAAGATCATATAACAACTTATACTAAAATACTAGCCTATACATGCCATATCTAACTTTATACATTTTCAAAGTGTACCAAAATGATTTTAGTAGTGTGATGACGATCCTTGACGGTCCCGAGCCTTCAGTAGCTTTGACGACCTATAAAATAGAGAAAACACACACAGAGTAAGCTTTCCAAAAGCTTAGTAAGTCAATATACAAACAAACTTAGCATGGAGGGCATAATCGCAAATGAATACTTTGGCACATATCAAACACTTAGCAAACTATCACATATATTCTTTAATTCTTATGCTATTGACCAAATTTGCCACTTTCACCATTCAAGAATCATATAAGCACATAGCCCATTTACCCAAATCTTTACATATCATATCATCCATTCCATATACATAGCATCGTAGTAAGATCACATAGATACTTACCTTTTATACACAACTAGAGTATAACCAACGTACCTGAATCGGACACTCATTTACTTAATCTATCAAAGCTCGGATTTGTCATTTGTATCTTAGACTTGCCCGCTAAACCATGAGGAATCTAGTAGGATACTCAGAAGCTCAAAATAATCGTACAATGCCATCGTCCCAGACGAGGTCTTACATGTTCTCAGATATCGATGCCACTGTCCCGGAAAGGGTCTTACACGAATCAGTACAATGCCGATGTCCCAGACATGGTCTTACACGTAAGAATCATAACGAGGCCAACGTCCCAGACGTGGTCTTATACGTAAAACTCAAATTGATGCCAACGTCCCAGACGTGGTCTTACACATAACCAGATATCGATGCCACTGTCCCCGACAGGGTCTTACACGAGTCTCAAATCAACGCCAACGTCTCAAACGTGGTCTTACATGATAAAAATAGAACAGATATCTATGACGAGACTTAGTCAATCCTATCTATTCCTGGATTCGTACGGGGCTATTCGGACTTAGTCACTATAACGAAATTATCTCGGAATTCATATGATCAACATCTCATAAACACTCATTATCATCATTAGTCATATGAACAATTACAATTGCATACATATACATTTATTTGCATAGTGACTTACCTCGAATTCGATATGTCGGAATGAAAACGGCTACTCGGTTACTTTCGCTTTCCCACGATCTATGTCCGTTATCCTTGGTTCTTGATCTAAACATTTTCAAAATTAACCCTTTTATTCACTAATTCGTACAATCCAATCCATGGACACACATTTAGGGCTATTTGCAAATTAACCCTCATATTTGTACACTTTATCATTTTAGTCCATTTTTCTCAAAACATCAAATTCACAAAATCCACACATACACATGCTTAGCCGAATGTATATACATCTCATACAAGTCCATATTTTCCATCAAATTTGCCATTTAGTCCGTCAAGTTACCATTTTCTCAATTTAGCCCTATTTAGCTAAATTCATCAAAAATTCAAGAACAAAGTATGTTCATCTAACTCATATCTTTCATTTAACACCAAAAATCATCAAATAAAACTTGACATATCTTCAATGGCATCTTACACAAACATCATCAATACTCAAAATTAGTACATGGGTTTGATAGCTCTCGAAGCAACGATTACAAAAACGTAGAAATTATCAAAAACCGACTCAAAACATACATTAATCAAAGAAGGCAAGAGCCGAAACCTAGCTTGAGTTTTCTTTTCTTCTTCTTTTATAATTTCGAATAAAATATGATAACTATCCCATTTTCATGCTTTTGTTTCTTTTAATTATACTTAATTATCAATGTACAAAATTATCCTTTAATTCTAAATGCATGAAACATATCATATAAGGTCATTTTTGACCATATTCATCCACTTACTCAAATAATGGACTTATTGCCTTATAAGGACTCCTCATTTAAAAGCCATCACAATGATACTTTAACATATAGCATACAATTTTCACATTTAATACAAATCAATCCTTTGCTCAAATTAACACACGAATAGACAAATTAATTTACGAAAATTTACCACATGCTTAGTCACATATCAACGGCACAGAAAATAATATTAAAATATCATACTGACTCGGATTTGTGGTCCCGAAACCACTGTTCCGACTAGGGTATAAACCGGACTGTTACAGTATTTATGATGAAAATTAATGTGAATTGAGGTATTGGTTGATAATGAATTATGTAATGAATACCCTATTAACTATTCGGGAAGAGTCAGATATAGTTGGCATGTCATAGGATAGGAAGAGTTCAGGTTACTTCGAATACGAGTCGATGAGGCACTGGGTGCCAATTTGCTTCGGTTATACATATGAGACATTGGGTGTCAACCTTATTGATAAGCGCTAGGTGCAACTATTTGCATCAGATTTATCCGATGAGGGTTGTTGGTTGGATCCATGTATTTGTCCGTGTTCGAGTCGTGTTAATAGGGAAACAAATGGTAAAAATGAAATATTTGATATTGAAATGGCAAATGATGAGAAATGGAAGTAAAATGTGAAATGTGAAATGGAATATGAAATTGTGGAATGAGTTAGAAACATTGATTGATTATGTTCAATGAATCCATGAATTTGGAAATTGAGGTGGAATTTGCCATTATATGAATTAAGTTATCAAATGACATATGAAATGTAATTGTCATGTATTAATATTGGTAAAATGTGTTGGTTGTGAACAAAGAATGTGTAAATTGGCATAATTAACATAATAAATTGCATGTCATCACTTATTTTAACTTAGGCATCTTAATGACTTATATTATGTTTTAATGTTCGGATTATAGAAATACCATTGAGTTATACTTAGCTGACGGTTTGGTTTCCATGCGCAGGTTAGATATTTTACAATTCAATCATCAACTTCAGCATCCAGCAGCAACCCCGGACTCAAGTGTTGGTGATGTTTTTATTTTGGGTCATGGCATGTAGCTAAGGTGTCAATTGGTTATACAATGTTTTATGTTGGATTTTGTTGGCATTTTGATAATTATATGTATATATATTTGTGTGATGGCAATGATCATGAAAATGGTATTTTTTTGAGTAGTTTGGCTTGTATGTGTTGTTGGAACATTTTCAAATATTTATAGTGTTCCAATAACTATAAATGAATAGGTGTAATTAATCAAAAGATTATATTATTTGATTTTTTGAAAAAGAATTATAACTATTTAAATAATATTATTTGAATAGTTATAATATTAAATGAATAATTATGTGTTTATTTTAAAGATATTATTATTTAGAAAGACACCTATTGATGAAATAAGTCTCTATGAAGAGACATGAAAATTCCTATAAATAGGAATGAGATTTCATTTGGAAATCATACCAACAAATTCTAATATTCTTTCTTTCCTTCCTTCATTTTCTAATATTATTAGATTATTCTATAAAATATTACTACAGAAATCCTTTATAGAAATTGAGTTTCTTGTTATACATTGCTCAGTGTGTAGTGGGCTATTCTCATCAGTGCAAAACGCAAATAGTCATTGGCTTCATTGTATCCTCGAGGTTAATTTGCTTGGAACTCGTTTGCACATCGAAGATAGGTGGGGGCGAATATAACCTTAAAGATAGTGGCTTGATACACGCCTTGGAGCCTTGTCTTATTTTTTCTTCTGTTCGAGTTCCGTTCGTGTGTTCGAGATTTTCCTCACCGGAGATTTGTACTAACATGTGTTGCTTAAATAGTGATTATGTGATATGCCATGGAATAGGTGGTGTGTAAAGGTGATTCATATGCCTAAGTTATGCTTGAAATAATTTGGTAGGCTAAGTGCATAAAATATAAGGTTGAATTGGAGCCTATTTGAGATTGTTTTGAATGGCTAAGTTGATGCATGATTGGTTGATAGTTGAGGTGCCATTGAAGACATATTGGAATGGTATGAAAATGATGCTTTAGTTTATTTTGAATTGTTGGATTGAGGTGTCAATTGTGGCATATTGGTTAGGCACTTAGGATGATTGTTATAAGTGATGTTTTGGTATGATTTTGATGATTTTGAATTGGTTGAGATATGGTGTAATATTGGCTTATGGCATAAGTGAACTAGGGATAGCAAACTTGTATTAAAAGGTTTCTTCAGGTATACATGGTCGTGTGCCATACACGGGCATATGGCATGACCGTTTGGTATGTAGGTTTTGGATGATATTTGGTACACATGACCATAGTCTGTTACACAACTGTATGACTCCAGCCTCACACGGCATCAGGCTGTTGCACAGCTTGCCTACACGATCGTGTGTCCCATCCCAACACGGCCTCAGCCTTCCACACGATCAATGGACACGACCATGTGACCCCTGTTTGCAGAATTTTTCTATCTTTTTGTTTTGTTTCAAATTGATCCTTGTTTGATAACAAGTTGGTTTTAAGCTTTCGTAAGCTCAATATAAACCCAAATTTGATAGTAATGTTTGTTATACTTAATTATATGTGATATATTGATATTTAACTGAAATTTTAAATTATAAATTTCATGAAAATAATTTGTATTTGTTTGTAGCATTCTATTACTCGGGTTTGGCGAACGGACTAGGTAAGAGGTGTTACAACATAAATAATTATATTTATTTAATATAAAAATAAAGTGATGTATACCTTTATTTATTTAAATGTGTACCGTTGAATCAAAATAAAAATCCTACATATTCGTTTGAACTGTGATCAATGTTTCATGCATATAATGACATCAAACCAAAATTTATACATCAAATTACACATTAAATCACTGTTTTCATAATCGGACTAGTTAGACGGGGATTGACTGGGGTATCGATCTGGAATAAGGGGTTAGACTGGTTGAGCCACGAACTAATTGAATTGGTTGAAATGACGATTGGGCTACTTGAGATAACTAATTCGATTGTTTGAACTGACAATTGGACCTTTTTTTTTCCCCTTTTTTTTAGTGATCTATTCAATTGAATCGAATAAATTGATCAAATTGGTCGAATTGAAAACTGATGGTATGATCAATATGCAAAATTGAAATTTATTGCAAGAAGAAAAAAAATATTAAAATAAGCCATAAGTTCCAGTGCTCTTTGTAAATTTGAAATTTAGTTCATTTACTTTTTAGATTTTAAAATTCAAGTTTAACTTTCACACTATTAAAATTATTTTATAACAATTGAATCTGAATTTTGAAATATAAAAAGTTGAGGGATTAGATTCTTAGAGAAAAAGTATAGCGATTAAATTTCAAAATTATGAAGATTACAGGGACCTGGTCATATTTTAACCAAAAAATGGTATGAGAAAAAATCAGATCGCTGCATTGAAATTAACTTCGTCTGGGCTCGAAGCCCAAGTCTTTTGACCACGTGCGCTTGTCTTTCTTTTCTTATCATCTAATTTCGGGAAAAAAAAAAGAAATAAATATTTTCATTCATTATTTTATATATCCATTTCCTTTAATTAAGTGTCGATATGAATATTCCATCATTAAGCAAAGAAAAAGAAAAAGGTAATTTTAATAATGACGTGAAATGTCAATGTCAGTCAAACCTATTCTTCTTGCAAGTTGCAACAATAGTTTCAGGTGGTAATATAAAAAACGTGTAAACCCTAAAAGAAACTCGTCGCTGTTCTTCGACACATTTCGTAAATGAGTCAGATTCTCGACACGTGTCTGTAAAAAATCTAACTTTACTTTCTTAAAGATGCAGACTGTTGAAAACTCAGCTACCACTCACGCCTAATACCTACACCTTATTTAAAATGCTTTGTTTTTATTTTTTAGAAAAGTTTTCAGTGACATGACATGACTGCAACTACCAATCTACATGTGCCACGTGTAATGTAACATTCACTTTCCTACCCTTTTTTCCTTTTTTAATGTTTCTCCAATTCACCCAATACTATTCATTTACAAAAGGTCAAATCCTTTAAAGGGTGTCCATATATTATGAGTTTGGACAATTTAGTGCCTCTATTGTAATTTGATATGTTTTTTTTTTTTTTGGTACATATCAAATTATCATTTCATAAAGATCCGTTCATCGCTTTCAAATTCTAATTCATTCTTTCCATTGTTAGTAGGGGTAAGCTTTCGATATGCACTCAAGACTAAAAAAGGACGGTTGGTCATAACATTAATTGATCTTCTTATTAGTTAACTGATTTTCCATAGAAAAATGATGAACTTGAAAAAATAATAAAAAAATAATTAAGTCATAATATGCAAAAAAACATAAAATATAGGGACCTTTCCTAAAATTTCACTTTAAATATGGACTGATACGGTATTGTATTGAGCTCTGAAAAGAAAAAAGAAGAGTCAAAAGAGCAAATATTTTTCAAAGGCAATGAAAATTATGCGAAAAATCAGTGAGATGAAGGAAAGTGATTGGTGGTTGCAAGAGTTTTGACAGTTCCTGTTTGCACACAATGGTAGCCCTGGTAGAAAAAACAAGCACACCACCACTTGGACTTTGAGTGTCAAAAGTCCAAAACTCTCCTCCTTTTCATTAGTTAAGCTGCGTTGACTCAGATAAAGGCTATTATTGCTCTCAAGAGAAATCAAAATTCCCTTCATTTTTCTTAGGGTAAACTACCTAATTAGTCACCTAACTTTTAGAATATTTTCATTTTGGTCATTAAAATGCAATTTCGTAATCTAACTTTTAAGATGTTTTCATTTTAGTCACCCAAGGGTTAAATCATTAACGACAAGTGGCTGTACACGCTAATTTTTATTTACACTTTTATTTCGATCACTTAACTTCTAAGTTATTTTCATTTTGACGACCTAGAAATTAGGTGACCAAAATAAAAGTATAAACATAATGTGGATATGATTTGACCTGTATGTCATCCTTCGTTAAGATTTAAAGCTTTCTTTTATTCTAAATAGATTTTACAATTGAGTGATTAAAATGAGAATGTCTTAAAAGTTGAGTGATGAAATTATAAGAATTTTTATATGACCAAAATGAAAGAGCTTTGAAAATTGGGTGACCAATTAAGGAAGTTTACCCTTTTTTCCTTATCATTCTTCCCATTTTATCCCCAACCAAACCCCAAATTGCCACAACCTTTTTCCACCTCACCTTTTATTACCAACAACTGGGGCGCATACGTAAATTCACTCTCACATTTGGGCACAAAGTTAAATGAAATTCCCAAACTTTCCTCTTCACGTTTTAGAAGCTTTTCTCCCCCCAGAATCTCAAAAAACTTAGGGCATTGCGTATCGTTTAATTAAAAACCTGGATTTGCTCATCATCACTAGTATTCTTCTTTCCTTGAATTGCACTTTGGGCAATTTTTGTAGCCATTTGGAAGCTTCCCCTTTTGTTTTTATTTTATTTCCTTTGTTTTTTTTTTGTTACATTTCTCCAAGGTTTTGCTTTCAAGGTCTGCATCCCGACGAACACTGTGAGCTTCCCCTGTCATGGATGTGAATTCGACATGAAATTTGTGCAATTCTCCAGGTATTCATATTTAAAGGCTCAAAAATTATTTATTTTCAAAATCCTCTAAAGTGAAGACTGCTTGATTTTGGGCACAAAATTAGGGTTTTTGTTTTCTGTAATCTCTTATCATATTGTTGTTAGATTTTTTTTTCTTTCTTTTCAGCAAAAAGATATTGCTTTGATATACCGAAATTATGAAGCGGTTGAGATCGAGCGACGATCTCGATTCCTATGAGAAAAATGCTAGCAAAGAATTGAATCAGAATCAGAATCAGAACAGAAATCGGTCATCTTTTCACCGAAGCAGCAGTAGCAGCGTTGGCTTTTACTACAAGCCCTCTTCAACCTTTGAAAGCAATTCCCGGGCCAAAAGCAATCTGATCTCATCGTCTTTGTCTCGTTATGATAGAGATCGGTCCATGGCTGATGAGGATAGCAGCAGGGAGAGGGAAAGGGAGCGGCTGGTCCGGAAGCGATCAGAGCATGATTTTGATAGCTTTGATAGGCGAAAAGCAGGGTTTGATCGGTACAGAGAGAGTGGTGGTGGTGGTGGTGGTAGTAGTAGTAGCCTTCATAGGTCGGAGAGCTTCTGCGGACCTCACAGAGAGTTTCCAAAGGGGTTCCGGTCAGAAAGGGACCGAACTCGTCGTGAGAGTGTGTGTGGGAGCTCATGGCGAAGGTTGGGAATTGATGACGTTAGAGGGAGTAGTAAGGTGCAACTGAGGGATTTTAGGGATGTGAGCTCACCTACAAGGTCAAGGGATACTTTGGGGGCAGGGAGGGTTGTTGGGGAATCAAGGGAGAGGGAAGATTTGAGGAGGAGAAGCTCCAAGGCAATGTCTACGTCAATGTCAAGGTCGCCAACATGGTCACGGGATTCAGGCAGTGAGCAGTCTAAGAGTGTTGGTGGTGGAATTGATGAGACTAGAGGTAGTAGTAAGGTGCAACTGAAGGATGTTAGGGATGTGAGCTCACCTACACGGTCAAGGGATTCTTTGGGGGCATGCAGGGTTGTTGGGGAATCAAGGGATGAGGATTTGAAGAGGAGAAGCTCCAAGTCGAAGTCTAAGTCAAGGTCACCAACATGGTCACGGGATTCAGGCAGCGAACAGTCTAAGAGTGTTGGTGGTGGTGGTGGAGAGGAGAAGAAGAATGAGGAAACACTGGTGGAGAATGGGACTAGTAGTGAGATGGAGGAAGGTGAATTTGATCCTGAACCTCAGGCTAAGTGTGAAACTGATTTGGCTACTGAAGCTGGAACCGGATATGATGGGAAAGAGTCTTGTCAGATAGAAATGGAGAATGTTGAAGGTGGGATGATTCCAAATGTGGAAGGTTTAGAGGAGGTTAATGAAGAGGTGGTGAATAAAAGAGAAGGTGATGTGAAGGATGATGGTGAGTTGCAAGATTGTGGACAGAATCTAAATGGTGGAACTAATGAGGTGGTGAATAGAAGAGAAGGTGATGTGAAGGACAATGATGAGTTGCAAGATTGTGGACAGAATTTAAGTGGTGGAACTAGTGGTAGTGGGGATAAGATGGATGATGTGGCTGGTGGTGAAGTTGGAAAGGAGGAAGAAGGTGTAAAGGTTGGTGGTGAGAGTGAGTTAGACAGTGAAGATGCACTTGCTATGAAGTCATCCTGTTTGGAAGGGATTTGTAAGGAGAATAAAGGGATTAATCTTGAGATGCAGCTCGAGGAATGTGAGGCAGCTGAGTCTAATGAAGAAGTTGCGGAGGAAAATGGTGAGCATAAAATAAACATGCATGTGGTCGAGATAGGATTGAGTCAGAATGTCAAGGATAAAGGGAAAAGAGTTGCTGTTGAATCTACAAATATTACTGATTCTGCAGCAAATGGGGTATGGAATAAAAGGGAATCAAAAGCTACAGATCTTGAAATGGAAGGGCCTTCTAGGGGTTTTGAGTTGTTTTCTCATTCTCCTGTTAGGAGAGTGGAAAAGCCAGAGCAGCCAGGTGCCAATAAGAAAGAAGAGAAATTGGCATTTGAGTCACTTGATCTTTCTCTTAGTTTACCAAATGTCCTGTTGCCAATTGGTGCTCGAGATACAGACGAGGTTCCTGGCTCCCCTAGCCTCGGGAGGAGTGTGCAGTCTTTAACAAATACATTTCGTACCAACTCTGATGGATTTACTGCATCTATGTCCTTTTCAGGCTCTCAGTCATTTTACCATAATCCAAGTTGTTCTTTGACTCAGAATTCCATGGACTATGAACAATCTGTTCACAGCCGTCCCATATTTCAGTGTGTTGATCAACTTTCTCAGGGAGCATCGCAGTCTCAAAATGAGTCTCGGCATAAAGACATTCCCATTTTTCAGAGAATTTTGATGAATGGCAATGGGTCTTTCAATCATTCTTCAGAATTACAGGGCAATTCAAATAGTCAGGCTGTGCAAGCACAAAATATGCACACTTTAGATGGAAGCTCGAAGATTCCCAATGTACTTGAGCGGCAGTTAAGTTTACAGAATGATGTCAGGTCTCCTTCACAGAGTTTTGGGTCTCATGAAATCGCTTCAAATTACAGCTTTGAGAATAAGCGAGGCGTGAGAGAGAAGCATGGAGGTAGCTTATATAGGAGCCGTAGCCAGAAAGAGCAAGAAAAACTTCTGCTTGGTGGAGCTGATTGTGCTGAGACTGTAATGAGCAGTATTGTTTCTGAGCCTGTCCTTGTTATGGCTAGGAAGTTTTATGAAATGATGGGACAGTCAGTTGCTTGTCTAAAAGACAACATTCACAAGATCATGTTAGATGCAGGTAAGCAGGGACAGCTACGTGCATTGCAGGAGGCCCTACGGAACCGATCTGATCTAACCCTTGAAATGCTGCTAAAATCACATCGGGTTCAATTGGAAATCTTGGTTTCCCTGAAAACTGGTCTGCCTGATTATCTTCGGGTAGATGACAGAATTCCATCTTCTAATTTGGCTGAGATCTTTCTGAACCTACGATGCAGAAATCTCATGTGCCAGACTTCTCTGCCTGCGGAAGATTGTGAGTGCAAGGCTTGCTCAAAGAAGAATGGTTTTTGTAGTGCTTGTATGTGCCTTGTATGTTCAAAATTTGACATGGCGTCCAATACTTGTAGTTGGGTTGGATGTGATGTCTGTCTTCATTGGTGCCATGTTGATTGTGGATTAAGGGAATCTTATATCAGGAATGAACATACTGCAGCTGAGGTGCAGTTTCATTGTGTTGCTTGTAATCATCCATCCCAGATGTTTGGCTTTGTAAAGGAGGTTTTTCAGAATTTTGCAAAGGAATGGACGCTTGAAACTTTCTCCAAGGAACTTGAATATGTCAAGAGAATCTTTTCTGGCAGCAGAGACTTGAGAGGGAAACGACTGCATGAAATTGCTAACCAGATGCTTGTTAGATTGGCAAGAAAGTCTGACCTTTCCGAGGTTTACAGTCAGATAATGAGCTTCTTGACTGGTAATGTTATCTATTCTTTTTTGACAACTAGTTATGTTTTTTTTTTTTCTCAGGTTAGTTGTTACTAGGTTAAGAAGTTAATCAATTTATATTGTTTATACATAATTTACAAATCAGTACTGTTTAGTCTTCACCCTGACAAACCTATGCTTAATAAATGAGAATTTGTCCTCTCAAGAATATTTATAAACGTTTCCTGGATCATAAGAGATTGATATTAGTTTCCAAAGCATATATGGCTTTGCTATATGTTTTTCCAGTTCTTAGTGGTTGATTAAAGCTCTTTGGTCACCTTTGTGAGAATTTGTTTCTGTAAAGCTGTGCTAAATTTTCTGTATGATATGCACAGTTTTCTTTTGATGCGTTAACTTTTTGTTCATTTGCAGCAGCCCCACAAAATTATGATGACTTCAACTAACTGGTTAGATAGATATCAACGTTATTTTGCATTTTATTTACTTTAAGTTTGATGTGTTATGGTCATTATTTATAAATAGCATGTTAATTTCCATCACTGCATTTAGTGCAAGAAAATGACTGTGAATAGCACCTTGCCATGTGATTAAAGGCCATTTGAAGTGAACAAACTTCTTTATTCTGATTGCAGATGCTGATTCTTCCAAGCCTGACAATACAACTGTTCTGTCTGGAAAAGAACAAGAAGTCAAAGGAGTCAATGGTATGGCTGGACCATGTCAGGATGCTACAAGGCTCAAACCAGTTTATTCCGATAAAGCCCTTCAATTGGAAAGCTCTTCTAGCTTGCTTCCTGGTTTCCATGTTGACCGAACTGGGCTGTCTGAGAAACGGCCTTTAGAGTCAGAGTTGGAGAGGAGTGGTCAGAAGCAGCCATTTTTGCCGGAACTGGATAGCTTTGTAAGAATCAAACAGGAAGAGGCCAAAATGTACCAAGCACGGGCTGATGATGCAAGAAGAGATGCTGAAAGCCTGAAAAGAATTGCAATCACAAAGGATGAAAAGATTGAAGAAGAGTACAAGAGTAGAATTAAAAAACTACGCTTGGTGGAGGCTGAAGAAATGCGTAAACAAAAGTTTGAAGAGTTTCAAGCTCTAGAAAGAGCTTACAGGGAATGCTATGGGATGAAGACAAGAATGGAAGCTGATATTAAAGATCTTCTGTTGAAAATGGAAGCCACAAGGCGAAACCTTGCCATGTGATATGCTAAATTGAATGGTTCTTTGCTTTCAGTTAGAATTGTTATTGTAGGTAATGTCATCTTAGCGTAGAAATTTCAGTTATATAATGTGCGTACATTATGATTTGCCGTTTATGTAGTTTCTTTTTAAACTTTAGGTGTCTTGCAATCTTAGATATTTGCACTTTTCTCCAATACTTACCCGAATATGTACAGCAGGGATGCAACACTCTCTGTTGTTCCTGAGAGTGGGAAGTTTCAAGACCACAAAGTGCAATGATTGAATATCGTTTAAGCCTGCTTGATTTGCTTGCTTACAGGATAAGCGGAGCAAAGCCACAGTTTTGTGCGAGTACCATGATGCCTCCCAAACCTCTCATTATTGGCGATTGGGGTGCTGCAAATGAAGAGCTTCTAATGTGCCCCAGTTGAAGATGTTCTCATTCAGGCTTCTTCTGCAAAATACAATCACTTAAACCAGAGGCAGAAAGTGAGCTCCCAAGGGTTGCCTGTGTATATGTTTGAGGGCCTGCCATCCTCATCTAAGCATTGGGTGGCTGTCGAAATGAACCAGTCAAGTCATCCACAAGACCAAAACAAGTTATATCAACTCCTAAAGTTGGTATAAATGATGTGTCTGAGATCAATGATGCTCTTGACTCCATTTCAGAGACCAAAAGGTCATTAGTCTTCGTTTACCATAAAAACACACACATGCAGTGGTGTCAAGGACTGACGTTTCATTTTGGTAAATTACATAAAATACACCGCTGCTATGAGTGACCTGAGCTTGGGTTGGTGTCTTGGCAATTGGCATTAATGTTTGATAAACATATATGGGGTAGAGCTTAATAAAATACTTCATCCAATACTCTTTTCTTACTCAAAACACCATTTTAAAAATTAATGCAAGAAAATGCAGGAGAAAAGAAAAAAAAGGAAAGTGGGAATGGAATTTTGTATTTTTTAATTTCTTGAAAGGAAAAGAAAAATAGAAAGGGAAGGGACAAAGGCACATGTGGAGGCGTGACCACAAGTCAAAGTTAGGGCCCATGAAATCTTAATTTTCCTTTGTAATGTTTCCACCTATCATCATCACCTGAGCCCATGGCACATGTACACATGTACATGCACATGCATTCCTCGAACAATGTGTGTCGTGATTGGAATCAATTTGTTTTAATTAATTTTCAATTACAAAAAGTGAGTCTTAAGAAAAATACTTTTTAATTAAAAAATTAAGCTTAATTAAATGTGCCAGAAATGATATAGTAGAATAATATGGCTTTAGGTAAACTAAACCAAACCAGAAAACGTGTAAGTGAACTAAAAATGTGGGAAATTGTAGGATTATAAACAAAAAAATTGCTTACCTAGAAAAAAATAAATCCATCGTAGAAAAGTGTTATTTAGGATTTGAATTGGAAATTAAATGTTAATTTTACTCAATCCAAATCCTTTTCATTTCACTAATAATTTAATCGATGCAATAATGTAAAAATCACATAAGAAATACTAGTACTATTTACTTCACTTAGACTGGAGTAACTAAGCCATTAGTATGTAGATGTAGTATTGATGCACATCACAACAAAGACAGAACAGTTGGAGAAGGTGAGGTGAACCCAGTCTCAAAGTCACAAGAGAATGGACCCCATCACATCACCCATGTATATGCATAGGATTCATTGTATACGCTGTGGGATAGATCTTAAATTGATGACCAAATTTTAAAAAATTCATATCAATTCGATTTTCTTTTTATAAATTTAGTCATTAATGTTAATTGAAATATAATATAAATCTTATAAAAACATGTATGTTTCTAATTTATATACAATCTCATAAGAAATCTCTTTTACTTGATTGATTATTTCTATAAAAGGGGATTAACTCTAAGGTATTCAATATAATTTCTCAAGTTCAAAATTCTAAAATTTCAAAAACCAAAGCTTGAAAAGAAGATTTTGAGCCCTAAAACCTGTCTCCAAATTCTCAAAAAGTCTTAAAAAGAATTAAAGAACTTGAAGAAATTCTGAAGAATGCTGCATTAGTTCTAAAGAAAGTTGTTCTTCAATCTTGTTCAACCAACATAAAATAGGCTAAACTCGTTCTTCAAGATCAAGTTTAAAAGGACCTTGAGGTGGAATCATTCGTCCAAGATCAAGTTTGGAAGACCCCTTGATCAAACCGCTTCTCAATCTAATTGCATCAACACAAAGGTAATTTTTTTTTCTCAAAATCAAGTCTCGATGATCCTTAGAAGTAAATTCAACCATCCAAGATCAAGTCTTGAAGACCTTTGGATCAAACTTCTCCAAACTCGTTTTCAAGATCAAGTTTCGACTACCCATGAGTAGATGAAGAAATTTTTTGGCCAATTACAAAGCGCCACATGTCAAGATAAAATTACAGTGAGTCAAGCCGAAATTGCCGTGGGTAAAAATGATGAAATCATATATGCACAATTATATTTCTTTAGTTAATTTAAATTAATTAAGAGATAAACAATAAAATTTATATTATCACTAATTAAAAATAAAATAATTCAGTGATAATATTAAATGATTGCTTTATCTCCAATTGATTAAATTAACAAGAGACGAATAAATAAAGTTTAAATTATTGTAGAACAATCAAATGAAGAAGTTGAATTCTGCAATAATTTTCTTTTATTCAAGTGACTGACATTATAAAAAGGGGTTACCTCCAAGCCATTCTATACATTCACAAGTTCAAGAAGCCTAGAAATTCTCTGTAGAAATCTCTAAATAAATTCAAGAACTTGAAGAAATTCTGACGAACACCATACTCGTTTTAAAGAAAATCCACCTTTCAATCCATTTCAATTGAAGAGAAGAAGCCCAAATCTATTTGAAAAGGAAGTTGCCTTTCGACCTAATTAAACTGAAGAAAAGAGGTCCAAACCTGTTTCAAGAGCAATTCAACGCGCGACCTTGAAACAACTTGCATCCGTCCAAGATCATGTTTAGACGACCCTTAGATCCAAACTCTCTCCAAACTTGTTTTCAAGATCAGGTCTTGACGATCCAAACCAAATCAAATTCTCAAGCTAGCATCTCACCTTCAAGATCAAGTCTCTACGAATATTAAAGTAAACCATATCCTTTAAAGATCAAGTCTCAATGAACCTTAAAGAAAACTATAACACTCCATACTTGACCCGATCGTCAAGTTTGAGCTATAGTGTGCCACATCCGTTGCTAAGGCAACTACAATTAATTTTTATACGAATACACATCACAATTCATATAACTTACTTATGAGTATATAATAATACTATTAACTAAATTCAATAAATACTAAATTTATACTCAAGTTTATATAAACATAAAGATATATTAACAGTGACTCAACTAGATAGATACATGCCAAGCTATTCAAAAACACAAATACACCAGCATTGCTGAGTCCGGGATCTTCTCTGGATACTGAAGCTGAAATTTGGGATTTTGAATATAACCTAACCTGCGCACGAAAAATAAATCGTACGCTGAGTAATCAACTCAGTGGTATTTCTACAAATTTAATATCAGCGCGAATAAATTAATGAAAATACTCATTAATTACACCTATGCAAAACAACCTATTAAGTACATTTATACCACTTAAATCCATTTAAATAAATTCCATAACTAGTTTAAAAGTATAACATGGTAGCATATTATATTCCAAACTGAGTCGATTAATTCTTCTCAATTTCATACCAACATTCTGGATCATAACCTGCTATGCATAATCTTTCACAATTGCAGTTCATGTTAAATCTCATTGATGACGTCACGAACTAACTAAAATTACGACAAAGGCAAGCGCACCTATCGAATGATAGTATAGATATGGTGAGTCGGGAATATCGTATCCACGAGGACTAAAAGTACTAGTAGTTACTATCTTTTTATTATCTAGCCGAATAAATTGAATGGATTTATTTTAACATAATCTTAACTAACCTAATTACTAAGACAAAACAGAGAATAAAGTAGGAAAATATTTGAAGAAAACCGATAAGAGAGACAATACCCAGGAAAGAATCTGCCTAGACTTCAGTTATTATTCTAAATCTGAATTAAATGATTTATTCACTTGTCTTGATCCGTAGAAATCCCTAACTTATGTTAATATCTCTTTCGAGAATAAAAACAACTGACTCTAGGTTAATTAATTGAAATCTCTTTCTAATTAAAACCCCTATTGTCGCTTTAACTCGATCTATGGATTCTCCTATTAGATTTGACTCTAATCCGGCAGATTTATGTCGTCCTATTTCTAGGATCGCAATCAACTCCGCTTAATTATGCTAGATCTACTCTTAGGCAGGGACTTTTGCTCCACTGATTAAGCACATCAAACTTGGATTAATATCCTGAAAATATTAAGGCAAGGATTAAGAACACATAATTAAGAACAATAACAAATATTTATCATGTAATTCAGAAACATCAAATAATAAGATCTATCTTAGGTTTCATCTTCCCTAGGTATCTAGGGAATTTAATTCATAATGTAAAAGGAAAACACCTTAAAATTAGGAAAACAACAAAACATAAAGACACCCAAAAACTTCGAGAGAAATTGAATGGAGATATTTAGTCTTGAAGGAGATCCTACTTCTGAGTAGAATCCGTTGGCGTTCTTCGAGTCTTTTCTTCATTTAGCTTTGTCTCCCCCTTTAGGTCTTCTTCTAGTGTGTTTTTTTTATAAACTTTGGAATGCTCAAAATACCTAAAAATTGGCTCTTTTTTGCGTGAAAACGAAACAGGGTTCGACAGGGACATGGGCGTGTGATCAGCCCATGTAAGAATGCCCAGGCCGTGTGCAATACTGACATGGTTCGATATCGACACGGGCTGGCACACGGGCGTGTAGCCAGCCCGTGTGTATCCCACGGGCGTGTGAGAGGCCCGTGTTAAAGTGCTCAGTCCGTGTGCGATACTAAAATCAGCTCTTTTTGCTCGATTTTGGCTCGTTTTTCACTCCTTTCGCTCCCCTATGCTCACCTAAGTATAGAAACATAAATTTAAAGGATTAGGAGCATCAAATTCACTAATTCACATAATAATTCATCCAAAAACGCATCAAGAATGGATTAAAAACATGTTACTTTTATGGCTTATCAAATATCCCCACACTTAAGCGTTTGCTTGTCCTCAAGCAAAATCCTCAACTCACAATTAAAATTAAAATTTCTCAATTCATAATTCTCATCAATAATGTTTTATCATAATTTACAAATAATCACACATTGATAATTCAACTAAAAGAGCACTAAAGATTCAAACAATCCAAGTCACACATTTTTAAAGCATGAAAACATAGGTATTTCTCATTATCTAAGTAATTACCTTTAATTCAAAACTGACAAGATTTGTGATGTGTCTCTAACTAACTATGATCACAATAAAGGCAAGCGCACCTATCGTTTAATAGTATAGTTATGGTAAGACCGGAAATATCGTATCCACAAGGACCAAGAGTACTAGTAATTACTATCTTTTTATTATCTAGCCTAAAAATTGGAGTGATTTCTTTTAAACTGAAACTAATTAAAAGCACGACAGAGAATGAATTGGGAAAATACTTTTTAGACAACTTTATGAGATAGGCAATACCCAAGGAAGAATCCACCTAGACTTCACTTATTACTTTTGATTCATACGATTTATTCACTTGACTTAATCCGTAGAAATCCCTAAATTATGTTAATATCTCTTTCAAGACTAAAAACAACTGACTCTAGGTTGATTAATTGAAGTCTCTTTCTAATTAAAACCCCTACCGTCGCATTAACTCGATCTATGGATTCCCTTATTAGATTTGACTCTAATCTGGCAGATTTATGTCGCCCTATTTCTAGGGTTGCAATCAACTCCGCTTAATTGTGTTGATCTACTCTTAAACAGGGACTTTTGCTCATCTGAATAAGCACATTCGACTTGAATCAATAACCTGAATTATCAAAACAAGAATAAGAACTCACAATTAAGAATAAGAACAAGTATTTATCTTATAAATCAAATAGTAATAAGATTCGTCTTAGGTTTCATCCCCTTAGTTATTTAAGGGATTTAGTTCATACTGATAGAGGGAAACATCTTAAAATAAGGAAAACAACAAAACATAAGAAAACCCAAAAAACTTCAAGAGAAATTGATAGGAGATCTTCAGTCTTGATGGAGATCCTTCCATCAAGCTACTTCCGATGGCTGTCTTCGAGTATTTTCTGCCTTCTACTCTGCATCTCTCTTTAGGCCCTCCCCTAGGGTGTTTATATAGGATTTGGAACACCTATCTTGGCCTACAAGTACCCTTTTTCGAATGAAATTAGACTTAGGTTCGGCAGAGACACGCTCGTGTACGAGAGTTTAGGTCGTGTTCAATTCTGCTCGCCACACACGGCCGTGTGTCTACCCGTGTGTGACAGTTCAGGCCGTGTTGATTTCTGAGGTAGGCCCATTTTGTCCTTTTTTGGCCCGTTTCTCGTTCTTTTCGACTCCCTAAGCTCTCCTGAATGTAAAACATGAAATTAAATGATTAAGAGCATCGAATTCATCAAATCTAATGAAAATTCATCCAAAAATAAGCCAAGCATGGGGTCAAAATATGTATAAATTATGGTTTATCAATTTGACATCCTCACTAAAGATTCACTTAAATCACTCAATGTGTTTAAGGTTCAAAAATAAGCACTCAAAAGTCAAACATGGAAAGTCATTACCATAGGCTTGCATGAAAATTAAATCTCCACCACTATAAAATGAGATGATACACAAATCAAAAGGTCTTTAAAGGGTTGTAATGGGGCTTGGGTTAAAGGTGTAGATAAAGGCTAAAATAGAGGGCTAGAATCGAGATCGAATTGACAATTTATCTAACTAGAAAAATAAACTAATACTAAATAATTACATCAATTGAAAACTTATCAATAATAACACGAGCTGCTTCTCAAAATGTGAAATTAACCGTTTAAGCTCGAATAACATTGAACTAGTAATAATTAAAATAAATGTACATATTTTTTTTCAGTTATGGATAAAAAGAGATAATTTAATAACTGAAACAAAAGAACATAGTTAGGCAACTAACCAAATCAAATCTCGACAAAAAGGGAGTCAATACAATAGGAAAAATTCTCAATGAATAAAAAAGAATGAGTTATGGGTTATTATTAAGGGTAGATCAAGAACCAGTTTATTAGGCTCAAAGGGGTTCACTGAGGGTTAATTATGAAGGTAGGCTTTTTATGGAATAAGTGGGTTAGAACCTAAGTGCCTTTATCATTTCGGTATATCAAATCAAATGCGTGGTCTTGATATGCATAATCGAAGCAAGTTCTAGAATAACAAATCAATATTGACACACTCATAACCAATAATAGAAGTGAAAAAGAAAAATATATGCTCTAAAGGCTCAAAATGTCATAAAAATTTATGGCTTTTGATGTCAATCATGTAAATCTCAAACTTCAAGATAATACCTCAATTTGGGGAAACAACCTAGAAAATTTTAATTCTCAAAAATCAACTTATCATGCTTGATTCTCTAGTGTCTTAAAGTTTAAACAATCAATGCACAATTACCTATGACTTAATCCAAAACACATCAATAAAAATCATAAATCAATCAAAATTCATTCCAATAGTAATATGAGACAATTACTTGAGAACAAGACATAATTCAGGGATTTTCTGATAATGATATAATTAACCTCCCCACACTTAAGATGTACATTGTCCTCAATGTACCAAAATAAATAATAGCAATATAATCAGAATATCATAAGAGAGTGAGAGAAGCGAAACTGCCCTAAATTTTGGATAAAATTTGTGGAATAGTGAAAGTAGAATTGTGGATGTAGCTAAGTGAAGTGCATGATTCTGAGCAACTATTAAGAAAATAAACACAATTGTGGAAGAAGATTAAAGGATTACTCGATAACAACCATAAAAATAAATATAGTTCAAAATATAAAAGACAAGTCTTGAAAAGATAATTAAGAAACATAAGAAATAAATAAAATAAAAATAAATAAAAAAAAGACTCAAAGGTCTTCATCATCAGACGCGTCGTGAGTCGTCGGCGCCGAAGATGAAATATGGAGATGGTGGCAATTCTGCTGCAATGTAGCCTCAAGAATATCGAACCGCTGAAAGCACTGCTGCTCGAAGCGAGAGAGATGCTCGGATATGTCTGTCAAAGTAGCAACAGAAGGAGGAGGTCGGTGACTCGAAGATGGAGGATGAAGTTGGTCCTCGTGAGAGGGAGGAACATCATTAGTGATGTCCTCGGGTTCATCCTGAGCATCAAAATGAGACAATCGGTACTGAAGAGGATCCACTCCACGATGTTGCTCTATCATCCTTATATAGATCATGGTTGAGAGTCCTTACGGGGACATCTAGCCGACTAATGTGAGTGACAAGGATTGCGCCAGTGTGTCTAAAAGGCCGAAGTGTCGAGCGATACGAGTCACATAAGGACCTAAGCAGATAGGGCCCATCCTGTGGCGTTCGGTCTGATGGTGAAAGGCGATGGCAATGAAGTATGCTAAGTCAAATACATGCCCTTGCGCATGCTCCATAAGAAATAAACGTCATGAGTATTAACGACACCTGTGCTCTCTCTCTGACCTGTCAAAGTGTGAGCTAATAGTGCATAAAGGTATCGTAGAGCCGGAGAGAGATGACGCCTTCGAGTGACTCGAATCATAGGGGCCCGTACTTGCTAGAAGAGCCACCCAACAGGAGGACGGTGGGTAATGAATGTGGCGGTGGAGGTGAGGAAAGTTTTCGGCACCCATAAACTCCTCCGTATAAAGCCCCAAGGCAACTCCGAACTTTGGGACACTCAGCTGGCGCACTAAGCCGCCAAGTCAGAATGTAACGGTACTTGGCTCATCATGTGTCGACATGACTGATTGTAGTTGGAACATCGAGAAAAGTTCCAAAGTGAGCTCCATATATGTGGGCTCGATGATATCAAAGAAACAGTCCCATAGAGCTGTAGTCAGAAGGGTCCGAACGAGGTCAGCAAGGTGGACCTGCTCCAAAGCGGCCCAATCTATGCATCGACTCACGCTGAGTGGTCGTGCGCGAAGAAGCTGAAATAAATCATCCTGGGATCCCGCTGGGAATCACAAATAAGGATGGCGATCCTCAGTAGATGCGCTCGAGGAGGTCACGCCAGGACCCTTCTGCTTTTTCGAAGCGGGGACGGCAACCTTATATTTACCTCGTGTGTTCGTCATAATGTACCTGACAAAGAGCGAACAAAAATTATTAAATAAATGAACCAATAGAATAAATGCAGGCTAATAGAAAATAATAATTCTAAGTTGAACTCATCATCTGGGTTAAATAGAGAAATGAATTTGGACAATAATCAAACTAAAAAAACAGTATGCTAAAACTTAAGGATAACTAATAATGAGCAATAAGATCAGAAAGAAGCATAGTAACAAGAAAAGTTAACATAAAACTAGAAGCAAGAATCCAATAGAAATAATATAATGTAGCCAATAATAAAATCAGCATGAGAACAATAGCTATCTAATCTAGCTCTAACAAATAGAAAAAAATATCATCAAATAAGAACAAAAAATACTAAAATGGAAAACTAATTAACATAAACTAGAAATATCATTTAAAGAGTAAGCTGGAAATAAAGGAAATAACAAATAACAAATAGATGAGTTAGCAAAGAATAAAGAAAGAAAATAAATGAATATATAAATAAAAATGAAAAAAAATATGTCAAAAGAGGAAACCAACGGAGTGTGTGTTGGGAGTACGGACGGCGGTGGTGCGGGGTGGGGAATGGTGGGAGGGAGAGGGGTGAGGTCGGGGTAGGGCGAATAAAAGAAAAGAAAAGAAAAGGGATGGGGGTTTGAGCTTTTGGTCTCGGACGGAGAAAGGGAGAGAGGCCGAGGGTGTAGGGTGCGCAAGGATGGCTGTTGGATGGGGAGCTTGGTTGAGGGAGAGGGGGACGGTGCGGACAGTGGGTTTGTGGCAAGGGGGAAAGAAAGGTAAGGAGAAAGGAGGTGGGGTTGTGGGGGTTTGGGTATTTGGGGGGGTTGGAAGGAAGTGAAAGAAGGGGAAAAAGAAGGAAGAGAGAGGGTGGCCGGTCGATAGAGAGAAAAAGGGAGGGGGGTTGGGTTGTGGGTGCAACGGAAGGTTCATCGAGGGTGGGGCGGTGTGGCCGGATCGGAGATGGGTGGGTAGCGACGGCTAGGGCTTTGGGGCTTTTGGGGAGAAGATAAAAAGTGAAAGGTAAAAGAAAAGAATAGGGTTTAGGGTTAAAAAGAAGGACACGGTCGTGTAAGGCACGTGTTGGGCCACACGGCCGTGGCCCACGCCCATGTGGTGTCCTATTTAGCATGTGTTTGATAATAAATGAAGTCAATCTGTCGCACGGCCTCAGACAGGCCTGTGTGTTCGGGCCGTGTTCCTCACATGGCCATGTCGTATGGCCGTGCACGACCTCATTCGCTTCTTCCACGCTCGGGTGAATTCTTCCATGCTCGTAGGCTTCGACTATGTCTCGCACACGGCCGTGTGCCTTGCCCGTGTTCCTTCCTGACTTGCTTTAAACTTGGAAAATTTAGCTTCAGGGTTCACACTGCCTAAGACATGCCCGTGTGTCCAAGACGGCCATATCGCACGACCGTGGGGATTAATCGTAGGCCGTGTCTCTGTCATTTTTGGGAAAAATTTAAGCTCCAAATTGCACTTGGCCAAGGACACGCCCGTGTGTCCAGGCCGTGTGGGTCACTGTCGATTTTTTAAAGTTTTAAAACTAATTCATGAGAGTTTACACGGCCGAAGACACGCCCGGATGTTTAGGCCGTGGGGTCCACACGGCCAGGGACACGCCCGTGTGTCCAGGCCGCGTGAGTAAAAAAAACTTGCATTTTAAACACGAAGAATAGATAAAAATAAACTAATTAGTAGTGTTAGTGCTTGGGTTGCCTCCCGAGAAGCGCTTGTTTAAAGTCTTAAGCTAGACTTACCTTGTGCTCATTACTTACGAACGTTCACGGAGTTGAAACTCCTCTCTATCATCTCTAAAATCCTCTCCATTATAAAGTTTAAGTCGTTGACCGTTTACCTTGAATGTGCCATAAGTCGGGTGAGTTACCTCTATTGTGCCATAGGGAAAGACAGTTTGGACTACAAATGGACCTGACCATCTTGATTTCAGCTTTCCAGGGAACAATTTGAGCTTTGAATTGTATAGCAAAACAAGATCTCCGGCTGTAAACTGCTTAGGTTACTTCAAACGAGCATCATGGCGTCGCTTTGTCGCTTCTTTGTATAATCGTGAATTCTCATAAGCATTTGCTCACCACTCATCTAGCTCGTTCAACTGCATCAATCTTTTCTCACCTGCAAGTTTAGGATCATAGTTTAGGAATTTTATAGCCCAAAATGCTTTGTGCTCCAATTCAAATGGTAAATGACAGCTTTTCCCGTAAACAAGTCTGCACGTAGATGTTCCTATAAGAGTTTTAAAAGCGATTCTATAGGCCCATAAAGCGTCGTCTACTTTTATTGCCCAATCTTTCCTATTTGATTCTACGGTTTTTTCTAGGATACGCTTAAGCTCTTGGTTTGCCACTTCAACTTGTCCACTAGTTTGAGGGTGATAAGGGGTAGCTGTTCTGTAGTACACTCCATATATTTTTAGGACTTTATCAAATTGAGCATTACAAAAATGAGTACCCCTATCACTAATAATCACTCTAGGTGTTCCGAATCGAGAGAAGAGCTTCTTAAGAAATCTCACTACCACTCTAGCATCATTAGTAGGTAAAGCTTGAGCTTCCACCCATTTTGACATATAATCAACCGCTACTAAGATGTATTTATTCCCAAATAAGCTAAGGAATGGACCCATAAAATCAATGCCTCATACATCAAATATTTCACATGAAAGCATATATGTTTGAGGCATTTCATCGCGTTTAGAGATATTACCTGTTCTCTAGCATCTATCACAAGAAGTAACATACCTGTTAGCTTTCTTGAACAGTGTGGGCCAATAAAAACCTGATTCGAGCATTTTATGTGATGTCCTAGTCCCACAGTAATGTCCTCTTGTTGGTCCTGAATGTCAATGTTCTAGGATTTTCCTTGCCTCTGACTTTGTAACACATCTTCGAATTACTTGATATGCACATATACGAAAGAGAAAAGGATCCTCCCAAAAATAATTTTTCACATCGGCAAAGAATCGCTTCTTTTTATGATGTGTCAACCCTTTTGGTAGGATGTTAGCAGCTAAGTAATTCGCAATATCTGCAAACCAAGGTACCTCAGAGTCAGATATAACTAAGAGTTGTTCCTCAGGAAACGAGTCATTTATCTCACTCTCATCGAGCTATTTGAGATGTGGATTCTCAAGCCTAGAAAGGTGGTCTGCCGCAAGATTTTCAGCCCCTTTCTTATCCTGAATTTCCAAATCAAATTCCTGCAAAAGTAGAATCCATCTTATGAGTCGAGGTTTTGCATCAGACTTAGTTATGAGATAACGAAGATTTGAATGGTCAGTGTAAACGACAACTTTAGATAATATCAGATATTGTCTAAATTTATCGAATGCAAAAACCACAGCTAGCAATTCTTTTTCCGTGGTAGTGTAGTTTTCTTGTGCGACAGTCAATGTCTTGCTAGCATAATAAATAGGTTGAAAATGCTTGTCTCTTCGCTGTCCAAGAACTGTACCTACTGCAAAATCACTCGCATCATACATTAATTCAAAGGGAAAATTCCAATCAGGTGCAATTATAATTGGAGCATTGATTAATTTATTTTTGAGTGTATTAAATGCTTCTAAACAATCCTGATCAAAATTGAAAGGCACGTCTTTTTCTAGTAGTTTTGTTAAAGGCTTAGCTATTTTAGAAAAGAAAATTAATAAATCTTCTGTAAAACCCAGTATGTCCTAAAAAGCTTCTAATAGCCTTAACTGAACTAGGAGGAGGTAATTTTTCTATGGTCTCAATTTTTGCTTTATCAACTTCAATCCCTTTACCAGAAATTTTGTGACCTAACACAATCCCTTCTCAAACCATGAAGTGACACTTTTCCCAATTAAGCACAAGGTTCATCTCCTCACATCTCATTAGAACTTGTTTTAAATTTTTAAGGCAAAGATGGAAAGAATTACCGAATACTGAGAAGTCGTCCATAAATACCTCCATAATATCTTCCATAAGTTCATGAAAGATGGCTAACATGCAGCGCTCAAAAGTAGCAGAAGCATTACATAATCCAAAAGGCATTCTATGATAAGCAAACGTACCATATGGACATGTAAATGTTGTCTTCTCTTGATCCTCAGGAGCTATCGGAATTTAGAAGTAGCGAGAGAGTCTGTCTAGGAAGCAATAATACATATGCCCAGATAATCTTTCCAACATTTGATCAATGAATGGCAAGGGAAAGTGATCTTTTCTCGTGGCATCGTTCAACTTCCTATAGTCAATGCAAACTCTCCAACCTGTGACTATTCTTGTTGGAATTAATTCATTCTTCTCGTTAGCTACAACAGTCATGCCTCCCTTCTTTGGAACAACCTGCACAGGGCTCACCCAAGTACTGTCAGAAATAGGATAAATAACTCCAGCATCTAGAAGTTTAATTACCTTAGCTTTAACAACTTCTTTCTTGTTAGGATTTAGTCGTCTTTGAGCTTGCACACACGGTTTATATTCATCTTCCATTAAAATTTTGTGGGTGCAAAACGAAGGGCTGATCCCTTTAATGTCAAAAATCTTCCAAGCTATGGCTCTTTTATGCTCCCTTAGTACTTGTAGTAGCTCATCTTTCTCATTGGGTTGCAAGTCTGAAGTAATAATTACTGGTAGTGTAGAATTATCTCCGAGGAACACATACTCTAAGTGATTTGGTAATTGTTTCAGTTCCAATTTGGGAGGTTCTTCAATAGAGGGTTTTTGTTTTAGTTCATCGTTCATTTCAATGCCCTCATACTTTTTTTGTCTTGGGAAAGAATCGTTAGAGTTTAACTCAATTTTTATCTTCCCTATCTCAGTGGTATCGTCATCTGCCTCCTCACTTTGGACAAGACACAGTTCCAACGTGTCTTTATGAATGATTTCCTGAAAAGAATCTTGATTAAAATGATCAATAGATTCAATAAAGTAACAGGAATCATCTTGCTCTCTAGAGTATCGCATAGCATCATAAATCTTAAAAATAATTTCTTCGTCACCTACCCTAAGCACAAGTTTACCATCACCTACATCAATGACAGCCCTAGCAGTGGCTAAAAATGGGCGACCTAAAATTAAAGGTACCTCAACGTCTTCATCCATGTCAAGCACAACAAAATCAATAGGGAATATGAATTTATCTACATTTACCAAAACATCTTCAATAATTCCCCTAGGATATTTAATAGATCTATCAGCTAATTGGATACTCATCCTAATGGGTTTTGGTTCTCCAAGACCAAGCTGCTTGAACATTTTGTAAGGCATCAAATTAATGCTGGCACCTAAATCAGCTAATGCTTTCACAATATTTAAACTACCGATTAAACAGGGAATAGTATAACTTCTTGGATCTTTCAATTTGGTTGGTAGTTTATTTTGAAGAATAGCTGAACATTCCTCGTTGAGTTCCACGGTTGATAGCTCTTCAAACTTCATTTTGTTTGTTAAAAGCTCTTTTAAAAATTTTGCATATGTAAGCATCTGCGAAATAGCTTCAACAAAAGGTAAGTTAATATGCAATTGTTTAAAAAGTTCAAGAAATTTACCAAATTGTGCATCCATGCGGTCTTTCTTCAACTTTGCTGGATATGAGATCAGTGGTTTATATTCTTTAAGCACCGGTGTTACACTCTCGTCGGAGTTTACTTCCTTACCCTTCGCCTTATCAGCTTCCTGTGGCATCTTCTTTTCAGCTTCAACCAACACCTTCCCATTCCTTAGTGTAACTACCTTCACATGCTCTTTTGGGTTAAGTTCGGTGTTACTAGGTAGACTACTTTGTTGCCTTTCGGAAACTAATTTAGCCAGCTGTCCAATTTGATTTTCAAGCCCTTGAATCAATGCTTGCTGATTTTTCAATGCTGTCTTGGTATTTTGAAAACGAGTCTCTGACACCGAAATAAATTTTGCTAGCATATCTTAAAGATTCGGCTTCTTCTCTTGCTGGTAGGGTGGTTGGAAACCTGGAGGGGTTGTGGTCTTTTATTCCCTTGACCACCCCATGAAAAATTTGGGTGGTTCCTCCATCCTGCATTATATGTTTTACTATAAGGATTATTTGGAGGTTTAGAGTTATTACCCATATAATTCAATTGCTCATTCTCCATGCTAGGACTGTAGGGTAGATATTCTGAGGTATTCATCCCTACTCCATTTGTGTCGCATTGCATCACCGGATGTACCTGCGTAGAAACACATAAACCATCAATCTTTTTATTTAAGAGCTCTACCTGGTTTGATAACATGGTGACCGAGTCGAGGTTGAAAACACCAGCGGCTTTTGTCGGCTTTATTCTCATGACTTGCCACTAAAAATTATTCAGTGACATCTCCTCTATAAACTCATAAGCCGCTTCAGGTGTTTTGTTATTCAGAGTTCCACCGGCGGCTGCATTAATCAGTTGCCTAGTTGAGGGGTTTAAACCGTTGTAAAAAGTTTGAACCTGTAACCATAGAGGTAACCCATGATGGGGGCACCTTCTCAATAAGTCCTTATACCTCTCCCATGCATCATATAGAGTCTCTAAATCCATTTGCACGAAGGAAGAGATATCATTCTTCAGCTTGGCTATCTTAGCCGGTGGAAAATACTTTAACAAGAATTTTTCGGTCATTTGCTCCCATGTAGTGATAGAACCTTGCGGTAGGGAGTTCAACCACTGTTTAGCCTTGTTCCTCAACGAGAAAGGAAACAACCGAATGCGAATGGCATCGTCAGAGACGCCATTAATTTTAAAAGTGTCGCAGAATTCCAAGAAATTAGCCAAATGAGTATTTGGGTCTTCGTCCTGCAAACCATCAAACTGAACAAACTGTTGAATCATTTGAATAGTGTTAGGTTTCAGTTCAAAATTATTTGCAGCAATAGCAGGTCTAACCCCAATTAAATTGGGCTTGGCATAATCGTACATAGTACGAGGAGTAGGATTTGCGGCAACCACAGGAGGTAGCTGACTATTCTGATTTTCAGCCATCTCATCGGTAATAACAATAACTTCTTCTTGCTCTTCTACTGTACTTTATCAACTTTGCCTTGCTTCTCTATGATTTCTACGAGCTGTGCTTTCAATTTCACTGTCGAACACTAGAGGTCCTATCGGGTTTCTTTTAGTCATAAACTAAAGGAACCTGCCAGAAGCAAGTAAAAGAAAAGTTAGTAAACAAAAATTAGAATTAAAACAAAATAAAATGCAATGAAAATAAAAATGGCTAAAGTAATAAAAAATAAGTGTTCCTAATATTTTAGTCCCTGGCAACGGCGCCAAAAACTTGATGACGTCACGAACTAACTAAAATTACGATAAAGGCAAGCGCACCTATCGAATGATAGTATAGCTATGGTGAGTCAGGAATATCGTATCCACGAGGACTAAAAGTACTAGTAGTTACTATCTTTTTATTATCTAGCCGAATAAATTGAAGGGATTTATTTTAACCTAATCTTAACTAACCTAATTACTAAGACGAAACAGAGAATAAAGTAGGAAAATATTTGAAGAAAACCGATGAGAGAGACAATACCCAGGAAATAATCCGCCTAGACTTCACTTATTATTCTAAATCTGGATTAAACGATTTATTCACTTGTCTTGATCCGTAGAAATCCCTAACTTATGTTAATATCTCTTTCGAGAATAAAAACAACTGACTCTAGGTTAATTAATTGAAATCTCTTTCTAATTAAAACCCTTATTGTCACATTAACACGATCTATGGATTCCCTTATTAAATTTGACTCTAATCCGGCAGATTTATGTCGTCCTATTTCTAGGATTGCAATCAACTCCGCTTAATTATGCTAGATTCACTCTTAGGCAGGGACTTTTGCTCTACTGGTTAAGCACATAAAACTTGGATTAATATCCTGAAAATATTAAGGCAAGGATTAAGAACACATAATTAAGAACAAGAACAAATATTTATCATGTAATTCAGAAACATCAAATAATAAGATCTATCTTAGGTTTCATCTTCCCTAGGTATCTAGGGAATTTAATTCATAATGTAAAAGGAAAACACCTTAAAATTAGGAAAACAACAAAACATAAAGACACCCAAAAACTTCGAGAGAAATTGAATGGAGATCTTTAGTCTTGAAGGAGATCCTACTTCTGAGTAGAATCCGTTGGCGTTCTTTGAGTCTTTTCTTCATTTAGCTTTGTCTCCCCCTTTAGGTCTTCTTCTAGTGTGTTTTTTTATAAACTTTGGAATGCTCAAAATACCTAAAAATTGGCTCTTTTTTTTTGCGTGAAAACAAAACAGGGTTCGACAGGGACATGGGCGTGTGATCAGCCCGTGTAAGAATGCCCAGGCCGTGTGCAATACTGACATGGTTCGATATCGACACGGGCTGGCACACGGGCGTGTAGCCAGCCCGTGTGTATCCCACGGGCGTGTGAGAGGCCCGTGTTAAAGTGCTTTCGATCAGTGTGCGTCATCAAATCGACTCTTTTTGCTCGATTTTGGCTCGTTTTTCACTCCTTTCGCTCCCCTATGCTCACCTAAGTATAGAAACATGAATTTAAAGGATTAGGAGCATCAAGTTCACTAATTCACATAATAATTCATCCAAAAATGCATCAAGAATGGGATTAAAAACATCTTACTTTTATGGCTTATCACTCATTATCAAATTTTATATTCTAACACTGTCCAATACAATAGAACATGCTATTATTACATATATCATGCATAACAAACAAAACCGAGTCTAATTCGAGCTTTCGAAAGCTCTAAAATTGACCTAGAAACAAATGAGGACCAAAATGTAACATTTTCAATATATAAAGGTAATTGGGCAAAGTAGGGATCGCACGTTCGTATGTCTATACCGTGTAACTCTCTAAATTCATGTGCATTAAATTGCAAATTTTCATCAAAAGTCACATAGCCGTGTGGTTGGGCAGTGTAACAAACTAAGATCGTGTGAAACTTAAATGACCAAATCTACAATACTCACACGGGCGTGTGACTAGCTCGTGTGACAATCAGGAATCTTGTGGGTTCAATGTTTCTTAATTTCTAGTGGACACATGATTGTGTCACCAGCCCGTGTGTGACACATGGTCGTGTGGTACAAAATATGTCATTATGTGCCTATCTCGTGGAAGACAAGCCAAAGGCTCAAATGATACATATAAAGCCATTCAATCCTGCACAAAAACATTCCAAAACATGTCTAAATATTCATTCAACCAATATGCCACAATTGACACCTCAAACACAAAGATTACATAAAACTTTATAAGTCTTCCACATCATTCAAACAAAACATTTTAATAGCCAACATGTTAATATATCAATTCTTTTGTGACTTTCATGTCACTGTAACTCAACAACCAAAGCTATCATTGACATTTATGCATACTTATGTACCTTTAATTTCAAAGCATGAAATATCTAAGATGCTAGCACAAGCTAGATCCAAACATCACCATTCAAATGAATTTAAACATTTAACAAAGCTTATACACCTATCATATAATCATCAAGCATAAGTATTATGTGCACATCATAACCATTAATATCCAAATGACACTTATACATACTAAGATTTCTATGACATGAGCCATTTAACCAATCCAAATTCCAAGCCATTCATAAGTTCAAGTCTTACCTTTGAGCCTTCAAAACATTTCCATTCATATTGATGTTTATATATGCTTCACATTATGCCCAAAACACATGAGACTCATATCCCTTCATGAAGCAAAGGCATTAATCATTTAAACTAATTAGAATATTTTCCTAACAACTAAATCCAATCACTATTATAACATTTCATACCATATTCGAGCATATTTATAATTAACTTATACTTAATCAAATACGCACCAATTCATATAATCATGACCCATTTCAAAACCTTTATGTTCTATTCAATTTAGTCTAAGTCTCGATATTCATTTCCACTATTAGCAGTTTCACTCAATATATATTAATAGCTTACCTTAATGCTATATAATGCAATATATCATAAATATGCATTAACTAAAATTAGTTTCGGGTCATAGAAATACAAACCAAAAGCTCTTGTCACTCGTCGCAGACTCTCGCCTTCCCTTTCCCTTTTGATGATCTTGCATCGTTTTTAGCTACGAATTATATTTCAGTAATGATATAATATCTAATTCTATTTAAATCACATTCAATTTCAAGGTCATACATATTTTGCAAATTATTTAATTTAATCCTTATCTCGATAATCAATAAAATTCATACCAATCCTATTCGATCAATCATAATCAAATATCAATTTATTAAACATATCAAATTTCAATTCATCATATTCAATTTATCAATTTTTTATGATTTAGTCCATATCAGACCTTTTTGTACCAAATTGTAAACAATTCAAATTACAACCACAAAAAAATTTAATAACTCAAGAATATGTTACAATTATATATAACCCTACCATAGAACTTACTAGGTTAAAATAATAAACAAGTTGAAACTCTGAGGACTATTCGACAATTTTGTATTTTCTCTAATTATTTCTAATTTATTCCAATTTTCGATCTATACAATTCTTTCGTTCAATTTATCAATTCCACACATATTATATCATCCTATTATGTGCATGTATTAGTTCAATTTCATTATTCAAATACCCTTAAAAAATTTCTTTTTATTCAATTTAGTCCCTAAAACCGGGGCTAACATAACTTCCAATTTAGTGCTCAAATTTATAACCCGATTTCACTATAGTCCATTTAAGACCACTAATTTCAAAATTGATTCATTTTAGTCCCTATTGTACGAAACTATAAATTAACTTCACAATTTAGTCTTTTTTTCACTCCTAAGCTTAAAATTTATCAATTTAATACCTAAAAATTCAAATATTCATCTGTAACAACCCGATAGTCACGAGTGTCGAAAAATGCATTTCTGAGACTCCGTTCCCGTAAATCAGATTCGTAAATATTTATTAAAAATATTTACGAAGTTAGTTGTGTAGTTAATTAGGTTTTGGTTAGGTGAATTTGCATGAATTAAGAGTAATTAGATATAAGGACTAAATTGCATATAGGATGAAAGTTGAATTATAGATTAAAGAAAAATTAAAGGGCCAAAGAAGCAATTATGCCATTTCCTTTAAATGAGGCGGCATAAGGATGAAAATATTACAAAATTTTAAGTTAAAATATATATTATAATATATTTACCTTAAGAATTAAGTATATATATTATATTAAATTATATTATATTATAATAAAAACAAATAAATAAAGAAAAGAACAAAGAACAAAGAACAAACGAAACATAAGGGAAAAAGAAAGAAAAAAAAGAAAGAAAAGGAAAAAGACCAAAGCTAAGGGTTTCAAAGTTTCAAGCTCAATTGATTAGTCAATTTAGTCCCTTTTTTCTTGTAATTTTTATGTTTTTGGAATCCCGGTGTTAATACTACCCGACCCATGTCAAAATTTTAGAAATTATTGAGTTTTTAAGTGTTGTCTATGTTGAATAATTTTAGTATTAGGGATTAAATTGATAGATTTTTAAGTTAGAAATGAAAAAAGGATTGAATTGTAGAATAAATTATAAATTTTGAGTAAAAAGGACTAAATTGTGAAAAAAATAAAAATTTAGGGATTTAAGTGAAATTAGGGAGTTAAATTTAGTTTAAATTAGAATTTGAATCAAAATATAAAATTAAATGTGAAGAAAAAAAATTAGTCTCGGTTTAAGGACTAAATTAAAATTTAGACAAATATAGAATAAAAATTGAAATATTAATTATGAGATTGAATTGTGTTGTATTGATGATTTTTTTGATTGTTTTAATTTCGTAGCTAACGTCGTACTAGAATTCTCGACTAAAAAGGGAAAAGATAAAGTCGACAAGGAATAGCTCGGAATTTTTGCTTTGTATTTCTATAATCCGAAGCTAGTTACTAATTGTTGTAATTTTTATTTAATGTATATGGTAAATGTTGAGGTGAGCAATTGATATTTTGATAATTGATTGAATGAATTGAATTAGTAGAGATATATAAATAGATATATATTGAATAGATTGATTTTTGAATTGAAATGAATATATGTGTAATTATGTGATTATATGAAAAATCAGTATTGGATATTGATTATATCTGAAATGTGAAATTAAACTCTATTAACTGTATCAGGCTGAGTCGGATATAGATGGCATGCCATAAGATTGGAAGAGTTTAGGGATTTCTTCGACTTCGAGTCGATGAGACACTGGGTGTCAATTTACTACTTCGGATTAATTCGATGAGGCACAGTGTGCCAATTTACTTCGGTTTAGCCGATGAGACACTGGGTGTCAAATTAATTACTTCGAATTATCCAATGAGGCACTAAGTGCCAAACTGGTGTGTTTTGGTTGGATCCGTGTATTCGTCTAAGTCGTGTTAATAGGGGAAAATGAATAATAAAGTTTTATAATTGATATTGAAATGATATGGTATGAGAAATGAAATGTGAAATAAATCGTGAAAAGCTATTTATATAGCAAGTATGAGAATTGAGATATTTATGAAACAAATGAAATATGATATGATTGTTGTAATAATTAAATATTAATATGTGTTTATATTTCAATCGTATAATTGTAATTACTTATCTTTAAATATTCGGATTATAGAAATACCACTGAGTTTTACTCAATGTACGGTTTGTTTTCTGTGCGCAGGTTAGGTACTTAATTTTGATTGTCGATCCAGCATCCAACAACGATCCCGGTCTCAAACGTGGTGATGTCTATCCTTATGTGTCGGCATGTACCTAGGGTGTCTAACTATTAATCATTTTGTGGATTGATTGTAAATAAGATTATAAGTTAATATTGGTTGGTTATATACATATAAATATATATTTATGTTTGAGGTCATATTATGGCATGTTTAAGTTAATGTTTAAATGAACATGAAATAGACAAAATAGATTGAAATTGGCATGTTTACAAATTGGATTTGAATGATATTATATTGATATGTTTTGATGATATAATTGTGGTACCAATGAGGGTACATTGGTTAGGCACCTAGAATGTATGTTTTGATATAATTTGGATGTGTTTGATCGTGTTTTGAATTGGTTAAATGTATGATTTTTGAGTTGCTTATTGTCCAAGCTTGCAGGGAATGGTAAACTTGTTGTTTAAGGTTCATTTTGAGTCCACATGGCTAGCTGATCGTTGGTGTCGATAGTCTTAATATTTATATAATGAATGATCTAGCCTAGAAACTAACTATCACCACGATTGAGGCGAGTGCACCTATCGAATAGTAGTATAGCTTAGTGGCAAGACCGGATTGCCGAACCCAAAGGAACCAAAAGTACTAATACTGACTTTCTTTTTATTATTTAGCCTAAGAATTAAGGGATTTGTTGTTTATTCTAAAATTAACTGACTACTAAGCTAAAGACGCTAAGACATAGAGAATGAATTGGGGAAAATACTTGTGGGAAAAACCAGTTGATTAAGACGATACCCAAGAGAGAATCCACCTAGACTTCACTTGTTATTTAACTCTGAACCAGACGATTTATTCACTTTACTTGATCCGTAGGATTCCCTAATTTATATTAATACCTCTCTCGAGGCTACTAACGTCTAACCCTAGGTTGATTAATTGAAATCTCTTTCTAATTAAAACCCCTAGGATTGCATTAACTCGACCTATGGACTCCTATATTAGGTTTGACCCTAATCCGATAGATTTTCGTCATCCTATCTCTAGGGTTGCGATCAACTCCGCTTAACTATGCTAGATCTACTATTAAACAGGGAATATTCCTCCACTGCCTAAGCACATCAATACTTTAATCAATATCCTGAAATATCAAAACAAGAATTAAGAACACATAATTAAGAACAAATCAAGTATTTATCATATAGTTCAGAAAACAATAACAAGATCCGTATTAGGTTTCATCCCCCTCAGGCATCTGAGGGGTTTAGTTCATAATAATAAAAGAATAGATCTCCGAAGAAAAGATAAAACAAAACATAAGAAAACCCTAAAACCCCCTGAAGGAATTGAAGGAGAGATCTGCCGTATTGAGTATGATTTCGGCTTCTTGAGATGAATCAACTGGCTTTCTTCGAGTAAATCCCATAATTCTGACCTTTCTGGCTTGGCTCCTTGGCCTAGCTGGACGCCCCCCTCAAGGTTGACCTTTAGGGTGTTTATATAGGCTTTTGGAATGTCTTTCTTTGCCTCTAAGTACCCTATTCCGAGTGAAATTCCTCTTTGTCACGCAGCGAGGACACGCCCGTGCACGCACGCCCGCTTGAATCGAATTCAGCCGTGGTCGAGCTCACAGCGGGGGGGCGCGTGTGGCTACTACCTCCGTGCCGTGTTGATTTCCTACCTTGGCCCATTTGGTCCGTTTTTAGCCCGTTTCTCGTTCTTTTCATCCTCCTATGCTTCCCTAAGTATAAAACATGAAATTAAAGGATTAGGAGCATCGAATTCCACAATTCAAAGGATAAATCATCCAAAAAGCATGCTAAATGTGGGATTAAAATATGTATAAATTACGATTTATCAAATACCTCCACACTTAAGCTTTTGCTTGTCCTCAAGCAAAATTCTCAACTCACAATTAAAAGCAAATTTCCTCGATTCATAATCTTTATCAATAATGTTTCACCATAATTCATAGGTAATTCATACATTGATAATTAAACCAGAAGGTTTCTAAAAATTCAGACAATCAAAGTCATATTTTTTATAGTACGAAAAATAGGTGTTTCCCCTTACCTAAATAATTACCTTTAATTTAAAATCGACAAAAATTGACATCTTCACTAAAGATTCATTCAAGGCACTCGAAGTGTTTAAGGTTCAGGAAAAAGCACTCATAAGTCAAACATGAAAAGTTAATCCCATAGGCTTGCATGAAAATCAAATCTCCACCACTATAATATGAGATGATACACAAATCAAAAGGTCTTTGAAAGGGTTGTAACGGGGCTCGGGTTAAAGGTGTGGATAAAGGCTGAATTAGAGGGTTAGAATCGAGATTGAATTGACAAATTACCTAACTAGAAAGTCGGACTAATACTGAATAATTACATCAATTGAAAACTTAATACTAATAACATGAGCTTCTTCTAAAGATAATGAAATTAACTGCTTAAGCTCCAATAACAAAGAAGTAAAAATGAATATACTTCGTTTTTTTTTAAAGAACAAATCAAGTACAATAATAATAAGATAGAATTTAATAACTGAAATAAAGAAAATAGTTACGTAACCGATCAAATCAAATCTCGATATAGGGGTAGTAAAGAGAAATGGTGATAACAAATACAAAGTGGGTTTTGGGTTAATATTAATGGGTGAGTCAATAAAAGGGTTGTTAGTCTCAAAAGGGGTTCACTAAGGGTTAATTGTGAGGGTAGGCTTTTAGTGGAGTAAGTGGGTTAAAACCTAAGTGCCTTTATCATCTCTGTATATCAAATCAAAGGTGTGGTCTCGACATGTATAATCGAAGCAAGTTCTAGAATAACAAATCAATGTTGACACACTCATAATCAATAAAGTGAGCACGAAAATGAATGTATGCTCTAAAAGGCTCAAGATCTCACAAAAATTATGGGCTTTTGATGTCAACCTTGTAGATTTCAAACTTCAAAGTAATAATTAGATTCAGGTAGACAACCTAATTTTTTTTTCTGAAAATAGACTCATCATGCTTGATTCTCTAGTCTCCTAAAGTTTAAATCATCACTGCATAATTAACTATGACTTAATTCAAAACATATCAATGAAAATCATAAATCAAAGGAAATTTCATTCTAACCGTAACATGAGAAAATTACTTAAAAATAAGACATAATTCAGAGATTTGAGAATAATGTAAAAAGTTAGGCACTTTTGAGATTCACCCCCACACTTAAGATGTACATTGCCCTCAATGTACAAAGATAGATATAGATACAGAAAATCGAAAGATAGGGAGAGAAGTGAAACTTCCTGAATTTAGGATGGGTTCCTTGGGTTGGAAGTGTGGAAACTTGATTCGGAGGTGAAATATAAGTTGGAGGAGGCGTCTCTGGTGGTGGTATGGTGGCTGCCCACAATCGCTGCGCTAGATGAAGAAATTGGGTAGCTCGTGAAGAAAAAACCAGGAAATAAAAAGAAAAATTCAAAATAAACTAATTATGTATGTAAGGACAAGGAAGATAAAGAGAAGGAAAATAAAGGAGAAGAGAAAAGACATAGTAAAATAAATGGACTCAAATGTCCTTGGCTCGGCGAGTAAATAAAGCGGCCGGCATGAACTTATGTGGCTTGGTCTCGCATGGGGAGACTGTGCTAGGGTCCCTCCGTTTCTTCGGCATGGGGATGGTGGTGATGGAGAGTTTGGGACAGGAGAATGAGAGGAAATGAAAAGGGGAAGGATGAAAGGGTATGGAAGAAAGGGAATGGGGAGTAGGTGGGAAAGGGAGAAGGGTGTTTTTAAATAGAGATTTCAGGTCTGGTACATCCCCACGCCCGTGTGTCGTGGTCGCGTTGCGCCGCACGGCCGTATCGCACGGCCGTGTGGTGGCTCGTTCGTTTCTCCCACGCCTGTGTATAGATCTCCACGCCCATGTCTCTTTCTCAGTGTCGGCCACGGCCTCAAAGCACGCACGGCGTGTCTCATACCCGTGATTTCCTCGATGTCGCCACGGCCATATCGCACGCCGTGGGCAATTTATAGCCGTCCGTGATCTGGGAATTTTTCGTCTTTTGGCTAGTACGACCTCTGCCATGCCAGTGTGTAAATTCATGATGCCCACACGGCCATGGCCACGCCCGTGTGCAAGGCCGTGTGGCACGAAAACCTATGCTTTATTTACTTTGGTTAGTCTTTAGTTAGGTACTAAAAATCAAAGATATGAAAATAAAGGGGGTTAGTGCTCGGGTTGCCTCCCGAGAAGCGCTTGTTTAAAGTCCTAAGCTAGACTTACCTCTCATTCGCATAATCAGGGTGGTTTGAAGAGTTGAACATCCTCTCTCATGCTATCAGTTCTACTATCATGATTAAGGTTGAGTCGAGTAGCGTTTACCTTAAAAGTGCCGAATTCAGAGTGAGTTACTTCGACCATTCCGTATGGGAAGATATTGCGTACCTCAAAATGGATTTCTTCATTCGTTTTAAGGTCTGGGAAGGCGATTCGAGGGTCTCCCTTATTCAACAATACCTGATCTCCTATCTTGAAGTGATTTGTCGTTCCTATAAGCACGTTTGGGGGTTCCCTCGGTTTTGCTTCGTGTGATTTTGATTTCTCCTTGAAATGTGCCTTCCACTCGTCTAGTTCATCAATATGAAGCCTTCGATCCTCATGAATTACTTCTTTGTTGTCATGATGTCTAGGATCTGGCTCAGTTGTGTGGATCTGTGGTGCTTCCTGAAAAGAAGGTTTGACTGAATGGTCATTAATAAAATTAATTTTCTCACATTGATTACTTGATGTCCTAGCCGAGTCAAGAGCCTGAAGACTGATTGATTCGTTACCTACACGGAGTATGAGTTCACCTGTACCAACATCAATTTTAGTTCTAGCAGTTGCTAAAAACGGTCTTCCTAAAATTAAAGGGATCGTGTTGTCCTCATCCATGTCTAAAACGAAAAAGTCTACTGGGAATACGAATTTATCAATTTTCACGAGTACATCTTCGATTATACCCTTAGGAATTCTAATAGTTTTATCAGCTAATTGAATGCTCATCCTAGTTTATTTGGGTTTCCCTAGACCTAGCTGTTTGAACATTTTATAAGGCATAACATTTATACTTGCCCCTAAATCCGCTAAAGCATTATCAACAGATAAACTACCAATTAAGCATGGAATTGTAAAACTCCCTAGATATTTTAATGTTTATGGTAGTTTGTTTTGCAACATTGCTTAGCATACTGCGTTTAGTTCCACATGCGACTTTTCGTCTAGCTTCCGCTTGTTTGTCAAAAGCTCTTTTAAAAATTTCCTTGAGTCTGGCATCTGCGAAAGAGCTTCGAGAAACGGTAAGTTAATATGTAATTTCTTTAAAAGTTTAAGAAATTTACCGAATTGTTCGTCTGTGTTGTCTTTCTTCATCGCATCGGGATATGGTACATGAGGTTGGTACTCTTTAATTACCGGTTTTAGTTTGTCATGGTCCACCTCAACCTTACCTTCCTCTACCACATTCTCTTGCCTTAAATTTGGCTCATCTAACCCTACACTATCATGAGCTGTTATGGCTTGAATTTGCTCCTTTGGGTTAGTCTCAGTGTTGCTTGGTAGGCTTCCTTGCGGTCGTTCGGAGATCAGCTTAGCAAGTTGCCCTAGTTGGTTCTCGATACCTTGAATCGATGCTTGTTGATTTTTAAGTGTTGTCTCGGTGTTCTGGAAACGTGTTTCTGACACCGCTATGAATTTTTTCAGCATCTCCTCAAGGTTCGACTTCTTTTCCTGTGGGTATGGCTGTTGTTGGAAGTTTGAAGGGGGTTGTTGTCTCTGATTTTCTTGACCACCCCATGAAAAATTGGGGTGGTTCCTCCAACCTGAAATATAAGTATTACTATAAGGGTTATTTTGATATTTGAAATTGTTACCCACATAGTTCATTTGTTCGCCTTCCATGCCATGTCCGTAGGGTGGGTACTCAGGATTCGCCAGACCTCCACTTGTTTCGCACTGCATTACTAGATCTACCTGCGAAGAACACAAACCATCAATCTTTTTGTTTAACATCTCTACCTGATTTGATAGCATGGTTACTGCGTCGAGGTTGAAAACTACGGCTGTTTTTGTTGGCCTTGTCCTTGTGACTTGCCACTGATAGTTATTCAGTGACATCTCTTCTATAAACTCGTAGGCCGCTTCAGGAGTTTTATTGTCCAGCGTTCCGCCGGCGGCTGAATCAATCAATTGCCTCGTTGAGGGGTTCACACTGTTGTAGAAGGTTTGAACCTGAAGTCACAAAGGTAGCCCATGATGAGGGCACCTTCTCAACAAATCCTTGTATCTCTCCTATGCATCATATAGTGTTTCTAGATCCATCTGCAAAAAAGAAGAGATATCATTCCTCAACTTGGCCGTTTTGGCCTGTGGAAAATATTTTAACAAGAATTTTTCGGTCATTTGATCCCATGTAGTGATTGACCCTCGTGGAAGAGAATTCAACCACTGTTTGGCTTTATTCCTTAAAGAAAAGGGAAACAACCGAAGACGAATGGCATCATCAGAAACGCCATTTATTTTGAAAGTATCGAAAAATTCTAGGAAATTCGCTAAGTGTGTGTTAGGATCCTCATCCTGCAAACCATCAAACTGAACAAACTGTTGTATCATCTGTATAGTGTTAGGTTTCAATTCAAAATTATTTGCAGCAATAGTAGGTTTAACAATACTTGACTCAGTTCCTGTTAAATTAGGTTTAGCATAATCATACATAGTTCGAGGAGCATGATTTTCGGCCACCTCTGGAGGTAGCAGATTATTTTCATCCATCTATTCGGTGGTATTGGTTTCGTCTTCTTGCTCTTCTGCTATGTAATTTAAGCTTACGCTTATTTCTCTATGATTTCATGACGACTGTACCTTCAATATCACTGTTGTAAATTAAGGGTCTTGTCGGGTTCCTTCTAGTCATAAACTAAGGGTACCTGCTAGGAACAAAATAAAAGAAGAAAAATTAGCAAAATTAGAAACAAAATAAAAGTAAATTGCAAAAATAAAAATGGCTAAAGTAATAAAAATTAAGCGTTCTTAATATTTTAGTTCCCCGGCAACGGCGCCAAAAACTTGATCGTTGGTGTCGATAGTCTTAATATTTATATAATGAATGATCTAGCCTAGAAACTAACTATCACCACGATTGAGGCAAGTGCACCTATCGAATAGTAGTATAGCTTAGTGGCAAGACCGGATTGTCGAACCCAAAGGAACCAAAAGTACTAATACTGACTTTCTTTTTATTATTTAGCCTAAGAATTAAGGGATTTGTTGTTTATTCTAAAATTAACTGACTACTAAGCTAAAGACGCTAAGACACAGAGAATGAATTGGGGAAAATACTTGTGGAAAAACCAATTGATTAAGACGATACCCAAGGAGAATCCACCTAGACTTCACTTGTTATTTAACTCAACTGCACGATTTATTCACTTGACTTTATCCGTAGGATTCCCTAATTTATATTAATACCTCTCTCGAGGCTACTAACGTCTAACCCTAGGTTGATTAATTGAAATCTATTTCTAATTAAAACCTCTAGGATTGTATTAACCCGATCTATGGACTCCTATATTAGGTTTGACCCTAATCCGGCAGATTTTCGTCATCCTATCTCTAGGGTTGCGATCAACTCCGCTTAACTATGCTAGATCTAATCTTAAACAGGGAATATTCCTCCACTGCCTAAGCACATCAATACTTGAATCAATATCCTGAAATATCAAAACAAGAATTAAGAACACATAATTAAGAACAAATCAAGTATTTATCATATAGTTCGAAAACAATAACAAGATCCGTCTTAGGTTTCATCCCCTCGTGCATCCGAGGGTTTAGTTCATAATAATAAAAGAATACATCTCGTAAGAAAAAAGATAAAACAAAACATAAGAAAACCCTAAAACCCCCTGAAGGAATTGAAGGAGAGATCCGCCGTCTTGAGTATGATTTCGGCTTCTTGAGATGAATCAACTGGATTTCTTCGAGTAAATCCCACAATTCTGACCTCTCTGGCTTGGCTCCTTGGCCTAGCTGGACGCCCCCTCAAGGTTCACCTTTAGGGTGTTTATATAGGCTTTTGGAATGTCTTTCTTTGCCTCTAAGTACCCTATTCCGAGTGAAATTTCTCTTTGTCACGGCAGGGACACGCCCGTGCAACACGCCCGTGTGAATCGAATTCAGGCCGTGGTCGAGCCTGCTAAAGGGGCACGACCGTGTGGCTACCTCCAGGCCGTGTTGATTTCTTACTTTGGCCCATTTGGTCCGCTTTTAGCCCGTTTCTCGTTCTTTTCATCCTCCTATGCTTCCCTAAGTATAAAACATGAAATTAAAGGATTAGGAGCATCGAATTCCACAATTCAAAGGATAAATCATCCAAAAAGCATGCTAAATGTGGGATTAAAATATGTATAAATTACGGTTTATCACTAGCACACGGGCGTGTGAGGCCATTTTGAAAGGGCAAACAGTTTGGCACACGGGCGTGTGGCTTGACTGTGTGACCCAAGTCAGAGAGTTACATGGGTACAGACACAGGCTGGGACACGGCCGTGTGTCCCTATTTCGAATACCCACACGGCCTGAGACACGGGTGTGTCTCCTGACCGTGTGAGTCGCACGGCCTGACCACACGGCCGTGTGAACCCTGCAGCTTTGAAATTTTTTAATATTTCGCGAAAATTTTTTTGAGTTTCTGAATTAGTCCCGACTTGTTTCTAACACGTATTTTGGGCCTCGAGGGCTCGAATAAGGGACAAAATGTATGAGTTTGATTGGTTTTGACTTGAATATTATATAATATGAAATGTTTGAAATTATGTCTATTTGATCGGTAATGCTCTGAAACCCTATTCTGGCGACGTATGTGGGTTAGGGGTGTTACATCATCAATGACAACTTTTTAAATCTTTAGAAATTTCAAAAAGTAACACATGGGTCAACTAGATTAAGCTCCCAGGATTTCAAAAATATAAAAGTTATAAGAAAAGGACTAAATTGCACTAACCAATTTAAAGCTTTAAAGTTGACCACCTATGGTCGAAAACCCTTCTTATTCACTCTTCTAATCCGGCCTCTTGATGGAGAAGATGAGAAAATGTTTTTCTTTCTCTCCACTAACCAAATTTTATTACATATTTTGTTTTATTTTTTATTATAAATTTATAACATTAATCTATAATTCATCAAGCCAATGTCCACCAAACTTCATATGGTGGTAAAATTGCCACTTTAAGCCCTTACTTTAATTTCTAATTAGAGATTTTTTAGCAATTGAAATTTTACCCCTTTTACAATTTAATCCTGGTACCATAGTTAATCACTAATTAGATAAAATTAACTGTCCAAAATTTAATTCATTTATACTATAATTCCATAAATATTTAATAAAATTATTTATGGGTTCGGTTTCAGAAATGAGGTTCCAAAACCGCAATTTCAATACCATTGACTTTCAGATCATCAATTAACTATCAATTAAACAAAATTACTGGACCAAATTTTAATAATTTCTATACTAGTCCCGTAAATATTAAATATTAATATTTATGAACATGATTTAAAGAAATGACATTTCAGAATCGTAATTTTCGACACAATTAGAAACCAGGTCATTACACAAACCATATCCTTCTAAGATCAAGTCTAGTTGACCCATGGATCAATGCCTAATTGAATGGAAGAATAAAAAGATTTCTTGTATTCGAGAAACTTTTAGAGATTGTAACTTTTTTCAAGTTATCAATAAAAATTGTCTTCCAAATTTTCAAGTCAAATTTTTACTCAAAATTTGTGTGTGCACCATGAAATGAACTCCATTGATTCAAGGTAAACTTTCAAAGACCTTTGAATCTAATCCAATCAAATCAAATTCTCAAGCAAGCATCTTGCCAAACCTAGATTCAAGGTTAAGTTTCAATGACCATTGAAGTGGCTCACATCCATGCAAGATTAAGTCTACAACCCTTGCAATGAAGCTCTATTGAAGAGAAGAATAAAAAATATTTCTTTGTATTCAAGAAACTTTCAAAGGTTGTAACTCATAATTCATAAATAAAAATTCTTTGATTTGTTTCAAATTTTCAAGTCTTATTTTGAATCAAAATTTGGTGGATAAATTTTTGGCATTTCTGGTAGAACAATTTATCTTTTTAATATTGTTTCTTCAAAGATCAAGGTCATCGAAGTTGTGATGGCTCCCATGAAGAACCTCATCACCAAGTCTAATCTCAAATCTTCTTCAACTTAAAAACTAGAGGAATAAATATCTACAACATCACTTTGCCAAGGCTAATCATCAAGTTGGACGTTATGGCTATAATGACAACTAGCACTAATTCCCTCAAGGCAAATGACTTCTTTTCCAAATCCATAGGATCCATTGCAACAAGCATCAAAGGAATTGATCATAGAATCGTTTTCATAATGGCTCAACTTGAATGTCTAAGTGGAAACAATCGAACTCCTGCCATTAAAATTCAACACCAAACTTTTCAAGAAGTTGGTGAAACCAAGACTGTTGAAAACGATTTTCAAAATGTTTCTTCCAATAAACTCAAGGAGTTAATCAAGGAAGTTGTCAAATATCAAGCTGAAAATGTTGTTTTGCCTTTATACATAGACGCAGAGCTATACACTCAAAGGATTGATCATTTGAAAATACCTAAAAACCATCAACCTTCAAAGTTCCAATACTCGATGGCAAAGATAACCCACATCAATATGTTGCACACTTTGTGGCAATCTACAATAATGTCGAGACTTATGGAAATGTCATGGTGAAACATTTTTTTTCGATCATTAAAAGGAAATGTCTTCGATTGGTGCATTGACGTCGAGGCTAGGATGATTAACAGTTGGGAAGAACTTAGGAGAGCATTTCTTAATAGATTTTACAACACTAATCGTATTGTCAGCATGGTTGAGCTCACAAGCTCATGAAAAGGAAAAGACAAGCTAATCATCAATTACATCTGTCGTTGGAGAAATTTAAGCATGAACTACAAGGAAAAATTGTCAAAGTCCTTTGCCATTTACATGTGCATACAAGGCATAAATTGGAGCTTGAGCTACATTCTCTAAGGCATTAAGCCAAAGTCTTTTGAAGAATTAGCTACTCGAGCTCATGATATGGAGTTAAGTTTGACAACTATTGCAAATTAAGTACCTCTTGAGCAAGTAAGTCAAAATGGGGGCAAAATTTTACAATTATATTATGTTTTAATGTAGACAATTGTATTATTCTTGCAAGCGAAGAAACTTTTGAATGGCTTTTCTTGTGCATTTTTGCATTTAAGTATTGATACCCAGGGTAATGGTATTGATACCACAAAGTTAGCAGGTAAAATTCATTTATAGAGTAGTATTGGGACCCAAGTATCGGTACCCCTAACTCAGGTATCAATACTTGCAAACATTGAAACAAAAATAGAAAAATAGGGGATCTGGTTATTGATACCCAAAAGTTGAGTATCGATACCTCTTACTAGTCAAGTCTCGGTACCTCACTTAAGTTATCGATACTTCATAGCCTTCCCTTGAAGCATAATTAAACCATATAAATTGGCTTAAAGGCATCAATTAACAACATTGATTGCCGTCTGTATGGAGGCACAAGAATCGTTTAACCACTAGAAAGGCACCAACTATAGACAGTATCATCGAAGATGCTTTTAGGCATCGGATGCAGCATCGTCTTATCATGATTGTAGCTGGCTCGGGTTAAAGGGTGTTACATGACCCTTGAAATGGACTCAACCATCTAGGATCAAGTCTAGAAGACCTTTAGATCCAACTCTTTGCAAACTCGTTTTCAAAATAAAGTCTCAACAACTCATGAAACGAACTTCACCATTCAAAATCAAGTCTTAAAGTCCAATCAAATCAAATTCTGAAACAAGTATATTGCCAAACCCAATTTCAAGATTCATATGAATTTGGACATTCATTTGTCTAGATCAACACTAGTCAATGGTTAATGGTCACAATGACAGAAAAAAAAACCAAACACATGATACATTCACATAGGTTGAGTGTGCCACTTTTTTTTTTTTAATACCATTAATTTTTTTGAAAAAACAAATAGAGGGAAAATAATTTAAATACTGAAATATGAAGTGAAAATTGAAAACAATTGGGAGGCAAATCTAGACATGAGCCTTAATTAATGAAGTTTGTGTTGCTGCCTGCCGGCTGGGTGGTGGGAGTGATAAAGAAATAAAAGAATCGCTATGAAATCTGATCTTTAAAAAAAAAGAAAAAAAAAAGAAGATTTTATTTATAGGTGAATACCGACCGACATCTGCACATGGGTGGGGAGTTCATCCTGTAATATATTGGACCACTGGGATTGAATTTCAGACATCTTCAAATCTCCATTCTCATCCCATTCTTTTTAACATTTGAGTAACAACACACCTACTCTTCCTAGGAATATACAGTTTCCACTTTTAGCTTCTTCACCTATACGTGGGAGCACCAGTTTCTCTTCATAAATTCAAACTATGTTATTATGTTTTATTTATGTCGTAACATAAAGCAAATGGGGAGTTGTTGGATTTAGCAGACAAAACCAAATCATTATGATTGCAACCATGGATAGATCTTGGATAATTATCGAACCGGATTTTCAGTTCACTACAGAACAAAAATGATATGGGTATCCGGTCACCGACACATTATACAAAAACAAAAATATTTACAGTTTCTATCTTTAGAAAAAAAGTCGGAAGATTTTCATTTTATGAGACTAGAATAGTATTAATACAGTCTGGATTAAAGAATGTGCACCAATTTCATACTGCTGAATTGGACTTTGACTTCATTCATAATTTTGAAATAATTTAATTAAATTTTTAAGTATCACATAATAATATTCATAGAAAGAATGTTAAGCAGCTTAAAAACAACTCATGTCTCAATAATTTTTGAAAATCTTTAAATTGGATATTTAAGTAGGTTGAAATACTAATGATGTTACTTTGTTACCATAAATGTTGGGTTTTACATCTGTATCTGATCTTGTAATAAACATTTAAATGTCTTTTCTATTCCATTAATTGTGGAGAAGAAATCGGGTTGAAAATTGGAAATAATTGAGACTCTCCTCCGACAACCCCCGTTGTTGCTGTAAAGCATCTTTTTGGGCTCTTTACTTAACACGCCATTTATGTAAGCCAACACTAATTACTTTTTGCTATCCCGTTTCTCACTATAAATCCAAGCACTTGGATCCCTACCCTTTAGGTCCTCACTTATCTCTTTCTCTTTAACTCCTCTGGGTTTTTTCTTTGTCTAACAAAGAAAAGAAAATGACAATATCTGCTTCATTTTTGCTTGCTTTTACCTTGCTGCTCACTGGGTGTGTTTTGGGTCCTATATCTCTTGTTTCAGCTAAACATGTTGTTCCATCTTATGCTCATAAGAAAATCGCTTCTAAACCTTTTGAAGGTAAAAAATATCACTGGGTATTTGTTGTTTTTTATTTTATTTTATTTTATTTTCTATTTACAAATGCAAACTCCTTGAAATCTTGGTTCTGCTTCTTGTTTCAGGGTATCTTGAAAATGGCAACTTTGAAGAACAGCCCAGCCCGACTGCCATTAAGAAAACAGTACTCATAGGAGCACACGCACTTCCCAAATGGACTATCACAGGGTTAGTCGAGTACATCTCGGGTGGGCCTCAACCTGGTGGGATGTTTTACCCCGTCGCTCATGGCGTCCATGCGGTGAAGCTCGGAAACGAGGCCACCATTTCTCAAACCATACCTGTAAAACCAGGGGTACTGTATGCGCTGACATTTGGGGCGTCCAGGACTTGTGCGCAAGACGAGGTGTTGAGAGTGTCGGTGGGTACTCAGTCAGGGGACCTCCCCTTGCAGACCTTGTACAGTAGTATGGGTGATGACGTTTATGCTTGGGGTTTCATTCCCAAAACCAAGTATGCCACTGTTAAATTCCATAACCCAGGTGTTCAAGAGGATCCCACCTGTGGTCCATTGTTGGATGCGGTTGCTATTAAGGAGCTTGTCCGTCCCAGAGCTACCAGATGTAAAGACCTATACCCAATTCTTATGCTGGTTTTTATTTGCAAAGTTGTTTACTTTTTCAATTTGGGTAGGATTAGTTTGGATTTCAAAATTCGGGTATGTTATTTATTTGGTTCCATATTTAAACCATGATTAAACATTGCAGATAATCTGGTGAAGAACAGTGGCTTTGAAGAGGGTCCTCATCGCCTAGTCAACTCCACCAATGGTGTCTTGCTCCCCCCTCGGCAAGAGGATTTCACATCCCCACTCCCGGGCTGGATCATTGAATCACTTAAAGCCGTAAAATTCATCGATGCAAAGCACTTCAACGTCCCGGCCGGACACTCCGCAGTCGAGCTGGTTGCCGGGAGAGAAAGTGCCATCGCCCAGATCCTCAGGACCATCCCCAACAAATCATACAACATGACATTCATCATCGGGGACGCTCGCAACGGTTGCAACGGAGAAATGATGGTGGAGGCATTCGCTGCCAAACATACAGTCAAAGTTCCCTTCACATCACGTGGAAAAGGTGAATTCAAGGCTGCAAGCTTAATGTTCAAAGCTGATACAGCCAGGACAAGAATCACATTCTACAGCTCTTACTACCACACGAGGAGTGATGACTTCGGGTCTCTTTGTGGTCCTGTTCTGGATGAAGTTAGGGTTTACCCTATTGCTTAGATGCCAAGTAAAATTTTTTTTATGAAGCACTAGAGCATATAAGATGGTAAGTGAAGGGTTTTGTAATGGTTTTAAGTTTGTATATTTAGCGGTTCTTGTAAGCTGTCTAAAACCAGATGGAGGAATGCGTTGCCAATGTTGACTTTCAGCAATCATGGATAACAATTTGAAGATGCTATCTGTGTTTGATCATTCTTTGGACGGTCTTAACTTTATGTATCAATAAAATTCAAAGTAAAAAAGAACCAGTAGTAGCCTGATTTCCAACATCTTCAATGGTGATCAAACCAATATGAGCTGTCGGGTTCTTTGCCTACACATCATTTTACTTGGGTATTAAATGAATGAAATGTAGCCATTACTCAAAGTAGACTAAGAATAAGACAACTCATTCTTGATGTATCAAGTCTAAAGTGGATGAAAACTGGAGACTAAAATCTTTCTCCATCTTATCCATCATGTTGTGAAGATGGATAATTTTGAAATTGAATAAATTGGTCCCTCCTTATTAAAAAATTGGAGCTATTTAATCACAGTCAATTCCGAATTTGAGCAATTAAGAACAATTAATCACAATGTTAATGTCTTCTGTCAATTGTACATAATTTTAATTGATATAGTAATAAATTTATATTTTAATGTTTACATATTTTATCATTTTGATATTAATTCTAAAAAAATTAACCTCAACTTTTACACATTTGCACAAATGTTGCCGGATAAATTTGTTAAATTAAGACTAAATTTATAGAATGTGTAATCTTTGAGGGCAAAAATTATTATTATACCAATCAAAATCATATACAATTAATGGAAAACATTAACTTCGTGATTAATTGTTCTTATTTTCCCAAATTTAAAAATTGATAGGGATTAAATTGCTTTGATTTTTTTGAGAGGAACCAATTTGCTAAATTTCAAAACTAAAAGGGAGTGGAGAAGTCTTTTTACCAAATATTTTTCACGGCAATATATATCTGACAAGAAAAAACAAATACAGCATAGGAGCCCATAAAAGTTCCAGAAAACATAGATCATTAAAAAGAATGGGCCTCAATGGACCCCAGCCAGCTCTAAAAAACTGCTTTTCTTTTCTTTTTTATTTAAAATAAAATAATTCTTTAAAACATAGATTATTTATGAAATATATATTTACATTTACATTTACATTTACATTACCTAATTAAGAATATTTATTTTTATTTTTAGTAGTTAAATTTTTTATAATAAACTTTATACTAATTAATATAGAATATTATTTATTTTTTATATTTACTTATAAACAAATGAAAAGAAAATTGATAAGAAATATAAAAAGGTAAAAATAAAAAAAATATGTTTTAAGTGCTTTTACGAGCCATTAATTCTTTTTAATTTTGTTTTTAGTTTAATTAAAAAAGATACCAAAAATAAATAAGAAATGAAAAAAGAAAATGGAAGACATAAACATTATGATTGAAATATTAAAGATTGTTATAAATCTAATATATATATTCTATAGTTAGGTTTTAGGTTAAATAACAAAATGGTAGTTAAACTATATTAGTTTTTCCAAATTGATACCTAAATTTTTTTTTGTCAGAACTGATACTTAAACTATCAAACTATTACCTATTTTACCTCAACTAGTAGTCCCGTTAGAAAAAAAATTAGCCAACCACAACTTGCCACATAGACGTCTATTTTTTTTCAAAATATTAATAAAATTCATAAATGCATTTAAAAATAGTTTAAAAATTCTTAAATTTAAAGGGTAAGTAAAATTTTACTCATTGAATATATCCTTAAAAAATTTCATGAACCCTATTTCGTTCAAAAAAATTCAATAACTCTCTTTGCTTCAAAAAATTCATCAGCCCTTTCAATCATCTTCTTAGAACCTTCAATCCCTTGTAGAATTGGTAGGAGGGGTAAGTTTGAAGAACCATTTTTTTTATTGAAACCCTTGTTTGATTGAAAAACTTTTTTTTAGAGCAAAAACTTAGGGTTCTTTCTTTCTTACTTGGCTGGATGTAGTAGATGTCGATTGCAAGCTCAATAACTCATTGTGGGTTGAGGGTTGTTTATTGTTACTATGGATTAAGAGCACCTATTTGTACTTCAAATACCCCTTGGAGAAAAGGGAAGAAATTCTATGGTTGTTCAAAGTATAAAGGGGTATTTTAATTTGTTTTATTTTTTGTTTTTGTTTCACACCATATTTGGTGTAAATAAATGTTAGGTAGTTGCATATATCTATGAGTTTTTATGTTGAAGGCTTAATTTGATAGGAATTTAGTTTTGCTTTGAATTTGAGATGTACTAAAAATTGGCTAAAGAATTTTGATTTGAATTTGAGATGTACTAAAAATTGGCTAAAGAATGTTTACTGTCAATATTATAGGGTTGATTTTTTAAATGAGTTTTGTTTGATATGAAGTTTAGTTTGATGAAGTTATTTAGTTAAAATGAGAGATTTGATTTTTGAATTAAATTGATTTGTATATTCGAATGGTGTAGATTGGTTGTGATTTCTTTGAATGGGTTGAAAAGCAAGATGGCAATGAGAATCTTGATGAACTGAAAGGGCAGATCCAAATGCTATTGGTTGAGAATAGAGAAATTAGGATTGAGAACACCGAGTTGAAGAAAATGGTGAAGGTGGATGAAATAGAGAAGTTAGTGAGGAAGGTTGCAAAGCAAAAGGAGAAATTAAGATGGTATAAATTGTTGGTGACAAAGACTAAGAATGATGTGTACTCCTATAAGGTTGTTTTCATTGCATCAGATAATTTTTGTTGTCCTTAAATTTGTGGTCTAGAGAGTAAAATAATTATTTGTAATGCTTTTGCATTGTTTATTGACTTTGGAATGGAATGGAAGTTATGTGACTTATTAAATGTAATGAGATGATTTAGCTTTTGAAAATATGTTTATTAAGTATGTATATGAGCAGATTTATGTAGGATTACATAAATTTGGCATCCCCTCCTACTAGGAAATGACACAAACAAGACTTTAGAATTGCACTTACAATTATTATCAATTGATGTAAAATCAATTGTAAATCATTCATTGATACGTCGCAAGTAATGATAAATTATGGTTGATGTAGTTGCCAAAATATTTAAAAGTAGCCCTCCTACAGATGTGATGACAAGAAATAGCCAAAATCTCACAAGAAATGAGAAGCAAGTTCAACATATTGCGTTGACAAAGGCATAGGCTTCCAACTACGTATTTGATGGTCTCAAAACTAACTAATAATTCGACAAAGGCAAGCGCACCTATCGAACAGTAGTATAGCTATGGTGAGTCCGGAATATCGTATCCACGAGGACTAAAAGTACTAGTAATTACTATCTTTTTATTATTTAGCCTAATAATTAAATGGGTGTTTTAATCTAAAATCTAACTAACTAACTATGAACGCGACAGAGAGTGAAGAAAGTAATCGAATAAACCAATGAATAAAGACAATACCCAAGGAAGAATCCACCTAGACTTCACTTATTATTCTAACTCTGAATTAAACGATTTATTCACTTGCCTTGATCCGTAGAAATCCATAAATAATGTTAATATCTCTTTCGAGACTAAAAACAATTGACTCTAGGTTCATTAATTGAAATCTCTTTCTAATTAAAACCCCTATCGTCGCATTAACTCGATCTATGGATTCCCTTATTAGATTTGACTCTAATCCGGCAGATTTATGTCGTCCTATTTCTAGGGTTACAATCAACTCCGCTTAATTATGCTAGATCTACTCTTAAACAGTGACTTTTGCTCCACTGAATAAGCACATCAAACTTGAATTAATATCCTAAAAATATTAAAGCAAGGTTTAAGAACACATAATTAAGAACAAGAACAAGTATTTATCATGTAATTCAGATAATTAAATAATAAAATTCATCATAGGTTTCATCCTCCCTAGGTATTTAGGGAGTTTAGTTCATGACGTAAAAGGAAAACATCTCAGAATCAAGAAAACAACAAAACATAAAGAACCCAAAAACTTCTAAGGAACTTGATGGAGATCTTCAATCTTGGAGTGAATCTACTTTCGAGATGATTCTGACGGCTTCCTTCGAGTAATTTATTCGTTCTACTCTGCGTGTCCTTTAGGTCTTCTTCTGGTGTGTATTTATAAACTTTAGACAGCCCAGAAACCCTAAAAATTAGCTTTTTCTGCGTGAAAATGAAGCAGGGTGTAACAGGGACACGGGCGTGTGATCAACCCGTGTGAGAAGGCCCAAGCCGTGTGCAAGTTTGCATGGCTCTCGATCGACACGGGCTCGCACATGGGCGTGTGACCAGCCCGTGTGGTTCACACGGGCATGTGCTCAGCCCGTGTCGTACGGACTTGGCCGTGTGTGTAACACCCCAAACCCGGCCTAGAAGTTAGGCCCAAATCTGGCGTGTCACATTGAAGTGTCTTTTTGAAAACTACGCGTTCATTGAAAACCCTTCTTACAATTTAAAACTTTCTACCTTTAAAACCTCAGATTTCATTTGCTTAGTTTCAAAACATGGTTTATTAAAAGTCATTCTCTTGTAAAACATTATTATCTTTAAAACCTTACTTGTTGCAAACTTAATTTAAAACAGTTGCGGAAGCATGATATTTTGAAAAACAATAGTTAATTTGGAAAACCATGTTCTACTTCTAGCAATTATAAAACCATAACAAAAAAACCCACAACTTCACTTACAAGGCCTTATTACAAAAATTAAAACCCAAACTAGATTCTCAAAAATATAGTCCAAAGTATAAAGAAACTGTAGACGTGTGGCCATATCCGAGTCCCTTACAGCACCGATCCTCCTAAAGTTGGGGATTACCTGCACAGTTAAAAACGGGGTGAGTTTACGAAAACTCAGTGTGTAATCCCCTGTTACGGTAATGGTCTGGGCCCAAGCCCTATTCGGTAACAATCTGGGCCTAAGCCCTATTCGGTAACAATCTGGGCCTAAGCCCTAAATCATATCAATGCAAAACATGCATGTACCCCAACCCTGTCCAGCCAACTCTCCACCCGTACCAACCATCTCTCCATGTGGGGACCACGTCGACCCACCCAGCCAATCTATCCAATAATACAGCCTAGCTGCTAGTATTTATACGGCTTTAAGCCTTCAATAACGGTCTCATAATTGGCACATAGCCATCGGTAACTGTAATAAGATCGACACATAGCCATCAGCTACGGTAATATAACCGGCACACAGCCACGGGTAAATATGATCGACACAAAGTCATCGGTATATATGTTAGGCACATAGCCACGGGTAAATACGATTGGCACAAAGCCATAATCAAGATGGCACAGAGCCATATTTAGGTTGGCACAGAGCCATAATCGGATTACGCGACTTTAAGCCGTCCGTCGGTCCACAGTCGTCATGCGACCCGTGCGACCTTAACATATCAATACTGGATCCACAGTCGTCATGCTACCCGTGCGACCCTATCAGAACTTCCTCCGTATCAAAGTCCCAACCCCATGCAATATGTCGTGTATGTCATGCTCAATCATTACACGTGTATGCAAAATGGCCATGCTCAGAAACAGTCATTTACACACATATTGAAAACATATCAGCCATATAATCCTAGTCAAATCAGTTAAAACACAGTCATACTTTCACAGTTAGATAAATCATAGTCCTAATCAGTCAGTTACCTGCAAGGGCAAAATAGTCATTTTACCCTATAAGGGTATTTCGATAATCCTACCCTACAGAGGTATTTCAGTAATTCTACCCTACAAGGGTATTACGATAATTCTACCCTACAGGGGTATTTCGATAATTCTACCCTATAGGGGTATTTCGGTAATTTTACCCTACAGGGGTATTTCACAAATCAGGGGTATTTTGGTAATTTTACAAATCGGGGGTGTTCCGGTAATTTTGCAAATCAGGGGTACTTTGGTAATTTCGTAAACTGAGGGTATTTCGGTAGTTTTACAAATCGGGGGTATTTCGGTAATTTTACAAATCGAGGGTATTTCGATAATTTTGCAAATTAGGGGTACTTTGGTAATTTAGCAAACCGAGGGTATTTCGGTAATTGTACAAATTGGGGGTACTTCGGTAATTTTACAAGTCGAGGGTGTTTCAGTAATTTTGTAAACCAAGGGTATTCTAAATAGAGATAACGATGCGAATGGGCCTAGTGCCCATTCTCGGCCCAAATGGGCCCACACGCTCGTGTGGCCCATTTAGCCCAAATCTAGCCACAGATATGAGATTCACATAGTCCAATCCAATATCTACTACACAATTATACAATTTATTCATATGGGCCCACGGGCCCACTTGGCCCCTTTCGGCCCATCGTGGCCCAAACAACCTAAACCCATAAGAACACTCACGATGGCCTCAACTATCGCGTCAAAGCTCCCACACGTGCGCTCGCACGCTCGTGTGGCTACTATCGCCGTGTGACCGGCATTTCGGCATTTTGCCACTCTACAACTAGAGTAGTGCGAAATACACACCTGATAGGAATCTGAAGTTAATCCGCGCTCTGAACACTGTTCTGCGCAGAAGCCAACAATGATCGCACCCTTGGCCCCCAAGGGGTGTGTCGATCAACATCGGTCACCACCACCGCGACCCAACGGCATACAGATCAACGAATGATCCAACGCCTAACCCAAACGAGCACGCCACAAAGCGAAAGGGATAAGCCAAGAAAGGTATGCTTAGGGCCAGTTCTTCATTGCTTTTCAAAAGCACTTCTGGCTCCAAAAGCACTTTTGGAGGAAAAATTGTGCAGAACAAGCTGCTTTTGGCTGGAATTTTTGGCTTTTCAGAAGTGCTTTTGAAAAGCACTTCTAAAAAGGAGAAGATAAAATTTTTAGCTTTTCCTCTCCCAAAAGCACTTTTAGTGCTTAATTACTTTTTCACCCCTCTAATAACATAGTACTTTCCCTTTTTTTTCGTGGTGCTTAATTACAAATGTGTTAAAATCATTAATTAAAAATAAAAAATATTTTTTAAAATATTAATTACAAATATTTAATGGTTATATTTAAATATTTAAAATGTAGTTTATATATTCTAATTAAATTTTATAAGTAATTAATATTTATTACTTAAAAATATTTAAAATTTATATTTCATATATTAAAATATTAACAAGTTATAGTAATTTTTTTATATTCTTACTAAAATATAATAATATTAACTAATTTAAATTTTATTTAAATGTATATTTGTTACTTGATAATAACATGTCTAAAATAGACATTTTATTTCTCAAAAGCACTTTTTGACAGCAATGCTAAACAATCAAATTTTAAAGCAAACTTTTTAAAAGCACTTCTCAAAAGCACTTTTCCACAGCACTTTTCAAAAGTACTTTTCAAAAGCATTGCCAAACTAACCCTTACTCTCCTCATGGTTTGCTCTATTTAAAGCCAGCTTCTTGCCTATCCTCATGCTAGCTTCCCGATGTGGTATCCCACCTTCAGCAGAGTTTAAATCCAACACAAACTCTGGCCGTCCGATCCGCAAAATAAACACTCCCTTGCTTGACATGAGATTCGAACCCTTGACCTCTCCTATGCTCCAGACGCTACATGCCACCACAACACAAGCTCCTTTTGTGACTTAGAACATGCGCAACTAAATATAAGCCTATGGGCCAAAGTCTAAGTTCATTTAAAAGAAAAACAAAATGAATTGCAAGCGCCAAGACTTGAACCTTGGACCCCTTGCTTCCTCTATGGCGTCACTTCCTTGTCTCCCCTGTGGTGCCATTTGCCACTAGACCACAACCCCTTTTGTGTCTTTTTTTCCCCCACAATTTATTCTTAAAGCCTACTTACTTACCCCAGGGCTTTATTCACCTAAAACCAAAATTTTTCCTAAAGCCCAGGTTTAAACCCGGGTCTTCATGGAAGCCCTCTAACCTTCCAAAATCACTAACCTAATAGGTCCAACTTGCACTAGTGCCGTTCTCTTATTCCCAAAAATTTTAAACGCTCCCATTCCCAAGGCCCAATGGGCCCAATTCCACTAGGCCCAAATTTGGGGCGTTACAGTGTGGATCCTTAAGATGGCCCATTTTATCTGATTTTGGCCCGTTTTCTGTTCCTTTCGCTTCCCTATGCTCTCCTAAGTATAGAAACATGAATATAAAGGATTTAGGAGCATCGAATTCACAAAATTGTATAATAAAACATCCAAAAACACGCTAAGCATGGGATTAAAATGTGTTACTTTTATGGTTTATCAAATATCCACACACTTAAGCGTTTGCTTGTCCTCAAGCAAAATCTTTAACTCACAATTAAAATTAAACTTCCTCAATTCATAATTCTCATCAATAATGTCTTATCATAATTCACAAATAATCACACATTGATAATTTAACTAAAAGGGCATTAAAGATTCAAACAATCCAAGTCACACATTTTTATAGCAAAAAAACATAGGTGTTTCCCCTTATCTAAATAATTACCTTTAATTTAAGACCGACAAGATTCAACATCCTCACTAAAGATTCACTCAAATCACTCAAAGTGTTTAAGGGTCAAAATTTAAGCACTCAAAAGTCAAACATGAAAAGTTATTACCAATGGCTTGCATGAAAATCAAATCTCCACCACTATAAAATGAGATGATACACAAATCAAAAGGTCTTTAAAGGGTTGTAATGGGGTTTGAGTTAAATGTGTGGATAAAGGCTGAAATAGAGGGTTAGAATCGAGATCGATTTGACAATTTACCTAACTAGAAAAATAAACTAATACTGAATAATTACATCAATTGAAAACTCTTCAACACGAGCTTCTTCTCAAAATGTGGAATTAATTACTTAAGCTCAAACTTAAAGGACTAGTAGATATCAACATAAATGAATATATATTTCCACTTCTTCTCTCTCTTTGTTTTAAAGAACAAGAACAGAGAATTTAATAACTGAAACAAAAAAAACATAGTCAGGCAACTAACCAAATCAAATCTCGACAAAAAGGGAGTCAATAAAATGGGAATAACGAATCAAAAATAAGTTTTTGGTTAATATTAATGGTTGAGTCAAGAAAAGGTTTATTAGGCTCAAAAGGGTTCACTAGGGGTTAATTATGAAGATAGGCTTTTGATCGTTGTATTTCAGAGTTTTAAATTTATAATGATCGATCCTGGAACTAACTATAACAACGATTGAGGCAAGTGCACCTATCAAACAGTAGTATAGCTTAGGCAAGACCAGATTGTCGAACCCAAAGGAACTAAAAGTACTAATACTAACTTTCTTTCTATTATTTAGCCTAAAATAAGTGAATCCAAATTAACTAATTACTAAGCTAAAGATGCAAAGACAAAAAGAATGAATTGGGGATATACTTGGGAAAAACTCAGTTGATTAAGATGATACCCTTAGGAAGAATCCATCTAGACTTCACTTGTTATCTAACACCGAACGCACGATTTATTCACTTGACTTGATCCGTAGGACTCCTAATTTATATTAAACCCTCTCTCGAGGCGAATAACGTCTAACCCTAGGTTGATTAATTGAAATCTCTTTCTAATTAAAACCCCTAGAATAGCAGTAAATCGATCTATGGGCTCCCATATTAGGTTTCACCCTAATCCGGAAAATCTCGTCACCCTAACTCTAGGCGCGGGATCAACTCCGCTTAATTATGCTAGATCTACTCTTAAGCAGGGACTTTTGCTCCACCACCTAAGCACATTCAACTTGAATTAATATCCGTAAAATATCAACACAATAATTAAGCACACATAATCAAGAACAAATCAAGTATTTATCATATAGTTCAGAAAACAATAACAAGATTCATCTAGGTTTCATCCCCCTTCAGGTATCTGAAGGGTTTAGTTCATAATAATAAAGAAAAACATCTCAGAAGAAAACATAAAACAAAACATAAGAAATCCCTAAAACTCCCTGAAGGAATTGAAAGAGAGATCCTCCGTCTCGAGTAGAATTTCGGCTTCTGGAGATGGATCAACTGGCTATCCCTTGAGAGTTTCCCACAAATCTGACCTTTTCGGCTCGGCTCCTTGGCCTAGCTAACCGCCTCTTTTTAGGTTATACTTAGGGTCTTTATATTGGCTTTTGAAATAGGTTTCTTTGCCCCTAAGTATCCTTTTTCGAGTGAAATTACTCTCCTCCACGGCAGGGGCACGGCCATGGCACACACCCGTGTGAATCGTGGCCAGGCCGTGTTGGACTCCGTTAGTGAGGCACGGCCATATAGATCGACTTCAGGCCGTGTTCTAGTATATTGAGGAGGCACGGCCATGTGGGCTTTAGTCCAGGCCGTGTCGATTTCTTCTTTGGCCCATTTTGGTCCGTTTTGAGCCCGTTTCTCGTTCTTTTTATTCTTGGGTGCTTTCCTGAGTATAAGACATGAAAAGAAAGGATTAAGAGCACCTTTTTACATAAATCAAGGGATAAATCATCCAAAAGTATGCTAAATGTGGGATTAAAATATGTTACTATTTCGGTTTATCAAATACCCCCACACTTAAGCTTTTGCTTGTCCTCAAGCAAAATTCTCAACTTACAATTAAAACGAACTTTCTATAATTCATAATTCCTATCAACAATGTTTCATCATAATTCATAGATAATTTATACATGGATAGTTCAATTCAAAGAGTCCTAAGGATTCAAACAATCTAAGTTATAGATTTGTAGCTCGAAAATATAGACGTCTCCCCTTATCTAAACAATTTCCTTTAATTCAAAACCGACAAAGATTGACATCCTCACTAGAGATTCACTCAAATCACTCAAAGTGTTTAAGGTTCAGGAAAAAGCGCTCAAAAGTCGAACATGAAAAGTTAATCCCATAAGCTTGCCTGAAAATCAAATCTCCACCACTATAATATGAGATGATGCACAAATCAAAAGGTCTTTGTTAGGGTTGTAACGGGGCTAGGGTTAAGGTGTGGATAGAGACTGAATTAGAAGGTTAGAATCGAGATTGAATTGATAAATTACCTAACTAGAAACAATAAACTGAATAATTACATAATGGATTGAAACTTTAAACTAATAATACGAGCTTCTTCTTCAATAAATAGACTTTAACTGTAAAAGCTCGCCTTTCATCGTACTAATACTGAATATTTTTTTTATATAATACATCTATTCATATACTAAGATGAAATAATTAGGTAGCTTAATCAAATCAAATCTCGATATAAGGGAAGTCGAAAAAGAATGGTGATAACAAAACAAAGGGTTTTTGTAACATCCTGGATTTTTGGGCCTATGCGTTTAATGGGTGGATATGTTTAATGTGTTAATTTAAGTGTTAGGGGTCCAAATTGGGCTCAGGCTTAGGTAGAGGCCTTGATTAAAATTATCTGTTTGGGCATTATAGGGTTTAAAAGGTAGTATCTATGTTTAAAATACCAAAGTGGGCTTGTGGCCTAATCTTAGGAGGTGACGCCACACAAGGGAGTAAGGGGCCCAAATTTAAGTTTCATGGAGCCCAATTCTTTTAATTTAAGTTAGCTAAATTTTGGGCATTAGGATTAGGTGGAGTGGATGGCAACAAGGCTAAAATTTAGGGGTTTTAATGTTTAAAATATGTGGATAATAAGCGGATAAAGGCTATTATTTAGGAATTTATTTTATGTGGATAATAAGCGATAAAGGCTAAAATTTAGGGATTTTAATGATTAAAATATGTGGATAATATGCTGATAAAGGAGGGAGGAGTTAGAGATAATTAAGTCTCTTTTAGATGAGCTAGTAGATTAAGATAAATGAGAAAAGATAGGATTTATCTGCAAGGTTAGGTAAGTGCCGAAATTTCTATAAATAGGGGAATATCTCTTCAATTTCAAAGACTTGGGTTTTCTCTCATTCTTTTCTCTTCTTCTCTCGAGTAAAAGCCAAAACTCCTAAAGTTCCATCTTCTTCTTCATTCTCTGTAAAAGCCAAAATCTCTAAGCCTATTCCCTCATCTTCACTTTGATTCAAAAGCCAAAACTCTTTCCATTCTTTTTCTTCCTAGCCAATCTCTTCATGTCTCTTCCTTGTTTTCTTTTTCTTCTTCTCTTTTCCCGTCGAAACCAAACTCTTCACTCAAGTATTTTAAAAGCCAAAGACATATCAGCCTTCTCTTGTTCATACTTTTTTTTCGGATTTTCCTAAAAGCCGAAATCCCTAGATCTCATCTCTTGTGATTGCCGAATTACTTCGTGGTGCCTACTTGTGCCAAATCAAGGGAAATTTAGTGGAGTCAATCGCATAGATCTCTAAGTTATAGAATCGTGTTACTTTCGGGATTTCAAGGTAAGGGATCTATTAGCTTTAACGTATAATTTGGGATTTATTAACCTTGGCCGATTGTTGAAGGGGCTAAATCTTTGTGTGTTTTTCCGGCTTTTGAGTAAGGCTTTACATTGAGGATAATAGATCCGGATAGCAAGGACATTGACTAAGAATATTGGATTTCGCGATATCAGGTGTGTAATACTTCCCCACCATCTAGATCTAATCATAAAATGCATGATCATAAGATTTATATGTTTTGATAATTGCCGACATCTCGATTTATTGATGAAAGCCCAAGGAGGGTAAAAGCGTTCACTAGGTTAGTAAGTAATCTGTTTATATGTTATAAGTAAAATGCTTGTATGTGATTGCATGGGTTGGGTTGATGAAAGGAGGAAGTTATACGTTATATGTGTAGCGCTTTCACCGTGATCCGATGTAGCGGCTAATACCGTGAATCGTTATACGAAGCCGGCCATTAAATGTTATACGGGCTTCGGCCATTATATGTTATAAGGGCTTCGGCCATCATATGTGGATGAGCAGCATGACTGCCATCATGGTGTGTAGCGGTGTGGGTCGATTGTAGAAATCCCCAATGGTGTGTACGGTTGGTACGGGGGCGTGTAGCGGATGGAAACCTAGGCAAACGGGTTGGGCCTTGCATATTATTTGTTATTTTTTTAAAATGGAATTATTAATCTGTTTTATGGGCCTAAGGCCAAAATCTAGTGGTGCATGAGGGTTGCACACTGAGTCTCGCGACTCACCCTATTAATTAACCTTTCAGGTGATACCTAGTGCTTCGGACCGGGCTGGAGAGGAACGCAAGGTGGCCATGCAAAAGACCAACTGGATCCAGCAAAAAGTCTCAAGTTAATACTTTATATTTTTAATTAATGGATTTTAAATCTCGTTGTAATAAGGCTATGGGCCACTAGTTTATGTTTTGTTTTATTTTGAGCTTTAATTACTTTTAGTTATTTAAATTCTTATTGAACTAATGTATCTATTTAAATTTGGGTTTTTAATTTATAAAGGCATATTTTATTTAAACGATCAACTATTAAATTTCTCTCGAATAAGAAGATAAACTTTAGAAAAATATTTTTTCTGAAAATACGACATGTTCTTCCAAAATTTTTAGTGACATACCAGATCCGGTCGTGGTGTTTGGGCCGGGTTTGGGGTGTTACAAATTGGTATCAGAGCCCGGTTCAAAACTCGGCTCTGAGGTTTTTGGGCTCAAAACATTTTCTAAAATGGGCTTTTGAAATATGGATGTCTTTAAGTAATAACAGATCTGTTAGCTCGGCATGGCACCTGCGTCTCCGGCCCAAGTCCGCCAGGTAAGTATTCTTAACCATTGTGTGATATAATATATGTGGGCTTGATGGGCTTTATGGGACGTAGATTAGTTAGATTAGAACTTGATGGACTTTAGGCCTAGCTGAAACAACTCTTAAAATCTCATAAGACTTAACTTCACTAAACAAACCCGTGAACGAGCCGCAAGACTAGGGTGTGGTAACAGGCATACGCATGTCTAGGATTGGATCCGAAAGAGCCTGGTATTTAAGCAGTCCTAGTGACTCACCTCCTATTCGCTGAAGTCCTACCTGGTGCGTAGTGACTGTTCACCTTAGCCAAGTTAGGGTGTGGCAATGGGCATACGCATGTCTAGGAGTGGATTCAGGGAGAGCTTGGTACTTAAGCAGTCCTAACGACTCACCTCATCTTCACTAGAATCCTACCTGGTGCGTGGTGACTATTCACCCTAGTTACGAGGACTTGTTGATGGGCTAAACCCTATGATTAAAACCCGAAAGGGACCAACCACCCTATTTTTTTTTGAAAAAAAGAAAAAAAAATTCCCAAGTTTTGCAAAAATTTCAAATGCATTTGATTTGTGAAAACTTCCAACTAACCATGATTTTGTAAAATACCTGTGTTTTGAAAATTTACCCGAAAATCTTACGTTTACAAGAATAACCGGACCATGAAACTGGATTTTTCCAAAAGTACCCTTGTTTGAAAAAAAAAGAAAAAAACAACAACAACATCAAAGTTTGAAAAAATTTTACCAAACTACCCTTGTTTTGTAAAATGACCGAAATACCCCCGAATTTCAAAATTACCGAAATACCCACGGATTTCAAAATTTTTGGAATACCCCCGGAATTGAAAAATTACCAAAATGCCCTCACTTCACAAAATCACCAATGACCTTATTTTGGAAAATTACGAAAATACCCCTGTAGTACAAAATTACGAAAATACCCATGGGTAGTAGAAACAACAACAACAGCAACAACAACAAAACTTTTCTGTAATGAACGCGAGTTCATGAATGTTGATGATTTAATGAATGAACTTGAGACTGTATTGTGTATGAATTCGAAAGAACCACTCTTAAAACTATTGTTCATAAAACTGTTCGTGGATAATCAGTGGAAGAAAACTAATAATTCATAAAATTTTTAATCCGATAAACGCGAACCGATAGCATGAGTACAAGGGGACGAGGACGCTTTAGATGCGAATACCGGTGCGTACCCTACCATAGTATACTAAGTGTTTATTTTGACTTTAGAATTAGAGTGCGCAGCGAAAGCATAGTGGTGAGACTTGGGTAGTACGATTAATAGTTAGTTGGAAATTTCGAGGACGAAATTTCTTTAAGAGGTAGAAACTGTAACATCCTGAATTTTTGGGCCTATGCGTTTAATGGGTGGATATGTTTAATGTGTTAATTTAAGTGTTAGGGGTCCAAATTGGGCTCAGGCTTAGGTAGAGGCCTTGATTAAAATTATCTGTTTGGGCATTATAGGGTTTAAAAGGTAGTATCTATGTTTAAAATACCAAAGTGGGCTTGTGGCCCAATCTTAGGAGGTGACGCCACACAAGGGAGTAAGGGGCCCAAATTTAAGTTTCATGGAGCCCAATTCTTTTAATTTAAGTTAGCTAAATTTTGGGCATTAGGATTAGGTGGAGTGGATGGCAACAAGGCTAAAATTTAGGGGTTTTAAATATGTGGATAATAAGCAGATAAAAGCTATTATTTAGGAATTTATTTTATGTGGATAATAAGTAGATAAAGGCTAAAATTTAGGGATTTTAATGATTAAAATATGTGGATAATATGCTGATAAAGGAGGGAGGAGTTAGAGATAATTAAGTCTCTTTTAGATGAGCTAGTAGATTAAGATAAATGAGAAAAGATAGGATTTATCTGCAAGGTTAGGTAAGTGCCGAAATTTCTATAAATAGGGGGAATATCTCTTCAATTTCAGCATTTGGGTTTTTCTCTCATTCTTTTCTCTTCTTCTCTGAGTAAAAGCCAAAAACTCCTAAAGTTCCATCTTCTTCTTCATTCTCTGTAAAAAGCCAAATCTCTAAGCCTATTCCCTCATCTTCACTTTGATTCAAAAGCCAAAACTCTTTCCATTCTTTTTCTTCCTAGCCAAAATCTTCATGTCTCTTCCTTGTTTTCTTTTCTTCTTCTCTTTTCTATCGTAAACCGAAACTCTTCACTCAAGTATTTTAAAAGCCAAAGACACATCAGCCTTCTCTTGTTCATACTTTTCTCGATTTTCCTAAAAGCCAAAATCCCTAGATCTCATCTCCCGTGATTGCCGAATTACTTCGTGGTGCCTACTTGTGCCGAAATCAAGGGAACTTTAGTGGAGTCAATCACATAGATCTCTAAGTTATAGAATCGTGTTACTTTCGGGATTTCAAGGTAAGGGATCTATTAGTTTTAACGTATAATTTGGGATTTATTAACCTTGGCCGATTGTTGAAGGGCTAAATCTTTGTGTGTTTTTCCGGCTTTTGAGCAAGGCTTTACATTGAGGATAATAGATCCGGATAGCAAGGACATCGACTAAGAATATTGGATTTCGCGATATCAGGTGTGTAATACTTCCCCACCATCTAGATCTAATCATAAAATGCATGATCATAAGATTTATATGTTTTGACAATTGCCGACATCTCGATTTATTGATGAAAGCCCAAGGAGGGTAAAAGCGGTTCACCAGGTTAGTAAGTAATCTGTTTAGATGTTATAAGTAAAATGCTTGTATGTGATTGCATGGGTTGGGTTGATGAAAGGAGGAAGTTATACGTTATATGTGTAGCGGTTTCACCGTGATCTGATGTAGCGGCTAATGCCGTGAATCGTTATCTGAGCCGGCCATTAAATGTTATACGAAGCTTCACCATTATATGTTATAAGGGCTTCGCCATCATATGTGGATGAGCAGCATGACTGCCATCATGGTGTGTAGCGGTGTGGGTCGATTGTAGAAATCCCCAATAGTGTGTACGGTTGGTACAGGGGCATATAGCGGATGGAAACCTAGGCAAACGGGTTGGGCCTTGCATATTATTTGTTATTTCTTTTTTTTAAATGGAATTATTAATCTGTTTTATGGGCCTAAGGCCAAAATCTAGTGGTGCATGAGGGTTGCACACTGAGTCTCGCGACTCACCCTATTAATTAACCTTTCAGTGATACCTAGTGCTTCGGACCAGGCCGAGAGAGGAACGCAAGGTGGCCATGCAAAAGACCAACTGGATCCAAAGCAAAAGTCTCAAGTTAATACTTTATATTTTTAATTAATGGATTTTAAATCTCGTTGTAATAAGGTTATGGGCCACTAGTTTATGTTTTGTTTTATTTTGAGCTTTAATTACTTTTAGTTATTTAAATTCTTATTGAACTAATGTATCTATTTAAATTTGGGTTTTTAATTTATAAAGGCATATTTTATTTAAACGATCAACTATTAAATTTCTCTCGAATAAGAAGATAAACTTTAGAAAAATATTTTTTCTGAAAATACGACATGTTCTTCCAAAATTTTTAGTGACATACCAGATCCGGTCGTGGTGTTTGGGCCGGGTTTGGGGTGTTACAGTTTTGGGTTAATATTAGTGGTTATGTCAATAAAAAGGGTTGTTAGGATTAAAAGGGGTTCACTAGGGGTTAATTGTGAAGGTAGGCTTTTAATGGAGTTAGTGGGTTAAAACCTAGGTGCCTTAATCATCTCTGTATATCAAATCATAGGTGTGGTCTCGATATGTATAAACGAGGCAAGTTCTAGAATAATAAATCAATGTTGACATACTCATAATCAATAAAGTGAGCATGAAAAAGAACATATGCTCTATAAGGCTCAAAAAATCACAAAATTATGGGTATTTTTGACATCAACCTCGTAAATTTCAAACTTCAAAGTAATATTTAAATTCAGTTCGACAACCTAGCAAATTTTAATTGAAAAAAATGGACTTATCATGCTTGATTCTTTAGTATCTTAAAATTTAATTATCAATGCACAATTATTAATGACTTAATCTAAAACATATCAATAAAAATCATAAATCATGGAAATTTCATCCTAATGATAATATGAGAAATTTACTTTAAGACAAGGCATAATTCAGGGATTTGAGAACAATGCAAAAAGTTTGGCACCTAATTTCAGGAATTTGAGAATAATGAAAAAAAAAAGTTAGACACCTTTTTAGGTTGTTCACCCCCCCACACTTAATATGTACATTGCCCTCAATGTACAAAGATAGATAATAGCAAAATAAAATCATACGATAGGGAGAGAGGTGAAACTTCCTGAATTTTGGATGAAGTCAATGAAAAGAAACCGGATAGGATTGGAGGTGAACGTGGGGAAGCGTCTCGAACCGTTTGAACTTGAATACTCAAAGTAGCCGGTCTGATTTTATTGTATCCTAATCTAAATCTAAATGGCATGAAGAATAAGAGGAAAATAATAAAGAAAATAAAAATAAAAATAAATATAAATATAAAAATAAAAGTAAATAATGGAAAATAAAAATAAGAATAAAAGTAAATAATGGAAAATGAAAGAAGAAAGACAACTGAACAAGAAAAAGGAAGAAGGGGGGTCTAAATAGAGATTATGGATCTGGTGGTTGCCCCCGCCCTTGTACCTTCCTGTGATGGCCACACGGCCACGGCCACGGCCGTGTGTAAGGCCGTGTGGTCTGGAAATCTGCACTTTGGTTAGTTTAAAAAAAGGAAATATAAAAGTAAAAGAAGAATTAAAAATGTAAAAATTGATGGGGTTAGTGCTCGGGTTGCCTCCCGAGAAGCGCTCGTTTATAGTCTTAAGCTAGACTTTACCTCTCATTCATATGGTCATGGTGGTTTGAGGAGGTGAAAATCCTTTATCATGCGATCAATTCGGTTGTGGATATAAAGTTTAAGTCGAGTAGTGTTTACCTTAGAAGTGCTAAATTTAGGATTAGTTACCTGGACTGTTCCATCTGGGAAGATTTTGAGTACCTGATCTCCTATCTTAAGCTGGGTTGTCCCATCGTTAAGTTTCTCGTAGAGTTGCCTCATTTTTGCTTCGTGTATTTCTTTGAAGTGTATCTTCCACTCGTCTAGTTCATTGATCCGAAGCTTTCGTTCCTTATGAATTTCTTCTTTATTGACACGAGGTCTAGGATCTGGCATCTCAACCTTACCTTCACTTACCACAGGCTCTTGCCTTGGGTCAGATTCCACTAACCTTTCACTGTCATGAGCTGTTACGGCTTGAATTTGCTCTTTTGGGTTAGTTTCAATGTTGCTTGGCAAGCTTTCTTGTAGTTGTTCTGAGATTATCTTTACAAGTTCTCCAACTGTGTTAGTAAGTTGTCCAACTGTCTTAGTAAGTTCCCCAACTTGGCTCTCGATCCCTTTGATTGATGGCTGTTGATTCTTAAGGGTGGTCTCAGTGTCTTGGAGACGGTTATCTGTAGCTGCCATGAATTTTGTCAAGATCTCCTCAAGGTTCGACTCCTCTTCCCCGTTGGTGAGGTGGTTGTTGAAAATTTGGAGGAAGTTCCGGTCTTTGGCTACTTTGATCATCCCACGAGAAATTGGGATGGTACCTCCAACCTGCATTATAAGTGTTATCATAAAAATTATTTTGAGGTCTAGCATAGTTACCTATATAGTTGACTTGTTCGCTTTCCATGCCATGTCCGTAGGGTGGGTACTCAGGATTCGCCACGCCTACACTTGTTTCACACTGCATAACTGGATGTGCCTGCGAGGAACCGTATAGACCATCAAATTTTTTATGTAACATCTCTAACTGGGTTGATAGCCTGGTTACTGGGTCGAGGTTGTAGATATCGGCTGCTTTTGTTGGCTTTGTCTCATAACTTGCCACTGGTAGTTATTCAGTGCCATCTCCTCTATCTGCCAAAATCAAATAAAAGAAAATTTAGCAAAGTAAAAAAAAAATAATAATAATAATGGCTAAAGTAATAAAAATAGAGATTTCTTAATATTTTAGTTCCTTGGCAACGACGCCAAAAACTTGATCGTTGTATTTCAGAGTTTTAAATTTATAATGATCGATCTTGGAACTAACTATAACAACGATTGAGGCAAGTGCACCTATCGAACAGTAGTATAGCTTAGGCAAGACCGGATTGTCGAACCCAAAGGAACTAAAAGTACTAATACTAACTTTCTTTCTATTATTTAGCCTACAATAAGTGAATCTAAATTAACTAATTATTAAGATAAAGACGCAAATAAAAAAAGAATGAATTAGGGAAATACTTGGGAAAAACTCAGTTGATTAAGACGATACCCTTAGGAAGAATCCATCTAGACTTCACTTGTTATCTAACACTGAACCAGACGATTTATTCACTTGACTTGATCCGTAGGACTCCCTAATTTATATTAAACCCTCTCTCGAGGCAAATAATGTCTAACCCTAGGTTGATTAATTGAAATCTCTTTCTAATTAAAACCCCTAGAATAGCAGTAAATCGATCTATGGACTCCCATATTAGGTTTCACCCTAATCCGGCAAAATCTCGTCACCCTATCTCTAGGCGCACGATCAACTCCGCTTAATTATGCTAGATCTACTCTTAAGCAGGGACTTTTGCTCCACCACCTAAGCACATTCAACTTGAATTAATATCCTCGAAATATCAACACAAGAATTAAGCACACATAATCAAGAACAAATCAAGTATTTATCATATAGTTCAGAAAACAATAACAAGATTCATCTAGGTTTCATCCCCCTTCAGGTATCTGAAGGGTTTAGTTCATAATAATAAATAAAAACATCTCAAAAGAAAAGATAAAACAAAACATAAGAAATCCCTAAAACTCCCTGAAGGAATTGAAGGAGAGATCCTCCGTCTCGAGTAGAATTCCGGCTTCTGGAGATGGATCAACTGGCTATCCCTTGAGAGTTCCCACAAATCTGACCTTTTCGGCTTGGCTCCTTGGCCTAGCTAACCGCCTCTTTTTAGGTTATACTTAGGGTCTTTATATAGGCTTTTGAAATAGGTTTCTTTGCCCCTAAGTATCCTTTTCCGAGTGAAATTACTCTCCTCCACGGCAGGGGCACGGCCATGGCACACGCCCGTGTGAATCGTGGCCAGGCCGTGTTGAACTCCGTTAGTGAGGCACGGCCATGTAGATCGACTTCAGGCCGTGTTCTAGTATATTGAGGAGGCACGATAGTGTGGGCTTTAGTCCAGGCCGTGTCGACTTCTTCTTTGGCCCATTTTGGTCCGTTTTGAGCCCGTTTCTCGTTCTTTTTATTCTTGGGTGCTTTCCTGAGTATAAGACATGAAAAAAAAGGATTGAGAGCACCTTTTTACATAAATAAAGGGATAAATCATCCAAAATTATGCTAAATGTGGGATTAAAATATGTTACTATTTCGGTTTATCAGCTTTTAAATGAAATAAGTGGGTTAAAACCTAGGTGCCTTTATCATCTCAGTATATCAAATCAAAGGTGTGGTCTCGACATGCATAATCGAAGCAAGTTCTCGAATAACAAATCAATATTGACACACTCATAACCAATAATAAAGTGAGCAAGAAAAGTGTATGCTCGAAAAGGCTCAAAATCTCACAAAAATTATGGTTTTTGATGTCAATCTTGCAAATTTCAAACTTCAAGGTAATATTTAAATTTAGGGAAAACAACCTAACAAGTTTTTAATTCTGAAAATAGACTTCTCATGCTTGATTCTCTAATGTCTTAAAGTTTAAATAATCAATGCACAATTACCTATGACTTAATCCAAAACATATCAATAAAAATCATAAATCAATAAAAATTTCATTCTAATAGTAATATGAGAAAATTACTTAAGAACACGACATAATTCAGGGATTTTCTAATAATGATATAATTAACCTCCCCACACTTAAGATGTACATTGTCCTCAATGTACCAAAATAGATAATAACAATATAATGAGAATATCATAAGAGAGGGAGAGAAGTGAAACTTCCTGAATTTTGGATGAAATTCGTGGAATAGTGAAAGCGAAATTGTGGATATAGCAAAGTGAAGTGCATGATTCTGAGCAACTATTAAGAAAATAAACACAACTGTGGAAGAAGATTAAGGGATTACTCGATTAGGAACAATCATAAAAATTAAAATAGAATTCAAAATATAAAATACAAGTCTTTGAAAATATGATAAAAAAACATAAAGGAAAATAGACTAAAAAAATAAAAAGAAAAAGAAAAAGAAAATTAAAAATAAATATAAAGATAAAAAGAAAATAAATGGACTCAAAGGTCCTCATCGTCAGACGCGTCGCGAGTCGGCGGTGCCGTAGGTGAAATATGGAGATGGTTGCAGATCTGTTGTAATGTAGCCTCGAGACTGTCTTCCTGTTCTGAAAGCACTGCTGCTCGAAGCGAGTGAGACGCTCAGATATGTCTGTCAAAATAGGAGCAAAAGAAGGATGTCGGTAACTCAGAGGTGGAGGGTGAGGTGGATCCTTGTGAGGGAGAGGAACATTCTCAGTGATGTCCTCGGGATCATCCTGATCATCAGGACGAGACAATCGGTACTGGGAAGGATCGAATCCACGACGCCGCTCGATCATCCTCATGTGGAGCATGCTCGAGATGCCTTAAGGGGACATCTGACCAACAAGCGTAAGTGTGGAGGACTGCTCTGGTGTGTCGAGGACACCGAAGTGTCGAGCGAGGCGAGTCACGTAAGGGCCTAAGTAGATGAGGCCCTTCCTGTGGCGGTCAGTCTGATGGCGGAAGGATAAAGCAATGAAGTATGCCAAGTCGATAATATGGCCGTGGGCCATGCTCCATAAGTAGTAGGCATCGTGTGTGCTCACGACTCTAGTGCTCTCTTTCCGTCCTGTCAAAGTGTGAGCTAAGATGGCATGAATATACCGTAGGGCTGGAGAGAGAGAAGTCGCCTTCGAGCGACTAGCGTCATAGGTCGTCAGGCCACCCGTGAGGTCAGTCCAACAATGCGAGGGCGAGTGATGGATATGGCGGTGGAGCTGAAGAAAGTCCTCGGCGCTCATGAACTCCTCTGTGTATAGTCCCAAAGCAGCACCGAATTTTGGGACGCTCATGTGACGCACCAAACCTCCAAGGCGAAAGATGATGGTGCCTGGCTCGTCATGGACTGACATGACGCTCTGAAGGTGAAACGTCAAGCAAAACTCCAAAGTAACCTCCATATACGTGGGCTCGACGATACTGAAGAAACGGTCCCATGGGGCTATGATGATGAAGGCGCGAACCTCATCAGCGAGGTGGACCTGCTCCAACGCGGCCCAGTCAATGCATCAGCCCAATCCTAGGGGCCGTACGTGAAGGAGCTGAAATAAGTCCTCCGGTGGGTTCGCAGAAAATCTGAGATAAGGATGGCAAACTTCAGCAGAGGCACTGGAGGAGGTCGCGCCATGACCCTTCCGCTTTTTTGAAGCGGGGACGGCGACCTTAGTCTTGCCATGAGTATTCGTCATAATGAATATGTAATAAAGCAATCAAATAAATGAATGAATCAATGTATAGATGCATGCGAATAAGAAAGAAAAATCTAAGTGAAGTTCAATCAATTGGACTAAGAGAATTGACTTGGAACTATAATAAAACTAATAATCAGAAAGGTACTATCAAACAAAAACCTAGTAAAATAAATAAAACTAATAATGATCAATAATAAAAATGAAGAAGCAAGACTAGCAAGAATAAAAATAAAAATAAAATCAAATAAAACAAACTAAATGCATAATATTATTGCATGAAAAACCAAATTACATCCAATCAAATCAAAAAGAAAAAATGTCCACAACTTAAGAAGAAACACAAATCCAACAGTAAAGGAATTAAATAAAATAAATAAATAAATAAATAAAATCAGTAAAACTAATCAAAATGAAATGATTATAATAAAGAAATAAAGAAATAATAAGATAATAATAATAATAAAAGTAAAAGACAAGGGTGAAGAAGAGATAACCGACGGCAGCGATGGTGGGGGTCGGGAGCGCGACAGGCGACAGTTCAGTGGTGGCTGGTGTGGGCGTGGGGTGGTGGTTGGGTGGTGTTTGGGCGGCGGTTTTGAAGAGAAAAAGAAGGAGAAAGGGGGAAAGAAGAAGAGAGAAAAGGGGAAGAAAAGGGAAGAGGGGGTTTCGGTTTGGGGAAGAAGGGAAAAGAAGGAATGAGGGGAGGGGGTCGATGGTGGCCGGGAGGTGGGGCAGAGCTGGGGTGGGAGGCAGCGGCTAGGGTTTGGGGGGGTTTGTTAAAAAGAAAGGAGAAGAAAAGAAAAAGAAAAAGGGGTTTAAATAGGTGACACGGTCGTGTAACGACCCGTGTTGGGCCACACGGCCGTGTCACACGCCCGTGTGGTCTATCCCCAGCCCGTGTTCGTCGCAAAATTTAAAAGCCCAGGATCCACACGGCCAAGGACACGCCCGTGTGTCCAGGCCGTGTGGTCCACACGGCCGCGTCGCACGGTCGTGGGCGAAGTCCTTCGCTTCTCCCACGCCCGTGTGGAATTTGACACGCCCGTGTGACCTCACACACTACCGTGTGTAATGCCCTTGGAGCCCCCTGTCTTGTTTTGAATTTTGAAATTTGAAAAATTAGGCTCCAGGTTTCACACGGCCTAGGACACGCCCGTGTATCCAGGCTGTGTGGGTGACACGGTCATGTCCCCAGGCCGTGTAGCTCTCTGTCGATTTTTTTAAAATTTAAAAACTAAGTCCCAGGATCCACACGGCCAGGGACACGCCCGTGTGTCCAGGCCGTGTGGGTTTTAAAACACCATTTTTTTTAATTAATTAATTTCAAAAATAACATAAAATATAATTAGCAAATTAGGCATGTTAATGCTTGGGTTGCCTCCCGAGAAGCGCTTGTTTAGAGTCTAAGCTCGACTTACCTTATTTTCGCTCGGTTACGGCTGTTTACGGAGTCGAGACTTCTCTTTCTCGCTATCAATTCTATTATCAACATACGGTTTGAGTCGAGTAGTATTTACCTTAAAAGTGCTGAAATTAGAATGAGTTACCTCGACTGTCCCGTATGGGAAAACATTAAGTACCGTAAAAGGAGCCGCTCCGTTTGCATTAAGCTCTGAAGTGGTTATTCGAGGGTCGATTTCATCTAACAGTACCTGGTCCCCAACCCTGAAGTGGTTCGTTCCACCTTTTAGCTCGTCATGGAGTTGCTTCGGTTTTGCTTCGTGTATTCTCGGTTTCTCCTTGCCATGTGTCCTCCATTCGTCTAGTTCATCGATCTGAAGCCTTCGCTTCTCATGAGTCGTTCTGTGTTTATCACATAGAATAGAATGTGGCTCTATCACTTTCTTCCTAGGGATTTCCTGTAAAGAAGTTTGAGCCACAACGTTACTCACATTAACAGAACTCGTAAAATCATCTCGATCACTAGATATCCTAACAGGATCACAAGCTTGGAGTTTAATCATGTCATCACCTACACGAAGTATCAATTTAAATGTGCCAACATCAATGATAGTTCTAGCAGTTGCTAAAAAGGGTCGTCCTAAGATTAAAAGTGCGTAACTGTCCTCATCCATGTCTAGAACAACAAAGTCAACTGGGAATATAAATTTATCGATTTTTACAAGCACATCCTCAACAATACCCCTAGGAAATCTAATAGTTTTATCTGCTAGTTGAATGCTCATCCTATTTTGTTTAGGTTTCCCAAGACCTAGTTGTTTAAACATTTTATAGGGCATGACATTAATACTTGCCCCTAAATCAGCCAAGGCATTGTTAACATCTAAACTACCAATTAAACAAGGAATAGTAAAACTCCCTGGATCCTTTAATTTGTTGGGTAGTTTATTTTGTAAAATGGCTGAGCAGACTGCATTTAGCTCCACGTGCGATGCATCATCTAACTTCCGTTTGTTTTCCAAAAGCTCCTTTAAAAATTTAACTGAGTTGGGCATCTGCGAAAGAGCTTCAATAAACGGTAAGTTAATATGTAGCTTTTTTAAGAGTTTTAAGAAATTTACCAAATTGCTCATTGGTATGGTCTTTCTTCGTCGTGTTAGGATATGACACACGAGGTATATGCTCTTTACTCAGCGGTTTTTGTGCACTGTGGCTTACCTCAACCTTACCTTTACTTACCACAAGTTCTTACCTCGGTTCAGATTTAGATTCTACTAACCCTTCTTCGTCGCGCACGGTGATGGCATGGAGTTGCTCCTTTGGGTTAGGTTCGGTATTACTCAGTAAGCTACCTTGTGGTTGTTCTGAGATCAGTTTAGTAAGCTAACCTATTTGGTTCTCGAGCCTTTGAATTGACGCTTGCTGATTTTTGAATGTTGTTTCGATGTTTTGAAAGCGGGTTTCTGACACCGAGATGAATTTTGTTAGCATCTCCTCAAGGTTCGGCTTCTTCTCCTGTTTGTAGGATTGTTGTTGAAATCCTGGAGGGGGTTGTTGTCTTTGATTTCCCTGACCACCCCATGAGAAATTGGGATGGTTCTTCCAACCTGCATTGTAAGTGTTACTATAGGGATTATTCTGAGGTCCAGAATTGTTACCCATATAGTGAACTTGTTCATTCTCTGTGCTCGGGTTGTAGGATGGATATTCTGTGGTGTTTATCCCTCCTCCATTTGTGTCGCATTGCATCACCGGATGTACCTGCGTAGAAACACATAAACCATCAATCTTTTTGTTTAAAAGCTCTACCTGGTTTGATAACATGGTGACCGTGTCGAGGTTAAAGACACCAACGGCTTTTTTCGACTTTGTTCTCATGACTTGCCACTGATAGTTATTCAGTGACATCTCCTCTATAAACTCATAAGCCGCTTCAGGTGTTTTGTTATTTAGAGTTCCACCGGTGGCTGCTTCGATTAGTTGCCTAGTTCAGGGGTTCAAACCGTTGTAGAAGGTTTGAACCTGTAGCCATAAAGGTAACCCATGGTGAAGGCATCTTCTCAATAAGTCCTTATACCTCTCCCATGCATCATAAAGAGTTTCTAAATCCATCTGCACAAAAGAAGAGATATCATTCCTCAACTTTGCCGTTTTAGCCGACGGAAATTATTTTAATAAAAATTTCTCGGTCATCTGTTCCCAAGTAGTGATGGAACCTCATGGTAATGAGTTCAACCACTATTTAGATTTATTTCTTAAGGAAAAAGGAAACAACCGAATGCGAATGGCATCATCAAAAACGCCATTAATTTTGAAAGTGTCGCAAAATTCTAAAAAGTTGGCTAAATGAGTATTTGGATCCTCATCCTGTAAACCATCGAACTGAACACATTGTTGGATCATCTGTATAGTGTTCGGCTTTAGCTCGATGTTTTTTGCAGTAACAGCAAGCCTCACAATACTCGATTCAGCCCCAGTCAAATTAGGCTTAGCATAATCGTACATAGTACGAGGAGCAGGATTTGCGGCAACCACAGGAGGTAACAGATTATTATCAGCCATCTCCTTGGTACTATTGGTATCATCCTCTTGCTCTTCCTCTATATACTGTAGACTTCGCCTTATTTCTCTACGGTTTCTGCGAGCTGTACTTTCAATCTCACTGTCAAAAAGCAATGGTCCTGACAGGTTTCTTCTAGTCATAAACTAAAAATACCTGCCAAAAGCAAATAAAAGACAAGTTAGTAAATTAAAATAAAAACACAAATAAATTGCAATAAAAATAAAAATGGCTAAAGTAATAAAAATTAAGCGTTCCTAATATTTTAGTCCCCGGCGACGGCGCCAAAAACTTGATGGTCTCAAAACTAACTAATAATTCGACAAAGGCAAGCGCACCTATCAAATAGTAGTATAGCTATGGTGAGTCCAGAATATCGTATCCACGAGGACTAAAAGTACTAGTAATTACTATCTTTTTATTATTTAGCCTAATAATTAAAGGGGTGTTTTAATCTAAAATCTAACTAACTAACTATGAACGCGACAGAGAGTGAAGAAAGTAATCGAATAAACCAATGAATAAAGACAATACCCAAGGAAGAATCCACCTAGACTTCACTTATTATTCTAACACTGAATCAAACGATTTATTCACTTGCCTTGATCCGTAGCAATCCCTAAATTATGTTAATATCTCTTTCGAGACTAAAAACAACTGACTCTAGGTTGATTAATTGAAATCTCTTTCTAATTAAAACCCCTATCGTCGCATTAACTCGATCTATGGATTCCCTTATTAGATTTGACTCTAATCCGGCAGATTTATGTCGTCCTATTTCTAGGGTTGCAATCAACTCCGCTTAATTATGCTAGATCTACTCTTAAACATAGACTTTTGCTCCACTAAATAAGCACATCAAACTTGAATTAATATCCTGAAAATATTAAAGCAAGGGTTAAGAACACATAATTAAGAATAAGAACAAGTATTTATCATGTAATTCAGATAATTAAATAATAAGATTCATCATAGGTTTCATCCTTCCTAGGTATTTAGGAAGTTTAGTTCATGACGTAAAAGGAAAACATCTCAGAATCAAGAAAACAACAAAACATAAAGAACCCAAAAACTTCTAAGGAACTTGATGGGGATCTTCAATCTTGGAGTGAATCTGCTTCTGAGATGATTTCGACGGCTTCATTCGATTAATTTCTTCATTCTACTCTGCGTGTCCTTTAGGTCTTCTTCTGGTGTGTATTTATAAACTTTAGACAGCCCAGAAACCCTAAAAATTGGCTTTTTCCGCGTGAAAACGAAGCAGGGTGCGACAGGGACACGGGCGTGTGATCAACCCGTGTGAGAAGGCGCAGGCCGTGTGCAAGTTTGCATGGCTCTCGATCGACACGGGCTGGCACACGGGCGTGTGACCAGCCCGTGTGGTTCACACGGGCATGTAATCAGCCCGTGTGGTACGGGCTTGGCCGTGTGGATCCTTAAGATGGCCCGTTTTATCTGATTTTGGCCCGTTTTTCGTTCCTTTCGCTTCCCTATGCTCTCCTAAGTATAGAAACATGAATTTAAAGGATTTAGGAGCATCAAATTCAAAAAATTGTATAATAAAACATCCAAAAACACGCTAAGCATGGGATTAAAATGTGTTACTTTTATGGTTTATCAGTATTGTAATTATTTTACAGACCGAAACATACCCCAAAAACGTGTTAATGCCTGAATTTTTGTGAGATATTCAATAGTAGCCTTCCCAGGCTTTATATTTGGTATCTTGGCACCCATCTTATTCAGGTAATTTGCTATTTCCATTGGTAAGTAGGCCTCCATAAGAGTTTCCACATAAATAACATAAATAAGCAATGAGTACAAGAATAAACTAATAGGAGCCAAGATTGCACGATAACAAGCACATCATATTAACAAATTCAACAAGTGATTAATAGATTTTAATGTTTAGCCCGATGTATACAAATAAAAAATATATATAAGACAATGGATCAAAGCATAAAGTTCAACCCCTACTGCAAGTACCCAATGCCTCTTATTGAAAGTTAAACAGTCTATCTTTATGATTTTAAAAAATGATAATGAGCAAAATTAAGTATAATAGTAAAAAAAAGAATCATACACTACTTTTTATTGGCACAGATACCCTAGGAAGTAATAGTCAGAAGAAATAAATCATGGCAATAGAAACATTGGAATCTATAAATAACATTGCATACAAAGAGAATATAATACCAAAAATCTTAAAATTTGACATGTTGACATTGATGTTTTCCAATAATATAAAAAGAACAAAACACCAAAAATCTCAAAATTTGAGCAATTCACAACTGCAATCTAACTAACAGACTGTCTCATTCAAGCAGGCCAATGACTTGTCTTCCATAGTGTTGAAGAGGTTACAAGGTTAGATATTGCAGGTCTCAAGGAACAACTTGGGAGGATGGTTGTGCAAGTCTTGATGAGGCTACAAGTTGAGATGGTTTAGTTATTAAGGAAGTAGCAGAGGATGTTGGTGTTGAGGAGGCAACAAATTGGGGGAATGCTGGTACGTTTGATGAGGAGGCTACAGGCCTAGATTGAGGCCTATTTATCATCATTTGCCCTCGTCTCCCAAGCTGCCAAAAAAAGGATTTTTTCTAAGAAACATTTATAAATCAAACAAACCAATATAAAAAAGGTAACAAGTGAGTTTTGAGGGTTTAGGGCCATTTACATTAAGAATTTGCATTCCCATTATAGTGTTGGTGTAGATGCCTATGCCTTGCATTCTTGTTCTCCATGTTGTACCAAAGGGTTTACTCCCCATTCCTTTAGTTTGAAGCTGTGAGTGAGAAGTAGTTGATGTATTCATCCTTGAGGCACGAACTTTCCTTCTACTTGTTCGCTGAGGTACTTATACGAACAAATCAACAAAATAGTTTAATAAAAGTGAAAAATTAACAATTGCAGACTTTATATCATTCATTACCAGCATTGATGAAGGTAAATTTCAGTACAAAAAAAGTTGAAAGTTTTCAAAATGTAAGAAAATACCATTTAATCTATTGATGTCTGTAACACCTGGTTTCCAATTAACACGAAATTAAGAATAATTAAGGGATTAAATTGAAAGAAACCGTAAGCTGGAGGCCTATATTAGAAGAAACGGGAAAACTAGAAATCGAATTAGACATGGCTAAGATCCAACATTGGTTTAGTTAGAATGGAACCAGTCGATTCCTTAGTGGGAGACATTATAATTAGCAATTGACGGTTCTCATAAGGTTGGTGATAGCGTGAGAAAGGCTATAAATAGTTGGGAGATAGCTCCCAGGGATGATTTTTTTCCCGAACTTGTTTTTATTTCTCCCGTTCTTCAACTTTTTCGGTAGCTCGAAGAAAGAATAACATGGAAGATTCTTCATGGAGTAGACTTCATGAGGGATGGAGCTGGAAAAGTAGGAAAACCAGCAAGCTGGTAAGGTTCTTAACCCTTCTATGTACGTGAGATAAGCAAATATGGTTATGGACCTTCAAAACCATTTTAGGGGCTCTACATACTTATGAAAGTTTAAGCTTCTGAGATGTAGGGTAAGTTTAACCAGTGGGTTTTTGTAACACCTCACTCCCGACCTGACTGTCGAATCCGGGTGTGGAATGTCATAAATGGACCTATACTCAATAATTGCTAATTTAACTACTAATAAGCAGGCTATTAATAAAACCAATCTAATGATGAAATTTAAAATAATGGTTCATACATCTAAGGCCTTAAGCCATTAAGTGTTGGGTCCATCAACATTTGTGTACAAAGAAACTCTAAACATTTAGCTGAGGACTATCTATCCTAAAATTCAGATTTTAGGTATGCTATCTGGCTTCGTAGTCACTGATCCTAAGGCGAAGCCTCAAATGATACCCCTTTCCTAAGTGCATGACTTAATATATCAGTGATCCTTGATCTCTAGTCCGTCTGGCTTGGTCCCTCCTCGTAGTCTTCGATCATCCTCACAAGTCTTGCGAACATCAGTCAACTTCGTAAGTTCGAATGAACTCAATGAGTTCCTATACTTACCATAAATAACCTTATCACACAAGGGTAAACAACGTAAAATAAATTAAATATAAATACTCCATTCTTGCTCAAGGCGAGTGTTCTTTATCAAGATGGCAGACTCCACCCGATCCTTCGAGCTATCCGGCTCACTATAAAACCTTCCTTTGGTCAGACTCTCTACCAACCATATCCCAACTACTTCGCAAAATCAATGATTCCTATCATTTCTTCTTACCCTTTATTCATTTCACCTTCCCTTCTCTCAGGGTATTTGTTGACCTTAAACTGACTTGGCTGTTCGTTGGATTCCCATCATGAACCATTATGGTAGCTTTTCAACTATCCACCCAAGGATTTTTAAAGCATACTTTCCTAGTAGACTTGATTGTACCAGTTCCTAGCAGACTTTTTCTATCCAAACATTAGTCTCGAAAGACCCTTCGACATTTTCATATTGTGCTGACCTTCAGCATGACTCAACTCTCTAGTGAACCCGTCCTCATTCCACCTTACTGTTCGTAAAATGGGGATTACTTCCAGTAATTCGCCCTTCACACCAGCCCTTACTTGAATACTCTTCTGCCCTATAAGTGAATGGTGGTCTGACTTATTGAACTAATAGTTTATTTCCCCTGCAACTATACGAGCTTGCCATCACATTTGCTTGTTCCTCCCTATGGACTACTATTGCGACGATATACCTGCATTAGACTTTCCTTAAAGAGGAATAACCTTGATAGACATTTTTTCTCCTCTTATTTTCCCATACTTAGGTTAGCTCTTGTACAACCTATGTTTCTTTAATTCTTATTAGATCTTCGTCCGTGCCTTATTTGTTTTCACATCTATCCTTACCATTATCATCATCTTTGGTAGATTTCTATAGATCCGCTTGTCAAACTTACATTTTTCTTTACATTTCCTCCACCTGTGTGGTTTCTCTAACTTGGCATACTAGTAACATATCTTGCTCTTAATGTCCCTACAAACTATCGGTATTTATGTCTCGACAGACTTTGTTGGCTGCCATAGTCGAGCTATGGTCTTAGGCCCTTCTCATCCCATTTCCTTTGTCTTAATGAACTTACCCGTGTTTACTGTCCCGATGAACTTACTTGTGTTTACTGTCAAAGTAGACTTACCCGTATTTACTGTTCAGGCAGACTTACCCGTGTTTATTGTCTCGAAAGACCTTCTCTGTTCTATGTTTACTGTCTCAACAGACTTTCTCTATTATGTGTTTACTATCCCAATGAAATTTCTCTGTAGATGTCATTGAGTCTTTTATCAAAGGTCTTATATTGCTTTGTTGTTTCGGCGTATTACCTTATGATGTCATGACGTCTTTCATCCATAGTCTTACTCATCATACTTGGCTGCGATAGCGTTTTTCATCTAGATCTTACACTGTATACCTTATACTTTATACCTTGCCGCCATGGCGTGTTTTATCCATGGTCTCATTCCATATACCTTTACCGTGTACCATGGTTCAATGGCATCTTTCATCAATGGTCTTATGTTACGTACCTCATATCGGACTTCCATAGCGTCTTTCATTTATTGTCTTACGCCATATATTGTTGTCACGGTATCACCCTGAAGGGCCAGTTGTGTAACGCCCCAAATTTGGGCCTAGAAGAATTGGGCTTTGGGCTTTGGATCTCAGAATTTTTTTTAAGTGAGCGAGAAAATGAAAATTGGTATGTGGGCTCTGAGGGTTAATGAATTTGGAGTGTTTAGGGGTGTTGGAGAAGTCTTGAGATCAAGTAAAGGTAGAGGAAAAATTTTAGTTTTAGCCCCAAGGGAACTGTGACTTCAGTTAGTAGGCCTTTTAAATAAATGAAGAAGAAAAATGACACAAAAGAGCTTGTGGTGTAGTGGCAAAGTGGCGCCACTTAGGGAGCAGGGAGGTGGCGTCATTAGCAGGCAAGGGAGTCCAAGGTTCGAGTAGTGGCATGGTATTTTGTTGGGGATTTAATTTTTGCCTTCTAGATGGTTAGTAGTGGCATTGGATGTGAACTCTGAAGGAAGTGTGCATGAGAGAAAATTAAGGAAGGGATAAAGGAGCTTATCTTAGAGAAAATTTAGGATGAGATTGAGGAGTTATCAGGGAGAAAAGTTAGGAGCTGAGAAGTGTGAAGAGTTGGTGCCGTTGTGGGAAGTGTATAAATTCGGCTTAGGAGGGTAAATGAGTGCCGTTTTTGGGTCTTTTAGGGGGTATTACGAATTTTCATTGTGGCTTTCGGCATTTAGAGAGTTTTGCAAATAAGTTAGTCTTTCTTTTCTTTACCGAATATCCTGTAGTTACCCTCACACAAGCACATTTGATCTTTTCTTTTCTCCCCCTCATTCTATTCTTCTGTTGCTGAATTCTTCCATTGCCGAAAAACCATCATTCCTTTTTGTCGAATTCTCTCTTAGCCAAACTTTTCTATTGCCGAAATACCATCATCTTCTCTTGCCGAAATCCCCCATTAGTGCCGAATCTTTGTTGTTTTTCTCTATCACAAATCAGTTGGTATCTACTCTCAGTCAAGGTTAAAAGCCGAATCTCGTTTGGTAGGCCGCAGGACCTAAGGTTGGATTCGGTAAGTATTCTGTTAACTCCCCTTAGTACATTTTGTTGAAAGACGAAGGGCTATCTAACCCCTCTTTGCCGTTACCATGTATTAACAAGGGTGAGGTTCAGCAATCGCAAGTGCGGTAGGTAAGGATTGCTATCAAGGCAGTAAGTATTCTCGACTCAGTTAGGGTTTAGTAAATGACCAAATCTATTGTGGCTCATAGGGGTGACTTATGATCAATATGGGTCACTTGGTTTTGATGATATAGGTGTTTGGGTGCAGATCTAGAGGTTAATCACCAATAGTAGCAAAGGAAGGGCTACTAGAACGTGAGGCACACGGTAAGGGTACGGTGAGGTTTCGGTTTTTGGTTAGTATGTGTTAACGCTTTGGTTAATCGCTAGTAATGTCAATTAAGGTTTGTGACTAAGGAGTTTGCAGCACGCAAGGTTACCAGGTGTGTACAAACACAACACACACACGATATCGGCAATGCCAAAAAGCCGAAAAGCCGAAAGTGGCTAAATGGGCCCGGTGGGCCCTGAGGCTAAGTTTGATGGAATGTTTTGGTTGTTATACGAATTGAATTAGTCTTGCATGATACATGATCTGGATATGTTTTGGGCCTAATAGGTCATATGGTAAGATTTGGGCCTAATGGGCCGTAAGGTTGTAAATTTGGTTTGATGGGCTTTATGGGGACGTAAGCAGATATGCTAGGGTTTATGGACTTAGGCCTAGTTTGAACAACTCTTCAATTTCATAAGACTTAAGTTAATTAAACATGCCTGTAGACAAGTCAATTAGTTAGAGTGTGGTAACCGACATATGCATGTCTAGGATTGGATCTAGTGAGAGCTTGGTATTTAAGCGGTCCGAGTGACCCACCTCCTCTTTTCTCGAGATCCTACAGTGCATAGTGTTTGTTCACTTTAACCATGAGGACTTGTTTATGGGCCAAAGTTTATAACTAAAACCCGAGAGGGACTAAAATACCCTTATATTGGAAAAATTACTAAAATACCCTTATATTGGAAAATTACTAAAATACCCTTATATTGGAAAATTACTAAAATACCCTTATGTTAGAAAATTACTAAAATACCCTTATATTATAAAATTACTAAAATACCCTGTTTGTAAAATTACCAAGATACCCCTAATTTGCAAAATTACCAAAATACCCCCAGTAGGGTAGAATTACTTAAAATACCCAGGTAGTGAAATGACGAAAATACCCTATGTGATGAATATGGGTTTGTGGATGTTACTTTTGTGTTTGATGCATTCATATGATATTCTGCTTAGGATGCATATGGGTGGGAATTACGATACGGAGGAAGATTTGATGATCGCATGGCCGTATGGTATGGATCCGGGATCGCATAGCCGTATGGTATGGATCCACCACAGGCTTTTTAGCAACCAAGCAGCCATGCTGCACCGATAATGTTACCGATGGCTGTGTGCCATTAATATGGGCTTCGTGCCGTAATTATGGGCTTTGTGCCAATACCGAAGGCTTTGTGCTGTTGTTATGGCTTTGTGCCAATCATATTTACCGTGGCTATGTGTCTAACATATATATATTGATGACTCTGTGTCAATATTTGAGGATCGCATGGTCGTATGGTATGGATCCAGGATCGCATGGCCGTATGGTATGGATCCACCGGAGGCTTTAAGCCCAATATATGATTAGTAGCTTTGCTGTAACGTTCGGTAGTACCGCAACCGGGCTACCCATGGTGTGTAGCGGAGGGGTGGGTCGAGCTAGAATTCCCCACAGGATTCATAAGGTTGGAAGGGAAATGGTGTGTTTAGCGGATGGATTTTTGGGGTTGGTTTTGCATTATCTATTTATAAATGATACGATATGATATGATATGAGGTCATTGTGGGCTAAGGCCCAAGACCACCGATTTTGTTAGGGCTTAGGCCCAATGTGAATATTTGTATGTGATTTGATTGCCAAGGGTTGTACACACTGAGTTTCGAAACTCACACCCTTTAATTTAATGTTTCAGGTATTCCTGAATAGACGACTCGACGTGGGAGAGGACTCGGAGATGGCCACACTACAAGTTGTTCAAATGTTTTAATTTATTCAAATGATTCTGTTTAAATACTTTGTTTTTTCATTGGATTGTAATAAGGCCATGTAACTCCTATTTGACTTTGAATTTTGGGTTTATTATTATTATTGTTTCAACTGCCCACTTAAGAAATTTCATAAAATTATTAAAGTATTAATATGGTTTTCGAAATAATCTTTTGTTTTGGGCTTTTGGGCCTTAAATGGTTAACTAGTAAATTGTTTTGAAGTGCGCCTTTAATGTGACATTCCAGATTCGGGCCTAACTTTTAGGCCGGGTTTGGGGTGTTACAAGTTGATACTGCCAACGTGGTAAATACCATTCCATGATTCATATAAAATTTATAGTGGCAAATGATACCTTTTTTGGCCTTTTGTCTCTTAAAAGGTTTGTTCCACTTTCTCAATATAAAAATTTAAGAACCCACTACTTGCCAAAGAATTACATAAATTAGATTATACAATAAACTAAACACGGGAGCTCATTGTTATGTTAATTGTATTGCATGTTGAGTGACACCGTATTGGGAGAATTGAGCAGCCATTATTTGAAGGGATCCATTCCATTGTTGGACGAAATCAGAGTAGGTGAACTATTATTTACATTAATTAATAATTAAAACAAATAAACTCCATTGTTAAGTAATCTGGTATATATATTGATTCAATCAAGATGCGGAAAAAACAATAATAACAAAAATAGATTAATGGTTTAACAATGAATAATTCAAATGAACGATTTTTTTTTTTTGCACCCAATACAACTTTTTAACTGAAAATTTGAAGAACCCCACTACCTGCTAAAAGATTACATAAATTAGAATATACATTACCTATAAAAAAACACTTAACAAATAGCGTTAGCTTAAGCCTAAACCATACCTTTTTACAACTCATTCGGTTTGCCAAATCAATAAGGGTTTATGGTTTGCTTAAAATAAAAATGTAATAGCCCAAATTTCAGCGATGCCGGAAATAGTGGTTCGAGACCACCAAATCTGACAAATAAATTCGTAGATTATATTATTTAATATTTACGAGCCAAATGTAGCTTTTAAAAGATTTTTGAAATAGTAAATTGTGTTTTATAAAGATTTATTTGGTCAAGAAATTGAGAAAAAGAGGTATTGAGATCTCGGTGTTATAAACCGAGCCATAAATATTTTTATGAATATTTACGGAGTGTCAATAAGATAGTATTAAAATTTCGTTAGAAAATTTTGACGTTCGGGTGGTTAATTAAATAAAAAGGACTAAATTGAAAAAGGTGTAAAAGTTGCTACAAGGATTAAATAGCTCAATTGTCAAATGAGGAAGGACCTAAAGTGAAAATAAGCCCAAAGGAGATATTTTGGGCGGCAATAGCTGAGAAAAATCCGGAAATGGGTGAAATAAGGGCAAAATTGGAAAATTGCCAAAATTAGTTAAATAAAAATGGGACCAAATTGGAATATCTAGAATTCTCATCATTTTCTTCATATTCATCAGCTGAAAAACAACCATGGAAGAGGGTTCAAGCTGGTTTTCATACTTTAGCTTCATGTAAGTTTAATTCTTGCTTTCTCCTTGAAATTTCTGAGTTTTTGGACTTTTACAATTGGGTCCAACTTACTATGTCATTAGTTTTTGATTCCATGGATAATTTTTAAAGTTTCTATGGATGAGTGCTGGAAGCATATGATGAATAAACATAGAATTGAAGCTTTAATTTTGATATATGATGATTTTATCAAGTAAAATTGATGGAAATTGACTTTAGGACCTAATAGTGAAAGAGTTTGGAATTAAGATCTAGTGCTAAAGTTTTGATTTCCAAGGGTTATGAAGTATTTTAAAATTATAGAATAAAGTATTAATTGAGAAAAAGTAGCTCAATTGAGGGGTTAATTGAGCAAGGACTGAATTGTATGAACTGTGAAATTTGGGGCAAAATGAAAATTAACATTTTGCACTAAAACAGTTTTGGACAGTAGCAGTAGTCTAAATTTGAAAAATCACCAAAAATTTTAGAAATTGAATTAGAGGATGAATAAATATGAAATTAAATCTTATTGAGTCTAGTTTCTTATAGAAGAAACGGTGTAAGTAATGGAATTGTGAATCATGAGATATAATAAATTTTGTGAGACAAGGTCAGAATGATTTCGGGTTCCCCTGTTCTGATTTTGGAAAATCATCAAAAATTGGAGGAAAATAATTATGGGTTATAATTTATATTCTTAAAATCCTTAATGAGTCTATTTTCAAAATAAACAAACGAAAACATTATCCAAATTCTGTATGATGAGATAATTAATTTTTAGTGAAGAGGGGTCGGAACTATCGGACAGCAGAACAGGGGTGACTTTAAAGAACAAACTGTACTTATTGGCTAAACCAAAAATTTTGAAAATTTTATGGTAAGAAGATATGTGAGTCTAGTTTCAGGTAAAATTAGCTGATCTTAATTTGGAGTTCTGTAGCTCAGGATAAAAATAATTTAGTGACTGTGACACGGATGGACAGCTTGAATATCCATATAAGTAAATAGTGAAAATTATAGATAATGTTACTTACAAGTGTGTTATTTATACTAAGGATGTGGATGGAGAGGAGGAGGAGGAAAAATATATGAATGACTTGTGTATAAATTGATCACATGTCCGATTATAATCGATAAATGTTAAATTAGAAATGATATAATGTTTTATTTCGAATATTTACTATGAAATTGTGATTATCGTTATGATATAAAAATTGAATTTGTAAGTTTGTATGTAAATAATACATCGTTTTTATTTATGTTTTAATATTTTGTTATATTATCTGAGATATGGCTGAATATGGAGTAATTATTTGATGTAAATTATGAATTGTGATTGATTACGGATGAATTGGTAAAATGTTGAAAAGTGAGAATTCCCGGTTGAACCTTCGAAATAGAAATAATACGAATGATGTAGCTAGGTCACATGTGTGGTACTAAGTGTAGGCCACTATGTGTACAAGAGAGCTACGAGATGGTTTTAGGTCACGTGTGTATTACTAAGTGCAGGCTACTACGTGTACCGGACGGATAGGTCGCATTTGTAGTACTAAGTGCAGGCTACTATGCGTACCCGATAGTTTTGATCGCATGTGTGGTACTAAGTGCAGGCCACTATGTGTAAGTGATGGTTTTGGTCACATGTGTAGTACTAAGTGCAAAGCACTATGTGCACCGATAGCTTCGGCTACAAGGGTGGTACTATGTGCGAGCCACCGTATATCTGTTATTATTCGATGAGTTCAACGGAAATTGACTAAGTGAAAATACATGTGATCATGTAACGACTAAGTGTAATTGAATATGACTATGTGATGAATTGACGGATAAGTCCATGGTTTCACCATGGCATAATGATAGTGAAGATGTAAGACCATAGCTGAGCTATGGCATTCTAGTGAAAAGACCATAGCTATGCTATGACATCAGTGATTATTAGTGAAATTCAGTGCATACCGGTGCAGACCAATTCTGTAAGACGTTCACTAATTTGACAAAGTTTGGTAAGTGTTATATGGAATTATGTGATATAAGGAAATACGAGTTGATGAGACATGAACATAAATCTTGGTTGATGAATGAGTTCATTTGTGATTATATATTTGTACACCTTGAGTGTATTATCCGTATGAATTGGTATTCCAAATGAGTTAATAAGAAAAGTTCTAATATGAAATAATCTGAATTCGAAAATGAAATATTATGAAAACGTACTTGAAATACATTGGTATATCTTGTATATGTTATTTGAATTCATAATGTGGAAAGTAAATGTATGTGGAAATTTGAGATGATGATATCTGTACATGGAATCTATTGGTGGATATGTACATCTAAATTTATATGATAAATTTTAGTGAACATTGAAATTGGACTCAATAAGTGATTTGTCAATTTAAATTGTGATTGGCAGGAAGAGTTAGTGAGTTGCATGTTTATGAATTGTTACACGTATTTGTCTGAAATACGAGGAAATGATGGTACTTAATACATGGAAATATGAGACGGTGATATATAAAAACATGGAATATGTTTGATAAATGTGTTTATTCATAATTATAGAACTGTACACCTCAAGTGTACTATTTGTGTAAAGATGATGTTCAAATGATTTGATGAGTAGAACTCAAATATGAAGTAGTTAGAAACCAAGACAAATTGTTATGAAAATGTATATGAAATACAGAGGTATGATTATTATATGTGATATGAATACATAATGTGAAAAAGTATAGGTATAAGAGGAATTCAATAAGAATTGAGCCTATATATGTTTCTTGTTATTTATATGAAGTGTACGACTAACAAATGGTAATAAGTATAAGGCTTGGTTCAATATCTTAAATTGGTTCTTGACTGTATTAAAATGTTGGTAAAGATAAAGGATCAAGTGAGTGAGAAATATGGCTTGGAAAATAGCCTAATTTTCGTCCACACGGGTAGACACGGGCGTGTGTCTAGGCTGTGTGTGACAAGCGGTCTACCCCATGGGCGTATGGTCCGACTCTGTGTCCCCAGTCACACGGGCGTGGGACCCTTATATGCGAGAAAAATTTTAAAAGTCGTGAAAAATTTTAACGAGGATCCGGTTTAGTCTCGACCCGATCATAATGCATGATTTTGACCTCGAATGTCCATTAAAGGAACGTTTATAATTAGTCTCGGTATTTGAATGATAATGATTTCAAATTATCTGTAAGTGTTCTGTACTCCTTGGTAATGCCTCGTAACCCTGTTCCGGCGACGGATACGGGTTGGGGGTGTTACAGAAAATTAAATAATTATGGACTTAGAAATGTTTCAACAATGAAAATGACAAACAAGGGTTCCAAGAAGAAAAAAGTTCTTCATTCAAACAAGGTTTCAATAAAAAAATGGTTCTTCAAACTTACACTCCTATCAATTCTACAAGGGGTTGGAGGTTCTAAGAAGATTATTAAAAGGGTTGGTGAATTTTTTTGAAACAAAGAGAGTTGTTGAATTTTTTTTAACCGAAAGAGAGTTGCTGAAAATATTTTTGAATGAAATAAGGTTCGTCAAATTTTTTTTAACGAAATAGAGTTCATGAAATTTTTTAGGGATATTTTCAAGAAGTAAAATTTTACTTATCGTTTAAATTTAAGTTAATATGTTTTTTTTAACTATTTTTAAATGCATTTATGAATTTTACTAATATTTGGAAAAAAAATAAATAGACGTCTATGTGGCAAGTTGTGATTGGCTGCTTTTTTTTCTAACGGGACTAACAGTTGGGGTAAAATGGGTAACGATTTAATAATTTAGGTACCAGTTTTGACCAAAAAAAAGTTTAGGATTCTTTGGAACGACGTTCCAACTCAGAAGTTCAAGCCAGTTAGAGGTATTCGTCAGGGATGCACATTATCACCGTATCTTTTTCTATTGTTTATGGAGTGGTTGGGGCATGGTATTCAGGCTGAGATAGTGAATGGTAGGTGGACTTCTATTTGTTTGTGTAGAACTAGTCCGCCTCTTTTCCATCTCTTTTTTGTAGATGATTTCATCATCTTTGGTTAGGCTGAGGAGAGCCAGACGAAAGTTATCAAAGAAGTGTTGGATACATTTTGTGTGTACTCGGTGTCGAAACCATTTTTAAGGTTTATTTTAAAAACGGTGATCGACTTTTAAAAACGAAAATGGGAGTCGCCACCAATCCCTTTTTACTTAGGTGTGATTGGATCACCTTGAAAATAGTTTATTTCAAAATACTTATTTTGGTCCACAAAAAAATAAGAAAAATGGGTTCGGGAGTCGGTTACGTATGAGGAAGGGTTAGCACCCTCATAACGCCCAAAAACTGGTACCTAATCGATAAAATCATGTTCGAATGTTGAAAATTGGAAAATTTATAAAATGTTGTAAAGCCCAATTTTGACCGGGCTTTGAAATAAACCAATAATAAATAAAGTCCATATTTAAAGTCCTGTTACAAAGCCCAAAACCAGACCTAAATACCCTAAACCCGAATTACACCCAACAGCTGATACCCGATGCCCAATACTTGACCCAAACTACCATCACACCCAGACAGACACTACCTAAACAAGACCCCCTAACCCAACTAACCTACGAGGCCCAAAAAGGCCCAAAACCCAAATCAGTGACTAAGGGTTCTGAAACCCTAGGTCTCCCTCGCGCCGCAAGCAGACCAAGCATCGCGCCGCCTTCATCGCCGTGAACCACGCCATCATCAGCGCATGTCGCCCCACAGCCACGATCTCCACTTCTGACCTGCAAAAGAAGAAAAAAATCGCATCAACATGTATTTCCTTTTTTTTATTATCATTTCGGGGCTATAAAAACCCAAGATCTGTAAACTATAGGGGGACACAGAGAAAAATACGGAGAATACACACGAAAAGAGAGAATATACAAGCAAATAAAAAACAGAGGTTTTTTTTATCCGTCTTATTTATTTTTATTTTTATTTTTTTTTCATGCGTTTTTGTATACATATTCACTAAAAAAGAGAGAAAAGAGTTTACCGTTTGATTTGGCATCGAAAGAGGAGGTTTTTGGGTTTTCTGACCGCCGTCGGAGGAAGCACGTACGGCGGCGTGTATGGCGGTCGAACACCGGAGCCTCACCGGAAGGACTGCCGGAAATCGCATGGGACCGGAGAGGGCAGAGAGCATTTCCGAGCTCTCTCTCGTTTTTTTTTTAGAACATGGAATAAAATGATTTTTTAACTGTTTTTGACTTTTATAGCAAACAGAGAACGACGCCGTTTTCGGCCCCTAGGATCCGCGCGTTGACCCGACTCGGCACTCAGGATCCGCGCGTTTTCTTTAAATGGTCTATTTATCCATTTAGTCCTTTCGAAATTTTATTGTTTTTAAATTAGTCCAATTCACATTTTCATTTTTTTATAAAATTAACCCCAAAAGTTTAATTACTATTCAATTTAATCCTCGGGCTGCATTAAAGGTTAAGTCTATTACGGCACCGTTTTGAAATTTGGCATTATTGCCATTTAAACCCCTGTAATTTAATGAGTGTTTTAATTTAGTTCTTTTAATTTTTTTTAATTGTAATTTGACCCCTGTTTTCTTTGTTATATTTTATTTTTATCCTTTTATTTTATTTTTATTATTATACAGTATATTAAACTATTTTATTATATTATATATTTTATATTATTTTCCTATATTTATTAATGTTGTGAAATTCATATATATATATATATATTATATGTATTATTTTATCATTATATATATTGTTTTACTTAATAATTTATATATTATTTTTTATTTATTATATTCTATTTTGTATATTATATAGTATTATATCATATCATATATTATTTTCTAAAAAAATATTTTTGTATAAAGTTTATTATATTTTATAACATTTTTTACATATATTATTTATATTATTTGTTTAAATATCTTTATTCAAAATTATTATATATTATTAGGTATTATCTTTTATATGTATTAAGTTATATATTTATTATTTATTATTTATTATTGTTTTACATATTTTTTTTATATATTTATCTATGTAATACCCTTTTATTTCTTTATTATTTTATGATTACCCTAATGTAGTTATTTTAGTTGTCTATATTAAATGTTAATGTATTATAATTGCTTTTAATATTTATGTTCGATAAATTCAATGTTGTTGCATGATTATTGTTTAAAATAAAGTCAATTTTTGCAAAAACATTATATTTTTAAAAGCTTTTAAAATAAGGTAATGTTTTGGTATTTAGAAATTTGGGAAATAGTGCCCTAACGTACTGGGTTGCGATTTTCCGTTTGGCTAAATAACTAAATACCCTTTTAACAAGTTTTGTAAATCATGAGATGACTTACTTATCACAAAGAAATAAAGTACTTTACCCAGTAAGTTAGGGTATAGCACCTCATGACTTTGAAATTAAGCTCGTCTTTATTTTAGAAAATTCCTACCTCGAGACGCAAAACGTCGAACCCAGTAAGTTAGGGCACAATGTTTTGAATTCCCAAGAATAGGTTTTTTTTATTTAAAGCTTGAGATTTCTTTATTCCGAAGGAATATAAACATCACACCCAGTACGTTAGGACACGACATTTTTTAAACCCTCGTAATTAAAGTCATCTCATGATTTACAAAACTTGTTAAAAGGGTATTTAGTTATTTAGCCAAACGGAAAATCGCAACCCAGTACGTTAGGGCACTATTTCCCGAATTTCTAAATACCAAAACATTGCCTTATTTTAAAAGCTTTTAAAAATATAATGGTTTTGCAAAAATGGACTTTTATTTTAAACAATAATCATGTAACAACATTGCATTTATCGAACATAAATATTAAAAATGATTATAATACAATAGCATACAATATAAAATACAACTAAAATAACTACACTATAGTAATCATAAAATAGTAAATAAATAAAAGGGCATTATTTAAACAAATAAAATAAATAAAGCAATATATGTAAAACAATAAAAAAACAATAAAAATATATAATTTAATACATATAAAAGATAAAACATAATAATATATATAATAATTTTGAATAAATATATTTAAAAAAAATAATATAAATAATATATGTGAAACATGATATAAAATATAAATTTTATACAAAAATAATTTTTTTAGAAAATAATATATGATATAATATAATACTACGTAATATAAAAAATAAAAAATATATATAATATAGTATATAAAAAATAATATGTAATGAAAATAATTTTGAGCTAAATAAAAATAATAAATAATGAAAATATATGTATATATATATAGTACATTAATCATAAAATTATATACATAATATAAACAATATAAATAAAATAGGTTAGATAATATAAATGAATTTTATATAAAATAAAGCTTTAGAAATAATATATATAATATAATACTATATAATATTCAAAAATAAAATATATAATAAAAATATATATAATATATAAATTATTAAACAAGTAAAATAATAATTAAAATTATAATTAAATATATAAATAATACATGTACAATATATATATATAAATTTCATACTATTAATAAAATAATAAATAAAAAAAGAATATTTTAATGTGATAAAACAATTAATTATAATATAAAATAACAAAATAAAATAAAAGGATAAAAATAAAATTAAAATAAAGAAAACAAGGGTTAAAACAGTAATTAAAACAAATTAAAAGGATTAAATAAAAAATGCGCGTTAAATCCCAAGGGTTAGAATGGAAATTATGCCAAATTTTAAAACGGCAACGTTTTATGTTTTTACTTTTAAAAAAGATCGAGGGACTAAATTGAAACAAAAACAAATTTTGGGGTTAATTTAATAAATAACAAAAATGAAAATTGAACTGAATTAAAATTAAAAATTGCCGAAGGACCGAAAAGGAAATTATACCAATGACATAAAAACACGCGGATCCTAGTCGGGTTTGCGGGTCGACACGCGGGTATAGCCTTAAAACGACGTCGTTTTGGTCATTATCTGACCACACCAAAACGGCGTCGTTTCTTAGGCCTATATAAAGTGAAAATCAATCAAAAAAATCATTTTTAACAGCCTTTTAAAAAAAAACAGAAACTGAGCTTAGAAAGCTCTCCCCTTTCCTCTGTTTTCCACCAAACTCCGGCGTGGGTTCTAACGATAGGTCACCGCGCGTGCATCCCACGCGCCACCACACACGGTGGCCTGAAGACAGAAAAAATCTCCTCTTTTGCTAATCGAGAGGTAAATATTTATAATCCTTTTTTATTTTAGTAGCAATATAAAAAAAATAAAACTGAAGAAAAAGAAACGCGAATAAACGTTCGAAAAATCACCTCTGTTATATTTTATTTCTCTGAAATTTTTTTCTTTTTTGAATATTCGTGTATTCTCTGTTTTCACCGTGTTACAGTGTTCTCCCCCCTTTACAAATTGTTCATTTGGGGTTTTTATAACCCGATAGATGAAAAAAATAAAAGAAGAAACAAAGATTTCTTTCCATATTTTGCTGTCGTCCTTTCCTTGTTTGTGCAGATGAAGTCTCGGCGAGGATCTCGGCGATGGTGGGGCTGTGATGGCGGCGCGATTCGCGAGGATTCCATTGCGGCGGGACATTTGGGATACTGCTGAGGCAGCGCCTAGGGTTTCTGGAGAACCCTAGGCTTCTGCTGAGATTGGTTTAATGTTTGGGCCCTATAGGTTTGGGTCGTCCATTTGGGCCTGGGTATTGGGTCTTAGTGTAAATAGGTTAAGGGGTTTGGTCTGTTTAGGTAGGTCTGTTTTGGGGTTTAGGAATTGGGCCACGGGTTGGGCTTATATTTGGGTCTGTTTTAATTTTGTAAAAGGACTGTACAAAATGGACATTTTATTATTATTTTGGTTTTTTTATTCTGTTTTCTGGGCCGGGCAAAATTAGGTACTTACAGCTGCCCCTCTTTGCTCATTGTCGTGTAACGAGAATAGAGCAAAGACAATAAAAGGACCAATTTTGCCCGGTCTTGGCCGAGCCTCGACTTCTTGATCCTTGCTTTCTTCAAATGGCTTCCAGCTCTACTGCAACTTCAATGGTATTGGAACTTCATCTCGATTTCAGTAAGTCTGCTAGCTTTATTCTGCTTCTTGCAATTTCAAGAATGCCAAATTGATGTCTTTGATCTGCTTCCTACAACTTCAGGAAGATAAGATCTGTTGTCTTCAGTTTGCTCGCTGCAACTGCAGGTTAATATCTTCGATCTGCTTCCTACAACTTCAGGAAGATAAGATCTAAAAGTCTCTTCGATCTACTTCCTACAACTTTAGGAAGATAAGATCTTCTGTCTTTGATCTACTTCCTACAACTTCAGGAAGATAAGATCTTCTGTCTTTGATCTACTTCCTACAACTTCAGGAAGATAAGATCTGTTGTCTTCAGTCTGCTCCCTACAACTTTAGAGAGATAAGGCTGAGATTCTTTTCGAAACCATTTTAAAATCGGGTTTTGAAAATGGGGATCGACTTTTGAAAACGAAAATGGGAGTCGCCACCAATCCTTTTAGGTGTGATTGGATCACCTTGTAAAACGTTTTATTTAAAACATTTGATTTTGGTCTACAAAAACAAGAAAATGGGTTCGGGAGTCGGTTACGTATGAGGAAGGGTTAGCACCCTCATAACGCCCAAAATTGGTACCTAATCGATAAAATTATGTCCGAATGTTGAAAATAAAGAAAATTAAAAAATATGATCCTTTTATTAGAAAGAAAATCAGGACTTACTTATCACAAAGAAATAAAGTATTTTACCCAAAGAAGTTAGGGTATAGCACCTCATGACTTTGAAATTAAGCTCGAACTCTTTATTTTAGAAAATTCCTACCGCAAAAACGTCCGAACCCAGTAAGTTAGGGCACAATGTTTTGAAATCCCGAGAATAGGTTTTTTATTTAACACTTGAGATTTCTTTATTCAAAGGAATATAAACATCACATCCAGTACGTTAGGACACGACATTTTTTAAAACCCTCGTAATTAAAGTCATCTCATGATTTACCAAACTTGAAAAGGGTATTTAGTTATTTAGCCAAACGGAAAATCGCAACCCAGTACGTTAGGGCACTATTTCCCGAATTTCTAAATACCAAAACATTGCCTTATTTTAAAATATAGTAAGCTTGAAAAAATGTATTTTTATTTTGAACAATGATCCATTTAACAATATCGCATTTATAAACTATCATACACAAATATTAAAAACAATTATAATACAATAGCATACAATATAAAATACAACTAAAATAACTACACTATAGTTATCATAAACTAATAAATGAATAAAATGGCATTACATAGATATATAAAGCAATATAAGAAAAACAATAAAAAAATACTAAATAATAAATATATAATTTAATACATATAAAAGATAATACATAATAATATATATAATAATTTTTTTAAAAATATATGTGTGAAACATGTTATAAAATATAAATAAACTTTATACAAAAATTTTTAGAAAATAATATATGATATAATATAATACTATGTAATACACAAAATATAATATAATAAAAAAATAATATATAAATTATTAAGTAAAATAAAATGATATATAAAATAATAATTAAATATATAAATAATACACATAACATATATATAAATAAATTAATAAATATAAGAAAATAATATAGAATATTTTAATGTGATAAAACTATTAATTATAATATAAAATAATAAAATAAAATAAAAAGGATAAAAATAAAATTAAAATAAAGAAAACAGGGGTTAAATAACAATTAAAATAAATAAAAAGGATTAAATTTAAATGCGCGTTAAATTACAGGGACTGATGTGACAATTACACCTATTTTTAAAACGGCGTCGTTCGATTGTTACTTTTAAAACGGACAGAGGACTAAATTGGAACCAAACAAACTTTAGGGACAAATTAAAAATAAATAAAAATGAAATTAATACCGAATTAAAAATATAAAAATGCGGGAGGACTAAGATGGCAATTTGGCCATTTAAAGAAAACGCGCGGATCCTGAGAACCAGGTCGGGTCAACGCGCGGATCCCATGGCCTAAAACGGCGCTGTTTCCTTTATATTATAAAAGTAAATTTTGATTAAAAAAAAACATTTTAGAACAGTTTCTAAAAAAAAAACTAAAGAAAAGCTCTAAAATGACCCTTAGCTCCTTCGACAGAGCTTGGTCATCGGGCTTAGGGGCCTTCATCCCCACGCGCCCACGCGCCCACGCGCCGTCGCCTACAGCGGCTTTCAGGTATGAAACTCGTCCTCTTTTTAAAGTTATTTATAAAATATACATGAACTCGAAAGCAAATAAAAAAAAAAGGTGTAAATCACCTCTGAGAAGACTTTTTATTTCTCTATTTTCGAATGATTTTTTTTTTCTGCTTTGTTTTCTCTGTGTACTTCCCTCTCCCCCTTCGTTACAAATTTTTGGGGCTTTATATAGCCCGAAAATAAAAAAAAAGGAAATACAAGATCCTCTCGTTTCTTGCTATTTTTTGCTGTTCTTCTTTCCTTTTTCTTTGCAAGTCGAAGCGGAGTCCGGCGCTGATGAAGGCGTGAATCGCGGCAGCGATGTGAGGCTGCTGGGTGCGTGGAGCTGATTGCGGCACGACGCTCGAGCTTCTGTCATTGCGGCGCCTAGGGTTTGTGGAAAACCCTAGGTCTCTGTTTCTGTTTAGTCTTGGGCCTTTTGGGCCATCTCGATAGTGGGTCTGTGTGTAGGCTAAGGGTGTAATGGGTTTGGGCTGAAGTCTGTTGGGCTAAGTGTGTTTTAGGGTATTGGGTAGGTCTTGTATTTGGGCCTCTGGACCAGGTTATTTTTGTAACAGGACATTTTTTTAAAAAAAATTGGACATTTATTATTTTTTTTATTTTGTTTCTTTTTCTTAATGGGCCCGGGCAGAATTGGGTACTTACAGCTGCCCCTCTTTGCTCATTGTCGTGTAACGAGAATAGAGCAAAGACTATAAAAGGACCAATTTTGCCCGGTCTTGGCCGAGCCTCATCTTTTTGGTCCTCGCCTTCTTCAAATGGCTTCCAACTCCACTGCAATTTCAATGGTATTGGAACTTCATCTTGATTTCAGTAAATTTGATAGCTTCAACTTCATGAAGACAGTATCCACTATCTTTTGATCTACTCCACTGCAAACTCAGGGAGACAAGATCTGATGTTTTTGATCTGCTCCTGCAACTTCAGGATTGCCAGATCTGCTATCTTCGGTCTACTCCACTGCAAACTGAGGGATGCCAGACTGGTGGTTTAAATCGGTTCCACTACTGCTTAGGGAGACAAGATTTGTCGTTCGATCTTGGTCCACTACTGCTTAGGGAGACAAGATCTACAATCTTTGACCTATTCCACTGCTGGTCAGGAAGATAGGGCTAGTGGCTTAGATCTGTTCCACTACTGCTTAGGGAGACAAGATTTGTCATTCGATCTTGGTTCCCTACTGCTTAGGGTGACAAGATCTACAATCTTTGACCTATTCCACTGCTTTGAGTCGTGAGATAGGGTGGTGGCTTAAATCTGCTCCACTCTTGCTTGGGGACAAGATTTGCCGCTCGATCTTGGTTCCCTACGCTAGGGGTGACAAGATCTACAATTTTTGACCTATTCCACTCACCGGTCGGGAGATAGGATCGATGGCTTAAGTCCTGCTCCACTACCGCTTAGGAGACAAGACTTGCCGCTCGATCTTAGTTCCTTACTGCTTAGGGTGACAAGATCTACAATTTTTGACCTATTCCACTGCTGGTCAGGGAGATAGGACTGATGGCTTAAGTCTGTTCCACTACTGCTTAGGGAGACAAGACTTGTCGTTCGATCTTAGTTCCTTACTGCTTAGGGTGACAAGATCTACAATTTTTGACCTATTCCACTGCTGGTCAGAGAGATAGGGCTGGTGGCTTAAATCTGTTCCACTACTATTTAGGGAGACATGATTTGCCGTTCGATCTTGGTTCCCTACTGCTTAGGGCGACAAGATCTACAATCTTTGACCTATTCCTGTAACAACCCAAACCCGGCCCAAACACTACGACCGAATTTGATTTGTTACGGAGTAAAACCTTGTGAACACCATTTCGAAAAAACATTTAATTTTTATTGAAAACTCCTCGTTTTCGGTTGTCTTGTCAAAGCTACCCTTAGAATAAAATTTGGAATTTTAATTAAGTCCGTTTGTTATACCAGTTTCATGTGTGCCCGATGGCACGAATAAACTTTTCCGTGCTAACTTAAGAAAACATGTGATTTCGGTTCAATTTAATAGTATAGTTTAAGCAAATATCCAACATAAAAGAAAATAACACAAATATAGTTTATGGAGGCCTTATTACAACCAAAGTAAAAATAAGCAAAGGTAAAGTTCTATAAATTTAATTCCACTGCATGGCCACCTCGAGTCCAACCGGCTCCTCCACCGCCATCTACGAGTCACCTGAAAAATGTTAAAGGAGAAGGTGAGTCACCAAGACTCGATATGTAACCCTTCCCCGGTTAATACAACATTTCATACACAACATATAACAGTTAATTAAGCAGAGTATCGTGTACCCAACCTAGCCAACCAAACACCTTTGTCTACCCCATGTGGTACCAAACCACTTGGTGACCGTAGTCACGATGTGTTACCAAAACACCGGTGGTGCCAAACCACTTTGGTGACATATAGTCACAATGTGCTACCAAAGCACCGGTGTCCGTGAGACACAAATCGGGTGATGGGGCCAACCCATCGTGTGATACCAAATCACCGCGCATTTATCCCATATCTCAAGTGGGGCCAACCCACGGTGGTGTTAACCACGGGGACAAGTCGCTATGAGGTACCAAACCTCTGGAGGTACCAAACCTCTGGTGACATATAGTCACAGTGTGTTACCAAAACACTGGTGCTCGTCAGCACGAAACATCACTGCCCCCTCCTCTCATCAACCCATGTCAAGCGCTTAATAAATGTAACATACATATATCACATGTATCAAATAATCCATGCTTCCCAAAAGCATTAAAGTAATCTCATATCAACAGAGACTTACCGGGATCCTTGCTTGTACCATTAAGGTACTATTGCCATATCTACATAGAGCAGATTTACGCATAACATACACTTAATACACTTTATTAACTATTATAAGTGTGTATGTACACACCTGATTTAAATGCTAACTCCAAATCCCAAAGAGTCAATCGGCCACCTCTTGCTCTCTTGTCCCTATATTCGGCCAAACTCAAAGGTTTAGTGTCCTTTGTCCATTCGGCCAAACCACCATATCCAAAGGGTTAATTATTGAACCCAAAAACCTTACCTAATACCTTCGGTGCTAATCTTAGTACACTTTTTACACCTCTGTTTCCACCCTACAATCGGCAACCATTAGTAGCCACTTAATAGCCTTCGGCTTACAATACTAAAGAGATTGAACTAATAGCACATCCTTACCACGACTTACCAACCAATTGCTCGAAGGTGACGGCTTCACTAGATCAACACCTCGAAAGCCCTACAACGACCGATTCCGAATCAGATGATTCATACTTGCAATCTAATGCCGAAATCGGCTCTTACCCTTGTTGATAGTCGATAGAGAAAAGAATGTGGGAGAAGAGTTTCGGCATACTTACTTTCTTCTATGACCGATTGGAAAAACTAAAAAGGATTACCCTTGCTTGATATTCGCCAAGACTTCACAAAATAAGGAGAAAAGAATTCGGCTAAAGTGGAAAGAAAATAGTGAGAAAAGGGAGATAGGGATTCGGTTTTGAGAAGAAAGAAAAGAAAAAGAGGGAAAGAGAATAGGTGTTTCTACCTAAGGGTCAAAAAGAATAAGAGAGGTAGATGGCAATGGTGTTTTCGGTTTGGGAGAGAATGAATGAAAAAAACAAAAGAGATGAAGACTAGCCGAAAATTAGAAAGAAAAGACTTAAGAAAATTCGGCACTATCCTCCCCCTATACTTGCCGTCCACTCCTCTCATGAGGAGTTCAAATTCGACCAACTCCTTGTTTCTCTCTTGGCCACTAATTTGAAATAATTCAAAAGAATTTGAATTAACACATGCCTACTTTTTCTCTTGCCACCTTTTAGATTATTCCCATAATATCTAGTTAAATCCTTATTAAAAAAAAAAAAAGAGTTTAAAGAGAGAAAATCTCTCCCCCTATGCCGTCCCATTCAAAGAGCAAAAAGAGGGATTTTCGCGACTCGAACACAGGCTCTCCCTTGCTCATTGTGGCGTCACTTCCAGCTCCCAAGTGGCCTTCCTTTTGCCACTTTTCCAAGGCCTAATTAGTGTCAGATTACACCTATTTATTCTTATAACACCCACTTGCTAAGGCTCCCTTCTTTTAAAAGTTAAAAACTAAAATTTCCTACCAAATCGAGCTAACACAACGCCTTAAATTGATCATTATTATTCCATAAATAATGACACAGCAGTTCATACATAAGAAAAATAATTTATTTCCAAATAGCCCCGCTTTTGGGATGTTCTGATTCTACCCCCTTAAAATAAATTTCGTCCTCGAAATTCCTTGATCAAAAGAGATGGGGGTATTGCCGCGCATCACCTCCTCGGGCTCCCACGTAGCTTCTTCCACTCCGTGGTTCCGCCATAACACTTTCACTAAAGGCACCGCCTTCCTACGTAGAACTTTCACATCTCGGTCTACAATCTGAACCGGTTCTTCCTCAAAAGATAAATCCGAGTTCACCTCGATCTCTCGCTCATCGCACAACGTGCGAAGGATCCGACCGATATCGTCTCAAAGATTGATACATGGAATACGTCATGAATCGACTCGGTTCTGCCAAGCAACTCTAGGATAAGCCACTGGTCCTACTCGCTTCACAACGAAAGATATGGCCCAATGAACCTTGGGCTTAACTTCCTTTCCGTCCAAATCTCATCACCTTTTTCCAAGGCGACACTTTCGTAAAGACTTTGTCTCCCACAAAGATACTCCACTTCCTTGCGTTTGAGATCGGCATAAGACTTACGCCTATCCGATGCTTCCTTGAGACGAGACCGAATCACCTTGACCTTGTCTTCCGTCTCGGTTACCAATTCTGGACCTAACTTGTCTTTCTCCCAACTCCGTCCAACATGTAGAGTACGACACTTTCGTCCATATAGGGCCTCGTGATGGAGCCATTTGAATACTCGCTTGATAACTATTGTTATAAGCGAATTCCGCTAATGGTAGGTACTCCTCCCAACTACCACTAAAATCCAAGACACACCTCTTAACATGTCTTCCAAAATCAGATCACCCTTTCCGATCGTCCAGTCGATTGTGGATGGAAAGCCGTCTCAAATCTAACCGTACCCAAAGCTTGATGCAACGCTTTCCAAAACCTTGACGTGAATCGGGATCCCTATCCGAGATAATCGACACCGCACGCCATGCAACCTCACTATTTCACCCACATATAGCTTCGCTAGCTTCGGAGTGAGTAATCCACTCTTACCGGCATGAAGTGAGCTGATTTAGTCAAAGCGATCCACAATTACCCAAATGCGTCCTTCTTGGTGGGTGTAAGGGGTAGCCCACTAACAAAATCCATTGTGATCCTCTCCCATTTCCATTGAGGATCTTTATTGGTTGAAGTAGTCCCGATGGTGACCGATGTTCACCTTAACCTCGCGACACGTCGACACTTCCCCTACGAACTCCGTTATCTCACGCTTCAACCCCGGCCACGAGGCTGTTTCCATCCAAATCTCCATACATCTTGCTTCCTCCAGGATGCATAGCGTATGGGCTGCTATGTGCATCTTGGAGAATTTTCTGTCTTAATTCTGTATCCTTTGGCATACATACTCGTCCTTGAAAACAAAGCACTCCATCACTAGACAGACTGTACCCTTCCAACCCACCGTCTTGAACTTGTACTCTCTTAGCGCTCAAGCCTTCATCCACTAACTGCTTTTCTTTAATCTCCTCAATCCAAGTTGGTTTTACTTGAAGTTCTGCCAAAAGACTCCCATCATCATACAGACTTAACCGAGCGAACATTGCTCTTAAGTCCGTCACCACCTTTCGGCTCAATGCGTCAGCTACCACATTAGCCTTTCCCGGATGGTACTCGATTGAACAATCATAGTCCTTTAGTAGTTCAATCCATCGACGCTGTCTCAGATTCAGATCCTTCTGAGTCAGAAGATACCTCAAGCTCTTATGATCCGTGTAGACTATCGACTTCTCCCCATAAAGGTAGTGTCTCCACATCTTCAGAGCGAAGACGACCGCTGCTAACTCTAAGTCGTGAGTTGGGTAGTTAACCTCATGCGATCTTAATTGACGGGATGCATAGGCTACTACCTTCCCATCCTGCATCAACACACATCCCAAACCGGTGTGAGATGCATCACAATAAACTGCGTGAATAACTTCCCCGCTTGGTCGTACTCAAAACCGAGCTTCCACAAAATCTTCCTTAACTTATCAAAGCTTTCTTGCTTTGCTTCTCCGTCCATACAAATGGGACACCTTTCCTTAGCAACTTAGTCAGCACAAGTATTCGAGAGAATCCTTCCACGAATCTCCGATAGTATCCTCGCTAAACCCGAAAAACTCCGTATTTCACCCACCGCCCTAGGTGGTTTCCACTCCAATATTGCTTCAATCTTGCGAGGTCTACCCCAATTCCTTCACCGATACTACATGACCTAAGAAAGCCACTTCCCTAAGCCAAAATTCACATTTATCGAATTTGGCATACAACTACTTCCCCTCAATACTTGCGTAACTATCCGTAAATGCTTGTCATGCTCCTCTTCTGTCCTTGAGTAAACCAATATGTCGTCTATGAACACCACGACGAACTGGTCCAAGTACTGCTGGAAAATACTCTTTACATCGACTCCATAAGTCGCGCGCGCATTAGTCAACCCGAATGGCATCACCAAGAACTCGAAATGCCCATACCGAGTTCGAAATGCCGTTTTGTGAACATCAGCCTCCTTCACCCTTAATTGGTGATAACCTGACCTAAGGTCTATCTTCGAAAACACTGAGGCCCCTTCAGGTTGATCAAACAAGTCGTCAATCCGAGGCAACGGATACTTGTTCTTGATCGTTAACTTGTTCAACTGACGGTAGTCGATGCACATCCGCATAGAACCGTCCTTCTTCTTGACAAACAACACAGGTGCTCCCCACGGAGATATACTTGGTCGTATAAACCCTCTATCCAAGAGCTCTGAATTTGAGCCTTTAGCTCCACCAATTCCTTTGGTGCCATTCGGTATGGTGCTATGGACACAGTGCCGCTCGGTAGCAAGTCTATACCGACTTCGACTTCTCGATCCGGAGGCAAACCCGAAGTTCTTCTCAGGAACACATCAAAGAAATTCCCCAACCGTTCGGACCTTTTCAATTACTAACCCCTTAGCTTCCAAAGCACGATTTGAACCAAATATGCCTCACAACCCTTCTTGACCATCTTTTCACCTTCTTCAAGGCGCCACTAGGTTGGATAGATAATTCCTCCTATCTCCTATCATAACCACTTCATCACCTTCATCGTCTTAAGGACCATGCGCTTAGCCACAAGAATCCAAACTCGCTTGGTACTTAACCAACCAATCCATACCAAGGATCAAATCGAACTCCCCAAACGGTAGTTCCATTAGATCACTACAAATACTACCCCTTGAAGTTCTAGGGTACGCCTCTATAAAGTCTATCTACAACTACGGAGTGACCTAAGGGGCTAACTACGGTCATCTCCTAGAAGCGCTTTGAGTTTAGGTCCATAGTTTCTACCACACTACTAGCAGCAATGTGCGAGTGCGTCGAGCCCACATCAATCAATGCAACATAAGGAAAACCGAAAATTAGGAACGTGCAGGTTATGACATCCGTGCATCACCTTCTTCGCGACACCTCGCTGCGTAAACTAAGCCGTGCCGCCTAGCCTCTGTGTTGCTGAACCTCGCCTTGAGTTCCACGACCTCGGTTAGGACCGTTGTTTCCTCTACCATTACCACGACCCTCCGTGGTCCTACATTTCTATCCCGAGCACGGTTCGTCATTCCGTCGCTTCTTAGCTAGTTTCTAGGGACAATCTCGACGCGATGCTCCAAAGACCCACACTCAAAACATCCTTTATCACCGGTCCAACAACCTCCCCAATGGGTCTTTCCACGCAGATTGCACTTTGAGTCGGCCTCGATCGGCCGATCGTGGGCCTTGTTTGCTGATTGGGCCCACTTGGCCTAGTTTTTTCTCGAGCACTCCCGCTTGATCCAAATGACCCAAAACTTCTCTTCCGATTGTTCTTACTATAGTTACGCCTCACGACCTCCTTGATTCCTTCCGGCTACCTTAGCCTTCTCCACTAGAGATGAGAACTCACGAACTTAACTTGTGGGGCAATCAAGAACCTCAAATCATCTCGAGTCCGTCCTCAAAGCGGACACGGCGCGCTCATGTTCGTGAGAGCCACGATGCCTCTCGCATACCTACTCAAATTTAGAAATTCCGCCTCATATTCCGACACGGACTTAGTTCCTTGAACTAATCCCGAAAAAGCCTTTCTCTGCGGCGTCGGTGTAGCTAATGCCCACATACTTTTCTCGATAGGCGGTTCGAAATACTCCCAAGTCAAATCATCTCATTGTAGCCCCATCTCGAACCGTAAGCCACCACCGATACGCTTCATCCTTTGAAGCGACACGCGCTTCTTTCGGCTTCTCTTCCTCGGTCGGTCAAGGTCATCCATGATTCTTTCGGTTGACTCTAGCGATGATTCCACGCGACTGGGTGCCACTCCCGACACACCTCGGAATACCTCCGCTCCGTTAGATCGGAGTCGCTCGGGACAATTTCCGAGCTCCCACATTTCCACCAGCCCCACCACCATCTCCAAGACTCGCAACACGACTTGCGATACCGACTCGCCACCGGTGCTGCTCCGGCTCCTCGACTCTAAAAGTAGGAGGTGGTGGTGGCAAGTGGTACCTCATTTTCTCGAACCTTGTCCCGACTGACGGGTTCGGACAATCGTCATCCTACCCCTACCACGTCCACGGCGTCCCACGTCCTCTAGAACTCATTCTATCTACCGCGCTTTTAATCTGATTAAGAAAAATTTTATGCGTTAGCATTTGTTTCACTTTATTACTCGCGAAGAAGTTTTATGGATGAGGTTTAATCAGGGATTCTTTCGAGAAAACAATGTTTCAGTTTCCTATCCTAGTTCACACAAAGAAGTTCATGCATCCATTCCTTAATACTTTCCATACCTATTCACTCATCGGACATTTCTGCCCATTTTTAACCCAGGGGTATTTTCGTCTTTTTCCTACAGAGGGTATTTTCGTAATTTTCCAGAACCACGATATTTTGCTGATGATTTCCAAAGCTAAGTTATTGAATGTTTTATAAAATCATTGGAATTTTGGGCAAAACCGTCGAATCAATATTTTATGGGTCAGGGGCATTTTGGTAATTTTACCCCTAAGGGTATTCCTGTAATTTTTTTCACAAGTCAAGTTTTCCGAGAAAAACATTGTATACCTAGTGTTCTAGGGTTTAAGAGGGTTATTGGATAAGTTTTGAAAACATTAGGGCTTGTTGTCTCGTTCTATTTTGAAAAACAAGGCTAATTCCCTTTTTGGGTTTTAATCATTGTTTTTAGCCTATGACCGAGCCTTCCCCGGTCGTAGTGAACCAAAGCTACGCACCAGTGCAGAATTCAAGTGAAGAGGAGGTGGGTCACGCGGACCGCTTAAATACCAAGCTCTCACCGAACCTTTCTAGACATGCGCACGAGGTTACCACACCACACCGAGCCTTCCGAGTTAGGGTGAACCAGCTACTACACACTGTAGGATACTGCGAAGAGGAGGTGAGTCACGAGGACCGCTTAAATACCGTGCTCTTCCTGATCCACTCCTAGACATGCGTGCATGTGGGTTACCACACCCTAGCTCATTGACTAAGTCATAGGTTGGTTTAGTTCTTTAAGTCTTATGTCTTGTTTGTGTGTGTGAGTAGTCTAAACCTAGGGTCCAAGTCCTATAAGTCTATCTACGCCCCATGCTTCCTACCCTTCTACAGTAATATAATTCACAAAAAGGTTTAGATATACTTACCGGCGGATCGGTCATGCCGAGACTCGGGCCATGCCGCTTAAAACCCCAAAACAATTCAAAAGGCCTACTAAAACATTTTTGGGCCTTGGGCTCCCACAACCAGAGCTTTGAACTGGCTCGATATTACCAGTGAATAACCCAAACCCGGCCCAAACACTACGACCGAATTTGATTTGTTACGAGTAAAACCTTGTGAACACCATTTCGAAAAAACATTTATTTTTTATTGAAAACTCCTCGTTTTCGGTTGTCTTGTCAAAGCTACCCTTAGAATAAAATTTGGAATTTTAATTAAGTCCGTTTGTTATACTAGGTTTCATGTGTGCCCGATGGCACGAATAAACTTTTCCGTGCTAACTTAAGAAAACATGTGATTTCGGTTCAATTTAATAGTATAGTTTAAGCAAATATCCAACATAAAAGAAAATAACACAAATATAGTTTATGGAGGCCTTATTACAACCAAAGTAAAAATAAGCAAAGGTAAAGTTCTATAAATTTAATTCCACCGCATGGCCACCTCGAGTCCAACCTAGCTCCTCCACCGCCATCTACGAGTCACCTGAAAAATGTTAAAGGAGAAGGTGAGTCACCAAGACTCGATATGTAACCCTTCCCCTGTTAATACAACATTTCATACACAACATATAACAGCTTAATTAAGCAGTATATCGTGTACCCAACCTAGCCAACCAAACACCTTTGTCTACCCCATGTGGTACCAAACCACCGGTGACCGTAGTCACGATGTGTTACCAAAACACCGTGGTGCCAAACCACTGGTGACATATAGTCACAATGTGCTACAAAGCACTGGTGTCCGTAGACACAAATCGGGTGATGGGGCCAACCCATCGCGTGTGATACCAAATCACCGCGACGATCCCATATCTCAAGTGGGGCCAACCCGCGGTGGTGTTAACTACAGGGACAAGTCGCTATGAGGTACCAAACCTCCGAGGTACCAAACCTCTGGTGACATATAGTCACGAGTGTGTTACCAAAACACCGGTGCTCACAAAGACGAAACATCACCGCCCCTCCTCTCATCAACCCATGTCAAGCAGTTAATAACAGAACATACATATATCACATGTATCAAATAATCCATGCTTCCCAAAAGCATTAAAGTAATCTCATATCAACAGAGACTTACCGGGATCCTTGCTTGTACCATTAAGGTACTATTGCCATATCTACATAGAAGCGATTTACGCATAACATACACTTAATACACTTTATTAACTATTATAAGTGTGTATGTACACACACGATTTAAATGCTAACTCCAAATCCCAAAGAGTCAATCGGCCACCTCTTGCTCTCTTGTCCCTATATTCGGCCAAACTCAAAGGTTTAGTGTCCTTTGTCCATTCGGCCAAACCACCATATCCAAAGGGTTAATTATTGAACCCAAAACCTTACCTAATACCTTCTGCTAATCTTAGTACACTTTTTACACCTCTGTTTCCACCCTACAATCGGCAACCATTAGTAGCCACTTAATAGCCTTCGACACAATACTAAAGAGATTGAACTAATAGCACATCCTTACCACGACTTACCAACCAATTGCTCGAAGGTGACGGCTTCACTAGATCAACACCTCGAAAGCCCTACAACGACCGATTCCGAATCAGATGATTCATACTTGCAATCTAATGCCGAAATCGGCTCTTACCCTTGTTGATAGTCGATAGAGAAAAGAATGTGGGAGAAGAGTTTCGGCATACTTACTTTCTTCTATGACCGATTGGAAAAACTAAAAAGGGATTACCCTTGCTTGATATTCGCCAAGACTTCACAAAATAAGGAGAAAAGAATTCGGCTAAAGTGGAAAGAAAATAGTGAGAAAAGGGAGATAGGGATTCGGTTTTGAGAAGAAAGAAAAGAAAAAGAGGGGAAAGAGAATAGGTGTTTCTGCTAAGGGTCAAAAAGAATAAGAGAGGTAGATGGCAATGGTGTTTTCGGTTTGGGAGAGAATGAATGAAAAAAACAAAAGAGATGAAGACTAGCCAAAATTAGAAAGAAAAGACTTAAGAAAATTCGGCACTATCCTCCCCTATACTTGCCGTCCACTCCTCTCATGAGGAGTTCAAATTTCAGCCAACTCCTTGTTTCTCTCTTGGCCACTAATTTGAAATAATTCAAAAGAATTTGAATTAACACATGCCTACTTTTTCTCTTGCCACCTTTTAGATTATTCCCATAATATCTAGTCAAATCCTTATTAAAAAAAAAAAAAGAGTTTAAAGAGAGAAAATCTCTCCCCTATGCCGTCCCATTCAAAGAGCAAAAGAGGATTTTCGCGACTCGAACACTGAGCTCTCCCTTGCTCATTGTGGCGTCACTTCCAGGCTCCCAAGTGGCCTTCCTTTTGCCACTTTTCCAAGGCCTAATTAGTGTCGATTACCTATTTATTCTTATAACACCCACTTGCTAAGGCTCCTTCTTTTAAAAGTTAAAAACTAAAATTTCCTACCAAATCGAGCTAACACAACGCCTTAAATTGATCATTATTATTCCATAAATAATGACACAGCAGTTCATACATAAGAAAAATAATTTATTTCCAAATAGCCCCGTTTTTGGGATGTTACAATTCCACTGCTGGTCAGGGAGATAGGGCCGGTGGCTTAAATCTGTTCCACTACTGCTTAGGGAGACAAGATTTGTCGTTCGATCTTGGTTCTCTACTGCTTAGGGTGACAAGATCTACAATCTTTGACCTATTCCACTGCTGGTCAGAGAGATAGGGCCGGTGGCTTAAATCTGTTCCACTACTGCTTAGGGAGACAAGATTTTCCGTTCGATCTTGGTCCTCTACTTCTTAGGGCAACAAGATCTACAATCTTTGACCTATTCCATTGCTGGTCAGGGAGATAGGACTGATGTCTCCGATCTGCTCCTGCAACCTCAGGATTGTCAGATCTACTATTTTAATCTGCTCCCCGCAAACTCAGGGATACCAGACTAATGTCTTCTACCTTGCTACATAACCTGTAGAATGGGTATATGTTTACGTCCAATATTTCGGATGCTTTGATCGAAATGCATCAGATGCTCCTATTTAGACATGTTATGAAAATGTTATGAAGATGATTCCTGTTTCAAGGATTAGGATGCAATGACCGAAATGAATCAAATGCTCCTAGTGCAATTTACAAAAATGTTATGAGTATGATTCCTATCCTAGGTGTTATTACTCATTTGTTTTTCATTCATGTTCTGCACAAATAATTTGCCCCATAGTAATTCTGAGTCCTCTCTACTTGAACCTTGGGACATGAATTGGTATCTCCCACTGCAACTTCAGGGGAATAACTTTTAATTTCTTCCATCTTTCTGTTACCATTCAGAGGTACAGAATTTGTACTACTTTCAATCTGTTACACCATTCCCTGGGTGTAATGACCAGATGTATGAATACAGGGTATCTCGTCAATGATCCTCTTTACCCTTGGATTGACCTTGTTCGTCATTTGTGGATGTGGTATCACCAACGAAATTGTCTTATTCAATAAAAATCTGAAGAGATAATCATTTTCCAATGTTTCCAATCCCTAGGCTTGGTGAGTTCTGAACAATAGTCATGTTTTAGATTCCTCATATTATTTAGAAGCTTCTAGAGTAATATGCGAAACTCCTTTTATGAAAGTATTATTAGTCCACTAATCGTTATTTCAATATGAAATGCTTGAAAAAGGTCACAAAAATGGACGAGAAAGAAATTAGTTAGGAGCATAGCTCAGAAAAAATAATTTAATCAAAGATAACCCATGCAATAAAAGAAAATTGATTAGGGTGTATCTCAAAAAGAATAAATCAATCAAAGATAAGGAATTCAAAAATGGGTAGTTAGAAACTAGGTGCCCCAGATATCGCAGCCTGAGCTTCTGTGTTCTAACTTCTTGAGGACCATTTTAAACTCAATATGTTTAGGGGATTCAAAGTACTTCGTCGATGCCCCAAGGCGTAACATACTTCCTTATTGCTAATTCAGACGTAGCAAGACTACTGTATGCCCCACTTTTTATTCAAAATTTGAGCCGCCCTTTTCGGGTTTTCAACTCAAAGCCCCTTTGGTCTCAAAGCGCCCTTTGCGGGTTTTCGCCTTGGCCTCTCCTTTTCTTCTTTTTTTCTTTTTTTCTTTTTTTTTGTTTTTTTGTTTTTTTTTTGAATGAATTTGAGCTCAATGCGCCCTTTGCGGGTTTTCACCTTGGCCCTTCCCTTTTCAGGTAAAATCCTTCATGATTGAACCTGAATTCGCCGGATTGGGCAAGTCTTCGCCATTCATCTCGGTCAATATCAATGCTCCTCTAGAAAAGGCCCTATATAAGTCCTTCCCAGTTTGGCATATGCTTTCCTCTAAAATTGTTTTATAGAGGAAAAAATTTTCAACATCACGTTCCCTTTGTGGAATTCTCTTGAATGAACATTTTTGTCGTAAGCTCACATTATCTGACCGTGATGGATAACTTTTAACCTCTTCTTCGATTAGGTTCAATTGACAAAAATGCTTCAATTCCATAATAGGCAAGATGTTGCCCCAGTGAAGGTTCTAGCCAACATTTGATAATCATAGAGAGTAGTGATAGCTTCTTATGCCAATCTTTACAAGTCTTAGCCACCTTTCATTTCTTTTTTTTCTCTTTTTTTTTTGGCAACTTTTGTTGCACTCTGATATGCTGCCTGATCTTTGGACAAACTGTAGACTTTGACTTTGTACAGTTATTTAAACGCGATCCTTTATGGCATTTGATCTTTTCCTTCATTTTTTATTTGATGAATTTGACTTTGATGACTTCGACTTTGTAACATTGGCATATGAAGCTACTTCCACTCTCTTAGTGAAGTAAACGATAACTAAGCTGATGAGTTGGTATTGACTAAAAGCTTTTGAAGAGATTGGTCCCATCACATCCATGCCCCACGTATGGAAAATTTGTGAAGAACTGGAGTAGGCATATGAATCTTGTCTTCTTTAATTCCATATTTACGGTATGACTGATGCAGTCCCCTTCCATGGTGAATCAACAGTGCCCCATCCTCTTTGTTTAGCCTGCTTCTTATTAGCCAAGGCATGTCCTGATATAATTGTGTGAAAACATCTTTAAATTCTTGAAAACAACTCAATGATGTCTTGCCTTATTTTTGTGGTGAGCTAGGCTTCGGTCTTCCCCTTTTCCCTAGGCTCATAATATCCAATGACCCTTTGTAGAGTAAGGTCTTTTTTCATCTTGTTCTACCATCTTTAACAAATCAGAAGGTAGGTTACAATCTCTATCATCTTCGAAGTCCTTAGATCCCCTAGACTCATATCTCATTCAAAAAGGAATCAGTAACAACGTCGCTCATGTCGTTGATATCTGGATACCTAGGTACGAAGGCGAACAAATCCAAAGAATAAATGATTCTAAGGATAATTATTGGTATAGTCATGAATAAAGAATGAAAGCATATTCTAAGACATGAAAGAATGTACAATATGAAATGTAAAGAATGAAAAAATATTTACTTAAAAGGATGCATTTTATTGACATAAAATTTAGACATAAGCCTATTTCATAAAAGGATTCTTATTGCCTCTAGGCTTAAGGCAACAAGCATGTTTTGAATATTACTCTAGGTCTGCTTCTAAAAATACAAGAATCTCTTCCTCAGTCCCATTATTCAAAACACTCCCAAGTACACAAGGTTTAGAAACATTATTCCCCGATTCCCTCTTCGGATATGTCATTGGTGTTTTGATTCCCCGATTGTTAGGTTTCTGATGACTTCTTCAAGGAATCACAACTCTCCTGCCCCCTCCTTTAATTATCACTGCTCTTTTCGACTCATCGAACTTTACAATCCCTATTTTAATAAGCCTTTCGACCAATTTCTTAAATGCCATGCAGTTATCGATTGAGTGACCCATTATTCCCGCGTGATACTCACATTGAGCATTCAAATCATACCATTTGGGGTACGAGGGTTGTATTGATTCCATGTAATGAGGAGCCACCACATGTTCATCAAATAGACTTTGATACAACTCCCTATATGTCATTGGAATTGGTGTAAACTTGAGTTGCTCATTGCTTTGCCTTGTGTCAGATTCTTTCCTTGATGAACCTTGATACCCAGTAGTCACTGTTTTTGGCTGTTTAACAGCAATCGACTTTGAGCACCCCATGCTTGTATTATCCACTTCATTTTCTCTCTTCCTTGTGGCCATTCTTTTGTTACTTTCTCCTGTCTTGATCTTTCCACTTTTTATGGCATTTTCAATCATCTCTCCTGCCATCACTATATCCGCAAAGCTCTTAGTAGTACTTCCTATCATATGAGTCATGAATGGAGTCTTCAAGGTATTGATGAAGAGCATTGTAGTCTCCTTTTCTAGGAGTGGTGGCTGAACTTGCATGGCAACCTCTCTCCATCTTTGCGCATACTGCCTGAAGCTTTCATTTAGTTTCTTTTCCATGTTTTGAAAAGTAATTCTGTCAGGCGTCATGTCCGTGACATGGTTGTATTGCTTCATGAAGGCTTGAGCTAATTCTCTCCAGGAGCTAATGTTAGCGCGGTTGAGTTGATTGTACCACCTAGACGCCGCTGCTCCCACCAAACTGTCTTGAAACAATGAATCGGTTGATCATTGTTCACGTAACTACCATCCGCCTACAAAACATAGTGATGTGGGCTTCAGGGCAACTAGTCCCGTTGTACTTCTCAAACTCGCATCTTGAATTTATGAGGAAGCACTAAATCTGAACCTGCACTCAAGTCCTTAGCGTCAATACCATGATGATGGTCAGCATTTTCCAAAGCTTGGAACTTTTCTTCTAACCACCTACAAATGATCCTCTAACTTCCTTGAAGATTCAATTCTTATTTCCTCTCTCTCTTCTATATCCAAATCGGGGATAACGGGGTTGGCGGGGTTATCTCCCTGGTTAGATCCCGAGCCCACTTGAAAGTTCATGGGTGGTCTAGGATCGCCTTACCTGTTGAGGCCTAATCGTGATGGGTGGCCTTTGGAGATATTCCTCAGTGTGTTTGCACGTGTGGTGGAGTGAATCCCCAGGAAAGTCCTCATTGTCTTCAGCATTGACTATGGGACCTTTTTCTTTGTCCATTGCCCCACTCAGCAGCGGGGCCATTTGGGCTATCATATTCTTTTGGGCTTCCAACATCTGGTCCCTCATCTCTTGTTGGAGTTTTGCCATCTGCTCTTGCATCTGGTCTTGCATTTCTCTCTGGAATTGTTCCATCCTTTGGTCCATTTTCCTTGACTTTGCTCGTGTACCGTAAGGGTGTTCAGCTTCCAGATTTTCTTTCTCTCTCTCCAACTCTCTGTTATAATTTCAACTAATTAGACTCTTTCTACGGACTTAAATGCATATGATGTAATGTAATGCAAATGCATGAATGCAAAGAAAGAGATGCGTTGATTCTGAATTCAGTTACATTAGAAAAACTTTACTAGAAAATAAATTTCTTTACACAAAATGGATCGCATACACTGCCTTGTCCTCATAGTCTAAGTGAAAACATCAATCCCCTTCTTCGTAAAAGTCAAATATTGTAAACTTCTAATAGATGTCTCCTCTAGCTCATTTTGCTTGATCTGGACCTCGACTCCTGTTCACTTGTTAGCCTCTTCAAGAATGCTGAGACGTGGTAATTCTCGAATAGCCTTTGTCAACTTGAGTCTTTGGGTGATAAGGTCTTGTATTTCTTCACGGACTATCAGTCTTCTCTCATTGTGTTCACTTGGACTATATTCGGACGACCGTATTATAATCCACTTTATCAAAAAATCCATTTTCTTATGACCAACTTTTCTATTTAGCAATCGAATTTGAAATCAACACCTCTTTTCTATGATGCAATGTAATCAAAACATAAGAAAACACGTTAGAACAGAAGAAATAAACAACATATAACGCCTATTTGGGTGACTACTAAAGTTTAGCATAGTTCTACCTAGGGTATGAACTTAGGTTTTCTACATATGGTTTAGCTCTAAAGTTGAGGTACTCGAACCAGCAGATTCATCGGTCCTCACCCACTATAGGCTCATATGGACCGAGTTCGATTCAGGGAAATACATTTCCCTATGGCTGCACGGAGGTGAAAACCTCATGAAGACATAGGTACGGATGTATCCCAAAAGCGATTCACTATCCTGCACGGAGGTGAAAACCTCACGAAGGAGTAGCTTCTCACTCCCACTTAAGGGTGTGACCACGACGGTCATGTAGTGCTATGCAGAGCAATATATTTAAAACAACATGCAATAAAAGGATCATATTTTTAAAATCAGAATTTTAAATTCGAACAAAAAGACATGAAATTATCAATTTTACGGCCTGACTCTCTTGGTCCCCAGCGGAGTCGCCAAGCTGTCGAAACCATTTTAAAATCGGGTTTTGAAAATGGGGATCGACTTTTGAAAACGAAAATGGGAGTCGCCACCAATCCTTTTAGGTGTGATTGGATCACCTTGTAAAATGTTTTATTTAAAACATTTGATTTTGGTCTACAAAAACAAGAAAACGGGTTCGGGAGTCGGCTACGTATGAGGAAGGGTTAGCACCCTCATAACGCCCAAAATTGGTACCTAATCGATAAAATTATGTCCGAATGTTGAAAATAAAGAAAATTAAAAAATATGATCCTTTTATTAGAAAGAAAATCAGGACTTACTTATCACAAAGAAATAAAGTATTTTACCCAGTAAGTTAGGGTATAGCACCTCATGACTTTGAAATTAAGCTCGTTTTTATTTTAGAAAATTCCTACCGCAAAACGTCGAACCCAGTAAGTTAGGGCACAATGTTTTGAAATCCCGAGAATAGGTTTTTTTATTTAACACTTGAGATTTCTTTATTCTGAAGGAATATAAACATCACATCCAGTACGTTAGGACACGACATTTTTTAAAACCCTCGTAATTAAAGTCATCTCATGATTTACCAAACTTGAAAAGGGTATTTAGTTATTTAGCCAAACGGAAAATCGCAACCCAGTACGTTAGGGCACTATTTCCCGAATTTCTAAATACCAAAATATTGCCTTATTTTAAAATATAGTAAGCTTGAAAAAATGTATTTTTATTTTGAACAATGATCCATTTAACAATATCGCATTTATAAACTATCATACACAAATATTAAAAACGATTATAATACAATAGCATACAATATAAAATACAACTAAAATAACTACACTATAGTAATCATAAACTAATAAATGAATAAAATGGCATTACATAGATATATATAAAGCAATATAAGTAAAACAATAAAAAAATACTAAATAATAAATATATAATTTAATACATATAAAAGATAATACATAATAATATATATAATAATTTTTAAAAAAATATATATGTGAAACATGTTATAAAATATAAATAAACTTTATACAAAAAATTTTAGAAAATAATATATGATATAATATAATACTATGTAATACACAAAATATAATATAATAAATAAAAAATAATAATATATAAATTATTAAGTAAAATAAAATGATATATAAAATAATAATTAAATATATAAATAATACACATAACATATATATAAATAAATTCATAAATATAAGAAAATAATATAGAATATTTTAATGTGATAAAACTATTAATTATAATATAAAATAATAAAATAAAATAAAAAGGACAAAAATAAAATTAAAATAAAGAAAACAGGGGTTAAATAACAATTAAAATAAATAAAAAGGATTAAATTTAAATGCGCGTTAAATTACAGGGACTGATGTGACAATTAAACCTATTTTTAAAACGGCGTCGTTCCGATTGTTACTTTTAAAACGGACAGAGGGACTAAATTGGAACCGAAACAAACTTTAGGGACAAATTAAAAAATAAATAAAAATGAAATTAATACCGAATTAAAAAATATAAAAATGCGGGAGGACTAAGATGGCAATTTGGCCATTGAAAGAAAACGCTTGCATCCCGAGGACTGGCCGTGCAAACGCTACGGATCCATGGCCTAAAACGGCGTCGTTTCCTTTATATTATAAAAGTAAATTTTGATTAAAAAAAACATTTTAGAACAGTTTCTAAAAAAAAAACTAAAGAAAAGCTCTGAAATGGCCCTTAGCTCCTTCGACAGAGCTTGGTCATCGGGCTTAGGGGCCTTCATCCCCACGCGCCCACGCGCCGCCTCTGACGGCTTTGTGTATGAAACTCGTCCTCTTTTTATTATTATTTATAAAATATACAGGAACTCGAAAGTAAATAAAAAAAAAGGTGTAAATCACCTCTGAGAAGACTTTTTATTTCTCTATTTTCGAATGATTTTTTTCTGCTTTGTTTTCTCTGTGTACTTCCCTCTCCGCCTTCGTTACAAATTTTTGGGGCTTTATATAGCCCGAAAATAAAAAAAAGGAAATACAAGATCCTGTCGTTTCTTGCTATTTTTTGCTTTTCTTCTTTCCTTTTTCTTTGCAGGTCGAAGCGGAGTCCGGCGCTGATGAAGGCGTGAATCGCGGTGGCGATGTGGGGCTGCTGGGTGCGTGGAGCTGATTGCGGCGCGACGCTCGAGCTTCTGTCATTGCGGCGCCTAGGATTTCTGGAAAACCCTAGGTCTCTGTTTCTGTTTAGTCTTGGGCCTTTTGGGCCATCTCGATAGTGGGTCTGTGTGTAGGCTAAGGGTGTAATGGGTTTGGGTTGAAGTCTGTTGGGCTAAGTGTGTTTTAGGGTATTGGGTAGGTCTTGTATTTGGGCCTCTGGACCAGGTTATTTTGTAACAGGACATTTTTTTTAAAAAAATTGGACATTTATTATTTTTTTTATTTTGTTTCTTTTTCTTAATGGGCCCGGGCAGAATTGGGTACTTACAAATGTGATCCTTTTATTAGAAAGAAAAACAAGACTTACCTATCTCAAAGAAATAAAATACTATACCCAGTAAGTTAGGATATAACATCTCATGACTTCGGAATTAGGCATGTTGTAACACCCCAAACCCGGCCCATGCGTTTCGACCAAATCTGGTATGCTACTAGTTGTACATTAAAAACTTTTGTCTTGTTGATTTTGGAAGTCGTAAATTAAATAAACATTATTTAAGTAAATAAGCGGCATTTTAAAAATAAAACCTTGTATTAACTATAATTAAACCTTTGACATAATCTCATAAGTTGCAGAACATTAAAACTACTTAGTTGGATAAAACTATGGGGCCTTATTACATTGATAATGCCAAAGTAAAAATAAAATAATACTTAAAGAAATCCCCAAAAAAATAATTTATAGAAACAAAGCTTGATGGCCCTCGAGTCCGTCTCGGCCCCCATGTCCACGATCTCTTGCTCATCCGGAAGAGTAGAGAAAGGAAAGCTTGAGTCACCAAGACTCGATGTATAAATCTCAAAACACACAACGACACGAGCCCACAAACACATTATGGGCCCCGGCCCATGCATAAAGGTATCAATCATAATCACATGATAAACAATAAATAATGAAAAACCCAACCCATCCTAGGTTTCCATCCTCTACACACCATCCCGCACCAACCATCACACCTTGGGGATTTCTACAATCAACCCTCCATCCGCTATACACCAAAACGACAACGTGCATCGCCTATTCCTATTCATTAGGAATCATTTAACGTGGCATCGCCACCGATCACTATGTGACCTTTCATTTAAATTATGTGGGATTTCTACCACCGATCACCAAGTGACCTATCATGCACTTCCCTTTCAATATCATCATTCCCACCCCATGCATACATACATAAAGAAAACATCATACGACTTATATACTTTTCGATACACATAGGGAGTTCTATGTTTACGTGCACTGCATCTTTGCCTAACCCTTTTAGGGTTCCATTCGATTGTCTACACAGCCTCATTCCGGCTTTTTAGCCCATAACATATATAAATAAACATACATACAGTTTTATTAGTAGTGTGTTAGAGATCTACACACTGATTAATGTCGATACCCTTGCTACAACTTTGCTCAAAAAGTCGAAAAGATGCGAAACTAGGGCCTCTCCTATATTCGTCCATGGTTAGTGTTCTACCCAATTTTATATATTTGAATAACAAATCTTCTTACCTTAAAATCCGAAATTGGAGACTTATGATTTTCGGCTTTTAGATCTAGTCAACTAAGCTTCCTTCAAATCTGAATTGCCGCCATCATAAAACCATTAAACTATTAGCTTTTGGCTTTTGCCTTTCAAAAACCGGAATAGATCATGAGAACTAATCAAAATCAACACTTACCTTAGCATAGGAGATTCGGCTAGCACTAGAGAGAGGATTCGGCAATGCCCATGGAAGATTTAAATGCCTAAGTATAGAACTAATTCTCAAATAGGATGAATAGAAGAAAAGACTATGGATGCTTCTTGGCTTCCTAGAGAAATCGGCACAAGAAGGAAAAAGTGGAGAAGAGTTCCGGCTTTTAAAGAAATTGGAGAGGGAGAGGCTAGGGAATTTCGGCACAATGGGAGAGAAATTTAGGGTTTTCGGTGTCGAAATCAAGGAGTTAGCCCCTATTTATAGATATCTTGGCACCTCTTTGCTAAAAACCGAAAACGCCCTTAAAATTCAGGCTAAAGAGAGGAGAAATTCGGCACCCTCCTTGCCATGCAATGAGCCGAATTTTACACTCCTCTAGGTGGTGGATTTTCGCCAACACTTCCTTGAAGATAAGCTCCTAACTTTTCTCCTTTTTATCTATGATATTATCACTTAAAAATCCACATAAATTCTCCTATTTTATAGCCTTGTAGCCGCTCTACCTCTACTAATCCCTAATGCCAAATTTAACTCACTTAAATTAAAATATTTGGGCCTCATTAAACTTAATACTTGGGCCCCTAATTCCTTGTGTGTGGCGTCACCCTCTCTTCATTTAAAGTGCCGAATTTGGCCTAAAACATGGGCTCCTTGCGACCCAAAACTTGTTCCTTTTAATCATTAATGATGCCACTTTAATCTGGCCTTTTGCCTAATTCTAGGCCCAAATTTAGACCTCTATCAATTAAATTAACTTAGTAAACCTATCCCTACACTAAATGTATAGGCCCGTAAATTTAGGATGTTACAGTTCTACCGCTCTTAAAGAAATTTTGTCCTCGAAATTTCCAACTAACTATTAATCGTACTACCCAAGTCTCACCACTATGCTTTCGGTGCGCACTCCGATTCTAAAGCCAAAAGAAACACTTAGTATACTATGGTAGAGTACGCACCAGTGTTAGCATCTAGAGCGTCCTCGTCCCCTTGGCGACGTGCTGCATAGACCAAGGCTGGCCGCCTCGCCTCAACATAACCTGCATCTCCACGACCATGTCCTGTGCCATTGCCACCATTGCCTTGACCACGACCCCTTGGTGGTTGTTGACCTCCTCTACCCGGCGGTGTATTCTCTTGACCTGTGGATCCTTCATCGCCCGTTGTCTTTGCGACAGCTTTCTAACTTGGTGGTCCGTAGATCCACACCTAAAGCACTTCCCACTGCCCACCCAACACTCACCTTCATGGAATTTACCACATCGAGCACACTTCTGTGTCTGACTAGTAGCAGCAGGTCTCTCATCCCGTCTCGGGCCGTCCGATCTGGGTCTTTTCTGAGCTTGCCCAGCTGCCTCTGATGATCCAAAATTCCTCTTATTTCTACCCCTATCTCTATCTCGATTCAGTTTTTCGGTCTGCTTTACTTCTTCGGCTATCTTAGCCTTTTCTACTAGAACAGCAAATTCCCTCTCCCGCTGTGGGGCTATTAAAACACGCAAATCATCCCTCAGACCATCTTCGAACCTAACACAACGTTCATGCTCCGTGGCTACCATCCCATGAGCATAACGGCTAAGGCGTAAGAATTTAGCTTCATACGCAGCCACTGACCTACTCCCCTGTACCAGATTCAGAAATGCTCTGCGTTGCGCATCCACATAACTCGATCCAATGTACTTATTCTGAAACACTATTTTAAAGAAATCCCAAGTGATACGGTCAGCCACTGTACCATCCTTCACCGTAAGCCACCATTGATAGGCTTCATCCCTCAGGAGGGATACAACCCCTTTCAACTTCTCCTCCTCCGTGAAATCCAAATAATCCATTATTCGTTCTACCGCCTCCAACCAATACTCAGCTGAACTTGGGGCTACCCTAGAAATTCCCTAAACACTTCGCCCCCATCGCCCTAAGCCGCTCCAAGATTTACAGGCTCGTGCCCATACCTACCCCAAAGAACCTCTCTAAAACCCTTAACATTGCCTCGAGATACTGCGTCATCTTGGCGATGCACCGTCCCAAATGCCTCCTCCGCCGCTGACATCTCGTTACCAGATCCATGGCAAGATCCTACTAGTTCTGACACGGTCATTCTACCCCTACCACGACCATGTGACAGACGTCCTCGACCCCTTGTACTCATTTTACCGATTCGTGTTTATCTGTTTAGAAATTTTATGAATTATTAGTTTTCTTCCACGATTAACCACGAGCGAACGCTTTATGAACAATAGTTTAAGAGTAGTTCTTTCGAATTCGCATTCACAATACAGTCTCAAGTTTGTGACCTCTAACTAAAATAAAACACATACATCATACAAATAACATCCAAGCACTTACATTCTTCACGTAAAGGTGTTTTCGTTGATTCACTACCCAGGAGTATTTTCGTAATTTTATCCTATAGGGGTATTTTCGTAACTTTTCATAATAAAGTTCCTTGGTGATTTTGTGAAAGAAGGGTATTTTGGTAATTTTACAATCTGGGGGTATATTGGTAATTTTACAATCCAGGGGTATTTCGGTAATTTACAAACCAGGAATATTTTGATGTTTTTTTTTCAAAACAGGGGCACTTTGGAAAATCTAGTTACTCTTGTAAACATAGGGTTTTTGGGTAAATTTTTCATAGCTGTGAACATTTTCAAATCAAGTGTATCTTTTTGGAAATGTACAAAACTTAGGGTTTTTGTTTGCCAAAATATGGTGGTTGGTCCCTTTCGGTTTTAATTATGGGTTCAGCCCATGAACAAGTCCTTATAGCTAGGGTGAACAGTCATACCACGCACCAGAGTAAGATTTCAAATAAGAGGAGGTGAGTCACTTGGACCGCTTAAATACCAAGCTCTTACGGATCTATTCCTAGACATGCATATGCTCATTGCCACACCTTAGTCTTGCGACTGCGTTTACGTGTTTTGTTTAGTGAAATTAAGTCTTATGGATTTGAAGAGTTGTTTGTCTAAGCCTAGAGTCCATCAAGTTCTAACCTAGATAGTCTACGTCCCATAAGGCCCATTAAGCCCACATTTATATCACAATCGGGAGTTGAAATACTTACCCGGTGGATTGGGTGCCAGTAGACTCGAAGGCCATATCTTCATCCAAAACATTTTTTCAACTTTTTAAAACAAGACTAGACCCATTTCACACGGCCCGAGTTTTGAACTGGGCTCGATACTAAAATGTAACACCCCAAACCCAAATTTCATGCATTTCACTCAGATCTCGTATGCTACTAGTTGTACATTAAAACTTTTTTCTTGTTGGTTTTGGAAGTCGTAAATTAAATAGACATTATTTAAGTAAATAAGCGGCATTTTAAAAATAAAACCTTGTATTAAGTATAATTAAACCTTTGACATAATCTCATAAGTTGCAAAACATTAAAACTACTTAGTTGGATAAAACTATGGGCCTTATTACGTTGATAATTCCAAAGTAAAAATAAAATAATACTTAAAGAAATCCCCAAAAAAATAATTTATAGAAACAAAGCTTGATGGCCCTCGAGTCCGTCTCGGCTCCCATGTCCACGATCTCTTCGCTCATCCGGAAGAGTAGAGAAAGGAAAGCGTGAGTCACCAAGACTCAGGTGTATAAATCTCAAAACACACAACGACTGAGCCCACACAAACACATTATGGGCCCCGGCCCATGCATAAAGGTATCAATCATAATCACATGATAAACAATAAATAATGAAAAACCCAACCCATCCTAGGTTTCCATCCTCTACACACCATCCCGTACCAACCATCACACCTTGGGGATTTCTACAATCAACCCTTCATCCGCTACACACCAAAACGATGGCCGTACTGCCTATTCCTATTAATTAGGAATCATTTAACGTGGCATCGCCACCGATCACTATGTGACCTTTCATTTAAATTATGTGGGATTTCTACCACCGATCACCAAGTGACCTATCATGCACTTCCCCTTCAATATCATCATTCCCACCCCATGCATACATACATAAATAAAACATCATACAGACTTATATACTTTTCGATACACATAGGGAGTTCTATGTTTACGCACTCGACATCTTTGCCTAACCCTTTTAGGGTTCCATTCGATTGTCTACACACCTCATTCCGGCTTTTTAGCCCATAACATATATAAATAAACATACATACAGTTTTATTAGTAGTGTGTTAGAGATCTACACACCGATTAATGTCGATACCCTTGCTACAACTTTGCTCAAAAGTCAAAAGATGCGAAACTAGGGCCTCTCCTATATTCGGCCATGGTTAGTGTTCTACCCAATTTTATATATTTGAATAACAAATCTTCTTACCTTAAAATCTCGAAATTGGAGACTTATGATTTTCGGCTTTTAGATCTAGTCGACTAAGCTTCCTTCAAATCCCGAATTGCCGCCCATCATAAAACCATTAAACTATTAGCTTTTGGCTTTTGCCTTTCAAAACCAGGAATAGATCATGAGAACTAATCAAAAATCAACACTTACCTTAGCATAGGAGATTCGGCTAGCACTAGAGAGAGGATTCGCAATGCCCATGGAAGATTTAAATGCCTAAGTATAGAACTAATTCTCAAATAGGATGAATAGAAGAAAAGACTATGGATGCTTCTTGACTTCCTAGAGAAATCGGCACAAGAAGGAAAAAGTGGAGAAGAGTTTCGGCTTTTAAAGAAATTGGAGAAAAGAAATTGGAGAGGGAGAGGCTAGGGAATTTCAGCACAATGGGAGAGAAATTTAGGGTTTTCAAAGTCGAGAATCAAGGAGTTAGCCCCTATTTATAGATATTTTGGCACCTCTTGCTAAAAACCAAAAATGCCCTTAAAATTCAAGCTAAAAGAGAGGAGAAATTCGCACCCTCCTTGCCATGCAAAGAGCCAAATTTTACACTCCTCTAGGTGGTGGATTTTCGGCCAACACTTCCCTTGAAGATAAGCTCCTAACTTTTCTCCTTTTTATCTATGATATTATCACTTAAAAATCCACATAAATTCTCCTATTTTATAGCCTTGTAGCCGTCCACCTCTACTAATCCCTAATGCCAAATTTAACTCACTTAAATTAAAATATTTGGGCCTCATTAAACTTAATACTTGGGCCCCTAATTCCTTGTGTGTGGCGTCACCCTCTCTTCATTTAAAGTGCCGAATTTGGCCTAAAACATGGGCTCCTTGCAACCCAAAACTTGTTCCTTTTTAACTGTTAATGATGCCACTTTAATCTGGGCCTTTTTGCCTAATTCTAAGCCCAAATTTAGACCCCTATCAATTAAATTAACATAGTAAACCTATCCCTACACTAAATGTATAGGCCCGTAAATTTAGGATGTTACACATGCCTTTATTTTAGAAAATTCCTATCTCAAAGAAATAAAATAACATACCCAGTAAGTTAGGATATAGCATCTCATGACTTTGAAACTAGGCCTGTCTTTATTTTAGAAAATTCTTACCCTGAGATGCAAAACGTCATACCCAGTAAGTTAGGATTCAACGTTTCGAATTCCTGAGAATAATTTTTTAATTTTGAAATTTGTAAGTTTCGGTTTTAAAAGAAAAGGGATATCTAATACTTTAAGTTCTACGAGAAAAATCGAAACCCAGTAAGTTAGGGCACAATTCTTCTCGAAGTTCCCAAATATCACATATCACCGTATTTTTTGAAACTATTTGAATAAAATGCTTTTAATTGAAAAGGTATCTTTATAAAAATGGTTTGAGTAAAACATTGTATGAATACATTACAACATATATATATTTAATAGCAATTCTACATGTCTACGAATTATACTAACAATAAATAATAAAAGAATATAACAATAAAGAATATACGAAGAATTATGTGAAGCAAGAATAACGATTAGAAGGGACATAAATAAATGAATATATAAAACAAATTAAAACTTTCACGCAATAACAAAATTAAATGAAAAAAATAATAATATATTTAAACATAAAAAATGAAAATGATGATTTTTAAAAAGATATAATATGTATATAAATAAAAAGTTTTTTAAAAAAACTTATAGTAAATATATATATAAAATTAATAAATAAATAAATAATAATTTAATAATTTCATACACATATATATAAATGATTACATATAAAAATAATTAGTAAATAGTATAAAATATTTCTATGTATATAAAAAACATATATATATTTAATCATAAAATTACATACATAATAAATACAACAATATTATATAATATCATATTATACTTTTATAAAAAAATAGAAGTAATATACATAATATAACATAATACTATATAATATAAAAATTAAAATATATATATAATATAATAAATAAAATAATATGTAAAAAAATATTACGCATAATATATATAAGGATATTACATATAAAAATATAAAGATAATAATATAAACTATTTAATATAATAAAATAATGTAATATAATGTGAAATAATAAAATAAAATAAAAAGACTAAAAAAACAAAAAAACAAAGAAGACAGGGGTTAATAATCAATTAAAACAGATATAAAAGGACTAAATTAAAACGCGCATGAAATAATAGGGGTTAAAATGGCAATTAGGACAAATTTAAAAACGGCGTCGTTCAGATTTTAATCTTTAAAACAGTCTGATGGACCAAATTGGTACAAAAACAAATTTTGGGGCTAATTTAATAAATATCAAAAATGCAGATTGGACTGAATTAAAATTAAAGAAAATTGCGGAAGGACCGAAAAGGCAATTATACCATTTTACAAAAACACGAGGATCCTGGTCAGGTTTTCGGGTCAACACGCGGATCCTTTAAGGTAAAATGACGTCGTTTTTTGTTTTCTATATAAGCAGAGAATCTGTCAAAAAAACATTTAAACACCCCATTTAAAAAAAAAACCAGAGGGCCTTTAAAATTTTTCTCTGGCCTTCGGCCTGAAATCAAAGCTCCGGTCCAGAACTCGCCCACGCGCCATACGCGCCGTCGCCCACGGTGGTGCGAAGGTAAAACTCCTTACTCTATTTATATTTATTATTTTATACGTAGAACATGCACGCATCGAAAGAGAAAAAATAAAAAGATAAAAACAGAATCGGAATCACCTCTAAAAATATATATTGTATTCTGTAAATTTTTTTTTGCACTATTGTTTCTGTATTTCTGTGTGCCCGTTTACAAGCTTTTGTAAGGCTTTTATAGCCTTCAAAATAAAAAATAAAAAGGAAATAAAACTTGTTGTCATTTTTGCTGTGATTTGTTTCCTTTCCTTTTGCAGGTGGAAAACGAAGATCTTGCGACGATGGCTAAGCGCGGCTGACCAGGCGAGGTTCGTGCGCGTTGATGGTTGCGTGATCGAGGGCTGAGTGGCTGCGACGATTGCGCCTGGGTGCTATTGGGGCGCAAGGAAACCTAGGGTTTCAGAAACCCTTGGTTTCTGATTTAGAGTTGGGCCCTTTTTGGGCCGTGTAGGTTGGGTTAATGTTTGGGTCAAGGGGTGTAATTGGTAGTTTGGGTTTTTGTAAAAGGGTTGTATAAATGGACTATTTAAAGTCATTATTTTTATTTTTTATTTTCTTGTTTATTCATATGGGCCCGGGAAAAATTGGGTACTTACAGCTGCCCCTCTTTGCTCATTGTCGTGTAACGAGAATAGAGCAAAGACTATAAAAGGACCAATTTTGCCCGATCTTGGCCGAGTCTTGACTTCTTGATCCTCGTCTTCTTCAAATGGCTCTAACTCCACTACAACCTGAACGGTATTGGAACTTCAATAAGTCTGATAACTTCAATCTGTTTCACTGCAACTTCATGAAGGTAGTATCCGCTATATTTTGATCTGCTCCACTGCAAACTCAGGGAGACAAGATCTGATGTTTTCGATCTACTTCTTGCAACTTCAAGAATGCCAGATCTGCTATTTTAATCTGCTCCCTGCAATTTCAGGGATTGCCAGACTAATGTCCTTGAGCTGCTTCCTGCAACCTCAGGAATTGCCAAATCTGCTATCTTCAATCTGCTCCCTGCAAACTCAGGGATTTCCGGTGATCGGTATCTTCGATCCGCTTCCGCAAACTCGGGAATTGCCGACACTGCTATCTTCAATCTGCTCCCCGCAAACTCGTGGATCGCCAGATCGATTTCTTCGATCCGCTTCCCCGCAAACTCGGGAATTGTCGGACTCTGCTATTTTCTATCTGCTCCTCGCAAACTCGGGGATCGCCAGATGATGTCTTCGATCCGCTTCCTGCAAACTCGGGAATTGCCGCACTGCTATTTTCAATCGCTCCCTCAGAACTCAGGGATCGCCAGACTAATATCTTCGATCTGCTTCTTGCAAACTCAGGAATTTCCAGACCTGCTATTTTCAATCTGCTCCCTGCAAACTCAGGGATCGCCAGACTGATGTCTTCGATCTGCTTCCTGCAAACTCAGGAATTGCCAGACCTGCTATCTTCAATCTGATCCCTGCAAACTCAGGAATCGCCAGACTGATGTCTTCGATCTGCTTCCTGCAAACTCAGGAATTTCCAGACCTACTATCTTCAATCTGCTCCCTGCAAACTCAGGGATCGCCAGACTGATGTCTTCGATCTGCTTCCTGCAAACTCAGGAATTGCCAAACCTGCTATCTTCAATCTGCTCCCTGCAAACTCAGGGATTGCCAGACTGATGTCTTCTACCTTGCTACATAACCTGTAGAATGGGTATATGCTTATGTCTAATAATTAGGATGCCTTGATCAAAATGTATCAAATGCTCCTAATTAGATATGTAATGCAAAATGTTATGAGAATGCTTCCTATTTAAAGTGTCATCACTCATTTATCTGCTAATGTTTTTTTTTCTTCGTTCCTTACGAAGTATCAATCATATTCTGCTCAAATAATTTGTCCCATGGTAATTCCGAGTCCTCTCCATTTGAACCTTGGGACATTAGGTTGGTACTTCCCACTGCAACTTCAGGGGAATAACATTTGGTTTCTTCATCCTTCTGTTACCACTCAGAGGTACAGAACTTATATCACATTCAATCAATTTGATCTGTTACACCATTCTCTGGGTGTAATGACCAAATGTATGTGTCTGAATGAATGCAGGGTATCCTGACAATGATCCCCTTTTATACTTGGATTGACCTTGTTCGTCATTTGTCGATATGGTGTTACCAACAAAATTGTCTTATAAGAATTTGAAGAGATAATCATTTTTCAATGTTTTGAACCCTTAGGCTTGGTGAGTTCTGAACAATGGTCATGTTTCAAATTCCTCATATTATTTAGAAGCTTCTAGAGTAATATGCGAAACTCCTTTTATGAAAGTATTATTAGTCCATTAATCTTTATTTCAATATAAAATGCTTGAAAAAGATTAATAATGGACAAGAAAGAAATTAATCAAGAGCATAGCTCGAAACGAATAAGTTAATCAAAGATAACCAAGGCCATAAAAGAAAATTTGATCAAGGTGTATCTTAAAAAGGAAAAAATAATCAAAGATAACCAAGGCCATAAAAGAAAATTTGATCAAGGTGTATCTTAAAAAGAATAAAGTAATCAAAGATAACAAATTCAATAAATGAGTAAGATAGAAGCTAGGTGTCCCAGATATCGCAGCTTGAGCTTCTCTGTTCAAACTTCTTGAGTACCATTTTAAGTTCGATATGTGTTTAGGGGATCTGGAGTACTTTGTCAATTCCCCAAGACGTAACATACTTCCTCATTGTTAATTCAGACGTATTAAGACTACTGTATGCTCCGCTTTTGGTCAAAATTTGAGCCGCCCTTTTCGGGTTTTCAACTCAAATCCCCTTTGGTCTCAAAGCGCCCTTTTCGGATTTTCGCCTTGGCCTCTCCTTTTTTTTTAAAGCGCCCTTTATGGGTTTTCACCTTGGTCTTTCCTCTTTCAGGTAAAATACCTCTTGGCTGAACCTGAGGTCACCGGATTGGGCAAGTCTTCACTATCCGTCTTGGTCAATATCAATGCTCCTCTAGAACAGGCACTACATAAGTCCTTCCCAGTTTGGCATATGCTTTCTTCTAAAATTGTTTTATAGAAGAAAGGTCTTTTTCAACATCAGGTTCCCTCGTGGAATTCCCTAAGATGAACTTCTTTAACGTAAGCTCGCATCATCTGGCCGTGACGAATAGCTTTTAACCTTTTCTTCAATTAGGTTTAATTGATAAAAACGCTTCAAATCTATAAACCAATGTGTAAGATGTTGCCCCGGCAAAGGTCCTGGCCAACGCTCGATAATCATAGAGAGTAGTGATAGCTTCTTATGCCAATCTTTACAAGTCTTAGCCATATTTCATTTTTTTGGCAACTTTTGTTGTACTGTGATATGTTGTCTGATCTTTGGACAAACTGTAGACTTTGACTTTGTACAGTTATGCGTGATCCTTTATGGCATTCTTTGCTGGCAACTAATCCTTTCCTTTCTTTTTTTAGAATTTGATGACTATCGACTTTGTAACATTGACATAAGCAGCTACTTCCACCCTCTTAGTGAAATAAACGCCGACCATGGCGATGAATCAATATTGGCTAAAAACTTCTGACGAGATTGGCCCCATCACATCCATGCCCCACATATGGAAAATTTGCGAAGAATTGGAGAAGGCACATGAATCCTGTCTCCTTAAATACGGCACAGCTGATACCATCCCTTTCTATGTAAATCAGCAGTACTCGATCCTTATGTTAAGCCCGCGTCTTAGTAGCTCAGGCATGTCTTGATATGATCGTGCAAAAAAAAAACATCTTTGAATTCTCGAAAATAACTTAATGATGTCTCGCATTATATCTATGGTGAGCTGGGCTTCAATCTTCACCCCTTTTCTAGGCTCATAATATATGTTGCCCCTTTGTTAAGTAAGGTCTGCTTTTCACCTTGCTGATCCACTCTTAACAAATCAGAAGATATGTTACAATCTCTGTCATCTTCAAAGTCTTGAGATCCCCTAGACCCATGTCTCATTCAAAAAGGGAGTCAGTAACAACGTCGCTCACATCATTGATATCTGGAGACCTACTGTAGGATCGAAAGAAGATTCTAAAGAATAAATGATTCAAAGAATGGTTATTGGTATGATATGAATGAATAAAAGAATATTTGAAAGAAAGTCCAAAAATAAAAGAATCTATACATGGAAAGAATAAAAAGATATTTGTTCAAAAAGATGCATTTTATTGAAATAAGAATTTAAGACACAAGCCTATTTCACAAAAGGGTTCTTATTGCCTCTAGGCTTAAGGCAACAAGCATGTTTTGCACATTACTATAGATCAGCTCTAAAAACATAGAGATCTCTTCCACAATCTCATTATTCAAGACACTTCCAAGTATCCATGGGTTTGGAATTCTTGCATTTGTTCCCGCATTTCTTGTTGAATCTTGGTTAATTTCCCCTGCATCTGTATTTGCATTTGCTCTATTCTCTCCAATCTTTGTTCCATGTTTTCCAGGTTAACTGAGATAATTTTACCTAATTAAAGTCTAATGCAAATGATGTAATGCAAATGCATGAATGCAAAGAGGCATCGATTCTGATTCAACTTCATTTTAGAAAACTTTATTAGAAAACAAAATCCTTTACATAAAACGGACTACAAATATGCTTTCGCCCTAAGTCCTAAAGTTTTGATTTTCCCAAGCAATGAAGTTAGCTCTTGATTACGGTCAGACTGTAGCTCATACTTTATGCTCAACATATCAGCCTGTGATGCCAAAGTCTGTAGATGATCAGCTACCTCTCGAATCTGAACTATTGCTTCACCCATGAGGTAATCTAGACTCCTAACTTGATTATGAGAATGGTGAAGCTCTTCTTTCCAATGCTCCTCTCTTGTTTCAAGAAGCTCGATCCGAAGTTTACAACTGTGCAATGCTGATTCTAACTCTTCAATCCTACCCTTCATTTCCTCAATCTTGTTCAGACTTGATTTCAACTTGATTACAGAATTACGGCTTCGATGGTGGTGTAGAGACCGTCCCGATTCAAATGACTCTAGCCTTTAGTCCACATTTCTCTTCTTGGATTTCTGCCAAACTCTCTTCTAGGGCCTTATTTCGCATCTGCATCTCTAGGAACTTTCTCTCCCAATGGTCAGCTTTGACTTTTTCCGTTTGTATCTCTTGTTGCCACTGTTGCGAAGTCTTCCCTAATCTGGCATTTTTCATTGATAAACGCGACTTTTTATATTCCGTCTTTAAGTCATTCAAATCTTCTTCGACTCTTCTCTTCCCTTTTCTTACTTCTTCGACCTCTGATTTCTGCACGTCCACATCTAGCCTCAAGTACATATTTTCTTTTTCCAGCTTCTCTATCCTCTTTCCAAGCTCTAAACTCTTCTTTTCAAAATCTTGCTTCATAATTTCTAACTCTGATGGGACCACTTGTAAGCATTCATCTCTCAATCGGGCGTCTTCTGGATTCAGTTCAGGAATGTTATCATTAACCCTTCTAATCATCCATCCAATGTATTCTGGGGTCGTCATTGGACCTGCGGATAACCTCTTCATCCTACGAGTCTGATTTCAAGCACCAGAAATCTTCTTAACTCTTTTTTTATAATTGTCCCCTCTATAAGAGAACTCACACTGAGCCAGCCCATGTGTTGCAGGTACGAACTGTCTTGATCTATACTGTCGTAGTACAAGTAGAGGAGCGTACCCAACAGCTCCCCAAATTCCAAGTAAAGGAACCCAGTCAAAACTCCCACATCGATAAAGAATTTCATCTGGAATCATCCAAGGGGCTCTCCACTCGACGTCTTCCTCTCAGATATTTTGACCGCCATCCAGTTCTCCTCAGACACGTCATCTCTCCTCGGTGTAGCTACTGTCTCTTTCAACAGAGAGTAACTCTCAGAAAAAATCCGATAAGACACTTTCTCCACCTTCTAGAAATGACTGTGGAACCAAGCCAACAACAATTGCGCGCACCCAATGAACCTGCATTCGCCTTTTCTTCGATATGCATTCAAAGATCTAAACGTCTCGGCTAAGATCGTAGGTACAGGCGTGACTCCTATGCCTAGTCGATCGAATAAATCGGTAACTACTTCATCTACATGTCCTAGAGCTTTAGGGAAGATTATCAAACCGTAAATACACAAGGCGAAAACGTCAATCTTCTTCTTTGCATCTGGATGTGTTAGGACCGAGATCCTCAAACTCCCCAAGGAATGCATTTACCTTCACCTTTCTCTTGAATTACGCCAGAACCCACTGTTCACTCATCCCCGTGATATTCATTAAATTCTTCACAAAGGTTGGGACATTAGCAGCCCTAGAATAAATTCTGTCGACTTGGATTCTCGAACAACGAATCAAGGTCGTATATTCCTCTACCGTAGGTACTAAGTCTATTTTCCCGAAAGTGAAACAACTATAAGCAGAATTCCAAAACTGAGTCATAGCACGGAATAGATACTTATCTACTTTGACGTCGAGCAAGTAAGGTAGATCACCATAATTACGATAGAATAGCTGCTTTGCCTCATCGTCCCACTGGGTCCATATTCCCTTCAACTCCTGAAGCTCATTTTGCGTGACACTAATACGAGCGAAGTCCCGTAGTTCCGACATATGCCCCTCAGCTAAGCTATCCCCTTTCTCTAATTGCTTTTGCTCTGACCATGTACGGACGACTGCATTATCCTCCACTTTATCAAGGAATTCGTTCTCCATAACCAGCTTTCTAACTTTAGAAACTGACCGTGAATCGATACCTCTTTAAATATGAAATGTCATGCACAAAAGAATAAAACATAACAAGTTAGTTCCACAAAATATAAAGCAAGCAAAGTAAACAAACATCTACCTGGGTAGCTACTAAGGTTCGACGTAATTCTACTTAGGGTGGGCTCTTAAGGTTCACTATATGCGGTTTAGCTCTAAAGTTGAGGTACCCGAACCAGTAGATTCCTCGATCCTCACCCATTATAGGCTCATACGGACTGAGTTCGGTTCAGGGGAATACATTTCCCTATGGCCATGCGGAAGTGAAAACTTCACGAAGACATAGGTACAGATGTATCCCGGAAGCAGTCCACTAGCCCCTGCGGAGGTGAAAACCTCACGAAAGCATAGTTTCTCACTCCCACTTGAGGGTGCGACCACGACGGTCATGCAGTGCAATGCAAAGAGATATATCTAGAACCACATGCAATAAAAGGATCATGTTTTTTTTAAAAAAAATAGAATTTTAAATTCAGACAAAAGGACATGAATCTATCAATTTAACGGCTTGACTCTCTTATTGTCCCCAGCGGAGTCGCCAAGCTGTCGAAACCATTTTAAAGGTTTATTTTAAAAACGGGGATCGACTTTTAAAAATGAAAATGGGAGTCGCCACCAATCCCTTTTTAGTTAGGTGTGATTGGATCACCTTGAAAATAGTTTATTTCAAAATACTTATTTTGGTCCACAAAAAATAAGAAAAATGGGTTCGGGAGTCGGTTACGTATGAGGAAGGGTTAGCACCCTCATAACGCCCAAAAACTGGTACCTAATCGATAAAATCATGTCCGAATGTTGAAAATTGGAAAATTTATAAAATGTGATCCTTTTATTAGAAAGAAAACCAAGACTTACCTATCTCAAAGAAATAAAATACTATACCCAGTAAGTTAGGATATAACATCTCATGACTTCGGAATTAGACATGCCTTTATTTTAGAAAATTCCTATCTCAAAGAAATAAAATATCATACCCAGTAAGTTAGGATATAGCATCTCATGACTTTGAAACTAGGCCTGTTTTTATTTTAGAAAATTCTTACCCTGAGATGCAAAACGTCATACCCAGTAAGTTAAGATTCAACGTTTCGAATTCCTGAGAATAAGTTTTTAATTTTGAAATTTGTAAGTTTCGGTTTTAAAAGAAAAGGTATATCTAATACTTTAAGTTCTACGAGAAAAATCGAAACCCAGTAAGTTAGGGCACAATTCTTCTCGAAGTTCCCAAATATCACATATCACCTTATTTTTTGAAACTATTTGAATAAAATGCTTTTAATTGAAAAGGTATCTTTATAAAAATGGTTTGAGTAAAACATTGTATGAATACATTACAACATATATATATTTAATAGCAATTCTACATGTCTACGAATTATACTAACAACAAATAATAAAAGAATATAACAATAAAGAATATACGAAGAATTATGTGAAGCAAGAATAACGATTAGAAGGGACATAAATAAATGAATATATAAAACAAATTAAAACTTTCACGCAATAACAAAATTAAATGAAAAAAAAGAATAATATATTTAAACATAAAAAATGAAAATGATGATTTTTAAAATGATATAATATGTATATAAATAAAAAGTTTTTAAAAAACTTATAGTAAATATATATATAAAATTAATAAATAAATAAAAAATAATTTAATAATTTCATACACATATATATAAATAATTACATATAAAAATAATTAGTAAATAGTATAAAATATTTCTATGTATATAAAAACCATATATATATTTAATCATAAAATTACATACATAATAAATACAACAATCTTATATAATATCATATTATACTTTTATAAAAAAATAGAAGTAATATACATAATATAACATAATACTATATAATATAAAAATTAAAATATATATATAATATAATATAATAAATAAAATAATATGTAAAAAAATATTAAGCATAATATATATAAGGATATTACATATAAAAATATAAAGATAATAATATAAACTATTTAATATAATAAAATAATTTAATATAATGTGAAATAATAAAATAAAATAAAAAGACTAAAAAAATAAAAATAAAAAGAAGACAGGGCTTAATAAGCAATTAAAACAGATATAAAAGGACTAAATTAAAACGCGCATGAAATAACAGGGGTTAAAATGGCAATTAGGACAAATTTAAAAACGGCGTCGTTCAGATTTTAATCTTTAAAACAGTCTGAGGGACCAAATTGGTACAAAAACAAATTTTGGGGCTAATTTAATAAATAACAAAAATGCAGATTGGACTGAATTAAAATTAAAGAAAATTGCGGAAGGACCGAAAAGGCAATTATACCATTTTACAAAAACACGCGGATCCTGGTCGGGTTTTCGGGTCAACACGCGGATCCTTTAAGGTAAAACGACGTCGTTTTTTGTTTGCTATATAAGCAGAGAATCTGTCAAAAAAACATTTAAACACCCCATTTTAAAAAAAAGAGAGGCCTTTAAAATTTTTCTCTGGCCTTCGGCCTGAAATCAAAGCTCCGGTCCAGAACCCGCCCACGCGCCATACGCGCCATCGCCCACGGTGGTGCGAAGGTAAAACTCCTTACTCTATTTATATTTATTGTTTTATACGTAGAACATGCACGCATCGAAAGAGAAAAAATAAAAAGATAAAAACAGAATCGGAATCACCTCTAAAAATATATATTGTATTTTGTAATTTTTTTTGCACTATTGTTTCTGTATTTCTGTGTGTCCGTTTACAAGCTTTTGTAAGGCTTTTATAGCCTTCAAAATAAAAAATAAAAAGGAAATAAAACTTGTTGCCATTTTTGCTGTGATTTGTTTCCTTTCCTTTTGCAGGTGGAAAACGAAGATCTTGCGACGAATGCTAAGCGCGGCTGACCAGGCGAGGTTCGTGCGCGTTGATGGTGGCGTGATCGAGGGCTGAGTGGCTGCGACGATTGCGCCTGGGTGCTATTGCGGCGCAAGGAAACCTCGGGTTTCAGAAACCCTTGGTTTCTGATTTAGAGTTGGGCCCTTTTTGGGCCGTGTAGGTTGGGTTAATGTTTGGGTCAAGGGGTGTAATTGGTAGTTTGGGTTTTTGTAAAAGGGTTGTATAAATGGACTGTTTAAAGACATTATTTTTATTTTTTATTTTCTGGTTTATTCAGATGGGCCTGGGCAAAATTGGGTACTTACACTCGGGTCATAGGGTTAACATGCAAAAGTTGAGTATCTTCTTTTCTAAAGAGGTAGAGAAAGATCTCAAAAGGCATATAAGTAGACTGATCGGGTTTCGCATGGTTCAGAATCACAGTACGTATTTAGGAATTCCACTTTTTTACGACAAGGTGACTAATAATACTTTGCGATTTATGGTGGGAAAGGTGCGTAGCAAACTTTGTAGTTGGGATGCTAATCAAATCTCTTTAGCTGGCAGAATTACTTTGGCGCGGTTAATTTTGCTCTAAATCCAAGTCACTTTATGCAATCGATGATGATTCCAAAAGGCTTGTGTGACGAAATTGAAAGCATCGTCAGACAATTCATATGAGGATCTTCTAGTGGTTCTAAACAAATCGTCTTGGTTGGCTGGGACTCGATTTGCTAACCCAAAGCGCATGGTGGGCTTGGTAAAAGGTCGTTACGAGACCAAAATACTTTATTTATGATGAAACTGGGTTTTAGTATTGTGTCTAATGCCTCTGCTTCGTGGGTTCGTGTCCTACGTTCAAAATATAGGATTCAAAGTGGCTTACCAGAAACTTTATCAAAGGGTAGACATTCTTTTTTATCGAGATCGCTTTCAAAGGTATGGTCACTTATTCGTGAGAACCTCCTTTGGTCTGTTGGAGATGGTAGGAACATCAATTGTTGGAGGGATCCTTGGGTTCCGAATATTGGGCCTCTGTGTAGGATGATTTCTCCTAACTCAAATCTTGATATAGAATGTACTCTCATTGAAATGATTACAGAGAATGAGGACTGGAATTTAGATTTTCTTTGAGTTTGGGTTTCGGAAGAGGTCATTTAGCAGATTGTGGGGGTTCCACTACCTTAGCCAAACTCATGTACAAACAGATTCATGTGGGAGGTACTTCTTCCTGTTTATTTTCCATTAAAAGTGTGTATGAGAAGTTGCGGGAAAGGTTATGGAATTCAAAGGAAGCGGTTTGGCAACTATCATGAAAGTTTCGGGGTCCACAAAGGGTTAGAGTGTTCATATGGCTTGTCCTTAAACATCGACTACTTACCAATGCAGAGATGACAAGCAGAGGAATATGAGTGAATTCTAGTTGTAGAATTTGTGGTCATGAGTATGAAACGGTCTTACACGTCCTTCGTGATTGTACTGCAGTTAGAGACATTTGGAACCAGTTAATTCCTACAGGCATGTTTTTTTTTTTTTTGTAGGGACTTTACAAGAATGGATGGAGCATAATATCCGTAATAATCAATCTACCGGCCTTGTGGAAGAAGTTATTTAGCAATGTTTATTGGGGATTTTAATATGGCACATTTGGAAGAATCAGAACCTTTACATTTTTTTAAGGTCTATCTTGGAATGCTGATACAGTTATCAAAGTCTCTTTAACTTGGGCAAAAAATTTCATTGTTCCTTTGTCTAATAGTTGGGTAAGAATGAATACAGATGGCTCGATTAGAGTAGAGGATGCGTTCGCTGCAGCTTGAGGGATTTTATGGGATCATAATGGGAGGTGGATAATTGGATTTACTAGGTATTTGAGTAATTGTGTTGTCCTTGATTCAGAGCTTTGGGGCATTATGGACAGGTTGAAACTCGCACTTGATCGGAGATTTGAAAGAGTATTAATTCAGACAGATAGTCTTGAAGCAGTCAATATCATTCAAGATGGGGACCGAGAGATCTCCAATTCCGCCTTAGTAAGAAGAACCCATTCTTTATTGAAACTCCTAAGTTAGTGGAGTATCCAACATATTCATCGAGAAGAGAATAAAATCGTAGATAGTATTGTTAAGGCAATCTGTGACAGAAGAAAGGGGTTAAGATTAATAGAGGACCCCATTCTGATGTATTACTCTTAATGTTTAGCTTTTGATTTGTATTCCTTTCACCAAAAAAACAAAGAAGATAAAACAATCTTATATTTTTTTTATGTTATATCCAGATTTCTATTTTTAATCATCACTAATTAAAGTTAAAAATTTTATTAAAAATGATATTTCTATTTTTAAAAAAAATTCATAAAAATTATAAATATTTTAATAAGACCATACATTTTAATTTGTATGTACAATCAATCTGTACATTGCAAAGGATAAAAATTAGTGAATGTTTATAACTTTCTAAATCTTCCTTCTAATTCAAGAATCGGAGTGATGTTTCAATCTACATTTAAATAAACATGTAACTAAATCGTGAATCTTCATTTACAAAGAGCCATTTTATATATTAATATATTTTTAGAATTTTTTATGTAAGTATTTCATAATACGTTATCCATTCACAAAGAGCCATTTTATATATTAATATATTTTTAGTATTTTTTTATGTAATTATTTCATAATACGTGATTTAAGAAAATATTCAATTAATATTGAAAACAAAATAATAAAATTTAAATCAATAAATTTAAAGTTACCCCTTTAACAATTAGTAAGTTTTCAATATTAAAGTTGCCCCCACGTATCAACAAGTAGTAATTATGATCATTAGGCTTTTGTTTTTAAATGTGAAAGCTATATAATTATTGTATATTTTTTATTTTAAAATATTTATTTGAAAACAATAGTTATCCATCAAATTTATATATATGGTTACGAATTATATGATTTGATGTTTAAAATTTATTAAATGAAAATATATTTACTTTAGTATTTCTAATATTGTAGAGTTTATGTTGTTAAATATCTATGATGTGCATGGTATTCATTTTAGTACTCAGTTTAGATTCGATGTTTTATAGCCTAAATACTATCATTCTTTTATATTACTGTCCATATTGTCACAATTTCGAATTTTTTTCTTCATATATCAAATAAAAATTATTTGTCATAACTGTTAAAGCCTGAAATTCACCAAAATATTAAAGATTTTGGAAATATAATTGTCAAATCCTCAGGGACTGGGTTTGCACAAGTTCTTGTTCCTCTAGATCCCGAACAGAGTCGTGCCTAAGAAAACCTGCGTACCTAGAAAAAAAATAGAATTAAAGGTTTGATTAATTGAAATTGCGAAAATTAAAATTAAAATTGTAAAGATAAACAGAGCTGAGGAAGAGAGTTTTTTATAGAGAGATTCCAGCCTCCGGTTGTCTCGATCCGCCTTGGGTTCAATCCTAGGCTTTTACGTAATCCTTCTCGAAAAAAATAAGCCAATTATAGTGGAAGAGGACGCCTACGACCACCGGCTCCACTTAGATTTTAGACTTATGATTTAGATGAACCTGACTCTAGCCAATCGTCGCTTTTGTGGGACCGTCTTACACTAGATCATCACTTCTCAATGGCGAATGCCACTCCATTTTTCTCTTGGGCTCGACTACCACTGACGCAGTAAGCTAACGAACCGACTGTGCAACCTTCCCAAAACATACAAAGCGGCCGTTCTTTGCACAAGTTGAAAAGATTACCTTTGAAGGGACATAGACTGAAGCGTCAGCCCCGTAATGCGGAGAAATGATGAATACTCGTTGAGAAGGCTAAGCGCCCCTGTTTGGGAAATTTCGACAACCTTTGACTAGATAAATTTATTGGCTCATGCTTTTTGGGGAAAAAGAAATAAACGTAATGAAAATGGAATTTTTATTGAATAATATGAAAGGAAAAAAGGCTAAGCTTTTTGGGAGAGGGAGTGTTTACAGAAAAGATGTGTAAATTTTGTGTCACTCCATCCCCTATTTATAGTACTAGGAAACCTAGTCTATTCCTAATTAAATTTTAAAAGATAAAAGCTAAAATTAAATCTAAATAATAATCTTTAACAATTATCCTAATATAATTAAAATTTAAATAGAGTCTTGTGTTTATAAAATCTCTTCTTTGCACTTTTGCGCCCAAGTCTTCCACACTTTGCATTTTCGACACCACTTCTTTCCTATTTTGCATGCTAGCCCATTTTATCTTCAAATTCACGCTTTTTGCCCCCAAATTTCCTTGTGCCTTCAATTTAGTCCCTACAAGATAAAAAACCATAAATAGCTCAAATTAGTAGGATCATACTCAAAAAAAATATGTAATTAATACATAAAAATATGTCATTCTAGAGTATTATCAACCAAGCCAAAGCTAAAGCCATGATATTCCTTTGTTATCATCTCTATGAAAGATTAAAAGTATAACATTTGATTATAAATGATTAACTTGAATTATGGAATAACCTAAAAGAAAGATATCATAAAAAAAACAATAATCCTACTTAAAGCTCGTTGTGATTAGATTTACCTAAGGTTGCAAGATTTTAAAACCGTGAATATAACTTTTCAATATTTAAAATAAAGTCTCAATTAAAATTACGTGAAGAAGATGTAACTTATGAAAACTTATTAGAATTTTTTTTTCAATTTTTCACGCATCTAATGAACTCCTATAACAGTAATATCGTGAAAAAGATTTTAAGAAATATTCTGTATTAATCTCGTTCCTTTTGTTGGTTGAGCAAAATAATTAGCTTTTGGTGAAAAATATTAAAGTAGTCTCGTTGATTCTGCTTCTTTATTAGAAGTGAATGCAACAATATATATAGTAATTTTAAAAGTCAAAAAAAACCGTGATCATGGTCATGGTTGTGGCCATGGCCATGGACATGGACATGATCGAGGACATAATAATTATTGTTATCATACTGTTAATAATTATTTTGACCACCAAAAGAAGAATAATAGTGAGAAGAAAGAGAAGGATGATCCATCTTATCTTTCAAAAGGCAAAATTTTGTGTTATTAATGTGGTATGAATGAGCATTTATTATGTACTTATTGAACGCTTATTCATATTGTAAAGTTTTATCAAACTTCCATAAAAAAGAAAGGGAAGAATATTGAAATTAATTTGATATATCAAAATGATGATAAAAAACCCATTTTGCTTACAATGATGATGATGACGACTTTTAACAAATTTGTTGATTTTACCCATATTAACGAAAAGAATTTTTTTTCCAAAATGATGATGAAAATAACAGAAGTGAAAATGATAATAACATTTGAATAATTACTTTTAGGAAAAAAGTTATTTTCAAATTTTTAAATATGCTTTTTGTAACATCCTTACCTGACTCGATCGCCGAATCTGGATATGGAGTTCCACAAATGGACCGGATTTGGCTAAACATAAATTTTAAACTTAACAATTTGGAAGACTAACAATATATACTCCTTACAACAGAAAGCTTAAATTAAAATAAGAACTTACTATCTCCAAATTTCAAATTCTAAGGAAACTATTTTATTACAATATATTCGATCTCGAGGCGAAGCCTCTAAAGGTACCCCTTCCTATGTGCACGACACCAAACTAATGATTGCTTATTGATCTATCTCGGTCTGGCTTCGCCCCTCCTCAAGATGCTCGATCACTCTTGAGTTTTGCAAACATAAGCCAAATTTCTATAAGTTTGAAAGAACTTACTGAGCTTTAATGTATTTCTCAAAAATAGACCATGTCTTGCAGGGACAGTAGTTGAAAAAGAACTAATCACGACTAACTCCCTATTTGTTTGAGATGATTTATTTTAATCTGAAATGGCGATCTTTGATTCATTCCTCGAACTTATCTATTAGCAGATAGGCCACCAAGCGATCTTCCCTTGGTGGATCCTAAAGTCATTCGAAAAGTTTTGGTAGTTTCTCAATTGTCTCGCCATAACCGTAAACTCTGTCCTTTTCTTACGTACATTATTTCCTTCATCCATCTCCTTTCCTGAACATCCTTCTACTCATAATTTTTAATCCTTAATCACATAATTGGGTGATCAGTTACTAGTATAGAATCTCTTTTCAACCTTGGACTTATAAGGTAGTCTTCCTGCCTACCACCCTTATAACCCTTTAGTTTTGCCTTTCTTGGCGATCATAGAAAACCCGATTAGTCCTTGGTGGACTCTATTTTCTTACTTCAGTCATGTAGAACTTACTGACATTACACCAGTGGGATTAGCTAATAAGGACCCCACGTCACTCTAGTGGGCTAGATCCCATTTCACCCTATATTTGGGTTGCAATGTTGTTTGGGTTACTCCCTTGTGAACCACCCTAACAGAAATACCTTGCTTTTAAGGCGCATGTCCTTCTGCTGTGCACCGTTTTGGTCTACAGTATTTTGGCAGACTGTCATCTGAGTGACCATTCGAGTTTCCCCTTAAAATTATCTTTGTTTTAATACGTGGCTGGTACTTTCTCAAAAGTTTCCCCTTAAAGAGGAATAGTATTGGGGGATTCCTCAAATTCGCTAGTTGGCTATTGCTTGCCAATACTCGCAATTCTCCTCGTTTGCATGACTTTCCATATTCGCAGTCCTAGCAGACCACTTGCGTTTATTATCTCAGTAGACTCCATATGTTGTCATAGTCGAACTATAGTCTTACACTTGTAATCCATATTTAATGTCCTGACGGATGTCCCCGTATTTACTATCCCGACGGACTACTCCGTGTTTACTGTCCCAGCAGACTACCCCAGTTTATTATCCTGACAGATTACCCAGTGTTTACTATCCCTGCAGACTATACCGGTTACCATAGTCTAGCTATGGTCTTACACGTTAGACCTCTTTTGAGGTGTCACCTCGTAGGACCTTACTGCCATTGCAGTGTCACCCCATAGAGTCTGCTGACCATCATCACAATGTTACTTTATGGAACGTAATAATCGTCATCACGGTGTCGCTCTAGAGAGCCAATCCATATCATTTCATTTCTTATTTAACATGAATGCTTGAACACCAAAGTGTCCCCTCCGTAAGGCCTAAAGCTTCGCACATCACGATTTTCACTCAACAACACTGTGTGGCGATATCTTATCGAAATTCTATTTCCCTATTCATCCGCCTATACCTCCAATTCGCCATGACTACCTTGATTCTCGAACACCGTAATGTCCCCTCCACAAGGCTCGAAGCTTCACACACCACCCAGCAACACCATATGGCGATATACAGAAACACCATTTCCTGAATCCTAGCTTCAGAACCTATCAACAGCCTTGTAACAGGCCGAATTAGACCCTAGTCGGAAGAGTGGTTTGGGAACCACAAATCCGAGTTTGAAAAATATTTTAATATTATTTTTCGAGTCTATAGCATGTGAATTGATATGTGTGAAATTTTTGTGATTTAATTTTATCGTTTGAGGGTCCGATTTGATAAAAGGACTTAATCGCGTAAAATGTAAAAGCTATGGTTTAATTGAGTATGTGTTGAATTGATGTGTTCTTTTAATGTGGGGGTCCTTATGTTGATATTAAACCATTAGAATATTGGATGGACATAAGAACCTAAGGTTAGTAGATTTTAAATGAAATTAAAAAGGCTAATATGGTAATTATGTTATTATATGATAATAAAATAAAACATAAAGTAAAAACACATGTTTTTCTTCATCTTTTTGCACTGAATATAGAGAAAAGAAATAACCATTGAAGCTTCATTAAGTTCGACCCTTGCATGATTCATTAGGTATGTGTTTTGAGTTCGGTTTTTGATAATTTCTATGTTTTTGAGATTGTTGCTTTGTTTTCTACCTAGCCCATGTCTCAATTTTTGAATTTGGTGAATATTGTGAGTTATGCCATTGATAATTTTGTAAGCTTTGTGATGATAGTTGATGAAATATGAAAGATATGTGATAAATTAATATGTTTTGTCTTTGAATTTTGATGAATTTAAGTATTATGGGATAAATTGAGAAAATGAGAAATTGAAGGACTAAAATTTGAAAAAAAATGAAGTATATGGGCTTAAATGTACTCCATGAAAATTCAGCTAAGCATGAGAAATGTGAAATTATGTGTATTTTGTGATTTTATGAAATAGGGACTAAAATGTCAAAATTTAAAAATGTGAGGGCTAATTTGTAAAATGCCTTAAATATGTGTATATGGATTGATTTGAAGGATTTGGTAAATGAATAAGCTAAATTTGAATGTGAATAGATTAAGAACCAAAGAAAACAGAATTAGATCGGGGAAAATCGAAAGTGGTCGAGTAATCGTTTCCATCCGTTCGTATCCGTACGAGGTAAGTCGGTATACAAATAAATGTGTTTGAATTGAATTTTTAATGCTTATATGTTAATGAATTGTGATATATAGTTATTTGAGCTGAATATGTGAAATTCAAAAAAGTTCCGATAATGTGATGACGTCCGAAAAGTCCCGTATGAACCTTAGGAAATAGTTAGGATACGTATGTCATGACATAGGATTTTGGTATGAGTTATCGTGTAAGACCACGTCTGGGACGTTGGCATCGATTTTTTATTTACGTGTAAGACCATGTCTGGGACATCGGCATCGTATATGAATTCGTGTAAGACCTTGTCTGGGACAGAGGGATCAATGTTTAATTACATGTAAGACCACGTCTGGGACGTTGGCATTGTACGAGCTTTACAAGCTATCTGAGTATTCTTATTGGTTCCGAACGGTTCGACGGGCATTTCGAGAAATGAATGAGTATACGAATGAGCATCCGAATTTCGGTACGTATGTATGTATATGAAATTTGACAATGAAAGGTATGTTTGTATATGACTATTTGATATGGGAGTTATATTACATGATATGTGATTATGAGTAAGTGAATATGGTCAATTGAGGTATAAAAGAAATATGACTTGTAATTATGTTATGCCATGAACCATATGTATGAAATGGTTTATAATGGTTTTCTTTTGAGATACGTTTATTTTTATATGGCTTACTAAGGTTTTGAAAGCTTACTTTGTGTGTGTTTGTATTGACTTATAGATTGTCGAAGCTACTGGGAGCTCGGGGATCGTCGAGGATCATCACCACATTATTGAACTATATTTTGGTACCTTTTGAAAATGTACATATTGTAGTATGGCATGTATAGGCTAGATATGTTAAGATATATTTTGGGACATGTATATATAGTCATGTGATATGGCTTGATAATGAATGTAATTATGGGTGAGTTTAGTCCATGCTATGTGATGCAAATATTGGTATGTTTTGATGTGCTCATGAATGGTTAATTTGGTCGGTTTCATGGTTAATTTTAGGAAATTGAAATGGTGAGAAATGATATGAATTGAAATGGATTTATATGATGTATGAATCACATGTTTTTGATGTGAAGTTGGTATTTGAAATTGGTATGATTAAGTTGGATTTTGCATATAGAAATGAATGATGTGGTTATGGGTCAAATTGTGCATAATTTAGTCTGTTTTGGCTGCCTTTGGGGCATGAATTGATGCATGTTTGATGCTTGTAGGTATGACTCTAAATGGTTTTCACTGCTCCAATTCGAAGCAAGTCAGACTTGTACACAGGCCAGACACACGGGCGTGTGAATCAAGTCAGTGTTTCACACAGGCCAGACACACGGGCGTGTCTTCGGCCGTGTGGTGCAAGTCAGAATGTATGCCCTGTTTCACACGGTGTTAGACATGGGCGTGTCTTGTGGTCGTGTGAGGCACACGGCCTGTCCACACGGGCGTGTGACCTCTGTAACTTTGAATAATGTTTAAATTTTAGAAAAATTTGTATGTGCTCGATTTAGTCCCGACCCCTTTCCAATGTATGTTCAATGTCTCGTAAACCTTTTAAAGGGACTCTATGTGTATATTTCACTATGAAATGGTTGTGAATGTTTGATTTTCATGAAATATTTGTGTTATGTTCTGATATGTCCGGTAATGCCTCTTAACCCTCATCCGACGACGAATACGGGTTAGGGGTGTTTTAATTTGTTGGTATCAGAGCTACGGTTTAGTCGATTCAAGGACTAACGTAGCGTATCTGAGTCTAGCTATACATGCCATATATTTGAACTACGATAGTGTGATGAATCCTGACAGATAAAATGTGTTTTCCGTATAGTAAATGGATCACGAACGAGCCGTAGCTGACGATGTTGAAAGTAATGCATCTGCTTCCGCTTAAGGGACAGCGCCATCTAATTCTAGACCGGTTACTAGCGGTCAAGAAGGAGAGGCTAAACAAGCCTTCTTCCAAATGATGAATGAGTTGTTCACTCAGTATGTTAGAGCAAATCCGGCTATTCCTCAACCTCCGCCTCCGCAAGTTCCTGTAACTTCCCAAGTTATAGATCTGATTCGTCTGAATAAACCTCCGGTTGATAAGATTAGAAAATATGGGGCTAAAGAATTCAGTGCTACTACTAATGACGATGCTAAGAGAGCTGAGTTTTGGCTTGAGAATACGATTCGGGTATTTGATGAGTTGTCATATACTCCTGATGAATGTGTTAAATGTGTCGTTTCTTTGTTGAGAGATACAGCTTACCAATGGTGGAAAACTCTGACTTCTGTTGTTCCGAGAGAACGAATTACCTGGGATTTCTTCCAGACTAAATTTCGAAAGAAATACATCAATGAGAGATTTATTGATCAAAAGTAAAAAGAGTTTCTTGAATTGAAACAGGGCCGTATGTCTGTTACAGAATACGAGCGAGAATTTGTAAGACTGAGCCAGTATACATGAGAATGTGTTTCGACCGAGGCAATAATGTGTAAAAGGTTTGAAGATGGTTTGAATGAATATATCTATTTGTTAGTCAAATTTCTAGAAATAAAAGAATTCGTTATGCTTATTGACCGAGCGTGTAAAGCTGAAGAAATCGAGAAAGAGAAAAGAAAAGCTGAGTTAGAAGCTAGAGATGTGAGAAAGGGATCCTTGAGTAAATCATTTCAGTCTGCATCAAAGAAATTTCGAGAAGAGTATAGCCGTTCAAAGGCTAAGGTGGGACATTTGAGTAGGGATCGTGCTAGATCGCATTCGAGCTTCAAAGCTCCAGCTACTTCAATAGCTAGTGTTGGAAATGTCAGATCCGATCGACCTGAGTGTAGACATTGTGGTAAAATACATCCGGGCAATTGTCGATTAAATGATCGAGCTGGTTTCAAATGTGGATCTTTAGATCACTTTATCCGAGACTGTCCTGAATCTGTTGAGCAAGAGATTGTACAGAATCCGAAGTTGAATAATGTTTCAGCTAGGGGTAGACCTTCCAGAAATACGGAAAATGTGAGTGGTAGCCAGAGAGTTACAAAAGATACAGCTGCGAGATCTTAGGCGAGAGCACCTGCCAGAGCTTATGCTCTCGCGAAGAAACTTCGTCTCTAGACGTTATTACCGGTACTTTTACTCTTTATGATACTTCTGTGATTGCATTGATAGATCCAGGGTCTACTCATTCATATATATGCATGAACTTAGTATTCAGTAAGACTTTGCCTATAGAGTCTACTAAATTTGTAATTAGAGTATCGAACCCCTTAAGCAAGTGTGTTCTGGTTGATAAAGTGTGCAAGAATTGTCCGTTGATGCTTCGAGATATTTGTTTCCCGGCCGATCTAATGTTATTACCCTTTGATGAGTTTGATATAATTCTGGGTATGGATTGGCTAACTTTGCATGATGCTATTGTGAACTGCAAACAAAAGACTATTTATTTGATATGTCAGAATGATGAGATAATACGGATTGAGTCCAGTGATTTAAATGGGTTACTGGCTGTAATATCTTCGATGAAAGCTCTGAATTATGTGAAAAGGGGATCTGAAACTTATCTTGCGTATGTGATTGATACAAAAGTGACAGAATAGGAAGTTGAATCTGTGTCTGTGGTTTTTGATTTCTTTGATGTGTTTCCTGAAGAATTACCGGGATTACCTCCGATACAAGAAGTTTAATTTAGTATTGAGTTAGTGCCGGGGACGACCCCTATCTCTATAGCTCCGTATAGAATGGCTCCGACAGAATTGAAAGAATTAAAGTCTCAGTTGCAAGAATTAATAGACAGAGGTTTCGCACGACCGAGCTTTTCTCCTTGGGGCGCTCCCGTTTTGTTTGTGAAAAAGAAAGATGGCATGATGAGAATGTGTATTGATTACCGTCATTTAAACAAAGTGACCATTAAGAATAAATATCCTTTGCCCAGAATCGATGGTTTGTTCGATCAACTGAAAGGAGCTTGTGTGTTTTCAAAGATAGATCTGAGATAGGGATACTATCAATTGAGAGTAAAAGATTTAGATATTCTGAAAACAGCTTTCCGAACGAGGTACGGACACTATGAATTTTAAGTTATGCCTTTCGGACTAACAAATGCTCCTGCTGTCTTTATGGACTTGATGAACAAAATTTTCAGACCGTATTTAGATCGATTTGTTGTTGTATTTATCGATGACATTTTGATTTATTCGCGTGTTGAAATTAAGCATGCCAAACATTTGAAAATTGTGCTACAAACTCTGCGTGATAAACAATTGTATGCAAAGTTTAGTAAATGTGAGTTTTGGTTGCGCGAAGTTGGCTTTTTTGGGCATATTGTGTCAGCATCCGGTATACGAGTTGATCCGAGTAAGATTTCAGCTATTTTAGAGTGGAAGCCTCCGAAAAATGTGTCTGAAGTCTGCAGTATTCTGGGACTTGCTGGTTATTACCGATGATTCGTAAAAGGCTTTTCGATGATTGCAACTCCGATGACGAGATTGCTTCAGAAAGATGTAAAATTTGAATGGTCTGAGAAGTGTCAGAAAAGCTTTGATCAGTTGAAAGCCTTATTGACTGAAGCTCCAGTGCTAGTACAACCAGAATCCGGTAAAGAATTTGTGATATATAGTGATGCTTCGTTGAATGGTCTGGGATGTGTTTTGATGCAGGAAGGCAAAGTTAGAGCTTATGCCTCGAGACAATTGAAACCGCATGAAAAGAATTAACCGACACACGACCTTGAGCTGGCTGCGATTGTGTTCGCCTTGAAGATTTGGCGCCACTATCTGTTCGGTGAAAAATGTCATGTATATTCAGATCATAAAAGCCTAAAATATTTGATAACTCAGAAAGACTTGAATCTGCGACAGAGAAGATGGTTAGAACTGTTAAAAGATTACGAGCTTGTGATTGATTATCATCCGGGAAAAGAAAACGTTGTTGCTGATGCTTTGAGTCGAAAATCAATGTTTGTGCTACGTGCGATGAATGCCCATTTAGTTCTATTTGAGGATGGTTTAGTTTTGGCCGAATTGAAAGCGAGACCATTATTCTTACAGCAGATTTGTGATGCTCAGAAAGTTGATAATAAAATGTTAGCGAAACGAGCTCAGTGTGATTTGAACTCTGACTTAGAGTTTCAAGTTAATGATGATGATTGTTTGAGATTCCGAGGTCAGATTTGTGTTCCTAGAAATTCAAAGTTGATTCAGTTGATTTTGAAAGAAGCACATAGCAGTCGCTTATCTGTTCATCTGGGAAGTACAAAGATGTATAATGACTTGAAACAGTTTTACTGGTGGCCTGGAATGAAAAGGGATATTTCTAATTTTGTTTTGAAATGTTTGATCTGTCAGCAAGTTAAAGCTGAACATCAGGTGCCATCCGGTTTGTTACAACCGGTTATGATTCCTGAGTGGAAATGGGATAGAGTGAGGATAGATTTTGTTTCAGGTTTGCCTTTAACTTCGAGGAAGAAAGATGCAATCTGGGTTATAGTTGATAGGTTGACAAAATCAGCTCATTTTATTCCGGTGAGAATGGATTATTCGCTTGATAAGTTAGCTGAGTTATACTTTTCTGATATTGTGAGATTGCACGGGGTGCCCCTATCTATTGTATCTGACAGAGATCCGAGGTTTACTTCGCGGTTTTGGAAGAAACTGCAATAGGCTTTAGGTACGAAATTGCACTTCAGTACTGCTTTTCACCCGCATACAGATGGTCAATCTGAGCGGATTATTAAGATTCTCGAGGATATGTTGAGATATTGCATTCTTGAGTTTGAAGGTACGTGGGAACAGTATCTGCCATTGATTGAATTCGCGTATAATAATAATTTTCAATCTAGTGTTAAAATGGCACCGTATGAAGCCTTGTATGTTAGGAAATGCCGAACACCTCTGTACTGGTCTGAACTTAGTGAAAATAAAATTTATGGAGTTGATTTGATTAAAGAGACTGAACAGAAAGTAAAAGTGATACAAAATAGTCTGAAAGCAGCTTCCGATCGACAGAAATCATATGCAGATTTGAAACGAAAAGATATTGAATTTGAGATTGGTGATAAAGTATTTTTGAAAGTGTCTCCGTGGAAGAAAATACTTCGATTTGGCAGAAAAGGCAAATTGAGTCCAAGATTCATCGAGCCGTATGAGATTATCGAGCGTATTGGGCCAGTTGCTTATAGACTGTCGCTACCATCTGAGTTAGAAAAGATTCACAATGTGTTTCATGTATCGATGCTTTGACGATACAGATCCGATCCCTCACATTTGATTTCTCCGTATGAGATAGAGATTCAGTCCGATATGACTTATGAAGAAGAACCGATCTGTATCGTAGCCCGCGAGGTTAAAGAATTGCGAAATAAGAAAATTCCGTTAGTAAAAGTATTATGGCATCGACACAGAGTCGAAGAAGCTATGTGGGAACCCGAAGATGCTATGAGAGAGCAATATCTGAATCTGTTCAATGGTAAGATTTTCGGGGACGAAAATCCCTAAGGGGGGAGAGTTGTAACAGCCCGGTTTAGACCCTAGTCGGAACAGTGGTTTCGGGACCACAAATCTGAGTTTAAAAAATATTTTAATATTATTTTCCGAGTCTATAGCATGTGAATTGATATGTGTGAAATTTTTGTGATTTAATTTTATCGTTTGAATTTTCGATTTCATAAAAGGTGTAACAGCCCGATTTAGGGCCTAGTTTGGAATAGTGGTTACGAGACCACAAATTCGAAGTAGAAATATGTGTTTTATGATTTTTAAGAGGCTCATGATATGCTTGCATGATTATGTGAAAATTTCATGAGGAAATTTTATTAATTAGTGATAAATTTGCCCATTAGGACTAAATTGCAAAGATTGGAAAGTATGAGATTCTAGAAGGTTTGAGTATGAAATAGCATTAGAAAAATTATTAGAGGTCCTTATTTAGCAATTAGACCAATATGTGTTAAGATGGACAAAAATAGGCATGGTAAGGAAAAATCTCAAGAATGGGCCTTAAGGGCATTTTTGTCATTTGGTTAATAAAAGAATTAAAAAGGAAAAAGAAGTCAAAAATGGTGTCCATCTTCTTCCCTAGGTGCCAAAAATTGGAGGAGAAGCCATAGCTAGGGTTTTGCTTATTTTCAAGCTCAAAGTAAGTGCATCCTAGTCCCGTTTTTAATGTTCTTCGTATTTTTGAGATCCTCGTAGCTCGATTTAGCTATTTCTAGCTATATTTTGAGCTAGGGTTTATGTTAAAAAATGTACCCATGTATGACATGCATGTATTTTGAGGTTTTAAGGAAGAATATGAAAGTTTGATGTGTGATAAACATCTTTTTCTAAGTGATTTTCATGAAAAATGCATAAAAGGACCAAATTGTAAAAGTTATAAAAATGGTCATACATGAGTGAAATATGGGAATTGGGGGCTGTTGTAGTTAACAAAATAATTTGGCTAGTCTTAAAATGCAAGAAAGTTGAATAAAAATCATTTTACGAGCCTAGGGGCAAAAGTGTAATTATGTAAAAGTTTAGGGGCAAAATCAAAATTTTGCCAAAGTATGATTCATGAGTTAATTTAGTTAATGTGAGTATTAAACAAGTGAAATTGTTATTATAGATCAAGAAACAAAAGCCCGGACCGAAACCGAGGCAAGAACAAAGTGTTGGACTAAATCGAACATCTACACACATTTTGAGTACCGAGGTAAGTTTGTGTGAAATTAAAGCTACACAATGTTATTACGTTTGTAATTATGTTATTTTATGAGAAATGTATATATAAATTACATGAAGTTGATTTATGATGCTTCGATGAGATTGTAATGAGATCATGCTAAGTTGAAGTCCCGGTTGAAAATTTGAAATAACGAGGATACCTATGTCACGACATGAGATAAGGAAAGTCCCGTATAAGACCATGCCTGGGACATGGCATCGGCACTGAATGTAGGTCCCATATAAAACCATGTCTGGGACATGGCATCGGCACTGAATGTAGGTCTCGTATAAGACCATGTCTGGGACATGGCATCGACATCTATGTACGATCTCGTATAAGACCATTTATGGGACATGGCATCGACATCGAGTTAAGAGATCCCGTGTAAGACCATATCTGGGATATGGCATCAGCATCAAGAGGTGATTCCATGTAAGACCATATCTGGGATATGGCATTGGCATCGTGATACATGTATGATGAGATTGAGTATCCTCCAATATTCCGAGTAGTTCAACGAGTAAAAGAGTTAAGTATGCAAAGATGACAAAGATCTAAGCTATACAAAGATGACAAAGAGTTACATTTAAGTTAAGGATGATAATGATTTAAGTTTATGTTCATGATAGCATTAGTGCTAAATTGTGTGATGAAGTGAGACAGGTACCAAGAGTAAAATACGAGTTATGAAACCGTAATGTGATATGTGATGGGTAAGCGTAAGTATGAGTATGTATGACAAAGTACTTGAGAACTTGTGTTGTTATTGTACTATGGGATGAATGGATTTTACCATGAGTACTTATGTTGCTATTTTAATTCATGCAAACTTACTAAGCTATATGCTTACCCCTTTCTTTTCCCTTTTCCTTGTAGTATCGCCAAGCTAGCTCGGGGATCATAGAATGTCGGAGCTCGAAACACACTATCAACTATTCTTTTGGTATAGTAAATTTGATTCATTTTGAGTATGGCATGTATAGGAACTTGGTCATTTTGTGTTATGACATATTTGGAATCCTAAGTGTTGGATACTAATGTTATACACTCATTTTGTAAATGGCCATTGGGAATCGGCCAATATTTGTCAAGTTTCATATTTTTAATGATGATGAGTTTCATGAAGTGAAAGTTCATGCATTTGATGGAGTAAAATGTGAAGTGTATGAATGATGATTAGGGATTCCTCATAGTGTATTATTGTCATGTTATGTGTTGCTTGTGTTGGTATATGTGTGTTTATGTTTCAGGGTGGCAATTGGCTTGGAAAATAGCCTTCTAATTGCCCACACGGGTAGACACACGGGCGTGTGTGTGTGTCAGCCCCATGGGTGTGCTGATAGGCCGTGTGTCCCCTGCATCAAATTTGCAAGAATTTGATTCGCCACACGGGCCAGCACACGGGCGTGTGCCCTTAAGAGCTTGCTGATGTCATAAACAGAATACCTAGGTTTTTCACACACGGGTGAGGACACGGGTGTGTCTAAGCCTTGTGAGGGACACGGGTCATTGACACGGGCATGTGTCCGGCCGTGTGAAAACCCCTGTAGATTCGAAATGAAAAATAAATTCCACACAGGCTAGGAAGATGGGCGTGTGTGACTACACGGCCTGCCCACACGGGCGTGTTCCATTTCACACGGGCGTGTGGCCCTGTTTAGGTAAAAAAATTCTAAGTGCGCAAATTTTTTTCGGTTTAATTTTGAAACCTTCCGTATGTGTGTTTAGGGCCCCGTAGGCCCATAATAAGGATGTTGTGAATATGAAAGAGAAGATTTAAGTTGAAATGAAATTTTATAGCCCGATGTTCTATGTTTAAGCAAGTTAAGTCCGGTAATGCCTCGTATCCTGTCCCGGCGTCTGACATGGGTAAGGGGTGTTACAAAAGGACTTAATCGCGTAAAATGTAAAAGCTACGGTTTAATTGAGTATGTGCTGAATTGATGTGTTCTTTTAATGTGGGGGTCCTTATGTTGATATTAAACCATTAGAATACTGGATGGACATAAGAACCTAAGGTTAGTGGATTTTAAATGAAATTAAAAAGGCTAATATGGTAATTATGTTATTATATGATAATAAAATAAAACATAAAGTAAAAACACATTTTTTGTTCATCTTTTTGCACCGAATATAGAGAAAAGAAATAGCCATTGAAGCTTCATTAAGTTCGGCCCTTGCATGATTCATTAGGTATGTGTTTTGAGTTCAGTTTTTGATAATTTCTATGCTTTTGAGATCGTTGCTTTGTTTTCTACCTAGCCCATGTCTCAATTTTTGAATTTGATGAAGATTGTGAGTTATGCCATTGATGATTTTGTAAGCTTTGTGATGATAGTTGATGAAATATGAAAGATATGTGATAAATTAATATGTTTTGTCTTTGAATTTTGATGAATTTGAGTATTATGGGCTAAATTGAGAAAATGAGAAATTGAAGGACTAAAATTTGAAAAAATGAAGTATATGGGCTTAAATGAACTCCATGAAAATTTGGCTAAGCATGAGAAATGTGAAATTATGTGTATTTTGTGATTTTATGAAATAGGGACTAAAATGTCAAAATGTCAAAATGTGAGGGCTAATTTGTAAAATGCCTTAAATATGTGTATATGGATTGAATTGAATGATTTGGTAAATGAATATGCTAAATTTGAATGTGAATAGATCAAGAACCAAAGAAAACGGAATTAGATCGGGGAAAATCGAAAGTGGTCGAGTAATCGTTTCCATCCGTTCGTATCCGTACGATGTAAGTTGATATACAAATAAATGTGTTTGAATTGAATTATTAATGCTTATATGTTAATGAATTGTGATATATGGTTATTTGAGCTGAATATATGAAATTCGGGAAAGTTCTGATAATGTGATGACGTCCGAAAAGTCCCGTATGAACCTTAGGAAATAGTTAGGATACGTATGTCATGACATAGGATTCTGATATGAGTTGTCGTGTAAGACCATGTCTGGGACGTTGGCATCGATTTGTGATTTACGTGTAAGACCATGTCTGGGACATCGACATCGTATATAAATTCGTGTAAGACCCTGTCTGGGACAGAGGCATCGATGTTTAATTACATGTAAGACCACGTCTGGGACGTTGGCATTGTACGAGCTTTACGAGCTATCTGAGTATCCTTATTGGTTCCGAACGGTTCGACGGGCATTCCGAGAAATAAATGAGTATACGATGAGCATTCGAATTTCGGTACGTATGTATGTATATGAAATTTGGAAATGAAAGGTATGTTTCTATATGACTATTTGATATGTGAGTTATATTACATGATATGTGATTATGAGTAAGTGAATATGGTCAATTGAGGTATAAAAGAAATATGACTTGTAATTATGTTATGCCATGAACCATATGTATGAAATGGTTTATAATGGTTTTCTTTTGAGATAATTTTATTTGTATATGGCTACTAAGCTTTTGAAAGCTTACTTTGTGTGTGTTTGTATTGTTTTATAGATTGTCGAAGCTACTGGGAGCTTGGGGATCGTCGAGGATCATCACCACACTATCGAACTACATTTTGGTACCTTTTGAAAATGTACATATTGTAGTATGGCATGTATAGGCTAGATATGTTAAGATATGTTTTAGGACATGTATATATAGTCATGTGATATGGCTTGATAATAAATGTGATTATGGGTGAGTTTAGTCCATGCTATGTGATGCAAAAATTGGTATGTTTTGATGTGCTCATGAATGGTTAATTTGGTGGGTTTCATGGTTAATTTTTGGAAATTGAAATGGGAGAAATGATATGAATTGAAATGGATTTATATAATGTATGAATCACATGTTTTTGATGTGAAGTTGGTATTTGAAATTGGTATGATTGAGTTGGATTTTGCATATAGAAATGAATGATGTGGTTATGGGTCAAACTGTGCATAATTTAGTATGTTTTGGCTGCCTTTGGGGCATGAATTGATGCATGTTTGATGCTTGTAGGTATGACTCTAAATGGGTGGAAATTTGGCCTTGTAAATGGCCTATAATTGCCCACACGGTTGAGCACACGGGCGTGTGTCTCGACAGTGTCCTTCACTGCTCCATTTCGAAGCAAGTCAGACTTGTACACAGGCCAGACACACGGGCATGTGACAGGCCGTGTGAATCAAGTCAGTGTTGCACACGGGCCAGACACATGGGCGTGTCTTCGGCCGTGTGGTTCAAGTTAGAATGTATGCCCTGTTTCACACGGTCTTAGACATGGGCGTGTCTTGTGGCCGTGTGAGGCACAATGTATGTGCTCAGTTTAGTCCCGACCCCTTCCCGATGTATGTTTAAGGTCTCGTAAACCTTTTAAAGGGATTCTATGTGTATATTTCACTATGAAATGGTTGTGAATGTTTGATGTTCATGAAATATTTGTGTTATGTTTCGATATGTCCGGTAATGCCTCTTAACCTTCGTCTGGCGACGGATACGGGTTAGGGGTGTTACAAGCCTCCCTTCCATACCCCACTGTTATAATCATGTAATGCATGCACTTCACTTACATACTATCATAGAGTACACAATCTTTCAAAAACATGGAATCATAACTAATGTCATGCATATTGAACTACATTGGCAGATACCCATATACTAGACAAACCCATGCATGCTTAGCATTCATAATCAACAATGTTCATACATCATCACAGAACTTAGCACAAAATCATGCCAGCTACTCAACATTCTAGGAATGGAGTACAAAAACTCACCTGCTGCTTTTTTGCCCTCTTAGCTTAGCTTTTCCGAACGCTAGAGATTCCATTCTCCTGGCAGCTAAGTATTACAACCAAGGTCATGAGGTAAACTCATCATTTTCATCTTAAAACTTAGTTTTCCAGAAACATGCAGAACCTCTAAAAAGGTTTCTGAAAATTCTTAACTTTATGTCGTAAACTTACAAACATCAAATGTCTTAGAACCTTACCAGTTCATCGGATTCTCTACTTTTCTAACTTAAACCTCATGACCAATACTCCATGCAGAGCTTCCCAAAATTATCTCTTCTTCGGAGTAACCAAATAAGGAGATGAAGAAGAGAATAAAAAAGATTTGAGAAGAAAGTCACCCACTGGCATTCCTTCTCAACTATTTATAGTGCTTCTCGTATAGTCTTCAACTATATAAAAACCATCCATTGATAATCATTTTGTCTCTCACTAAGGAACTAGCTAGTTTTAATACAATCAAACCAGTATTGGATTTCAACCATGTCCAAATCATTTACTAACTTTTCCTGATTTTTTAGTAGAGGCCGCCAATTTATGTCTTCTTTCAATTTAACCCCAAATTATTCTTAATTTTCGGGCTTAAAAGAAACAGGGGGTGACACTTTTGGTATATTTGTAATGTTATATATTTTTAATACATGCAACAGCTTGTGTTTTATTTCAATGAAGATTATGGGTTTCTTCAACTCATTGGTTAGACCTAAGAGTAAAAGACACATATTTTACAAACAATGTTACATTACATACTAAATTTAAAGATAAAAAAAATATTTATCTCATTTAATAGCAAATGATCAAATATTAATACTATATCAGGTAATGTAAATTTAATCAAATGTTCTGAAAGATCTATTATTACTACAATGGACAAAGTTTCAAATGTATGTATTTTTTTTTATACATAAAATATATGTAGTTTTAATGTTATAAATTTTAGTATTTTAATATATTTATTATCTCTTAATCAATTAAATGAATACATTTACATTAATTATGATACTGATATTTTTTTTATTATATGTTATTAAAAAAAGTTAAACAATTACAATATCTAATACAAAACTTTCATTTTATTTTGTAGGCATAATAATAAATTTAACCCTCAACGTTTAATTTTTATTATTATTATCAATTTTACCTTATTCTTTTTTGAGTTAAATTTAGTCAAACCTTTCAAAAAGAGCTAAATTATTATTATTTTTTAAAGAAAGTGCTAACTCAAACATTATTTTTTTAACAATGTTTGTGTGACAACCCGAGTGATGATCTATGTGTACTTCATGCTAACATGACACTATTTTCCTTATATGCCACGACAATAAATAATTTAAAATTTATAAAAAAATATTAAAAAATTAAAAAATATTTTTTTTTTAAAATAGCATGAAGTACAGGTAGATTACCGTATGGAATGCAATGTTTAAAAATTTAATGTTTTAGTCAGCATTTGTAACACCCCAAACCCGGCCCAATTGCTACGACCGAATCTGGTATGTCACTAAGAAAATTTTTGTCAAACATGTCGTATTTTTCAGAAAAGCCCAAATATATTTCATATAGAATATTCCTTTGTAAAATAAAACTAAACTTAATTACATGCCTTAGTTTAATTAAGATAAAAAAAAATTAAATAACTAAAAGTAATTAAAGCCCAAAATAAAACAAAATATAAACTAGTGGCCCATGGCCTTATTACAACGAAATTTTAAAATCCACCAATTAAAAATATAAAATAATAACTTGAGTCTTTTGCTAAATCCACATATTCTTCTCGCATGGCCACCTTGCGTTCCTCTCAGCCCGGTCCGAAGCACTAGGTATCACCTGAAATGTTAATTAAAAGGGTGAGTCGCGAGACTCAGTGTGCAACCCTCATGCACCACTAGATTTTGGCCTTAGGCCCATAAAACAGATTAATAATTCCATTTATAAAAAAAAACAAATAATATGCAAGGCCCAACCCATTTGCCTAGGTTTCCATCCGCTACACGCCCGTACCACCATTCACACCATTGGGGATTTCTACAATCGACCCACACCGCTACACGCCAAGATGGCGGTCATGCTTTGCTCATCAACATATTATGGCCAAGCCCTTATAATGATCACGGCATTAGCCGCTACAACATATAACAGATCACGGTATAAACCGCTACACATATAGCGTATAACTTCCTCCTTTCATCAACCCAACCCATGCAGTCATAAAATCAATATGCTTTTATCATATAGAGTCAAACATTCACTGACCTGGTGATTTGCTTCACCCTTTTCGGGTTTCCAACATTAAACCGAGATATCGGTATTTATCACAACATATAAACTTATGAGCATACATTAATAATCAGATCTAGATGGTGGGGAAGTATTACACACCTGATTAATGTAGATACCCTTGCTAAACCGATCTACGCTTTGCTTCAAAAAGCCGGAAAGATGTGAAAATAGGCCTCTCCTATATTCGGCCATAGTTAGTATTCTACCCGATTTTATATATATGAATAAACAAATCCTCTTACCTTGAAATCTCGAATGTAACACGATTCTATAATTTAGAGATCTATGAGTTTCGGTTTCTAGAAAAAATCTCGGAAAGATGATCTATCGCGCTTTCGGCTTTTGAAAGAACTAAAAATTGAAAAGATGGCTAAGGGAGATTCGGCCAATGAATATTAAGGAGAAGAATAGGTGTAGTTTCGGCTTTTGAATCAAAGTGAAGATGAGGGAATAGGCTTAGAGATTTCGGCTTTTGCAGAGAATGAAGAAGAAGATGGAACTTTAGGAGTTTTCGGCTTTTCCTCGAGAAGAAGAGAAAAGAATGAGAGAAAAACCAGATGCTTTGAAATTGAAGAGATATTCCCCTATTTATAGAAATTTCAAGACTTACCTAACCTTGCAGATAAATCCTATCTTTTCTCCTTTATCTTAATCTACTAGCTCATCTAAAAGAGACTTAATTATCTCTAACTCCTCCCTCCTTTATAGCATATTATCCACATATTTTAATCATTAAAATCCCTAAATTTTAGCCTTTATCTGCTTATTATCCACATAAAATAAATTTCTAAATAATAGCCTTTATCTGCTTATTATCCACATATTTTAAACATTAAAACCCCTAAATTTTAGCCTTGTTGCCATCCACTCCACCTAATCCTAATGCCCAAAATTTAGCTAACTTAAATTAAAAGAATTGGGCTCCATGAAACTTAAATTTGGGCCCCTTACTCCCTTGTGTGGCGTCACCTCCTAAGATTGGGCCACAAGCCCACTTTGGTATTTTAAACATAGTTACCACTCTTTTAACTCTATAATGCCCAATCTAATAATTTAACTAAGGCCTTTGCCTAATTCTGAGCCCAATTTGGACCCCTAACACTTAAATTAACACATTAAACATATCCACCCATTAAACGCATAGGCCCAAAAATTCAGGATGTTACAGCATTACCATTAAAAAAACAACAATTCAACTATTTTCAAAAGGTTGATAGCCAAACTCAACTCCATTCAAAAGGTTGAGGGCCAAAATTAGCTCAGAAAAAGTCTATAGGCCAAATTGACAAAAAATGTACACATTAATGGCTAAATTTACCATTATGTCTTTTTAATGCATTTAACCTTATTTTTTAATATAAAATAATTTGATACCTATTTTACTTTTATTTTTAATAATAAAACTTTAATTTGCATGAAAAAAAATATAAACATGCAAAATTTCTCATGATATTTAAAAAAGTTAGTATTTGGTACATTGACAGTGTATTGCATAAGTAGTCTTAAAAAATTGACACGTGTCTCTTTTTAAAAAATATATATTTAATATTTTACTATATTCCTATAGGACACTTATCAACCCTTTCACCCTGCTTATGATGTTTAAAAACTCCATTTGTAATGTACAAATATTATTCCTTTAAAAAATAAATTTTGTTTTATCTATTTTTCAATGTAATTATAATTAATAATTAAGTCAAATAGTTAAAAATCGATTCAAAATATCGGCTTTTTATTAAAATAACCCAACAAATTAATTAATTATCAAAATGACCCACCTTTTTAATTAAATACGAAAATAACCTAAAATCTACAGTAAAAGTTGGTGGAGCCAAATTATATGGCGCCACCAACTTGCCACGTCAGCAAGGGGCATAAAAAAATATTTTTTTGGTGGAGCCATGTTGAATGGCGCCACCTGTATAAAATACAAGGGAAATACTGCAAAATTTAGAAAATTGGGGGCTTTTAAAACAATTTCTCATTTTTGGTGGAGCCATTTTAAATGGCGCCACCACTTGACACCCTCTGCTCGTTTCATTTTTTTTTAACTTTTTTTTTAAAATTTTGTCTTTTTCTTTTCTTTTTTTTTTTACTTTTTTGAAGTTTTATATTTTTTTCTTATTTTATTTTGTTTATTTTTTTATTTTTTATTAATTTTAAAAAATTTGAAATGTTTATAATATATATTTTTTAAAAATTTAAATATTATTTTTAAATTATTTTTTAAAAATTTTAGATATATATTTTTGAAATTATTTTTTATAAATTTTAAAAATATATTTTTCAAATTAACTTTTTTAAATTTTAAATATTATTTTTTAAATATTAACCATATTTTTAATAATATAAAACATTTAAACATTTAAAATTTTTAAATACAATTTTTTAAATACATTTAAAAAATCATAATTTAAAAAATTATGAAAAGATGGAGGGATTTTAAAACAATTTCCCATTTCTGGTGGAGCCATTTTAAATGGCGCCACCAGACTGATACCATGCATGTTTAATTTTTTTTTAACTTTTTTTAAATTTCTGAAAAGTTTGGGGTCCTTAAAAATAATTTCCCATTTTCTGGTGGAGCCATTTCAAATGGCGCCACCAGTGCTGACACATGCAATTTACCTTTTTTTTAACTTTTTTGTTAACTTTTGTCTTTTTCTTTAATTTTTTTTTGAAGTTTTATATTATTTTCTTATTTTATTTTGTTTATTTAATTTATATTATTAATTTTAAAAAATTTGTAATGTATATTTAAAATGTTTTATAATATATTTTTTAAAATTTTAAATATTATTTTTAAATTATTTTTTTAACTTTAGATATATATTTTTGAAATTATTTTTTATAAATTTTGAATGTATATTTTTCAAATTATTTTTGAAATTATTAGTTTTGTAATATTTAAAATGTATGTTTAATATTTTATTAATTTTACATTAAGATTTTTTAATTTTTTTTAAAAGATATTTAAACTTTTTTAAAATTTTATATAAAAATTTTATTTAAAAATATACATTAAAAAGTAAAATTTTGAATTAAAAAATATATATATATATTATAACTAGTCACATCATGTCAGTGATGTGACTATTAATAAATTTAAATATAAATATAAAAAAATTGTGTTATATATATGGGTGGGGCTTGGTCCCCCTTGGATGGATGAATGAAGTAAAAATGTTATTTTGAGGGAGAGGAAAAGGTAAGTTTTATAAAATTTTATTTTGTATTTTTATATTTTATAGTTAATGTAATATAATAAATAATTGTATTGTATTTATATTTTTTTATATTATACAGATATCAAAATGTCTTCTGGAGCAAATACGGATCACACTTCATCGATGATCGACGAAACAGTAAAATTAATTATAAATGAAATAAAAAATCGTTTTAGTTTCTAGTTTTTTATTGCTAATCGCTACCCTGTTGGACGTGTTTTGACTGCTTTAAAATACTTATCTCTATTTAGTTGTTATTATTCCTTTTTAACTATTTTCTTGCATGATATTAATCTATATTTAGTTGTTATTATTCCTTTTTAACTGGTTTAAAAAATATTTTTTTAATATATTTAAAATTTTAAAAGGAAAAAGGAGTGGGCAACTTCACAACTCCGAAATAATTATAATATGTTTAATTATTTATAGTAAAAGAATATTATAATTTAATAAAATTTATTTTAAAATTAAAATTTTAACATAATCAAATAAAAATTTTAAAAATCTCGATGTAGTAGGGTTATAATGTTAGTATATTCAATATCTAAAACTATTTATAATTCCTCTTAAATTTTAACCTTAAATAGAAAAAAAAACTTCAATACACTTAAATTTATAATAATCCAAATAACAATCCAAGTACAAAGAGCATAAATATGCGATAAAAAATCTTGTTAAATTCCACAACTTAAACCTTTAGAACTAAACTTCATTTCGACATGTTATTATTACTAATAATATCCAATTAAAAATAAATATAAGAAGGCAGAGAATGTAGTTATTATAATATCCTATTAAAAATTAATATAAGAATGTAGAGAATATAGTTATATAGTTGTCTTTAGTTTTAATGCTTAACTATGATTAGGACATAATAATCACATTTGATTTCTACGTGTTATTATTAATATTTTATGACAAATTTTCGTTCTATTATTAATATATTATTACTTATTTAATTTAACTTAAATAAAAAAAATACTTAGAATGGCTACATTGGTATAGTATAAGTGTGATGTTTTTGTTTTCTCAATCTTTCAATTTTACTCTTGAATATATTTTTTTATGTTTAAATTATATAGATAATTGATTTATCATATTTTTATAAAAAATTTACCATACAGGATGGTTACCGGGTTTTGAGGTTGCGGTGTCATTTTCCCAAGTACGATCCGGACGAGCGGATCATGCCATACTTACGGTTGGCGGGATTTGGGGACGTCGCATTGATCCAGAGGTTTGACCTGAGGGCGAACTTAATATCCGCCTTGGTTGAGCGGTGGTGTACGGAGACCCACACCTTCATTATGCCGTGCGGGGAGTGCACTATCACATTAGAAGACGTCGCTATGCAACTTGGGTTACGAATTGACGGTGCTGTGGTCACGGGTCGAAGCAAAGTGTTGGAACCTTTAGTAGTATGCCACAGACTGCTTGGACGGTCCCCTAGTGATGGGGAACAGAATTTCACATGCTTGACATTGGCATGGTTGAGAGCAAATTTTAAGCGGTTATCGAGCACTGCCACTAAGCAAGAGGTGATGTGTGCTGCTCGAGCCTATATTATGCAGCTGATTGGGGGGTACTTATGTCGAACAACACGTCTAATAGAGTCCACTTAAAGTACTTGCCTCTATTGGAGGATTTTTCTCGTGCCGATAGTTACAGTTGGGGATCAGCAGTGTTGGCCGCATTATACTATGAGCTTTGTCGAGCAACAAAACATGGGGTTAGTAATATGGCTGGTTGTCTAGGTTTACTGCAGTCTTGGGCTTTATACAGGATGTCGTTTCTAGCAGCTGTTAGGCACCAACCATATTTGTGTCCACTTATAAATAGGTAAAAACAAAATTATACTTAACATTTAACGACTCATACGTGTGGATAATATTTTTCAAAGTTTAACTGCCAACGTGTTTGTTTCGATTTCAGATGGGCGACGTCTCCGGGAATTGGTGCGAGCCAAACATTAATCATTTACCGTCAAATGATAGAGGCGTACGCTGGAGAAAAAGTAATATATATTAATATAGTTTAAGTAACGTTTATTTAACTTATCCACTTATATTATGTGATGTGAATTGACTCATTTTGTTATATTGTGCAGTTCTTGTGGATGCCGTATTCTGCACTGAACATTGCAACCCTTATTCCTCAGAGGGTTCACGCTGAAGCCCATATGTGGTGCATTAACATGCCGGTGCTCAACTTCTCAACCGTTGAGTGGTACAACGGTGATCGAGTTATGCGACAATTTGGGTGTAGATAATTTGTGCCGGTAGAGCCACAACAATTTGCTGATGTCCACGGTAAGACCATGAAGGGGAGACACATTAGATTGGGGCGTGGAACATCAATGTTATGTAGCACTATGGAATACCCAGTACGACAGGCGGCCTGAGATGCACTCCTGCATGTTTGACTTCAGTCCCTCGACTGAATATATGCAGTGGTACATGAATCTATGGCGCGTTTATTTATATGGTCGACAACTTATGATAGTACTAGGTCACGGCTACAGACGTGGAAATCAACCTATGGGGGAGGTAGAGGATCAACATATGGCGGAGCCCGACTCGGAGGACCAACTTTTCAACACATCTGATCAATGGGTTGACGCTTTTTGTGATGAGTCCCAGAGCAGTTCATATCACTCGAACATGGGTGGTTCGAGTTCATATCACCCGAACATGGGTGGTTCGATTTCATATCACCCGGACATAGGCGGTTCGAGTTCATATCACCTAGACATAGACGGTTCGAGTTCATATTACTCGGATATAGGCGGTTTTCACCCAGAGCAACCACCGACATCATTTGATATGTTTGGTAATAACATGTACTCCACCCCGCCTCAAGCCACGATTGACCCAGCTGCCAATCCTCCTGATGTGTACAATACACCTCAACGTCCACCCCGTCAACGAAGGCCCGTAAACCGTTATACCCCGAACAATGATACCACTCCTGGTTCTTTCCAATTTTAAGTTATGTAAATTTCAAGTGTTATGTCATGTTTGTTGTATTGGTTTAAGGTTTCACAAATTATATATTAGTCTTTTTTTATATAATTTATTATAATATCTTTTAAAGTATTAAAAGTTGCAACTATTAATTTTAAATAAAATTTTAACACTAAATAATACAAACTTTATTTCTAAAAGATCATAAAATGCAAACATCAGGTACAACATTTAATTTCTTTCAGATCGTGAAGATTGGCCAGTGTAGACGTTTCCATGGGGGCATTTGCTCCGATTGTGGCCAACTGTTCTACATATGGTGCAACGCTTTGGATCGACTTGTTCTCTTTTATCCATGTCATTTTGAATCCTCATTGTTGTCGGTCTACCTTTGACTCTCCTACGTAGTGGCCGATCTGGCAACATATCGAATGCATGCGGTTGCACTTCCCAGGCCGATATATCCCTTAATACGAGGAACTCGTTACCCCAAATACGCAACGTACGTTCAAGTGTGTACACATCGTCGATATATTGTTCGACATTCAAACTATAGGTAGCACAAGCTGCAACCACATGCACACACGGGTACCGTAGTGTTTGGAACATCCCGCAATCACACCGCCTGTTTCGGAGATCAACTCTATAGGACCGTGTCGGGATCCCTGACCGACGATTGATATACTCTGTCACTCGAAAAGTTTCCAAATTTCGAGAACATAGTTCTACATTCATCAACCTAGCCCTATGAGTGTTATCTTTCATGGCATCTCTGATTTTTTCGACGTACACGTGTCCTGCCTCTAACTGTTTTGCTTGTTTCAACCCCATTTTTGGCATTAAGGTTGCTAACCTGGAAAATGTGGCTGAAAAAACTGCTGAAATTGGCAAGTGATGCGTACGCCTCAAGACGGAGTTAACGGCCTCAACAAGGTTAGTTGTGTAACACCCCATACCCGAGTCCGAGACTAAGACTGGATACGAGACATTACCATGCTTGAACTCTCTTAATCTTGTGCTTACGGACTATAAAATTTCGTTCCGAATTAAAAAATTCTCTTTCTTAGTCAAATCAGACATTTCATGGGCCTACGAGGCCTCAGACTTGCGTCCCAAAACTTTCGGAACTCATCTGGAAACTTTCTCTCCAAACAGGGGTCACACGTCCGTGTGACTTGGGACACGCCCGTGCACCTCTAAAACTTGCCCGTGTCTTTTACCCGTGGTGGATACTGGCAATTAACACACGACCTGTACACGCCCGTGGCCCCAAACCGTGCCTAAAACTCCAGCATTCTGCCAATGCCCCACGGCCAAGGCACACGCCCGTGCTTACCACCCGTGGTGCGCACTGACTACCTTAACACGGCCTAGAGTCTAAACACACGCCCGTGTGACTGGTCCGTGGTCTATTCTGACTTAAGATACAAAGGTGCAGGGTGCACACGGCCCAGACACACGCCCGTGTAACACCCCAAACCCGGCCCAAACGCTACGACCAGATCTGGTATGCTACGGGGTTTATTGTTAAAAACTTTACTTAAATTGATTTTAGAAAATCTCAGTTTCTTTACTTAGGCATTTGGTAAAAATAAGATATTTGTTGGAAACCTTTGTTTTTACGTTGAACATGTTTGGAAAACCCATTTTATTACTTTTTGAGACTTAAGTCCTTGAACATAAATTTTAAATCAGTAAACATCGGCAAATAAAATAAAGAAAACGATAACCTAAGCCTCGGGCCTTATTACATAATTAATCCCAAAAATTATAACTTAAATAAAAAAACCGAAATAGTCTATGAAATTAAATAACTTGATGGCCCCTCGAGTCCGCCTTTGCTCCCATGTCCACGATCTACCGCTTCATCCGCAGTTAGGGAAAAATAATAGGGTGACTCACCAAGACTCGGTGTGTAAATCCGAAAACACATCAAAGGCTTGGCCTACAAACACATTATGGCCTTGGCCCATATACAAGGGTAACTATATATGCATCATGGCCCATCCCACCTAGAAATCCATCCTCTACACACCAACCCGTACTAACCATTACACCTTGGGGATTTCTACAATCAACCCTCCAACCGCTACACACCATATCGATAATTTGTCACGCTGTCTTAAAGACCGATCATCAGTGTGACCTATGTGGCAAAGCCACCGATCGCCATGCGACCTTAATAATACATCGTAGCATTTCGGAAGTCGAGCATGTCATCATAAAGATCGATCACTATGTGACCTATGTGGCAAAGCCACCGATCGCTATGCGACCTTCTTTCCCTTCATCATATCAATCCCATCCCATGCATACATACATGCAGAATCAAAACAATATACTACCTAAAAGTTCACATCTATCACATACATCGATACACATAGAGAAGTTTCTATGATTACATACTGCATCCCTTGCCTACCCTTTTTGGGTAATCCGACTGTCTATACAGCCTTTTTTTGGCTTTTAGCCCATAATATATATTTAGTACAAATTACTATACAGCCTTTTTCCGGCTTTTAGCCCATAACATATATTTAGTACAGATTAATTAGTGTGTTAGAGATCTACACACTGATTACTGATTAGAACGAGACCCTCTAAGTCGACGCTATCCGTAGCAAACACCACCGCTATCTGCCTTGAAATCCCAAAAAGTGATATGAGATTCAGGAACTAGTGTTTCCGGCTTTTAGATCTAAGAGATCTTACTAGAGAAGATTCGGCTACTCCTAGAGGATTTTGGCTTTTTGCGAAAAATCAGGAAGAGAAGATGATTCGAAGAAATCTATAGAGATTCGGCTTTTAGAAGAAAGAAGATAAAAGAATAATGGAGTTTTTGGCTTTTAAAAGAAAGAAGAGAATAATGGAGTTTTCGGCTTTTAGGAGAAAGAAGAGAAAAGAATAATGGGGTTTTCGGCTTTTAGAAGAAAGAATAGAATAATGGAGTTTTCGAATTTTAGGAGAAAGAAGAGAAAGAAAAGGTGGAAACCCTAAATGTCGAAAAATAAAGAAGAGAACCCTCCCTATTTATAGAAATTTCGGCACTCACCTATGAAAAATCGAAAGTGCCCTTCCTGATAACTAAAAATTAATCAAATAAAAAGGAAAATTCGCACCCCCTTTGCCATAAAGAAACCGATTTCTTCACTTCTCTAAGTGATGGAATTTCGCCAACTCTAGCCTTGTAGATAGCTCCTATCTTTTCTCCTTTTTTTTTCCTTCCATATTATCAACTATATTATCTACATTATCCCATTCACATAAATCCTCCTATTTTTTAGCCTTGTTGCCGCCCACTCTACCTAACCCTAATGCCGAAATTTAGCTAACTTAAATTAAAAGAGTTGGGCTCCATGTAACTTAAATTTGGGCCCCTTACTCCCTTGTGTTGCGTCACCTCCTTGCTCCCTAAGTGGCGCCATCGACCACCGGGCCACAAGCCCATTTTGATATTTTAAACTCGGATACCACCTTTTAAACCCTATAGTGCCCAAAACAAAAATTTAACTAAGGCTTCACCCATCTCGAGCCCAATTTGAACCCCTAATGCTCAAATTAACTCATTACACATATTCACCCATTAAATGCATAGGCCCAAAAATTCAGGATGTTACAGCCCGTGTGTCCAACCGTGTGAGCACTTAGAGGCTATTTACCAAGCCAATTGCCACTCTGAAATCAAGACCAAACTCATGCTCAATTCAGCAACTCAAGTATTACATCTAACATGAACAAGGATGCATACTTCATTGATAGATTAAAATATACATACTTAATCATTCATGACTCATCTCTTTGGCCATATACAAAAAGAATACTAAGCTTGATAGCCAACAATTTGGCTAGTTTTAAAACATAACTCAAAATGAAATGTTTCCTATACATGCCATACTTAATATAAACAACTTGGCTATACCAAAATAGCGATTGATAGTGTGCTCCGAGCTCCGGTGACGATGATCCACGAGATTAGCTTGGCGGGACTACATGGAAAGAAAGAATAAAAGACGTAAGCATTTAGCTTAGTAAGTTTGCATATAATGCACATAACAACATACTTGCTTCATATAAACTATTTGACATAAACAATGGTATCATAATTTCAGCTATAAAGCTTACTTACTCATATCTGATTCTTACGAATCTCATGATACTTACTAGTCTCATACTTGTGAAGTAAACAAGGTACCTGTATCACTTGATCACATTGATCAGCATACTTTAGCATAATAATCATAATCTCTAACTTATCATTCATAACATGAACAATACTCATTCTCAATTTGATGATAACTCTGCTTACTTAATTTCTTGTTATCTCATTTAAAATTTACTTGTTTTCCCAATGAATTTCTATGAATAACCAAGGATACTAAATCTCATCTCACACGCTCGATGCCAAAGCCATATCCTAGATACGATCTTACATGGAATCTCTCATCTTGGTTTCGAGGCCATGTCTTGACATGGGCTTATACGAAGTCTTTCTCGTGAGTTCCCTTGGGAACTTACCATTGCCATGTCTTGACATGGTCTTACTTGGTACCTTTACTCATGAACTGGTCAATGCCGAGCCTTGGCTTGGACTTATATGAAATCTTCCTTGTTACTCACCAATGCCATGCCTTGGCTTGGACTTACATGGGATCTCTATCTCTTGATAGCTTTTCAATGCCAAGACTCGTCTTGGACTTACATGACATCTTTGCTTGGAGACTCACCAATGCCATGCCTCGGCTAGGGCTTATATGGGTCTTCATCTCATAATAACTCTTCAATGCCAAGACTTGTCTTGGTCTTACATGATAACTTGTCCGATTGCCGATGCCATGCCTCGGCTTGACTTATACTGACTTTCTCATTTCATGTGATAGATCGAGTATCCTAAGCTATTCATCTTCAATCGGGGCTTTCTCATGCTTGATCTCATTGATTACTTTGTTTAACATAACATTAAACATTTTCATGATAATATTGTACATTATACTAAGCAATTCAATGATATTAATCATAAAGCTTAGAAATCATGCAAACTTACCTCGATATACAAAATGTATGTAGGTATGTAATTTAGTCATCGACTTTGTTCTTGCCTCGCTTTACGATCCGGCTTCATTTTTCTTGATCTATAATCATAAATAGATCATTTAATACTCACATTGACTAAATTGACTCTTAACTCATACTTTGGTAAAATTACTATTTTACCCCTATACTTTCTCATATTTGCACTTTTGCTCCAAGGCTCGTAAAATGAATCTCATTCGTGTTTCTTAAACTTCATGCTTAGCTGATTCATTTTCTCTACTATAGCAATCATCAATTCCCACTATTTCTAATAGGTATGACCAATTCCATAACTTTTACAAACTAGTCCTTACTAGCATTTTTCATGAAATTCACTTAGAAAAAGATGTTTATCTAACATCAAACTCTCATAAACTTCCATAAAATATCATTTTACAAGCATTTCACTCTTGGGTAGATTTTTGAACATGCATCTTAGCTCATTTTATAGCTAAAAATAGCTAATTCATAATACGAGAACTTCAAAAACACGAAGAATATTAAAAATGGGGCTAAGATGAACTTACTAGCAAGCTTGAAAAAAATGAAGAACCCTAGCTATGGAGTCTCCAAATTTTTGGCACAAGAGGAAGAAGATGAATAGATTTTTATCATCTTTTTCCTATTTTAATCAATTATTAGATAAATGACCAAAATGTCCTTCTCTTTAAAAATTTCTATTTTTCTAACTCATGTCCATTTTTGTCCAAAAATTATAATTTGGGAAAATTTCTATTTAAGGACTCATAATTAATATTCTAAAGCTATTTCATACAAAAAGCTTCTAGAAACTCATATTTTGCAACTTTTGCAATTTAGTCCTTTTTTATCATTCCATGTCAATTTCACAAAATTTCTACATGGAACTTTAGTACTATGATGCAAACATGTCATAAACCTTAAGAACTCAATTTTTCTGACTCGGGTTTGTGGTCTCGCACCACTATTCTGACTAGGCCCTGAATCGGGATGTTACAATTCTCCCCCTCTTAGGAATTTTCGTCCTCGAAAATCTTACCAGCAAACAAGTTTGGGTACTGGTTTCTCATGCTCTCTTCTGGTTCCTACGTAGCTTCTTCTATTCCATGTATTTTCCACAATACTTTTACCAGGGCAATACTTTTATTCCTTAGCTGCTTGACTTCCCGAGCTAAAACCTTAATTGGTTCTTCACCATAAGTCATGTCGGGATGAATCTCTATTTCTGACGGGGTAATTACATGTGAAGGATCTGATCGGTAGCGTCTCAATATTGACACATGAAACACATCGTGAATCTTTTCTAACTCTGATGGCAAAGCCAATCGATAAGCTACCGGCCCAACTCTTTCAGTAATCTCGTATGGTCCGATAAAACGTGGATTCAACTTGCCTTTCCGGCCAAATCTGAGAACTTTTCTCCAAGGTGACACTTTCAAGAAAACTTTATCTCCGACTTGATACTCTATCCCTTTCCTCTTTAAGTCTGAATAGGACTTCTATCTTTCTGATGCAACTTTTAAACTTTCTCGTATCACTTTCACTTTCTCTTCAGCTTCTCTAACCAAATCAACCCGGTGAATTTGGTTTTCTTTTAGTTCAGTCTAAAATAAAGGCGTTCGGCACTTACGCCCATATAAAGCCTCATAAGGTGCCATCTTTAAGCTTGACTGATAGCTATTATTATAGGTAAACTCCACCAATGGGAGAAACTTTTCCCAACTGCCTCGGAATTCAAGAATACAACATCTGAGCATATCTTCGAGTACTTGAATTAACCTCTCTGACTGACCGTCAGTTTGAGGATGAAAAGCAGTACTAAAGTTCAACTTTGTACCCAAGGCTTCTTGTAACTTCTTCCAAAATCTGGATGTAAACCTCAGATCTCTATCCGAGATGATTGACAACGGAACACCGTGAAGCCTTACTATTTCTCAAACGTACAAGTTTGCCAACTTGTCTAGTGAGTAATCAACTCGCACAAGTATAAAATGAGTGACTTCTTGAGTCTATCAACTATAACCCATACAAAGATCTTTCTTGCTCGGAGATAATGGTAGACCAGTTACAAAATCCATAGTAATACGGTCCTATTTCCACTCCGGAACCAAAATGGGTTGAAGCAAACCCAAAGGTACTTGATGTTCAAATTTTACTTGGCGACAAATCAAGCATTTGAAACAAACTCAAAATATCTTTCTTCATTCTCGCCACCAATACATGTTGCTTCAAATCATTATACAACTTGGTACCACCTGGATGTACAGACAAACATCCGTTATGGGCCTCACGCAAAATTCCCTGAATAAGCTCTTCCTTTTTCGGTACACAAACTCTATCTTTGAACATCAGACTTCCATTGGGACTAATTCGAAAATAAGACTCAACATCCGTCTCGCACTGAGCTCTCTTGACTTGCAATCCACTATCTTCTTTTTGAGCTTCAATGATCTCATGGAGGAAAGTTGGTCTAGCTCTCAACTCAGCTAGAATAGAACCATCGTCGGATAAAGTCATCCGTAAACTCATTGCCCTTAATGCAAATAGGGATTTTCTACTCAAAGCGTCGGCGACCACATTCGCCTTCTCGGGATGGTAGTCAATGACCAATTCATAGTCTTTTATCAACTCTAACCATCTCCGCTGCCTTAAGTTTAACTCTTTCTGCGTCATCAAGTACTTCAAACTTTTGTGATCGGTGAAGATCCGACATCTCTCACCATATAGGTGGTGTCTCCATATCTTCAATGCGAAGACTATGGCAGCCAACTCTAGATCGTGGTTCGGATAATTCTTCTCATGTGGCTTCAACTGTCTTGAGGCGTAAGCAATCACTTTGTCTTCTTGCATAAGTACACAGCCTAATCCATTCAAGGATGCATCATTTGTAAATCACAAATTCTTTCCCTGTCTCAAAGTTGTACCAGAAACTGGAGCTTCACAACATCGCTTTCGATTTCTCGAAACTTTGTTGGCATCTTTCTGTCCCACTCAAACTTCACATTTTTCTCAGAATAATTTAGTCATCGGGGTTGCAATCATAGAAAACCCCTTGACGAATCGTCTATAATAGCCACTAGGCCTAGAAAACTTCTAATCTCAGAGATATTTTTGGTGGCTTCCAGTCCATAATAGCCGAAATCTTACTGGGTTCTACTCAAACTCCTTCTCCCGAGACAATATGTCCCAGAAATCCTACTTTCTTGAGCCAAAATTCACTTTTATAGAACTTGGCATATAATTGATTTTCTCGAAGAGTCTGTAAACCGTCCGTAGGTGCTCGGCATGCTCATTCTCATCTCTGAATAAATCGATGTCGTCGTGAAAACGACTACAAACTTGTTGAGGTATGGTCTAAAAATGCGGTTCATTAAGCCCATAAATACCGCAGGAGCATTGGTCAAACCAAAGGACATGACTAAAAATTCATAATGCCCATACCTTGTTCGAAAAGCTGTCTTGGACACATCTGATTCCTTTACTCTCACCGGTAGTACCTCGATCTCAAGTCTATCTTAGAGAACACAAAGGCTCTTCAATTGATCGAACAAATCATCGATCCTTGGCAATGGGTACTTGTTCTTTCTTGTCACTTTATTAAGTTGACGGTAATCTATGCACAATCTCATGGTGCCATCTTTCTTTTTCACAAATAAAACCGGAGCACCCCATGGAAAACAACTTGATCTCGCAAAACCTTTATCTGTCAACTCTTGCAACTGTGACTTCAACTCTCTCAACTCCGTTGGATCCATTCTGTAAGGAGTAATAGATATTGGTACAGTACCGGGAGCTAGCTCAATGCTGAACTCAACTTCTCTAACTGGTGGTAGTCCTGGTAATTCTTCAGGAAAAAATCCACGTACTCACATACTATTGGTACTGACTCAATCTTTAACTATATTTCTTTATCATTCATCACAAAGGCCAAATATGCCTCATACCCCTTTCTTACGTATCTCAATGTAGTCATGTGAAAAATCATTGCCGGAGATTTACTTTGCTCATCTCGATTCTATATGGAGAGTATCCCCATTCTCACATCTCATCTCAATATATTTCTTCCCACAATTAACTATTACACCATGAGTGGTCAACCACCCATACCAAGAATGATGTCAAACTCATCAAATGGTAGCAACATAAGATTTGCTTTAAAGTAATGACCTCTAATCATTAATGGACAATCTTTACATACTTCATCAACTAACACACTCTTGCCTAAAGGATTAGACACCTTAATTGTAAATTTTGTAGAATCTATAGGCATATTCATACTAGATACTAGTTTCATACAAATGTAAGAGTGTGTGGATCCGGGGTCTATTAAAGCAATAACTTTGATATCATAAAGAGAAAAGGTACCCGTAATAACATCATGGGAAGATGCCTCTTCGCGAGCGCGAATGGCATAAGTCCTCGCAGGCGCCCTACCCTCGGGTCTCGCAGCCTGCTCTCTAGGGTTACCTCTACCACTTGCCCCACTTCCGGGGTTCCTCTGCGGTCTGCCTCTGACCATACCCCCAGATCTCGGGTTCTGAGTTCTTTCTTCTTTCATCATCTCAGGACAATCTTTTATAAAGTGATCCTGGGAACCACATCTGAAACAATCATTTTCATGCGCTCGGCATTCACCAAGATGTCGTCTGCCACACTGTGGGCATTCAGGTCTGTAAGATCGGATATTCCCTACACTAGAAACTGAAGTAGTCTGTTCTTTGTTTCCCGAACTCTGCCTACTCTTGTTTTTCTTGGAAAATCCAATGGAAGTAGCCGATCGGGTAGCGAAATCTCTTGACTTCTTGGATGAAGATTGGAATGACTTATTCCACTGTCTCTTTCTCGAGTCACGAGACTCCATTTCAGACTTTTTCTTCTCTCTTACTAGCTCATCGGCTTTGCAAGCCCTCTCTACTAGCACCACGAATTCCTTTAGTTCTAAAATAGCAACAAACAGTTTGATGTCATCATTTAGCCCATCTTCGAATCTCTTGCTCATGGTGGCCTCGGTGGATACACACTCTCGAGCGTATTTACTGAGTCGTACAAATTCACTATCGTAATCAGTCACATACATCTTGCCTTACTTTAATTCTAGGAATTCATTTCTTTTCTGGTCCACGAACCTTTGACTGATATACTTTTTCTTGAACTCTTCTTGGAAAAATTCCCATGTGATCTTTTCTCTCGGTACCACCGACACAAGAGCGTTCCACCATTGGTAAGCAGAATCTCTTAAAAGAGAAACTACACACTTCATGCATTCCTCAGATGTGCATGACAACTCATTAAATACCACGATGGTATTTTCTAACTGCATCTCACTTTGTCCGGATCATCATCTTTTCTAGCCCGAAATTCTTCTGCCCCATGTTTCCTAATCCTATCAACCGGAGGCTTCTCTCCTCTTACCACCTCTACTACTTGAGGGGCTACTAGATAGGTTGAGGAATAGGTAGGGGTGAAAGGGGTTGTGCATTCGAGTTCGTACGAACGAACTCCGTATACCATGTATTCATCATATGGAGGAAGGCTTCTCTAGCCTCTTCTCCTCCTTCTTGACTCACCGTAGTGGGTCTATTCTCATTCTCGTTCGGCACCGTCCCTTCAGCGAGAGCCGACGTATTACTTTCTACGTCATCCGCCACAGCTCTATCGGGATCCATTTACTAAATGTATAAACATAATTTAAGTCGTCAGGAGTCGTCACACTATCATTATAAAAATATTCTTACGTATGGCATGTATAGCTAGACTCGTGCTCGTGCTACGTTAGTCCTAGAACCGACTAAATCGTAGCTCTGATACCACTAAATGTAACACCCCATACCCGAGTCTGAGACTTACGGACTATAAAATTTCGTTCCGAATTAAAAACTTATCTTTCTTAGTCAAATCATACATTTCATGGGCCTACGAGGCCTCAGATTTGCGTCCCGAAACTTTCGGAACTCATCTGGAAACTTTCTCTCCAAACAGGGGTCACACGTCCGTGTGACTTGGGACACGCCCGTGCACCCCTAAAACATGCCCGTGTCTTTTACCCGTGGTGGATACTGGCAATTTACACATGGCCTGGACACACCCGTGGCCCCAAACCGTGCCTCAAACCCCAGCATTCTGCCAATGCCCCACGGCCAAGGCACACGCCCGTGCTTACCACCCGTGGTGCGTACTGACTACCTTAACACGGCCTAGAGTCTAAACACACGCCTGCAGGACTGGTCCGTGGTCTATTCTCGACTTAAGATACAAAGGTGCGGGGTGCACACGGCCTGACACACGCCTGTGTCCAACTGTGTGAGCACTTAGAGGCTATTTACCAAGCCAATTTCCACCACGAAATCAAGACCAAACTCATGCTCAATTCAAGAACTCAAGTATTACATCTAACATGAACAAGGATGCATACTTCATTGATAGATTAAAATATACATACTTAATCATTCATGACTCATCTCTTTGGCCATATACAAAAAGAATACTAAGCTTGATAGCCAACAATTTGGCTAGTTTTAAAACATAACTCAAAATGAAATGTTTCCTATACATACCATACTTAATATAAACAACTTGGCTATACCAAAATAGCGATTGATAGTGTGCTCCGAGCTCCTGTGACGATGATCCACGAGATTAGCTTGGCGGGACTACATAGAAAGAAAGAATAAAAGACGTAAGCATTTAGCTTAGTAAGTTTGCATATAATGCACATAACAACATACTTGCTTCATATAAACCATTTGACATAAACAATGGTATCATAATTTCAGCTATAAAGCTTACTTACTCATATCTGATTCTTACGAATCTCATGATACTTACTAGTCTCATACTTGTGAAGTAAACAAGGTACTGTATCATTTGATCACATTGATCAAAGATACTTTAGCATAATAATCATAATCTCTAACTTATCATTCATAACATGAATAATACTCATTCTCAACTTGATGATAACTCGCTTACTTAATTTCTTGTTATCTCATTTAAACTTTACTTGTTTGCCCAATGAATTTCTATGAATAACCGAGGATACTAAATCTCATCTCACACGCTCGATGCCAAAGCCATATCCTAGATACGGTCTTACATGGAATCTCTCATCTTAGTTTCGAGGCCATGTCTTGACATGGGCTTATACGAAGTCTTTCTCGTGAGTTCCCTTGGGAACTTACCATTGCCATGTCTTAACATCGTCTTACTTGGTACCTTTACTCATGAACTGGTCAATGCCGAGCCTTGGCTTGGACTTATATGAAATCTTCCTTGTTACTCACCAATGCCATGCCTTGGCTTGGACTTACATGGGATCTCTATCTCTTGATAGCTTTTCAATGCCAAGACTCGTCTTGGACTTACATGACATCTTTGCTTGGAGACTCACCAATGCCATGCCTCGGCTGGGGCTTATATGGGTCTTCATCTCATAATAACTCTTCAATGCCAAGACTTGTCTTGGTCATACATGATAACTTGTCTGATTGCTGATGCCATGCCTCGGCTTGGACTTAAACGGACTTTCTCATTTCATGTGATAGATCGAGTATCCTAAGCTATTCATCTTCAATCGGGGCTTTCTCATGCTTGATCTCATTGATTACTTTGTTTAACATAACATTAAACATTTTCATGATAATATTGTACATTATACTAAGCAATTCAATGATATTAATCATAAAGCTTAAAAATCATGCAAACTTACCTCGATATACAAAATGTATGTAGGTATGCAATTTAGTCCTCGACTTTGTTCTTGCCTCGGTTTCGATCCGGGCTTCATTTTTCTTGATCTATAATCATAAATAGATCATTTAATACTCACATTGACTAAATTGACTCTTAACTCATATTTTGGTAAAATTACTATTTTACCCCTATACTTTCTCATATTTGCACTTTTGCCCGTCTTTCTTAAACTTCATGCTTAGCTGATTCATTTTCTCTACTATAGCAATCATCAATTCCCACTATTTCTAATAGGTATGACCAATTCCATAACTTTTACAAACTAGTCCTTACTAGCATTTTTCATGAAATTCACTTAGAAAAAGATGTTAATCTAACATCAAACTCTCATAAACTTCCATAAAATATCATTTTACAAGCACGTCACTCTTGGTAGATTTTTGATCATGCATCTTAGCTCATTTTATAGCTAAAAATAGCTAATTCATAATACGAGAACTTCAAAAACACGAAGAATATTAAAAACGGGGCTAAGATGAACTTACTAGCAAGCTTGAAAAAAATGAAGAACCCTAGCTATGGAGTCTCCAAATTTTTGGCACAAGAGGAAGAAGATGAATAGATTTTTATCATATTTTTCCTATTTTAATCAATTATTAGACAAATGACCAAAATGTCCTTCTCTTTAAAAATTTCTATTTTTCTAACTCATGTCCATTTTTGTCTAAAAATTATAATTTGGGAAAATTGCTATTTAAGGACTCATAATTAATATTCTAAAGCTATTTCATACAAAAAGCTTCTAGAAACTCATATTTTGCAACTTTTGCAATTTAGTCCTTTTTTATCATTCCATGTCAATTTCACAAAATTTCTACATGGAACTTTAGTACTATGATGCAAACATGTCATAAACCTTAAGAACTCAATTTTACTGATTCGGGTTTGTGGTCTCGCACCACTATTCCAACTAGGCCCTGAATCGGGATGTTACAAGTTGTCATATGACCATAACGGTACCCCTCGTCAAAACATTGAGCTCATTGCCATGGCTCCATGCTACCCAACCACTGTCTAAGAGAAGGTTTGGACCCCGCCATATCAGTCTCTAACCTCGCCAACTTATGTCTGAATCGGTGTGCTTCCAGCTCGTATCCTATGTATATATTTCGATAAAATGCGTTAAAATTAGGAAATGGACTCGAAATAATTACAAATACGAATTTAAATACGATATTTTTACCCATGTTCACAAATCGTTTGCGCCAGTCTTTGTTCTTATACTCATTGTGGAAGTTGACAGCGATGTGACGAATACAATAGACGGACCTCCACGGAACCTCCAATTGCCAAATTGCAGCAACAAGACCCTTCGATCTGTCGGATATAATGCAAATGTTGTCTTGTCTGACAACATGTCTTCGTAAGTTTTGAATGAAATATGCCCATGATTCAGAGTTCTCCGACTCTACGATGGCAAAAGCGATTGGTATTACATTTCCATTACCGTCTTGTGCAACCGTAATCAGAAGTATCTGCGTGTATTTTCCATAAAGCCATGTTCCATCAACTTGCACTAGCGGTTTGCAGTGGGAGAAAGCCCTAACACATGGATCGAAAGTCCAGAACAGTCGATGAAAAACTCTTTTTCCCAGTTCCAATTGTCCATTAAGGCCTCTATAAGGCAACGTTTGCAAGTCCATGACAGTTCCTGGGACGTACTCCACCATTGCTGAAATCCAACTCTGAAGTTCATTGTATGACTCATCCCAATCTCCGTACAATTGTTGCATGGCCATTTGTTTCACCCACCACGCTTTCCTGTATGACACTCTGTACTGAAATCGAGCTTGCATGTCTGCAATCAATGTCGACACAGGAATGATTGGGCTATCTTTCACTAGTGGCATGATGCAGTTGCAAATACTTTTGGCATCCAATTTTCGGTGGTCTTGAGACATACGTGCGACAGTACATGTATGACGCCCTTCTAATTTTCGTATTTGCCACTGTTGAGTCCTCTGTATAAATGCAGCACGAACTCGCCAACCACACCCATCGTCGGCTCTCCAACATTCCCCAGCATATAATGTCGGTGTAGATTTGGCAACCTTATAATCAAACGACAACTTCATGTTGTATTGTTTGATGGAAAACACACAATCCGCCTTGTTCTCAAACTGTTGCTCAACGAACAATTCCTCCAACTGTGAATTTGACGCCAATCTATGAGCAGGTACTATATCAGCGTACTCAGGGAACTCGGATGCATGCGCTGCATCTGGATCTACGTTCAACATGTCGCCCCCAGGTTCATTTCGTAAAATAATGCCACGACTCGGGTTACTGAATGAAGGGCCGTGAACATCTTCAACCTCCTCCGGGCCTTCATCATCGATATCGTCCGGAACCTCATCAACATCGGGGTCACTAAAATCTTCAACGTCTTGATCAGAATCTTCACCATTATTGGTCATTTCTCTGACATTTGCCTCTGTGCTTATTATCACCTCCGGATGTATTTGTAGACGGGGACCGAGGGTAGGGTTGTTGTATGAACTCCCACCATAATTAGGAATTTCAAGTATCTGCGATGTTCCACCGCATTCTAATTGGTCTGTCCATCCAACATTAAGATCAAAGTCAAATTCGTGATGTTGAGGTATTGGACTAACATTCTCAACAGGCTCTAAGTCTGCTAACTCAGCAAATAATTCAACTGGTTGGGGGTTCTCACTCCCAGTCGACCACCATATTTCCATCATAGTGCCCAAGTCATCATCATCTAACAGCTGCATCGCACAAAATTTGAATGGATTTGTAGAGATTGGAAACTTGTAAAATAATTTGGACATCGCCATTCCACAACGGATAGCTATTTTCGCACTGATCTTCCTTTTCATTTCTGCTAGCTTCACATTTTTTTTGAATCGCAAACCTACTCTTTGCCGACCTTGAAATACACAGCCAATATCACCTTCTAAAATTTCACCATCAAAAACAACATACACCAAAAACACCTCATTATTCATTTTTAACAGATTTTTTGAACTTTCCTACTGAACACAACAATTACACCACTCTATATATAGAAGAGAACCAAGATGTGGAGCCATAAGGAATGGCTCCACCAAAATACTGTGATTTTTTACAGTATAGGGGGCCCTATAGCAATTTTACCATTTCCTGGTGGAGCCAAATAATTTGGCGCCACCAGTTTTCGAGTCTGACAGCCAAGTTGTTTGTTTCAGCCTTTTTTTAAAAAAAGTTTTGACTTTTTTTTCTTTTTTAAGTCCTATTTATTTTATTTATTTTAAAAAACTTGAAATGTATTTTTTAAAAATGTTTTATAATATATTTTTTTATAAATATTAAAAATATAATTTTCTTTTTAAAATTTTAAATATTATTTTTTAAATATTAAATATATTTTTTAATATTATAAAACATTTAAATATTTTAAAGATATGAGCTTTCAAATTTATTATTAATTTTATAATATTTTTATTTATTTTTAAAAATATTTAACCTTTTTTATTTTTTTATAAAAATTTTATGTTAAAAATTTTAAATGTTTAAATTTTTATATTATTAAAAATAAAAACAAGTAATAAATTTGAAAGATCATATCTTTAAAATATTTAAATGTTTTATATTATTAAAAATATGGTTAATATTTAAAAATAATATTTAAAGTTTAAAAAATTAATTTGAAAAATATACATTTAAAATTTATAAAAATAATTTCAAAAATATATATCTAAAATTTAAAAAATAATCTAAAAATGATATTTAAAATTTTTAAAAATATATATTATAGAACATTTCAAATATACATTACAAATTTTTAAAATTAATAATAATAAATAAATAAATTAAATAAACAAAAAATAAGAAAAAATATAAAACTTCAAATAAAATAAGAAAAAATTTAAAAATCTTAATTTAAAAATCTTAATGTAAAATTAATAAAATATTAAACATACATTTCAAATATTATAAAACTAATAATTTCAAAAATAATTTGAAAAATATACATTTAAAATTTATAAAAATAATTTCAAAAAATATATATCTAAAGTTAAAAAATAATTTAAAAATAATATTTAAAATTTTAAAAATATATTATAAAACATTTTAAATAAACATTACAATTTTTTTAAAATTAATAATATAAATTAAATAAACAAAATAAAATAAGAAAATAATATAAAACTTCAAAAAAAATTAAAGAAAAAGACAAAATTTAAGAAAAAAGTTAAAAAAAAAAGGTAAATTGCATGTGTCAGCACTGGTGGCGCCATTTGAAATAGCTCCACCAGAAAATGAGAAATTATTTTTAAGAGCCCCAAACTTTTTAAAAATTTAAAAAAAGTTAAAAAAAATTAAACATGCACGGTGTCAGTCTGGTGGCGCCATTTAAAATGGCTCCACGAGAAATGGGAAATTGTTTTAAAAGCCCCCAATCTTTTCATAATTTTTGAAATTATGATTTTTTAAATGTATTTAAAAAATTTTATTTAAAAATTTTAAATGTTTAAATGTTTTATATTATTAAAAATATGTTTAATATTTAAAAAATAATATTTAAAATTTTAAAAAATTAATTTGAAAAATATATTTTTAAAATTTATAAAAAATAATTTCAAAAATATATATCTAAAATTTAAAAAAATAATTTAAAAATAATATTTAAAATTTTAAAAAATATATATTATAAACATTTCAAATATACATTTCAAATTTTTTAAAATTAATAATAAAAAATAAATAAACAAAATAAAATAAGAAAAAAATATAAAACTTCAAAAAAGTAAAAAAGAAAAAGAAAAAGACAAAATTTTAAAAAAAAAGTTAAAAAAAAAAACTGAAACGGGCAGAGGGTGTCAGGTGGTGTCGCCATTTAAAATGGCTCCACCAAAAATGGGAAATTGTTTTAAAAGCCCCCTAATTTTCCAGATTTTGCAGTATTTTCCTTGTATTTTATACAGGTGGCGCCATTCAACATGGCTCCATCAAAAAATTATTTTTTTATGCCCCTTGCTGACGTGGCAAGTTGGTGGCGTCATATAATTTGGCTCCACCAACTTTTACTGTAGATTTTGGGTTATTTTCGTATTTAATTAAAAATGTGGGTCATTTTGATAATTAATTAATTTTTTTAGGTTATTTTAATAAAAAAGCCCAAAATATCAAACTTTGTACTGTAGTAATTGGTACACGTTATTATGGGCTAAAACGAACCAAAACACACTAAAATGGATGAAACATGCCAATCCTTTTTACTAAAACAAAACTTAAAATACTTAATACCGATTTAAGATTAAAATGATATTTCGATTTTCCATTTTAACACTATTTTGTAACTTCATCCCTAATACACAACTAATTCTTAGGCAATAGCTTCTATTGAATGTTAAAAGTGGCATTATAAAATTTGCGTTCAAATGTTTGTTAGAATCTTCTTCAAGTTTGAGAAATGCATTAGGCTTTGCTTGAACTCCAAAATTGGAGGCTTAAATTTCAACAAAAGAAGTGCCCTTCACCTGTTTCTAAGTAGAAGAAATTGGCTAAATATGCAAATTTCATCTTCCAACTTTTTTTTTTTTTTTTTGGTCATGTCAATATATAATTTATTATTATAGTTTAAATTTATACACCAACAATATACCCAAAATAAATCTAATTTTAATTTTAATTTTTTTTTGTTTAACAAACTATCTTAAAAGGGTTTAAATAACATTAATGGTTTCAATTTATGGTTCAAGTTAATACTTGATATTTTCTTGAAAACCTTAAAATTCAAGTTTCAATGTGGTAATAATTACCAAGTTCAAACCTTAAAATGGGAACAATTGTCAAATTTAAGAATTAACTTGAATAAAAAAATTTCAAGCTCTAATATAAAAACAAAAACAAAATCTAATATAAAAAATATAGTGAAGTTGAAGCCGACTGGCTACTTTTCCTATGGTGAGGAGGAGAAGTTGAAGCGTAGTTGTTAACCTTGAGAATGAAAAGAAAAAGAAAAATTAAAGCTTGACAGATAGGGCTCTAAATTTGACTTTTGTGAACAATATTGAACCTTCAACTTGTCAGCATTGCTGTATGATATAGTTGGAACAGAAGCATTAGATAATCTGTGTGGATCAAACAAAAATAGACCATAAATTAGGAATGGAATAAATCAATTCTTTTAACAAAAAAAGTTGAGATTTTTATTATGTTTGGGTTGTAGATATTTGTAAATATAAACCACAAAATAAAAAATACGAATGGTTGTACCAAAAAGATAATTTAAGATTGCTAGTGGTAATGAAAAATATATAGTATGGGAATGGTGGGAAATAAAAGTGGAGAAAATCAGGAAAAGAGGACCATCCAATTTGGTCCACAATCCACTAAACCATGTCCAGCCTACGGCGGAGGAACCCACTCCCACAATCAGGGTTAATTGCATCCTAGGTTTCTAAATTATGATTTATCTTTCAAATTAGCCTTTAAATTTTGGAAGTCAAATCTTTTTTCAATCAGGTTTCTTTATTAGTACAACTTTTTGATGCGCTTACAAATATTTATTAATCATATGTGTTTAGTAAAAGATACCCAAACTTTAATAAAAAATTATTTTAGCTTTTCATTTATTTTTTAATTTTTAAATTTAAATTTTTTTGTCAAATTACCCAAAAATGAATGGAAAATTCATGTTTTTTAACTTTGTACATTCTGCATACACATAGATATCACGTCAGCCTTTAATTAAATTTTAAAAATTTAAAAGGTTTAAAAACTATTTTTAAAAATTAAAAAACATTAACAAAGTTAACAAACGTTTAACTTTTTTATTTATTTTGGGTTGATTTGTTAAAAAAATGCAAGTTTAAAGGTTAAAAGAGGTGAAAAATAAATAGAGGGCCAAAAAAATCATTATGCCTTAGAAAAAAGAATCACATTAGATCCAAATTTCATCTAACACCAAAGCTGCTACAATTACCCTAATAGATTTCTGGATGGGCGGTGCGTTTAGTTTACTTTTTATCTCGTGCTATAGTATTTAATGTTATCACCACTGTTATTTTTATATTAATCGCAAATAAATGCATCGTACATCTAAACTCACCTAAAAAGTGAAAATGATGGTGGAATTAAGTTTGGTTTAATTATGAGCCTATGTTTAAAATTCAGTGTAGCTTCAAGATTTCTCAAAATGTTGGCGGTGGCCAACTATCCTACCCCTACCAAATTAAGTTAGTTGGGCATTTGAGTTAAGAAGGGTTGTTGAAGTTCATTGCCAACATGTTATTGTTGAAGTTTTCAAATTTGGGGAAGGTGATGAGATTATTGGAGTTTGAATGTTTATTGAGATTGTCGAGATTATAATTAATAAATTTAGGAATTTAATTTAAAGTGGAAAACAAGTTGAACTCATTGCAAAAATCCAGGCCTTGCCATACAAGACACAACTGTGTTTTCCATGTTTACAGCTAACTTGCCAACTGTGTTCCTATTGTGACAAAGCAACCAAAAACTGGTTTCATAGTAAAATTAAATCATTTTCATTGATTGAGTTTAATTTCATCGTTTATTTTTATTGTAAAAGGGAATTTGTTAAAAACATAAAAACAAATACCCAAACCAAAACATCCAAGTAAATAAAGTTGTGTGTAAAGTGAATCTCTCTTCGTCAAAGGGAAAAAATAATAAGCTCCTTCACCTCAGCACCAGCAGCACTTGCCTTGGGACCGTAAAACCCCATACGCGTCGAGACTTCTCTCGTGACGTTGTCAACGCCGTAGTGGTGGTGTTCGTCGGAGTTAGCCGGTGGGTGATAATACAGGCGAGCAGTCTGGGGGCAGTGAGAATGGAATCTTGCGACTATTCTCACCCCTGCATCCAATATCTCTGTGTACTTCCCCATTACTTGTATCTCTATATCCTATAAATTTCTTCATAAAAGAATGAAAAAAAGAAATAAATGTGGTGCTAAAAAACGTCCCAAGGTAATGCTCCCATGTAAGGGAAAATGGGATTTGATGTTTGGTGCAAGAAAGAGGAGGCGGCCTTTGATATTTATATATTGAGAAATGTTTGGTTTAATGGGTTTCGGGGTTCTTTCCTTTCGGTTTCAAGCCAGCTCACATTTTCCACGCTATTCCAAGTTAGGTGGAATGAATTTCAATATCTGCCCCTACATTTTACTATATTTGTGATCTTAGTCGCTAATAATTTGTTTTCATTTAATTTTAGTATTCTTCTACTTGACAAAACAACAGTTTTTCCTCCTCATGAATTCTAGTAATTTAGTCTTTATATTTTTCCTTTTCTGATTTTATAACTGAATCTCAATTCACCACACCGCTAAAGGATTTCTGTTAAACTAAAATAAGTTTTATTTAAAATAAATAATTTGCTCGTGTAAGAAAAAGAAAAGTGACGATTTTCTTTTTTCTTCTTCGTAATAATATTGCATGATATTATTAGGGGTGAGCAAAATCCGATTCGATTTGAAAAACTTGATAAAAAAATTAAAATTTTGAATTAAATAGTTCGAGTTATTTGAGTTAATCAAGTTATTCAGATCAACTCGAATAAAAAATTAAGTTTTTCGGTTTAACTTGAATATTAATTATACAATTTGAGTTATCCGAATAAGAAAATGCAAAACTACGTCGTTTTGATAAATATTTACTCATTAAGTTAAAAGACAAAATCATTATATTGTTTATGTACTAGATAAATAATCAATCCATGTAAATGCAACATTGAGTATAAATAATAAGATTTGTTAACTCGACTCAAAATTTTTTGACTCAATTCGATTCAATTCAAAAAAAAATTAAATTGAGTTCAATTGTAAAATAGGATTCGTCAACTCAACTAACTTAAAATTTTTTGACTCGACTCGGTCAAATACTCATCTCTAGATATTATAACCCTAAATTTAGAAACGGAAACCTTACAGTCCTAGATTCAACCATTTTTATTGCTTATTTGATCCTCTACATGTGTAACATTCACCATTTGAGCAATTTCTTTTAATGCCACACTATCCAATTTACGAAAATCTTTTTTTAGTGTTATGAATTAGATTCCATGCCATTATGTTGGAGCTGCAAAATAGTGTTTGTTTTTGGAATTGAATGAAGAAAAATGTTGTAGAAATTAGTGGGAAAAAGTGGTTTAGAAAGAAAAAAATCAAAATACAAGGACTTGAATGCAATATTCAATTTTTTTTTTTTTTTGTCATTTTGCACCCAACTATATCGCATAAAGACCACCAATCCGAGCAAAGTGGGGACAGAGTCAGAGACAGGGAATCGTAATTAGTTATAATGTCAAATAAGGCAAAAGGCGCGTCAGATAACGAAGTCAGACAGTCATTGAATTAATGCGCGGCGTGGATAGTTCGCCGCGTGATGTTGTTCCAATTTTCCAATTTTGCCCTTATGATTTTTTCCTAATCATCTAATCGCCCTTCATTTTTCTATTATTTATTTATTTGTAATTTTGTGGTTACCGAGCAGGATGATCACGTGGCTGACTGGTTCTACCGTGGCTTGCCGTTGCCCCACCAGCCTATTTTGTTTTTTTATTTCTTAAAATAATCCAATAATAGTAAAAAAACAATTAACAGGAGCACTGTTTCATAAATTTAAAAAATGTTAAAATTTTATTACACAAATTGTTTGGTACTAGTATTATATCCCCGCTACGCAGGGGGTTAAATTTTTTTAGTTTAGTTTTAAAATTTAATTTTAAAATAATTTTTATTAAATTATAATTCTCTAGAATTGGTTGTGAATTTTTAAATCAAGAGACCAATTAATGCTTAGATGAATTATTTTAAATATATCATTTTAAATCAAGAGGTGAATTAACTATTTAAATACATTATATAAGAATAAACAAAAAAAATAGCAAGTAAATAAATTATTATTATTTTTTGATACAATATTAGGAGTAGGGGATGGGAGGTAACATGATTCGAACCTGTGCCAAATAAGCGTCAAACAAGAGCTTTAACCACCACTTCATTCAAGTGAAGACAAATAAGTTATAACTTATAAATCTTATCGAAGAACATGATAAAAATGGCAACAATGACAATTGTAAGAATAGTGGTAATGAGAAACCATAAAATGGGAATATGAAACCCAACAACCATCCAAGGGCAAAGAGAATGAAAAGAAGCCAATACAATGCTTCTTATGTTGTAGTTCGCATATGATGCGAGACTGTCTAGAGTGATCTAAGATGTCTATGATTACTAAAAAAGAGAAAGCGGAGCCTGATGAGAAAAGGGTATTGAGGCTTGAATCAATAATACTTAATTATGCGAAAGCAAAGAGGGATGATAAGCAGAAAGTGTTGATGTTTGTGAACATTGACATCGCAGGTTGAAAGAGGAGTGCTATTGTTGATACATGAGCGTTTGACTTGTTCATACCGGAGAAAGCCGTGGGTAAACTTTGTCTCTTTGTTAACAAATTGACTAAGACAATCAAGACTGTTAATTCCAAATAAGTCCCAATTGTGAAAGTAGCAAAAGGAGTTGAGCTACAGATTAAGGATTGAAAAGGCAAGGAATGAGGTAATTCATTTAGATGATTACATCTTTGTTCTTGGCTTGAATTTCCTTGATGAGATTATTTTCTTGGACAATCACCAATGACAATGCGGTGCTGGTGAGTCGTGATGAGATTATTATAAATCGAAATGAATGTAATTAATGGTCCCTTTAGTCCAGTGCACTGTCGAATCGAAGTTGACTCGAGTTTGCTTCCTATAGATGCAATACTCGTAGAAATCTAACTTTCCAACTCCGGAGCCTGTAAAAAGACTTTTTTTGCTCAAAATGATTATATTTTTCTCACTCATATGACTGAGTCTCATGTGTCATACTTGGGTTGATTCAGAATACGTAAAAGAGGAATTTTGACTTGTTGTCACAGCGTTGGGAGAGTCCTTGTCGTGACGTAGCGACAGTCTCGCCTCTTTTTCCGTAATTGCTGCCAAATCAGACACCGTTGCACCTTGCAGATCGTACAAGATGCCAACTTTCTGTCCTCTCATAAGGACAAGAGCTCCATGAGATAATTTTAAGTCGTTCGACTCAATGACAATCTTGCACCCATTTGAGTCGAGAATGCCCAAACAGATGAGATTTTTCTTTAACTCACGCATATGTCTAACATTCGATAACGTTTTGATTATCCCGTCACGCATCTTGATTTGAATGGTACCAATGCTGCCTATTTTATAGGGTGAGTTATTCCCCATAAGTATAACTCCACCTTCAACCGAACTGTATGTGGAGAACTAGTCCCTGTTGTGACACATATGTTAGGAACACCCTGAATCCAAGATCCACTTGGATGTGTACTTAAACCTTTCGATCGTTGAAACTAACAAAAAAATCATCACCTCTGTCCTCGGCTACACTAGCATCAGCCACATATGTTTTCCTCTCTCGTCATTTTCAGCCGCCCTTTTTTGTTTGTTCTGAAGTTTGTAACATTCTGCCTTAATGTGACTCATCTTTTTACAATATCCACATTGCTTGTCACGGTTTCTAGATTTCAACCTTGTCATTGATCTCCTGACCTGAATCCTTAAATTGTTGCTTTCCTCTAACAACCAAAACCGAAGCTTGCCCATCTGATTTGTTCTTCGAGCCTAACTCATTCTCGAGTTTATCCTAAATTAAAAGATTTCCCATCACATCCTCAAATGATAGTATATGATCTCTACCGTAAATTAAGGTTTCCCTGAAAGTTTTGTATGAATGGGACAAAGAACAAAGTAGTAACATAGCCAAATCTTCATCATCTATGTTAGCATTGACACTCTTTAGATTGTTTAGGAGAGTTACGAATTTAGTTATGTGAGCTTTAATAGACTCACATTCTGCCATATAGAATGTATATAATCGTTGTTTCAATACTAAACGATTTGCGAGGGACTTTGTCATATACAGGGTTTCCAATTTCCTCTATAGGGCTGCTATCATCTTCTCCGAAAATACCTCATGTAGTACATTGTTAGTGAGGCATAAATGAATTGTTGACAGTGCCTTCTCATCAAGTTCCTCCCACTCTGTATGATTTGTATCCGCGGGCTTTTTCCCTATAACAACATTTTTCAGACCGTTTTGAACCAGAATTGTCGTCATCCGAACTTGCCACAAGCTGAAATTTGTAATCCTATCGAACTTCTTGATATCGTACCTCATTTCCATCTCTAAACGAGTTGAATGTGGAAATTGAACCAAGCTCTGATACCAGTTTGTTGGGTCAAACTTGAATTATGCAATGAATATGAACAAAAATTGAGAAAATTGAACACAAATATTTATGTAGAAAAACCCCTCCGAATGAGATAAAAAACCACATGCAAAAGAAAGTTTCACTAAATCGGAAAAAAAAATAAAAAAAAAGGGAGTACAAGATGGAGAAACAAATAAACCCTAAACTCGAAATACAAAGTTTTCATAAAATTCTCACAAACTCTCTTAATTTTGTTATTGTTATTCTAAACTATCTAGGGTTGCTAAATGGCCTATTTATAGGCTAAAATTTGTGTAGAATTATGACTAAAACATCCATAGAATAATCAAAGATTAACTGGAAAAAGATTATAGAGTTTAACTAGGAGAAGAAACCCGGTTGTGTAGGGAACACGTTGCCACGTCGTGATGTGGCTATCGGCTCATCAGGACGTCGTAGTCGTGTCGTCGGGACAACGGTATTTCTTCGTCACGACGTCAACTCTGTTTCGTTTGAAATTCAAGGCACACTTTACCAAAAAAAATGAAGCATTAAATAATAGTTATTTGAAGAGGCAATATTGAATAATATTTGAACAACAATGACACCACAAAGAGATGGAAGATTATTTTAATTGATTATAAGGTAATCTAATATTTTGCCTATTTTTATATTATTTAAATTTAATAGTATAGTTTTTTATTTTAGTTTCATGTTTCTATATTAATTTTAATAGTATTATGTATTAATTCAACGTCATTTTATCTAATTTACAATTGATTGTTTCCACTTCTTTATTTTCACCACCTTTAAAATATTTCATTCTCTCAATTATGTCAAAATTAATATACATTTATTAGTTAGTGATATAATTTTAAAATTATATTTTTATTATAAAATAAATTTTGATTGTCAAAAGAAATGTTAATATAATATTTTGTAACAATTATATTTATTGTTATGTTTATTTCAATAAAAACAACTTTAAAAAAATGATTTCAGGATTGTTAAACAACGAAAGATATTTTACGCAAAATCATTCGAACACACAAAAATAATTTCAAAATTTTCAAAAAAAATTCAAATTTTTTTTTAATGAAACAAATGCAACCTGTGATTCTCCCAAAAGTTAACCTTCATATTTGAGGGTCTAAAATCATGGAGTTTGGCTCTATGCCATTGGTTACCCACGTGAGGAATTTTGTAAAAACACAGCATAAACTGCAAGACCAACAAAATGGGCTTTTTTTATTAAAATAACCCAAATAAATTAATTAATTATCAAAATAACCCATCTTTTTAATAAAATACTAAAATAACCCAAAAGCTACAGTAAAATTAGGTGGAGCCAAATTAAATGGCTCCACCAACTTGTCACGTCAGCATAGGGGATAAAAAAATATTTTTTTGGTGGAGCCATATTGAATGGCTCCACCTGTATAAAATACAAGGAAAATACTGCAAAATCTGGAAAATTTGGGGGCCTTTAAAATAATTTCCCAATTTTTGGTGGAGTCATTTGAAATGGCGCCACCACCCCCTCCTGTAACATCCTGAATTTTTGGGTCTACGCGTTTAATGGGTGGATATGTTTAATGTGTTAATTTAAGTGTTAGGGGTCCAAATTTGGCTCAGGCTTAGGTAGAGGCCTTGATTAAAATTATCTGTTTGGGCATTATAGGGTTTAAAAGGTAGTATCTATGTTTAAAATACCAAAGTGGGCTTGTGGCCCAATCTTAGGAGGTGACGCCACACAAGGGAGTAAGGGGCCCAAATTTAAGTTTCATGGAGCCCAATTCTTTTAATTTAAGTTAGCTAAATTTTGGGCATTGGGATTAGGTGGAGTGGATGGCAACAAGGCTAAAATTTAGGGGTTTTAATGTTTAAAATATGTGGATAATAAGCAGATAAAAGCTATTATTTAGGAATTTATTTTATGTGGATAATAAGCGGATAAAGGCTAAAATTTAGGGATTTTAATGATTAAAATATGTGGATAATATGCTTTGATAAAGGAGGGAGGAGTTAGAGATAATTAAGTCTCTTTTAGATGAGCTAGTAGATTAAGATAAAGGAGAAAAGATAGGATTTATCTGCAAGGTTAGGTAAGTGCCAAATTTCTATAAATAGGGGAATATCTCTTCAATTTCGGCATTTGGGTTTTTCTCTCATTCTTTTCTCTTCTTCTCTGGAGTAAAAGCCGAAAACTCCTAAAGTTCCATCTTCTTCTTCATTCTCTGCAAAAGCCGAAATCTCTAAGCCTATTCCCTCATCTTCACTTTGATTCAAAAGCCAAACTCTTTCCATTCTTTTTCTTCCTAGCCAAAATCTTCATGTCTCTTCCTTGTTTTCCTTTCTTCTTCTCTTTTCTGTGTAAACCAAAACTCTTCACTCAAGTATTTTAAAAGCCAAAGACACATCAGCCTTCTCTTGTTCGTACTTTTTTCGGGATTTTCCTAAAAGCCGAAATCCCTAGATCTCATCTCCTGTGATTGCCGAATTACTTCTGTGGTGCCTACTTGTGCCGAAATCAAAGGGAACTTTAGTGGAGTCAATCGTATAGATCTCTAAGTTATAGAATCGTGTTACTTTCGGGATTTCAAGGTAAGAGATCTATTAGTTTTAACGTATAATTTGGGATTTATTAACCTTGGCCGATTGTTGAAGGGGCTAAATCTTTGTGTATTTTTTCGGCTTTTGAGCAAGGCTTTACATTGAGGATAATAGATCCGGATAGCAAGGACATCGACTAAGAATATTGGATTTCGCGATATCAGGTGTGTAATACTTCCCCACCATCTAGATCTGATTATTAATGTATGCTCATAAGTTTATATGTTGTGATAAATACCGATATCTCGGTTTAATGTTGGAAACCTGAAAAGGGTGAAGCAAATCACCAAGTCAGTGAATGTTTGACTTTATATGATAAAAGCATATTGATTTTATGACTGCATGGGTTGGGTTGATGAAAGGAGGAAGTTATACGTTATATGTGTAGCGGTTTATACCGTGATCTGTTATATATTGTAGCGGCTAATGCCGTGATCTGTTATAAGGGTTTCAGCCATAATATGTTGATGAGCAGCATGACTGCCATCTTGGCGTGTAGCGGTGTGGGTCGATTGTAGAAATCTCCAATGGTGTGAATGGTTGGTACGGGGGCGTGTAGCGGATGGAAACCTAGGCAAATGGGTTGGGCCTTGCATATTATTTGTTATTTTTTTTATAAATGGAATTATTAATCTGTTTTATGGGCCTAAGGCCAAAATCTAGTGGTGCATGAGGTTGCACACTCGAGTCTCGCGACTCACCCTATTAATTAACCTTTCGGTGATACCTAGTGCTTGGACCGGGTGGAGAGAGGAACGCAAGGTGGCCATGCAAAAGACCAACTGGATCTAGCAAAAAGTCTCAAGTTAATACTTTATATTTTTAATTAATGGATTTTAAATCTCGTTGTAATAAGGCTATGGGCCACTAGTTTATGTTTTGTTTTATTTTGGGCTTTAATTACTTTTAGTTATTTAAATTCTTATTGAACTAATGTATCTATTTAAATTAGGGTTTTTAATTTATAAAGGCATATTTTATTTAAACTATCAACTATTAAATTTCTCTCGAATAAGAAGATAAACTTTAGAAAAATATTTTTCTGAAAATACAACATGTTCTTCCAAAATTTTCTTAGTGACATACCAGATCCGGTCGTGGTGTTTGGGCCGGGTTTGGGGTGTTACACCTCCTGACACTTTTTTTTTTAATTTTGTCTTTTTTTTTTTACTTTTTTCAAGTTTTTGAAAAGTTTGGGGCCTTAAAAATAATTTCCCTTTTTTGGTAGAGCCATTTGAAATGGCGCCACCACCCTCCTGACAATTTTTTTTTTTATTTTGGCTTTTTTTTCTTTTATATTATTTTCTTATTTTATTTTGTTTATTTAATTTATATTATTAATTTTAAAAAATTTGTAATGTATATTGAAAACGTTTTATAATATATTTTTTAAAATTTTAAATATTATTTATAAATAATTTTTTTAACTTTAGATATATATATTTTAATTATTTTAAATATTATATTTTTACTTTTTTCTAGTTTCTGAAAAGTTTGGGGGCCTTAAAAGCAATTTCCCCTTTTTTGGTGGAGCCAATTGAAATGGCGCCACCACCCACTAGACACATTTTTTTTTAATTTTGTCTTTTTCTTTTTTTTTTACTTTTATATTATTTTCTTATTTTATTTTATTTATTTATTTAATATTATTAATTTTAAAAAATTTGTAATGTATATTTAAAATGTTGTATAATATATTTTTTAAAAATTTAAATATCATTTTTTGATTATTTTTTAAAATTTTAGATATATATTTTTGAAATTATTTCTTTATAAATTTTAAATTTATTGTTCAAATTACTTTTGAAATTATTAGTTTTATAATATTTAAAATGTATGTTTAATCTTATAATATTTCAAATGGCTCCACCAAAAAAGGGGGAATTGCTTTTAAGGCCCCCAAACTTTTTAAAAACTAGAAAAAAGTAAAAAATATAATATTTAAAATAATTTAAAAAATATATATCTAAAGTTAAAAAAATTATTTAAAAATAATATTTAAAATTTTAAAAAATATATTATAAAACGTTTTAAATATACATTACAATTTTTTTAAAATTAATAATATAAATTAAATAAACAAAATAAAATAATAAAATAATATAAAAGTAAAAAAAAAAAGAAAGCCAAAATTTAAAAAAAAAAAGGTGTCAGGAGGGTGGTGGCACCATTTCAAATGGCTCCACCAAAAAAAGGAAAATTGTTTTTAAGGCCCTAAATTTTTTAAAAATCTGAAAAAAGAAAAAAATGACAATTAAAAAAAAAGTGTCAGGAGGGGTGGTGGCGCCATTTCAAATGGCTCCACCAAAAATTGGGAAATTATTTTAAAGGCCCCCCAATTTTCCAGATTTTACAGTATTTTCCTTGTATTTTATACAGGTGGAGCCATTCAATATGGCTCCACCAAAAAATTATTTTTTTATCCCCTATGCTAACGTGGCAAGTTGGTGGAGCCATTTAATTTGGCTCCACCTAATTTTACTGTAGCTTTTGAGTTATTTTGATATTTATTAAAAAAGTGGATTATTTTGATAATTAATTAATTTATTTGGATTATTTTAATAAAAAAGCCAACAAAATGAGAATTGCACACAATCCTATCAACTTTGCCGGATTAGGACAAAGGCATTAGCCAATTCCCATGCTCATGCAAGTCTCTGAAACTTAGGTATCATCATCTTTACTGTTTTGAAATAAAATATCTTATTCCCTTCATCATTTCAATATAATCTTTGTTGACTTAAGCATTGTAGCAAAAGTTATGAAGTTCCCGAACCCACCTTTATCTGATAGCTGCAGTCCAAAGCCTCGGTCTTCACCTTGGCTCAACTCAAAATCAGACAATAATGTTCATGGTTTTATCGTGTTTGGTCTTATGGAATAATGGGCTAATTGAGAAGATGGAGAGGTGGTATGATGAATTTCAGCTTATAAGGGGCAGGTATGCTCCTTAGTTTAAATGGTCAAATTATTATTTTAGTCCTTCTAAAACTATTATAATTCAATTTAGATTTTTAAATACAAAATTCATGCTTTGATCCCTCAGACCCCAAGAAACAAAAAATTCTGACTTCACCCTAATCAAAAACTTTTGAGAACATGGGAATGGTGGAAATAATGAGAATATTTTAATTATGAAATCAAGATTAGTATTTGATATTATTGGTCAATATCTAAATTCTTCAACTATGATTCAAATATTTCCATAAAAAAAAGTACGGTTTAAATACTATCATTTTTTTTTATTTCTTAAACTTTTATTTTTTATTCTACTCTAAATAAGACTTATATCACATTTAAGATTCTGCTTAATGAAATCTAAAATTTCTACTATCAAATATTAATTTTTTTCTTTTACATAAAATAATATATATTTTATAGCTTAAAGCCAACCATAGCTATTATAAGGGGAAAAAGAACATTACGAGATCTAAGAGGGAAAATTGGTTTTAGCCAACCATACCTACAATACTAACCATTTTTTATGGTTTTATTAACGTTTTAACCCTTAAACTATACTAGTTTTCCCATACCTAAACTTTCTTTTCCCATCAACTTTGACTCTATTAACAATTTTGATCAATTTGACAAATGAAAAAAATTATTTTTATGGACCATTTCCACCATATCATCCATAGTTCCTTCTCAATTATTTAATAATATTTCTGTAATTTTTCCATGTAATTGATATATAAATTTGGTAATTTTTTTTTTTTACCTTAAACCCAAAACACTGAACCTCTAGCCCCAACCTAAAACCTTGCACCATGAACTCAAACCTTAAACTCTAAACCTCAAACTCAAACCATGACCCTTAAACCTCAAACTCAAGTCCCAAACTTTGAACTTTAAACATTGAACCTTGAACTTTAGGGTTTGGGGCCCAAAACTTGAGTTTGAATGTAAGGTTTGGGGTCTAAGATTCGAGATAAAAAAATTATTAAAATTATGTATCAATGACATATAAAAAATTACTGAAATATCATCAATTAATTAGAAAGGAATCATGGATGATATGATAGAAAGGATCCATAAAATAATTAATAAAAACTTGAGAGCCAATTTAAATTGAACACGTGTACTATATATTCCATGTGTTGTAATTATAATTAAATTAGTATTTTGAATTAATAAATTAAAAAAGAAAATATTTAATTTATATATATTATTTGTTAAAAAACAGCTTTACCCACGGTCTTCTTCTACAAAAGGTTAGGGTTTAGATACCCATTCCTTCTCTTATTGGGGTCATCTTCTTAAACTGGGATTTGTTAGAAAAACTTTAGCAACTCGATTTCTGAGATTTCGAGTTTAAAAAGAGAGAGTAACTTCTTGGGATTTTAGGGTTTCGAAACTGGTGGACTGATTAGGTTTGACAATATAGATCAGTTAAAAATACGTTTCAAAAATCAATTTCGATTTTCAAAGAAAATAGGTTCAAAATATCGGTGATTTGGGAACCAAATGAACATGGAACCATACCTACCACTGATTCTGAGGTTTGCGAAACTACTTGAAGAAAAAATTGAAGAGGAAATATTCCAAACTTTTTTCTTGGGTTTTCTACATCAGAATTGAATTTGGGGGTAGAAAATTATGTTAAAAAAATATCTACTTTTCTCCCTAATGAAGTATTTTATTTATCTGAGTCAACAGTATACATGTCCAATCCTGAATGGTTATCCTATTTTTTCCGTAACACGGTTTGCCAAATGTTCCAAGGTTATTGAAGTATCTATATGAAAATATTGGTATAGTTTAAGGGCTAAAATGTGAATAAAGCCCTTTTTTATTTAATATATTTTCTAGCACTTTGAATGGTGACAATTGTGTCGTAGCTAAATCCGGCTTTAGGTGTGGTATTATTTTATTGGGTAAGCTATTGAGAATTGTTTTTTCCAAGTCCCGTAAACCAAAAATGGAAGCTAAAGTGAAAAAGGAAAAAAACCTCAACCATTGTTTTTCCTTTTAGAAATTGCATTCTCACTTTGCTTACAATTCACTATTGGGTGTCAGCACAAAACAATCGACTTTCCTCCCAATACAACAACTCACCCCTGCAAAGTAACTAAATTAATTTAAAAAGATTAAATGTCAAATTTTAATATAATAGAAAGACTAAATTCAGAATTAAACCATCCATAACTTACGGATGCAACATAAGCCTTTCTTCCATGCTCCTGAAAATAGTAAATTATAAAACTCGATTGATTTATATATAGTGAGAAGTGGACGCTTGATTAGAAAAAAAATTAAAGAATTAAATTGTGATGTTAGTCTGGTTTTGTCTTTATATCTCAACTTTAGTCCCTATACATTTTATTTTTAAAATTTTAGTATTGACCCAAATAAGTAATAGTTGATTTCATTTGGTGAGATTCTGCTATTAGTCTTATAGTATGCGTGAAGTTGTACTTTTAATCTATATTCTTTAATTTGATCATTTTTAGTTCCTATACTTTTCGAGTTTTGAAATTTTAACCTTGACACAAACAATAATAGTTAAATTCATTTTTTGGCCATTTTACCATTAATATGTGGAATTGATAAGTTAAAATGGTATTATACCTGTAATAATATATTTTCCATATAAAATTTTAAAAACAGTATAACTTAATGAATTTAATTTGGTCAAGCTTTAAATTAACAAAATTTAAGCAAGCATAGTAAGTGCAAATAACTAACTAATCTCTCGCTAAGGTATTTGTTGCATTGCTCGCAAAGCACATTCATAGTAGCGGAAGGACAGAAGGCGGATGCAGGTCGGCCCGGAAGTTGCCGAATTGACAGGTTACAGTGAGACCAAGGCCATGCTGCAGGTCGGGCACAAAACACAGATTTCAGGATAAAAATCCCCTGCCCCTTATTTATGCCCCTCCAATCATAATTTGACATGTGGGTTATATTAATATCTTATTAATTATAGAGTTGCCCTTAACAGTAGATTTCTGTTTGTCTACAAAATTGAAGAGCAAAAGAGATTTCTTTCTCTTGGCCAAAAATTTTGTTTTCAAACTTTTTTATTTCTGGGTTTCTTTGGTTGGTTTGATTCGTCATCTTGTCCCCAACCATCATGTTCAAGTTCTGGTATTTTGCTGTAAAATGATGTCTTTTGATGGAGAACTAATTGACTTGTTTTGGTATTGCTGATTTGTAAGCTCAACATGTTTGTTCATAGTTCAAAAAGATGGAGAACTAATTGACTTCATCAAGGCCTAATCATAAAAAAGACTATTCTCTATATGCAGATGGCTTCATTTTCAAACATTTCCAACACTGAACTTGTCTATTAATTTATACCACTATGTTTTAAGCAACTTGAAATTTGCTCTTAGTTTTTGTAATATGTGATATTTATGAGCCCATGGCTTATTGAGTGGTTTGGATGAGGCGAGAAAGGTTTTTGATTTGATGGTTGTAAACCTAATGTCTTTAGTTACAACATCATCATCAATGGGTATTACAAAAGATGATCAAGTACTAAAACTCTAATGAAATGACTCAAAAGGGACTAGTTCCTCACACTGCTACTCTTTGAGGATTACCTCTCGAATGTACAACTACCCTTTGAGGATTACCTGCTGTGCTCAAATTACAAATTCAACACTTCTGCTTCCCCAAACATAGTCAAATTGGTTAGAGAACCAAAATACCACATCATCAACTGTGGACGATGAATGAAATTTTGGCGAAGGAAAAGAAATTTACACACTCGTCAAATCTTCCGACTGTGTTTTAGTTAATTCTAAAGGTTAACCACAACTCTATAATTAATGAAATATTAATATAATACACTGATTGGAGGAAATATTTCCTCCTAAACTAAAGAACAAAGAACTGAAACCTGGGGAGCAAAACAAGAAGCTCGATACATCAAACATTTGAGAAACAAAATGAAGATAATAAGAGAGAGAGAGGGTCAAGGAAGTTGTTGGACGACAGGACGTGATTTTGGTAATGACGGCACAAGAAGAGACGGGAGTCTGAACCACTGGACGACGACATTACAGTCTTGGGGTTGGATCCAAGAAAACACACCCCCCAATGTTAGATTATGAATTTCAAAGAGATATGGAAATGGGGGTTCTTGATCGTACTAGTTATGAGCTTCTGAAAATTGGGTTTAACGGAGCGCTATTGTTGTGGTAAACAAATTGAAAATGTCCCTTTTCAGTTATAAGACCTCGACGGAAAAATTCACCAACTTGAAAACCTTCAAGCCTTCAACAACCCAAAATGAGAGAATTATAATGGAATTCGGGATAAATTGTGTTTTTATATATAATAATAATTTATTATATTTATATTTAATTATATGTGTTTTGTGGAGACTTAAATTTATTAATTATATTGTGTTTTTATAGTTTCGTGACTAAAATAAAAATATATTAATAGCTGAATGACTAATATTATAGTTTACGTATGGTGCTGAATATGCTAAATTTTGGAGGGATCAGGCGGGCCTAATATAAAATATGAAGTGGGCTTAATCACCAAATGGCACCTCTATTTTGAGAAAGATGGGGTGTTAGTAAACATAGCTATAAATTGTACCTTTTTTTCTCATCTTAATATAAATATTTAAAAATATAGAAAATAGTTAAGTTGGGTTTTTTAGTTGTATTGGTTCGCGAGTCAATCAATTCATTCCCTATCTCTAGATCAATACCTCGATTGGTTCCCACTTCCTAATCTAGTCGGTCTAATTCTGAAAATTGATGTAATAATTTCTTTTTTATCTCATCAAGCAAAGTAAGTAGACAATGAAGTTTAAAAATAAAATTAATTGCTAACGTTTCAATTTCGAAAGAGCAAATTTTGAGCATTACTAGTATTGCTAGACATTAAAAGGAAGAAGAAAGAAAGAAAAAAAAAACAAAGAGAAATAATGTAAACGAAAAAAAAAATATTTTAAAAAATATTTTTTAAATTTATATGATATGACGATTTATTATTGACTGTAATTTTTTTAATGGATACAAATATAATATTTTGGTGTAAAAAAAAATTTAGGTACCACTTGTGACAAAAAAAATTAGGTATCAAGATGAAAAAAAAGAAGATATAATTTATGTATAATTTGTGGATTAAGCCTAATAATTTTCTGCAGGCTGTGTTAACTCGGTTGGGCCCATGAACTCATCCCAACTTCACACATGGCATGATTGAAGCTTAAGAAACCAGAAATTCAGGCACGAGCATTGGGTCCAACATTATATTTTTATCTATACTTGTATACTGTCACACTGGACTTCATATTTTGGGCCGGTGGTATTTCTCCCTGATAGGTGTGTTTTTAGTTCTTTTATGCCAAAATCTTTCAACACTTGGAATTTTCTTTCTAGAATTTTTTAGAATATATATGATTAATCTTTTAAGCCTTCCAAGTGAATCTTCTTAACTTGGAATCATCACATATTATTAATTAATTCCTAAAAAATTAAGATCGGGATTTTTGTAGCACCTTATACCCGACCCGATCGTCGGGTCTGAGTTATGGAATGTCACGACCAATACCAATGAAACTAACATCACATAAACATCATACAATCATTCATGCACACAATTTAGTATAATTCACATTCTTATTATGCTACATAATTACTTTCGGGTCCCACTCGAGTTTACGAAAACTCTTTTACTAACCTGAGCATGAATAAAGACTAAATTGTGAAGTTTTCAAAGTTTCGCGACGTCACTAATTGTCGGTTGCGACGTCAGAGTCTTGAGGTCACGACGTGACCCCTGTTTTGGCAATTTAACACTTCAGTGCCTATTCATTTGCTTTCAAACCAACATCAAAATGATTTCATTAAACCTTTCACAAGTATAATGCTATTAAACCATGCTATTCTAAATCAATTCAAGCATGAAATCATCTAATTCAACCATTCAACATTGTACAATTTAAGCATGAAACTTTAACAGTTTCACAAATTGATACATGAACTACCTAAATCAAGCTCTTATGATCTTAAATCTATAAAAATAATAAGAAAAGGACTTTAATTTACCTTTAAATTTTCCTAGGTTTTTCTTCTTCTTTTGGACAACAAGAATATAGATGGAAGATGAAGATGACATTTTCCCACTAACTTAACCTATATATATAGATGGATTAAAGCTTAATCAAGTTCGTTTAATTAACATAAACATAATTTATTTAACTTTATTTGACATTAATTAATCTTAGTGAGTTTTATCATCATCATCCACTTTCTCCTATTTAAAAATGATCCAATAATCATTTTGACCCTTTGGTTAATTGTTATTTAAGTCCTCAAGCCTTTGGTCAATTAAAACTCTATAACGATTGAACTTTTACAATTTAATCCCAGGACCTTAATTAATTATTATTTCGGCAAAATTACTCAACTAATTATTAGTATATTTTTCTATTATCCTCGTAAATATTCATATTTAATATTTACAAACTCGGTTTACAGAAATGAGGTTTCAAAATCGTATTTTCTAGTACCACTAAAAATCAGGCCGTTACAACTTTGCTTGGGATAGATTAGTATTTTTATGCAATATTAATTTTTTATTGATTAAATGATTTCGGGATATTGTTTTTGTATGAAATTCCTAACCTCTTGATTGAGTAATACTTTAAAGATGTTGATTGATACCAATTATTGAAGAAATTATGATTGATTGTCTTCATAATTTTGAATTTCTTGAATATTAATTAGAAACAAATTAGCATTTCATTTGGAGGTTGTTATTATTGGTATTGTGATTATAATGAATCTTGCGATTGTGTCATCTTGCGTTTTACATACTGCATGAACCAAAAAGCACCTAAGTGAGTTTGTTTTGTTTTTTTGTGAAAAAAAATTCTTGTACAATGGCTTAATGGAAATTTTTATGTATTTAAGGCTTAGATTTATGTTAAAACGACTTAATTTATATTTTATATTAGTTTTACAATGGTTAATGTTATGCATTAATTTATATAATTTTATAAACATTTAAAAATTTCAAATTTTGATCCAACAATCAAGATTTCCTGCACCGCTTCTTAGTGCAACCCATACTTTATCCCTTGGCATCACCCAACATCACTGCTCGTATTTCAAAACGCAAAGCTCCATCTATATTAACTTTAACAAAATCATGAGGTGGACATCTAATCGGTTTTTATCTATGATGAAGTTAGAAAGAAACTTTATGAGAATAACATTTTTGAAGATCAAAATTAAAATTTTCTTCGTTAGACTAACTTAAATTAAATTATTTTTTTTTAGAGATATCATAAATACAATTTCTTTCAAATGCTTAAATTAAATAATTAATTGTTATGAAAGGATAAAATAGAAATGATCCCATTTAATCAAAACACCAAAACCTGGCCAAACACAGGTTGATGGAGGAGGTAAAAAGTGGGAAGGAGCTTAAATTCATATGATCATAAGGCTATCATACTCATCATTACAAACAATCCATGGTTGGCATAGGATAGCCACAATATCAATAAAAAGCATCTTTATCCAATTATCATTATCATAATTCCAACCAATCCATACTCAAATCTCCATCACTATCACAGTAAATCCTTATGTAGGCCACATAGCTGCAATGATACCATGGCCAATATTTAGGCTGTAAAATGTGTTTTTTTTTTTTTTCCATTTATCAAGTGAATGTGAATATCATTATCTATGTTGGTTCCACATTCTTCATTATCTATACTCCCCCGATGGGTATTCCAATTTTACATATCTACCATGGCACAATAAGTGAATCATAAGGTAATTCACTAGCAAGACCAAGCTATAAATATTTACGAGGGGTCGGGATATTTACATAAAGCTTATATGTTCAAAGTAGGCTCGGTCTATTTGAATAAAATATTTTAAATTTAGTTCGTTTTGTTACCCAAATTGACATTTAAAAAAAAAATAAAAACAAAATAAGGGTATGTTTGATAAACCAGTATAATCTTTTACTTAATATAAAATTTTCAACAAAAAAGTGTTAATAAAATAAGTAGGTAAGATAGCTACTTATCACTTAAAGTAGGAAACGTTAAGTTGATTCTATTTTATTAAAATCTTGAAATAAATTTAGCACTTATTTTAAATTTTCAATTTATCAAACACACCCTAAGTTAAATGCTCAATTTGTATTAGATATTGTAATTATTTAAGTTTATTTTTTTATCAAATTAATATTTAAGTAATACTTTTATATTTAGATACTACAATTGTTTAGTCTTATCTTTTACTAAATTAATATTTATATGCTATTTTGTATTAATTTATCAAATCAATATTTAATATTACAAAATTTTATCATAAAAATTATAAATTCTATAAAAGAAATCAAGCTAAAAAAATACTTTGGAGAACTTTGGGGGTTAGACACAAATTATCATATTTTTAAACATTAATTATGAGGTTAAAATAAAATTTTAAGAAACTTCATAGGATTAAAATAAAAATTTTACAAAATTTAAGGGGACCTTAAATTCTCCCCTTCTGACAGCTGGATTGAATTTTAACTTGGTGTTGTTCAAAATTCTCATATTTATGCATGGTTTATAAAATAAAAAATAGATATTTGATAAGTGATTATAAAATTCATCCAAAGTTATCTTCAAACAAAGTGTTGTGACATCTTTTTGGATAAAAAAAGTGTAATACCTGCAAATAAATATGCAAATTCAATTATGTGCTTACTTTATTTATCTATATTATAATTATTTATATTTATATTTGATTATTTGATATAAAAAAATAAAACATAATTTTATTTTTTAATGCTTGTTTATTTATTATTTATGAATTTTATTAGCGAACATGTTTAATTATATCTTCAGTAATACATTTGTTTAATGATCACTAACACGTTCATTTGATGTCTGTAAATAAATTCATTTAACTGGAACTAACGTACATAAATATATATAATTTTAAATAAATTAATACGCACATAATTTTGAAATTCTTAAATATAAACAAACAAAATTAAAGATTTAAAGCATTAGACCTTGCAAACACCCATCTTCATGCTTGAAACTCATCGACACACCCATCAAAACATGTTGAACCTTGGAAAGCATTAAACCAAACAAAATTCAATTTCATTCAAATTCAATTCATTAACAGTACAATTCATATTCCCCTACATAAAAGTCAGCTATAAGCTCACTTGGTAGAATATACTCTATTTGTTGCTCGTGCCCAGATAATTTTGTGAGTCGGTCCTCCATTTCTGCCACTTTCATAATCAAAACCTGGTCGTATCACATCTTGAGCCCAACGTCCCCATCCCTCAACCATCAAATGCTGACTATATATGGATTATTGAGGGTAGTGGAGTGGTGTGGTCCTCTTGTATTGCGGCTTTAAAGCTGGCTGGCTGGTCCATAAGACACAAGTATGAAAGGAATTAAAGAAGTAGAAGAAGAAATGGCGAAAGTTCTAAACCAACATCATGAGGTGATGAAGAGTTTCTCCAGTCAAGCAGCAGATTTTCGTACTTGCAATGAAGCACTGGGGGAAATCATTGTCTTTCTGACAACAGCAAAATTTGACCAATGTCCTCTCAGAACTGATTCAGCGGTTTAGGACAATAAGACTGTTGGTATTGGAGGTCAAGTCGTCTGAGTTTTGTTTGGTAAAGTGCCACGCAGATCCAATATTCCAATGGCATCTCTTTAAGATCAGATTGTATGGGTGAGAGTTTGAAAGCGATTTCACCTTTGCGGCAGCAAATATTCCAAACCCAATTGCAACTAACCCATGTAATACGGAAATCAGTGATTTGGGCAAAAATCATCTATCTAAAATCTATAGATTAGACCCTCTTTGAATGTTGGGATGGTTCAATGATTTGGTGTCATGTCGCTTGATGAGACACACGGTGGAATAAAGGGGAAAAAACCCATTCCTCTTGTTTTCGAAAATTTTCTAAATATATATGAGCTTTATTTTAGTTGGAATGTTACAAAAAATAATACAAATAGCACAAATTATTATAATGTTTTGTGTAATTATAATGTCAAAAAAGTTGAATAATGCATGAACCATGATGTGCTTCTCATATACGGTCATAATGAAAGCATGAACATTTTCACTATTAGAATTAAGTGACCCGAATCCTTATTTAAATAAATTCCTATAGAACTACACTTCTTTTATTTTATTTTAGAATAAGGTTTTTTAAACCTTATTAAACTACATCGATTTGATATTGATTAGAATAAGGTGTTTCAACTTACTATACTCATATTAGAATATGGCTTTACAAGCCTATAAATAGACATAGTCTATTCCTCTTGTAATTAATTCGAATTCGACATAATGAATTTTCTTCTCCTCTGCCCGTGGTTTTTTTTCCGAAAGGGTTTTCATGTAAAATTTGTGTGTTCTTTATTTTATTTCTCTTTTCTTTGCGATATATTGTCATTACCGACATTCTATTTTATTTTCACAAATTGGTATTCGAGCTTCCGGGTTGTCCATCTCGATCACGATAATGGCGTCTTTGAAGTATGAAATTCCACTGTTGGATCGCAACACCAGATTCGCTTTGTGGCAGATAAAGATGCATGCAGTTCTTGCACAGATGGACTTAGAGGAAGTCCTGCTAGGGGTAGATAAGATGCCTTCGACATTGACGGAGGAAGAGAAGAAGCGCAAAGATCGAAAGGCATTAACACAGTTACATCTGCATTTGTCTAACGAAATTTTGCAGGATGTGATGAAGGAGAAGACCGCCGCTGCACTATGGAAGAGGCTGGAACAAATATGTATGTCGTAAACTCTAACAAGCAAGTTGCATATGAAGCAGCGTTTTTATGCTCATCGTTTGGAGGAAGGTGCATCTGTACACGAACACTTAACAGTGTTTAAAGAAATTCTCTCAAACTTGGAGGCCATGGAGGTTCAGTATGATAAGAAAGATTTAGGGTTGATTCTACTTTGTTCGTTGCCCCCGTCTTATTCAACCTTTAGAGACATGATTTTATATAGCCGCGAGTCTCTCACAGTTGATGAGGTTTATGATTCTTTGACCTCGTATGATAAGATGAAGCATCTTGTGGTTAAACCCGGCTCTCAGGGAGAGGGTCTCATTGTTCGTGGGAGATAAGATCAGAATGCTGATGATGATCGTGGAAGGACACAGGAATAGAATCCTCGCGGTAAATCTAAGGGTAGACCGAAGTCTTCAAACAGAGGTAAAACTTGTAACTTCTGCAAGAAGAAAGGGTACATTAAATCTGAGTGCTATAAACTACAGAACAAGATTAAAAGGGAGACTGCGAATCAAAAGGAAAACAACCGAGAAAATTCCGATGAAGGCGATGTTGTAGAAGACTACAAATGATGGTGAACTTTTAGTCGCTTCTGTCAACAATTCTAAAGTGAGCGATGAGTGGATCCTTGATTCGGGTTGCACCTTTCACATGAGTCCTAATCGGGATTGGTTTACAACTTGCGAAACAGTGTCTGAAGGTGTTGTTTTGATGGGAAATAATGATTCGTGTAAAATCATAGGTGTTGGAACAATTAAAGTTAAGATGTTTGATGGAGTTGTCAGAATACTCAGTGACGTACGACGTATTCCAGAATTGAAGAGAAATTTAATTTCGTTAAGTACTCTTGATTCAAAAGGGTACAAATACACAGCTGAAAGTGGGGTTTTGAAGATTTCCAAAGGTTCCCTCATTGTGATGAAAGGGCTGAGAAAGACTGCCAAGTTATATGTTTTGCAGGGTTCTACTTGTAATGACCCAAAATTCACGGGCATCAGAAAAGTACATTATCGGGCCTCCGTCTTAGTAAACCGAGTCCGTAAATAATTATTAGAAGTAATTATGAGCCTAGTTGTGTGTCTAATTAGGTTTTTATTAAGTGAATTTAGCTTAATTAAAAGTAATTAGGAAAAAAGGGACTAAAGTGAATAAAGGGTAAAAGTTGAATTGTAGATTAAAAGAAAATAAAAAGGACTAAAATGGCAATTAGGCCAATCCTCATAAATGAGGCGGCAAACCATGCTAAAAATCTTAGATATTTTAGATTTTAATTATATAATTATATATATGATTTAATTATAAAATATATTATTAAATTAAGTTATTATAAATATTATATTATGAAAATAAACTAAATTATGCCAAATGTGAGGCGGCAAACCATGCTAAAAATCTTAGATATTTTAGATTTTAATTATATAATTATATATATGATTTAATTATAAAATATATTATTAAATTAAGTTATTATAAATATTATATTATGAAAATAAATTAAATTATGCCAAATGTATGGTGATGATAAAATACATGTGTAATGTTTGTATTTATACACTTGTAAAATATTTATATATTTTCTTAAATTATAAGTAAAAGATATTTGTATATTAATTATATTATAAGATTTTTATATGATAAATAAATTAAAATAAAGACAAATGTGTGGTGATTAAATTATGCAAGTGTAATAATATAAATATGTACAAATGTAATTAAATAATTGATTTGCTTAAAATTTAAGTATAAGATATTTTATATTGATATTATATTAATTATTGAGTAATTAAAACAATAAAGTAAATAAAACAAAGTAAATAAAAGAAACTAAAGAAAGAAAAGAAAGAAAAGAAGTAAAAGAAACAAAAAGAACAGCAGAAGCCATTCGAACAGGGGAAGAAAGAATAGGAAAGAAAAATAAAAGGGAAAACTAGGGATTTGAAGCTTGAAGTTTAATTGGTAAGATAAATTAAGTCCTTTTCTCTTAAATTTGATGTTTTAGAAGTTTTAAAACAAGGTTTTGATGGAATTAAGTTGATATTTTGTAAGTTCATAGGTTTTCAAGTATAGTTTATGTTGAACAAAAAGATGAATTAGGGATTTAAATGAATGAAATTTAAGTTAGAATACATAAAGGGATTAAATTGTAAAAGAAACTATAAGTTTTATGTTATAGGGACTAAATTGAGGAAAATTCGAAATTAGAAAAATATGCTGAAAATTTAATAGTTAAATTTGAGTTTGGGTGAAGTTTGAATAAAAATAAAGTATGAAATTGAATTAGAAAAATAAGTAAACTTAGTTAGGATTAATTTGGGAATAAGATAGGAATTGGATAGAAATTCAATTATTTTTGTAATTTAGTGCTGTAATTAATAGTATGAAATTATTATTATTTTCGTAGCTAACAAAGAACCCGAGGCATCGGCATCGAAAGGAAAGGAAAAAGTTATCGAGGAGTAACCGAAAAAATCCGGGTTTGTATTACCATAATTTAAATTATTTACTATTAATTGTTATATTTAAATTATGTAAATTATGTAGTTGGTAAGTGAATATGAGGTAAGTGACTTTATTGAATGAATTTGGGAAAATAGAATTGAATGATGAATATGTGTTGATATTGTATTATATTTTGAATTGTATGTGATTGGATATGAAAAGTATATTGAATTGAATTGTGAAATTGAATTGAAATAAATTGATATGAAAAAAAAAATTGAACTGGATACCCTATTAACTAGTCGGGCTGAGTCGGATATAATTTGCATGCTATAGGATTTGGAAGAGTACGGGGATTTATCAGCTTTGCCGATCAGGCACTTTATGTGTCGTATTTCAGGCACCTCGTGTGTCGTATCAGGCACTTCGTGTGTCGTTTCAGGCACTTATGTGTCGTATACTGATCAGGTGCTATGTACCGTTTTAGGCACAATGTGCCGTACTGGTGTGTTTGGGTTGGAATCCGTGTATCCACCAAAGTCTGAGTCTGTTAATAGGGGTAATTTAAGAAAAGGTTAAATTGAATAAAATGAAATGTTTGAGCCATTGAAAGAAATGTGAAAATGGAACATGAATTGAAAAATGTGATTTGAATACGAGTATGAGAATGGAAAGCATGAGCCAATGGTTCATGAGATGGATAATGGCTCAACATGAATGTGTATGATTTCAATTGTTGAATAGTTAAATTGAATTGTATGAATATATTGAAAGTGACAAACTTATATTTGAATTGGTTTAGTAAAAATTAAGTTATATGATTTAATGATATGATTATTATGTTTATAATTTGAATTATGGTAATACCACTGAGTATATGTATACTCAGCGTTCGGTTGTTTTCATGCGTAGGTTAATAGGTGTTCAAAGTCCTGGTTCAGCATCCAAGGCGATCCCGACTCCAGCACAAAACTCGGTGATGTATTCTTCTTTTGGTAAAAGTGGCATGTACATAGGTGTTATTTTGGTCACTTTAGAATGCTACATGACTTTTGTTGTAAAGAATGGTATTTGGTATTTTGGTGTTTAAACTAATGAAATGGTATGAAAATTTATATGATATACATGGTATAATTGGTACTAAAAATTTAGAATGAAATAAATGAAATTATAAGTTAAATTTTATTAGTAAAATAAATGTTTATAGAATAAAATTATAAAATTAATGTTATAGGTATAATTTAAATACGATTAAATATGAAATTGCATTGGTTGAATTGTTGGATTTTGGTTTGGTTGCGATTTGAAATTTGCAGGAAAGGTTAAATATTTATAAAAGGGTTATATTGAATTTAAAAAAAAACAAAAAAAAAACGAATGAAGTCAATTAAATAAAAAGAATTTATATGAATTTATGATTATATTATAATATGATTGTTATTTATTTAAGAATTATTTGTAAATTGTCCGATATGTCTGGTAATGCGTCGTAACCCTGTTCCGGCGACGGTTTAGGGTTAAGGGGTATTACACTACTGTTACTGGTGATGCAGCTGTCGCTTCTTCTTCCTTGTCAGATGATGATATTACTAAACTTTGGCATATGCACCTAGGGCATATGAGTGAGAACGGCATGCCAGAATTGAGCAAAAGAGGACTTCTTGATGGGTAAGGAATTTGCAAACTGAAGTTCTGTAAGCACTGTGTTTTTGGAAAGTAAAAGAGAGTTCGATTCACCAGAGGAATCCATAACACGAAGGGAACGTTGGAGTATATTCATCCAGAGTGCCTTCGAGAGGTGGAGCTAATTATATACTAACTTTTATTGATGATTTTTCCAGAAAAATTTGGGCGTTCTTCCTGAAGCAGAAAAGCGATGTATTTTCCGCATTTAAGTCTTAGAAAATTATGATTGAAAAACAGACGTGAAAACAAATAAAATACTTCCGCACAGACAATGGCTTAGAGTTCTGTTCTGATGAGTTTAATAGACTGTGCAAGTCAGAAGGGATCATGAGACACTTGACAGCTCGTCATACTCCACAGCAAAACGGCGTTGCAGAACGAATGAACAGAACGATCATGGAGAAGGTTCGATGTATGTTGTCAAATGCCAACTTACCAAAGTTGTTTTGGGCGTATGACCTCTCGCATGTTTTTGATCAACCGATCTCCATCCGTTACCATTGAGAAAAAGACTCCACAAAAGGTATGGTCTGGTAATCCTGCTAATTATTCTGATTTAAAGATCTTTGGGTGTCCTGCGTATGCTCATGTTGATAATTGAAAATTGGAATCGAGATCTATTAAATGTGTTTTTCTTGGTTATAAAGCTGGTGTAAAAGGGTATAAGTTATGGTGTCTTGAAAATAGAAAAGTTGTGATTAGCAGAGATGTTTTTGATGAAATTGCTATGCTACCTAACTTATCTCTTAAAGACTCTTCCAATAAAGAAAATCAAAAGCAAGTGGAGCATTAGATTAATACAGAGTCGACTCCTCAAGCCAGTACAAAAATTGAGAATAGAGTTGCTTCTTCACCACAATACTCTATCGCCAAAAACAGAATTAGAAGAGAAATTAAACCTCCAAAGAAGTATGACGAGGCTGATCTAGTTACTTATGCTTTAAATGTGGCTGAAGATATAGATGCAAACCAAGAGCCATCTAATTATTCTGAGGCGGTTAGCTGTGAAGACTCAGAAAAGTGTATGTTTGCTATGCAAGAGGAGATGGAATCACTCCACAAAAACAGAACATGGGATCTTGTGAAACTTCCTTAAGGTAAAAAGGTTGTTCGCTGTAAATGGGTGTTTAAAAAGAAAGAAGGGACTCCAGGAGTTGAAGAACCCAGATATAAAGCAAGGTTTGTTGCAAAGGGTTACAATCAAATTCTAAGAGTGGACTTCACAGATGTGTTCTCCCCAGTTGTGAAGCATAGTTCGATTAGAGCTTTGCTTGGTATTGTGGCCATGCATGATTTGGAGCTTGAGAAGTTAGATGTAAAACCTGCATTTTTGCATAGAGAACTTGAGGAGGATATTTACATGCAACAACCAGAGGGTTTTACAGTCCCAGAAAAAGAGGACTATGTTTGCTTACTGAAAAAGTCCCTTTACGGTTTGAAACAGTCACCAAGACAGTGGTACAAGAGGTTTGATTCCTTTATGACTTCTCATGATTTCAAAAGAAGTAGCTTTGACAGTTGTGTTTACTTTAAGAAAAACAGTGATGGTTCTTTTGTGTATCTACTTCTTTATGTTGATGACATGTTGATAGCAGCAAAAGATAAAGGAGAGATAAGAAATATCAAAGCCCAACTAAAGGCCAGTTTGGCAATGCTTTTGAGAAGTGCTTTTGAGAAGTGCTGTGGAAAAGTGCTTTTGAGAAGTACTTTTGAGAAGTGCTTTTGAAAAATTTAAGTGTTTGGTATTGCTGTCAAAAAGTGCTTTTGAGAAGTAAAATGTCTATTTTAGACATGATATTATAAAGTAAAAAATATGTATTTAAATAATGTTTAAATTAGTTAATATTATGATATTTTAGCAAAAATATAAAAAATAATTTATTATAATTTATTGTTAATATTTTAATAAATAATATTAATTTTAAATATTTCTAAGTAATTAATATTAATTATTTATTAAATTTAATTAGAATATATAAACTATATTTAAATATTTAGATATAATAATTAAATATTTATAATTAGATATTGACACAATTGTATTATTTTAAAAATTATTTTTTTATTTTTAATGCTTTTAACACATTTGTAAAACTCATATTAGATATTAACATAACATAGAAAACATAAACGTAATAAATTAAAATATTACATATATTTGGATTAAAGTTTCAAAAAGGGATAATATTTATATACTAAATATAAATACTAAAAATTTTACAATAGCATTTACAATTTAAAGTGAATTCATTAAACTAGAAGCTATAGCATCTCTTGTTAATTCCATTTCAAAACCACTTGAATTGCTTGATTCACCGTCATCATCACCACCATCATCGTCGTCATCATCATTATCACTTTCTCGACCATGCGCATTTTCTGAATCAATAGTATTCTCATATGCCCAGTTAATATCTTCGTATTCCATAAAATCTGCATCATTTCGACCGACATGTTTTCGGATAAAATTGTGTATCGTCATTGTAGCAACAACGATCATCGTTTGCTTTTCAAAACTATAACTTGGCATATCCCTTAAAATGACCCATTTTTTTTTCAAAACACCAAAAGTTCGTTCAGTCACACTACGTAATGATGAATGTGAATGATTGAATATCTCTTCTTTACAAGATACTGGTCTACCTCTACGAAAGTCAGGTAAATGATATCGCTGACCTCTATATGGTCCAAGATAACCTTTCATTTGAGGATATCCAGAATCAACAAGATAATATTTTCCTACATGTCATAATATAACAAACAATTAGTTCAATAATTTTTTTTAATAAAAATTATCAATTAAAGAACTTATACTTTATTTTTTTAAAAATCACATATAAATAAAATACCTAACCATTTGGTGGGTGCGGAAATTTGTATTTTGGATCTCGAATTGCATCAAGAAATATTCTAGTGTCATGTGCCGATCCTTCCCATCCAGCCATGACAAAGGTGAAACACATATTAAAATCACATACTGCCATAACATTTTGAGTAGGGATACCTTTTCTTCCAATATAGGGAATTTGTTCATTTGGTGGAAGAATAGCGGCAAAATGAGTACCATCAATTGCACCTATGCAATCCTGAACAAATGATCATATTAGTCTCGTGCATATTTTTAGTCGACCAAAAATATTAAAAATATAATAAGATAAAATTAAATTTTAACCTTAAAATGCGGCATATATCTAGAATCATTACGTATTTGTTCGGGTATTGAGCTAAAAAAAGGATCTTCGGGTGCAATTAGATCAGTGGTCATCCTTGAAACTTTCTCAAGCACAATTGTAAAGTATCGACTTATTGTTGATCCAGACCTTTGAAATCTTTCTCGACATTGGGAAACTTTTGCACCGGTGCCCAAGATGTATAAAATTCCCAACATTTCACTAGAAGATATGTTTCTTGAAGTTTGCAAGTTGTATCTTGTCTCTAAAACTCTCAACAAACTTGTGAATACCATTTTAGACATCCTAAAATTAATCATACAACGTGATTCGTGACCGTCAAAGATCTCTCGGATCCATGTCTCACCTGACTGTTTTGAATTCATGCATGGTTGCTTCAATATATACTTCTCGTGATATAATTGCACGGAAGAAGATGCAACAACAAATAATCGGTTAAAACATTCCATGCGTTGTAAAATCTCTTTCTTTTCCCTTTCATCATCACTTTCATCACCGCTGTAATTCTCAACTATACTCATCACCTGTGAAAAAAATTGAACATCCAAAATCATATATAAACAACTATTGATAAAACTAATTTAGTATAAATAAGTAGAACATAAATTCAATATCCAAAGACCAAATATAAACAACTATTAATAAAAGTAGATTACACATAAATAAGTATAACATAAATTCAATATCCAAAGACCAAATATAAACAACTATTAATAAAAGTAGATTACACATAAATAACATAAATTCAATATCCAAAAACCAAACATAAATAACTATTGATAAAACTAGTTTAGCATTTTTTTTAGTCACATAATAGATATCTCTAAACACCGAAGATCGTAAAAATTTTCAACTATCCTCCATTTCCGTCTTAAGCCACAAAGCTCTAATCTTGGGATTAATTGATAAAAACATAATTCGCTTGTCCTTATTGAGCAATAATCTAAGTGCGAAAAAGTATAGCGGACTAGCTTCTGGAACTTCTTCCGACATGCTGTCGAGCACTTTGACTTCTTTGTGGAATACCATATGGATCCATAACAGGAGTCAAACTAGATGTGGCTTGACTCATATTGTCAGTTGCATTGCATAATTTTTCTATTTGACTGGACAATCTTGTAGCCCCTCCAATTTGCTTTGAGGATTTATTTCTTCCAGATTTAAAATGTGAACTTGATATCTCAGGGTTTTTTCTTTTTTGACCGTTTCCATCAATTTGAACATCATTTGAAATGTGAACATCATTTAAAATGCGAACATCGTTTCTCACATTTTCTTCTTCATTCTCTTCAGGTATTTCATTGTTAACATCCTCAAAAAAATCACTATGGAGTGTACTAGAAGAAGGTGCCCATGCTTTATCACTTGTTGCAACTATCCCCATGAACATTTGGTCTAACTTCCCTTCGAATTCAGGATCAATGCCTGATGTTTTAAATTTTTGAGCTTCAGGCACAACCTACATATAAAATGATAGTTTAATAACAGTAATTATCAATAACCTCATAGAAAAGAAAAGAAAAAACAAAAATATTCAGAATTATTAATGTACCTTTAGCCTACTCTCCCACCAATCATCCGATGCATCAACGGTTCTTTTTATAGGATTCCACCCTAGACCAGTATCTTCGCCTTTAAGTTTTTTCCAAGCTTTCCATTCTTTTTTTAAGGCATCCCACCTATTTTTAAGTTGTCTTTGTGAAAAACCCTTGCCCGTTTCTTTCTCAAAGTTGGTCATTATTTTCAACCATCCATCTTTTGTGAAATGAGTACCAGGCCTATTGCCTTTCAATATCTCTTTAATACAAATATCACAAAATATTTATGTCAATCTCTTATCCCACATTGCTTTCACTTTTTCACCACTAACTTCAATCGCCGACGTACTCATCTATTGTGTATACGAACAGATTCGTTTCAGCCAGTAAAGCAATCAAGAAAATCAAATGTCACAAAAGTATATTTTTTTACATGTGTATCAAAATCAAGATAGGATCCTAAGATTTTTTTTTCTCAATCAAAATCAACTTTCCAAGACCGGAATAATAACCAAGAAAGAGAACACAACTAATAATAGCATCAAACACAATTAAACCATGCAGCTTCAATGACAAAACAAGCATACTAATAAAACATAGAGAGGCTGTTTAACTCTAAAACATATACAAGCTAATACTAGGGTAATCACGCACATAGGATGATTGGATAACCAAGGAAAATTGTAAAAATGTTGGAAAGTATACGTAGACTTTGTGTTAAATAATTGGCAGTTATGAATCATTTGATATAAATAATAGTTCTGCTTTCGAGCATTGGACCAACCTAGCGAAAAGTCTTTGAGGAGCGAGGATGCTTATTTAAGGTGGTGTTCTTTTACTAAATCATTTGAAAATTAAATCTTTGTCTATATACAGTATGTAATGTGTTAACCAAATGTTATATACGAAACTATTTTTTCTTTTTTGAAATGAAAATTTTGTGGTAAAGGGATTGGAACTCTTGGATTTCTCTGCTATTTGGCTGCTAAATGGCTCATCTTACAAACTTCACTCTTTCTGCTTAGGTTTTTTAATCATTATTATTTTACCACATTATCTTTGTTTTTTATATGATATTTTAACACATCAATTTTTTATAAACTTTTAAGCACTATATTTTTATTCTAAATTATTAATCAAACATGTTGATTGCAGTAAGCTAAACAATTGCTTTCCAAGCCAAGCTAAGCCAACCCCAAACAGAACCATCCAAAATCTAAGCCAACCTGACACAGATTAACCAAACAAAAATGGTTGATCACTCAGATATCTACCACACAAATGCAAGCCAATATTAGACCATCACAGATTATTTTATGAGCAGTAAAAACACATCTAGCTAATGGCAGCAGGTTACATTGTGTATATTATTTTCACAAGAACAAATAAATTAAACTACAAAGATAGCATAAATGTTTCTCTTTTAAGCATAACCCTTGCATAACAATGAAAACAAGGGTGAAAGTTCTGTCAAAGATGAAAAGGATAGAACCTCGAATATGAAGAAAAACAACGATTGTAGAATGTTGAGAAGCTCGAATATGAAGAAAAAGCAGGATGCCGACACGTTACAGAGTTTGAAAAAAATGAAAAAAAATTAAACTATATTTCATAATTATTTCATAAAATCAAAGAGAAGAAGATGAGAAGGAAAATATAAAACTCACCGGTGGTGGAGAAGAGGAACAAACCAGAGAAGAAAAGTAAAGTTCCGATAAGAAAAGGGGACAAAAATCTTCTAACGTCTAGAAAAAGCAAGGTTGATTGCAGTAAGCTAAACAATTGCTTTCCAAGCCAAGCTAAGCCAACCCCAAACAGAACCATCCAAAATCTAAGCCAACCTGACACAGATTAACCAAACAAAAATGGTTGATCACTCAAATATCTACCACACAAATGCAAGCCAGTATTAGACCATCACAGATTATTTTATGAGCAGTAAAAACACATCTAGCTAATGGCAGCAAGTTACACTGTGTATATTATTTTCACAAGAACAAATAGATTAAACTACAAAGACAGCATAAATGTTTCTCTTTTAAGCATAATCCTTGCATAACAATGAAAACAAGGGTGAAAGTTCTGTCAAAGATGAAAAGGATAGAACCTCAAATATGAAGAAAAACAGCAGTTGTAGAATGTTGAGAAGCTCGAATATGAAGAAAAACAGGATGCCGATGTTACAGAGCTGAAAAAAATGTGAAAAAATTAAACTATATTTCATAATTATTTCATAAAATCAAAGAGAAGAAGATGAGAAGGAAAAGATAAAACTCACCGGTGGTGGAGAAGAGGAACAAACCAGAGAAGAAAAGTAAAGTTCAGACAAGAAAAGGGGAAAAAAAATCTTCTAACGTCTAGAAAAAACAGGGTTAAAATAGTAAATTATCAGCCAAGAAGCACTTTTGGCTGAGAAAAGCCAAAAATTTCTCCTTTTTCATCTGTGCAAAAGTGATTTTCTTAAGTTAAAATAATTTCACAGAAGCTGTTTGTTCTCTATTGCTTTTAAAGAAAAAGCACTTTTTTGAGCAAAAGCCCATCAGAAAAGGAATGAAGAACGGGGCCTAAGTGAAGAATTTGAGATGAAAGATTTGGGACCAGCAAAGAAGATACTTGGTATGGAGATTCTCAGAGATAGAAAAGCAAGTAAATTGTACCTAAGTCAGAATGGGTACATTGAGAAAGTTCTTTGCAGGTTCAATATGCAGAGTGCTAAGCCTGTTAGTACTCCTTTAACAGCCCATTTTAGACTTTCATCGGCTTTGTCTCCACAATCAGATGATGAGATTGAGTACATGTCACAAGTTCTATACTCTAGTGCAATGGGATTTCTCATGTATGCTATGGTTTGTTCACATCCAGATTTATCATATGCGATCGAGTCAGATTAGCGGATACATGGCGAATCCCGATAAAGAACATTGGAAAGCGATTCATGGATTTTAAGATACTTACGAGGTACTACTGATGTTTGCTTACAGTTTAGAAGAACTAGAGATGGAGTCATTGGATATTTCGATGCTGATTTTGCTGGAGACCTTGATAAAAGAAGATCTCTCACTGGTTATGTCTTTACAATTGGAGGTTGTGCAATCGGTTGGAAAGCTACTTTGCAAAAAGTACATCGCTTTGTCTACCATCAAGCCGAAGTGAGTACATGGCGATTCGAGGCTTGTAAAGAAGCTATTTAGTTGAAGGGATTCTTTAGTGAGCTCAATGAAGACATTCAAATCAAAGCCACGATATTTTGTGACAATGATCAGTGTCATCTTCCTTACAAAAGATCAAATGTTTCATGAGAGAACAAAACACATTGATGTTCGATATCATTTTGTTCGTGATATTATTGCTCGTGGTGATATTGTTGTGAGAAAAATTAGTACTCATGAAAATCCTTCAGATATGATGACTAAGTCACTTCTTATAACCAAGTTTGAGCATTGCTTAGACTTGGTTGATGTTCATTGTTGAAATTAAACCCTTAAGGGGTTTTATGGAAGAGGTGGAGAACTTGTTCGTTGAGAGTTCGCGATGAAGAACTTGTTCATTGAGAATTCATGTCAAGGTGGAGATTGTTAGAATTAAGTGACCCGAATCCTTATTTAAATAAAATACAGTGGTAAAATAAAATAAAAGAAAAATCCCTATAGAACTACACTTCTTTTATTTTATTTTAGAATAAGGTTTTTTAAACCTTATTAAACTCCATCTATTTGATATTGATTAGAATAAGGTGTTTCAATCTTACTACACTCATATTAGAATATGGCTTTACAAGCCTATAAATAGACATAGTCTATTCCTCTTGTAATTAATTCGAATTCGACATAGTGAATTTTCTTCTCCTCTGCCCGTGATTTTTTCCCCGAAAGGGTTTTCACATAAAATCTGCGTGTTCTTTATTTTATTTCTCTTTTCTTTGCGATATATTATCATTGCCGACATTCTATTCTATTTTCACACTCACCATTCATGACATGCATGGAACATAAATATTGGGTTCAGCTGATGAATCCAAGTGCAACTAAATGTTACTTCAACAGCTAAAAACTATGTTAAACTCTAAATCTTTATTTCTCTCTCTGTCAAAGGCACCAAATTATTATATATATATATATATATATATATTATATACACATACATATATGCCTCATTTGGTGCATGGAATTCAACAGCACAAATTGTAATTAAAGTGCATTTTCATTGGCAGGTATATACCAAGAATAGTAAATAAATAAAGGGTTAAAAGTAAGGATGCATTGTGCAATTCCTTTCCTAATCTAAACCGCATCATATGCCTAAGTAAAGCTGCAATTGGAATAATATAATTGTTGCAATTATGTAGTCCAATTTGGTCATGGAATCACTTCCAAAGGACACCTTTTATTTATTCATTGCTTGCAGGTAGGTGAGTGGGTAGTCAGTTTCCGAGTTTAAAGCCAATATGAACAGTGTGGAATACGCGTTTATGCCTAACAGCATATTGACTCAATGGCGAGGAGGCAAACATAGGGACCATCCCTCTCTACTACATCAAAACCATTCCTATCAATCCATATAGATATTATATATATTAAAATAGAATTTATATATGACTATAAGGATATTTATATCTTTTCTCATTCTAAAATTAAAATTTATTTTTTATATAAAAATAATGATATCTGGCACATTATTAGTAGAGTTTTTAAATTCTACAAGCAACGTAAAGGGGTTGACAAGTGTCATATATGTACAGGTGTTCAAATTTTGGTTAAAATCGAATTAACTGACCGAACCAATTTAATTTGGTTAATTGGTCGGTTAACCGATCTAATTCGATTGAAGGTTGGTTAATGATTTTTTGGAAGTTCGGTAATCGATTAATTCGGTTTGAAATCGGGTAATTAACCGAATTTAATAATTAATAATACAAATTTATGTAGTTTTAATTCGGTCAACTGAACATTATCAATTTATATTTTTTTTATATTTTATACTTGTTTTAACATAAAAACAAAAAAAAAAAAACATGTAAATTTCGGTTAACCGACCGAATTAATCAAAATATTTCGGTTCGGTTAACGATTAAAAGATTAAAAAGTTCGGTTAATACTAGTTCGGTTCAGTTAACCATTTGAACACCCCTACTTATATGCGCATAGTAAAATATTAAAAAAATATTTAAAAAAAAGACGCATGACAATTTTTTAAAGTTGATTGTGGAATAAAAAACGTGCAACCAATGTAACAAATACTAATCCATATAAAAAGGCGAGTGTTTGGTACATTGGTAATACATTTTTTTTAACTTTACAAGTAGAGTTACCAATTTATCACGTGTCTCATTTACTTTATATATATATATATATATATATATATATATTTACTATAGCTTATATACACTTATCATCATCCCAACCTATTTGTGAAATTTTTATATAAAAAATGATAATTATTTAGTACATCCACAAGTGGAGTTCAATTTTTGTCAAATATGTATTTAAAAATTTTAAAAATAAATTAATAAGATATATGACAAAACCACTTGTCTCTTGGATGTGTGTCTATGAAAAAACTCCTCATATTCAAATTCAATAAAATCACACTCAATTTAATAAAATTCATTCAATTAATAAAACATGATTGTGGTGAATAAAGCGAGTTGTGTAGGGATGAAAGCTGTTAACATTTCCCTCACTCATTTTTTATTGACCATTTACATGTCTAGGTTTTGGGGTTGGTCCAGCACTTTTCCTTTTTCACCCTCAACCCTAATGAAACGTGTACATAATTTATTGTTAATTTGAAAGTGGTGTGTATGCATGATGCATGCACGTCAACATTGGAAAACTCCATACTAGGCTTTAAAGAATTAAAATCCAATTTGATGTTACTATATATTGATTAAAAATTTAAACACCGTTGCTTTAGTTGATGATGGCAGAATCAGATGATGATAATATCTTTTAAATTTTGGCCGATTTTGTTCAAATAAATACGCAGGTGATGGTGTGAGTGTGAGTATACTGGTCCGCTTGGTGTAAATTCTGGGCCTAGGTTATATGGATTTGCCTACTGTGGGGACATTGAGTACATGATTTTTGGCTAAATGATGTCATTTTTCTTCCTTAAATCCCATTATTTATCCTGAATCTCCATATATTTTCATGTTTTTTTACCAAAAAAAGGGTGGGGAATTATTGTAGTTTTGACTTTTGATTCGTTGGTCCTTTTCAAAACAAATACACTTAATTTCATATAAAATATTTTTTAACTTTGTTCATCAATTTAACTTACACCAAGTAAATGCGTGATAAACACTTCTAATATGTCTAATACAATTATTGTCAACGTTTAATGGCGTCACACTTTATTTTTATTTTTTTGTCTCTTGTACTTTCCTTATGTATTATTTTACATACATTTTTAATGTTACAAATTTGTAAAAAAAAAAAAAAGTACTTGAAAAGCCACATAAATAAATATATTTTTATAAATTTTAAACTATAAAGTATACATGAAAGCAAAAAGGGTAGGGAATTATGAGGGAGAAGAAGCACGTTTAGCGTATGCTTCACGTGTCAAAAACGGAAACCGCCGATAAATAATAGATCCAAATTGTAGTAGCAGCTTCCAAGTAGCGATGGCTGTGGTATGCCGTATGGCTTATGCCTACCAAACACTAATGTTAAGCTTTCCTTTTTGGATGAGCTGGACATTCCACATGTGATTATGGATAAATCCAATTATTAAAAATAAAAACATAATCCCCACCCAATTTTTTTTATGATTATATAAAAACACACCCTCAATTAATTTCAGCTATGAGTGTGACAACTTTAGTAATTTATTAATATTATGATTACAGACTGTAGCCAATCTGGAGTTCCCACAGTCCATATATATCCCTGGCCGTTGACACCTCCAAATCATTTTCAACAAAAATTTTCCTAAATTCTCTTTATTCTCTCTCCCTAACAACGCATACAAAAAAAACATTCCAATGCTGTTTTTTCTTTTTAAATAATTAATCATCTTTTTTTTTTAATTATTTGTCAAAATAATATGAAATGTGGGGAAAATGAAGATAAATCAGAAATCCCATTTTGGTCGGTCAAACCCATTGAGTGATGTTGCATCAATTACTTTTCTAAATGCTTATCATTATTAATTACTCATTAATTGGTAAGGACAAATTCAATGCCTTACTACCTCGGCAACCTCCTTTAGTATTAAATGCCAAATATTTCAGTTTTTCCAGATGTAAGTCAGAATATTTCTTCCTCATTCTCCTCATCCAAATATTGGACCACATTCATTACTACTTTGTATATACATATTTCTTCATTATTGATACCATGTGTTACTACATATATAATATCACGATTCTATTATTTTATGTGAATATGGATCCATATAGCCTCAAATTAAAACAAAAAATCATGCATGTGAATCTTATGTGATGATTTAATAGTTAGGATGTTCATTATTCCAAGTGTGATCTAGATTCGAATCGAACTAATTATGTTAATTGTTCAAGTCTTGCCATATTCTTGTATTTCACTAAAAAAGAAAAACATTATGCATGTGTTCGGATCCGGCCTACAAAATAATTGTAAGATATCACATTTATTATGTACGTAGCAATTACAAAGAATTTTACTTTTTTTTTTCTTTATAAAATGTAAATTTTCTTTTAATTGAAAGTCATCTTGATTAATTATGTGTAAATCCTTTTCAATGAATGTAATTGAATCCTCTATGCATATTAGTTACAATAATGATCAAAATATACTATAGATAATTACAAATAATTAATAATTATATTTAAATCTAATAATTAAAAAAATCAACTTCTTTAATTGGTTCAATACTAGGAATATATTGCATTGTAACATCTTATATTATAATGCATATTAATAATTAAAAGTTAAGAGCATCAAAGTTTGTTTTAGCTACAAATTAAATCAATATTTGTTACCCCATAGCTTTCCCTGAAGTTTCTGAAAAGAAAAAAATAATGCAAGTAGTGCCTTATATTTTACTAGTAGGAATATTATTGTCTAATTATGCTTTTAATCTTTACACTCTTTCAAATTTTGAATTTTTTTTTTAAATTTTAATTTTAATAATATGATCTTTTTGCTCTTTTGATTTAATAATATCTAGTCTAATTGATAATACTCCAAAAGTAATGACATTTTTAAAATTTAAAAAAAAAAAAAAAAAAAGTCTCACGTAATCAATTTAAAGCTACATAGAAATTATGTAAAAAAATAAGTATTGACCTTTACTGTGCTTAATTGAAATAATGCTAAACAACCTTATAACAACATATTTAGAATTGATGAAAATCTTGCCATATTGAACTCAACAATTTTATTTGCTTTATTTTACATGTGATTTTTTTTATTTATATATTTTAAAGATACCACATAACCTAATTTAACTCAATTCATTTGATAGTGTTATCAATTAAACTTTAATTCTGAAATTAAAAGAGTAAAAGAACTACATTTCTGAGACTGAAAGTAAATTTGTTGAATTTCTGATATCTATCTATACTATTATTTAAGAGTTTTATTGAGTTGGTGTCACCCATCACATCAGTCCTTACTCAATTGTGAAATTAGTAAAAATTCATTATTTTTACAAAACAACAAATGTTTTTCTAAGGATATTTTTATCTTTTATATGAAATCTAGGAAAATACATACCTATAATAAGTGTGATATAATTTAATATTAATTTAGGAAGGATTGAAATATGGATGAACCAAAGTAGGAGATTTAATGAAACAACCAACTAGGAAATTACAAAGCAATTGGGTACTACGAGTATTGTAATGGATGATAAGTCTAAAGGGTTTTTAGTTGGATCGAGGAAGAAGGGGGAACTTAGAATTCAAATGATTGGTCTAGGTGGTAATGAAAAGCTTGTGAGTGTTGATAAAGGGGTGATAGATGAGGCCATTAATGTGGATGAGGAATGGAAGGAAACATGATGGTGCTGACTAGATTGTAGTAGCTCTGAATGATGAGGAAAAAATCATTTTTCCTTATTTTGTTGAGTTACTTGATGAACCTGAGAGTTGTATTGTTAGGAAACAAGTTTCTTTGATGGAGAATATGGTGTTATAGAAAGAGTTTAAAATGTTGAATTTGAAAAGAAGTTTGGGTGAAAGGGAAGATGATATAGGGGAGGAGAATGAGAGGAAGAGAAGGAGAATGGAGGTTTTGGCCGAATAAATGAATAATAGTTCTCAAGCTAATATTAAGTAGGAGGGGTGTGCCAAACAAGGGAGACCAAGAAGGGGTACCGGTAGGAAGAAAATGAAGGTGAAAAATAAAATAAAGAGTATTGTTGAAGGGAGTGGAGATTTGGCCCTAGTTGAAATTTCAATTGGACTAATGGTAAATGTATTGGGTGTGGTGGCTGGCTTAAAACAACCACCAAGCAACCATAATCTTGCTAGCATGAAACTGTCAGGGTATTTGGATCACCCTGACAGTTCAAAGTTTAAAGAAGTTGATAGGAAGATATTATCCAAATATGGTGTTTTTGATGAAAAAAACAAGAAAGATAGAGTTGAGCGTTGGAGGAGAAATTTTAAATTTGAAGGAACTTGGTATAAGGAACCTAAAGGTTTGAGTGGGGGTCTCTCGTTATGATGGAAGGAATATTTGCAGGTGAGAATTGCAGAAGGATGTAAGAATCTTATTGATTCTAAGGTAGTTTTGGAGAGTGGGGTTATTATTAAGATTTGTTGGGTGTATAGAGCTATTGTGTTTGAAGATCAAAAGAAAGTGTGGTAAGCTTTGAAGATTAAGGGGGACTGTATTAGAAGGGCTTGGTTGTATTTTGGAGACTTTAATGATATTATGTGTCAGTAAGAGGAGGGAGGACAACTTAAAGAAAGAAGAAAGATGGATTATTTTAAGGAGATGATCTTTTGGTGTCGATTGAATAAGATTAGTTTCAAGAGACAAAAGTTTACCTGGTTTGGGGTAAATGAAGGATTTTTGGTGAAAGAGAGGCTTGATAAGGTTTTAGGAAATGTTGAATGGTTGGATTTGACAACCATAGGATCAGATCATTCCCCTATTGTGGTTCATAGAGATTATAAAGATAAAAAGAACTCTTATCAGTTTAAATTTGAAGATAGTTGGTTAAAAGAAGAAGGTTGTGAAAAGATTATTGATTTGTCGTAATTTGATACGTTAAATTAGGCTATCTGTTACACTTGAGGAGCTTATTCTCAACCAATTTAAGTGTATAAGCTCATCAAGTGTCTTTTATATATTTTTATCGATTATTAGTTTCAAGTTTTAATAAACATTTTTGCTTGTTTTACACCCTTTTGAGATCTAAATAGGCCAAACGTGTAATGGGGAACCTAATGATGTGATTGAGATGGTATAGAGAGACGATAATTGCTTAAATTGAAGAAAATTGAGACCAACTCCAATGGTATCGCGAAACTGAGACCTCGAGACCCCAATTTCACCATAGTTTTGGGTATCACAACACCGAAGCTTGGGTGTCACGTTACCGCTGCCTGACGAGATGAAAAAATGTAAGGGGCAATTTTGTGTCCAAATAAGCTTAAGTCTTTTTTTTATTTAAAGGCATAATGGTCAATGCTAGGTTAAATGTTAGTAGACTATAAACACTACTTTATAAGCTTTTGATTTTAGATTTTGTTGGTTGAACATTTGTTCTTTGCTTTTTATATTTCTTAGTTTTAGGTTTTTATTTTTATTTTTTATTTTCTCTTCTTTTCTTTCTTTTTCTTTTCTTTTTGTTTTTGTTGTAGTATTTTTGTTTTTTCATTTTTGCTGGAACATTGTGGATGGAGATGTATTAAATTCTCGCGCTTCATTGGATGTTTATCTATTTATGGGAGTGGTAGAGATTATTGACAGGGAGAAAGGGGAATGGAATTTGGAAGCCACTGAGAGGTGGATTGCTAATGATGAGAAAGAAGCCATTCTTCGGACTCTAATAGATAATCAAAATGATCAAAACGGAATGGTATGGCCTCTCACTCTTTCAGGAACCTATTCTGTAAAGTCTGGATATAGAACTATTTGAAAAGATAAAGGGAATTCAGATTTGAATAGGCCATTTTCTTCTTCTCATGTTATTGTTAAGAAATTGTGGAAGAGCTTATAGAGTTTGAAAATTCAAAATAAAGTTAGATTTTCTTGTGGAAATTTTGTATTGGTGCTTATATACCAAATTCAATTTGTGGAGAAGATTTGGATTTAAATTTCCTAATTTTATCTGTAATGAGGAAAATGAGACTGTTGAACATTTGTTGTTGGGGTGTAGCTGGGTGAGAGGTGTCTGGTTTGAAATTTTTCATAGTTAAAGAATCCGAAGAGATAATATTACTAGCTTTATGTGTTGGTTTGAGGAAATGATGTTTTCTATTGGTAGCAACGGTAAGGATGTTGAGGAGGCAAAGATAAGACTAGTGTACACCTGTTGGTTCATTTGGAACGCTCGATGTGAAGTAGTGATGAATGGTAAGGATATTGATTTGAGAAGGACTATTTGCAAAATTAAGATGTAGTCGATTGAGATTCTTTGTATGATGGAATCCTCAGGGTGTCATTTAAGTGTCAATACAATAGAAATCTCTTTTGGTGAAGTTTGGAAAAAACTAGAGAATGAATGGATAAAGATTATTACTGATGGAGCTTTTGATTATAATACAAAACAAGCTGGCGTAAGAATCATTGCTCGAGACTCAAATGGTGTTGTGATGGATGGGGTAGGGAAAAGCATGGTGGCTGAATTGCAAGTTGTCTATTTAGGCCTGAAGTTGGTTGTCAAGAAGAATTTGGATAAAGTGATTATTGAGACGGATACCGAAGTTGTTTTGGATGAGGTTACCAACAAAGACAAAAGGAAGATATGGCATATTTATCCTAGGCTTGAGTAAGGATTTCAACATTTTGAAGTTCAAATTGATCAAAAGAGAAACTAACAAAGCTACTGATTGGGTGGCAACACATTTTAGAAAGAGGGTGTGCATTGAGGGATGGGTTAAATCTTTTTTTAATTTTCATCCTGAACAAAGATGGTTTACCCGCTCCATTTAAGTAATTGTATTGTTGTTGTTGAAATCTAAAAGCTTAGAGAATATGCTCGATAGATTTTGAATTACTTTGTATGTTTGCCGGTTAACTTTGGGAACTTGGTTAATTTCCTTTGATGAATACTACAAAGAAATATGGATGAACAAAAGTAGGAAAATTAATGAAACAGCGGATTAGGTTGCGTGGAGGATGAAATTGAAAACCCACTATATATGTGAATAATGACATTGGTTAGTGATTAAACAAATGCAACTAAATTTTATGGTTGTTGACGTAATAACTAAATATCTACTTTTGGAAGGACGGCGCGTCAACTCGTCGTCAATTACCAGTACAAATTCCCATCTCCCTACTTAACCATCACAAAACTTAAATGTACACTTTGTAAAGTTGCAATAAAAAACCACCCCCCCCCCCAAAAAAAAACACTATTATTAACAGTATTTAATAAATTTAAAAAATACAAAAATAGCGAAAAAAAACTCCTTTATAAACGGACTCCCGCTATTTCTGTTTGTCTTGCCTTCACTACTCAAACACACAAAATCTACAGTCATTTGAATTTCCCTTTGCCTTCCCATTTTCTCTTCCCATCTTTAATTTTTTTCTCTCTCTAATGGAGCCTTCTCCTCGTTCGTCCGTTATCATCATCGGCGCCGGCGTCTCCGGTCTGTATCGTTAAACAATTTGATTTAACAGTGAATTTATTCTGTTAAACGAGCAAACACATGTATATTACATGTTGTTATGAGATATTATAATTTTAAAAAATATCGTTTTAATTGATGGATTATTTTTTAAAATTCTGGATAGGTTTATCGGCGGCGAAGGTTTTGGCTGAGAATGGAATTGGGGATTTGTTGATCTTAGAAGCGTCTGATAGAATTGGCGGTAGGATCCGGAAAGAGAAGTTCGGAGACGTCTCGGTGGAGCTGGGAGCGGGTTGGATTGCCGGTGTAGGTGGCAAAGAGTCCAACCCGGTTTGGGAGATTGCCGCGAAGCTTGGCCTCCGAACCTGTTTCTCTGACTACAGCAATGCCCGCTATAACATCTACGATCGGAGGTCCGAATCCTTTTTCTTCTCTTTACCTTTTTTCTTTGGCGGTGAATGATTGAGCTTTGAGAATTAGCTTCTTCTTTTTTCTTCTGTGGGCAACGCCACATGGACATTTTGATTCGCCGGCGTAAATTATTATTATTATTTTTGTTGAGTCTCTGTTTTTTCGTGATAAAAATGAAATGAAATTCTGCGTCTGGATGATTTTAAGCTGATTTTTTTTACGAATGAGTTGCAGCGGGAAGATATTTCCAAGTGGAATCGCCGCCGACTCGTACAAGAAGGCGGTGGACTCAGCGATTCAGAAACTAAAGGGCCGCGAGTCAAACTGTGTGGAAGATGCCACCAATAGAACCGACTTTACTTTGTAAGAAGAATATACGATTGTTTCATAATTATTAATTTACTAATTAGCCATCGTTGAATTAATTTTTCCTGTTCATTTGTTTTTTTTAGAACACCGAAGACACCAATAGAGCTCGCAATTGACTTTATATTACACGATTTTGAGATGGCAGGCAAGTCGAGAAACTCATTTTTGCTTTCCCCTGCTTGGATGCCAAGAAAAGCAATGCAAATGAAAATATTTTAGTGTTTTCATTCATGCATTTGGAATTTTGGATCGGTTCTTTTCCTTTGTGAAAATATGCTCCAAAAAATCCTCTGTCATTAGAAATTTCTATGTCAAATTTCTTTTTCCTACTTTCACATTGAAATGCATAAAATATCCAGTTCTATTTGGCTGATGCTTCTTGTTTTAGCATACAGAGGTGGAGCCAATATCAACTTACGTAGATTTTGGGGAAAGAGAGTTTTTGGTGGCAGATGAAAGAGGTTATGAATATTTACTGTATAAAATGGCCGAGGAATTTCTGTTTACCTCGGAGGGTAAAATCCTGGACAATCGCCTCAAACTGAACAAGGTATGAATTCCAACCTTTTGATTTCTTTTGCTTTTTCTTATATTTTAATCAAAATTTTAGTCCATATAATATAATCGTTTTGTTTCTTTAACTCGATCATGGAATGAAAACAAAGGAAACAGGAAGGGTGCCCCCCAAAAAAAAAAAAAAAAATTTCTGAGGCGTAGTTTTACTTTTATATGCATCCACTGTTTTCCTTTTGTTTTTAAGATTGATTGACCCACTTTTGGGAGTTTTCAGATGATGACGTTGACTAAAAGTTATTTTAACACCTTTGTTCATTATTATTATTATGATCCATCCTTTTCTTCGGTATTTCACCATGGAGGGTCAACTGTGTTTTTTTAGTTTCTATTTTTCAGTTTCGTTTGTTGATTAATTATGTTTCTCCTCTCTTTTTTTTTTCTTTTTCTTACTGTCATCATCATGATCTTAGAAACGTCTGCTAATTAGTCATTAGTACAAATGCTAATATATATATTTTTCGTTGAAAATTTTGGATTTTTTTGGTTGTTTCTTTTCTTGACTCATAAGCTTAACTCTTTTCATCATTGTAATGATATCATCAATGTTTGGAAGCAAGAAAATAGTTAGTCAACCTCAAATGTTGGTTATGTTCCCAGTTATGAACATTTTCAATGATGCAAAGCCGGGAAACTCGTAAAACAGTACCTTATAATTTTCAGTTTAATTATATACCCATGAGTTCAATTTTTTGAAACAATTAAAGTCAATTTTGCCTCGCACACTAATCATCCATTAGTTTTTTCTTTTTGTTCATTACTAATCATCTATTAGGAGGGCCCCGAATTCTCCAATTTTCAGTATTCTGCACTGTCCACAATGACCAGATATCAACACCCTGGTGTTGAGATGTCTTGTCACAGCTTACATAGGGACATGCAAATAGAGAGTCTTGTCAGTTTCTTCATTTAATATGTTGTTGTTTTCACTATCGTCGCTCTAAAATCAGACATCAATTACCTTTTTCTTTCCTTCCATACTGTTCACGATGCCTTGTAGAAACCCCCCCCCCCCCAATAAATGGGTAACGAGGGTATGGGCTCCATGTACCTCCTTCAATAAATCCTTCCCTTTCTGCCTGATCGCTTCTGGTATTTGAATTGCATAGGTTTTGTAGCTTTGACTTCTCAGAATCCGAGGAGACGTTTAAACTTTTCTTTTTAAAAAATTTCAATTAACTAATATGTTGCTGTTTAATTATGTTTACTTATTTGTGCATGGACTTGGGGCAGGTTGTTAGGGAATTACAGCACTCGAGAAACGGCGTCACGGTGAGAACAGAGGATGGTTGCGTTTACGAAGCCAACTACGTGATTTTGTCTGCTAGCATTGGTGTTCTTCAAAGCGACCTCATTTCCTTCAGGCCACCCTTGCCCGTAAGTATCCTCTTGCATTTCTATGAACACTTGTTCATCAAAATTATGTTCATTAGGAGGATCTTTGACCGTTGAATCAATAGGATGAGAACGCTAGGCTATAGGTCCTCATAGATGCGAGTTGCCAAACTTGTTTTCTTGTTTTCTTAAGGTGTGTGGGCCACAATATTAAATATCATAAAGTTAGAAAGAGTCAAAGTTCATGGTTATAGCCACTTAGCTGTATTAAATAGAGTTTGCTGATGGGTGATGAAAGGGATATATATTTTCGAGGTGCCTTTATTATATGCAAATACCATGGGTTGCACGATGATCCACAGATTTTGTAACCCATAGGTTCATGTGATTATCTCTTTTCTAGCGTTGAGATTCTTGAGAAGTTGAGAATTTTTATTTTACCACAACACGTGTACTTTTGGGGGTGATCATTTGTAAATAAAATATATTGTACAGCTGCATTTCATTTTCTTGAATGGTACTACTTGACTAAAAACGGAAAATAAATTGAAGTGATACTGCAAGATACTATAATTACCAATTATTAATTAAACATGTTAATCTTAGCAATGTTAGACTTAACTTCATGGCTAGCTTTCTTAAGAACTTAAAAATGTAGGGAGAGTATAGTTCAACCTATGATTTAAGCATTTTTCTGAGCAGGCAAGCCATGTTTAATCTAGCCCTTAGGAGACAGCGACATCATATATTCACCCCAATGATTGATAGTGATATGTAGTAGAACTGGAGCTGGATGGAGAAAGTGGTCAATAATCCATGAAAAAATATTTGGGTCTGTTTATGAGGATGAGCATGAAATTCATGCCTTTAATTAACATGTAGGGCTCAGGTGTTGATACTGTGGTTGTTGGAACCAAATTCGTAAATTCGTTTATTTAATAGACCACTTGCAAAAAGTTGAAAGGAAATATCCCCCACTTGCTCTTTTACACGTAATGAGCTTGGAGATGTCTTGGACTAAGACTTTCCTTTTTATAATGCATATTTTTTATAGTGGCCCCCCCGCTTAAGATTGCTTAATCGTTTAAAATTTCTGTTCATTATCACAAATTTTCTTTTGCTTGATTAACTTAAATATATTTAATGATTACAGAGGTGGAAAACGGAAGCCATAGAGAAATGTGATGTGATGGTGTATACCAAGATCTTCCTCAAGTTTCCGTATAAGTTCTGGCCTTGTGGGCCTGGAAAAGAGTTCTTTATCTATGCTCACGAGAGGAGAGGCTATTACACGTTTTGGCAGGTTGGTTTAATCGTTATTTCCTTTATAATATTGTTGCCAGCTAACTTTGATATTTTTATCTAACCAATTCTCTTGCTGCCACCTCAGTATTATAAAATTCAATCTTCATTTTTCTTGCTACTTAAAGAATGCTATGTGGTGTGCACTGTCCTTGATCCTAGGCTGCTCCATTCATCATGTAGGAATAAAAAAAGGCCCGTTTTTCCTGCATAAAATGACAACGTTTTTGTGTTACGTAAATGATTATGCAGTCGCTAAATACTGGTTCAGTAATTATTGGCATATAGTAATAGTATTACTTTTTTAATGAAGCTGGTGGTTGACTTTGTTGGTTGTCTTATCTGTTAGGGGCTATGATTAACATTTAACAACCTAGCAGCCTATGTGATATGTTTAAATTTGATGACTAATATTATGTATTTGAATATATGGAATCATCCCAATGGTAGGTCCCGGGAACTTTGAATTCCCAAGTTTGAGTCTCGACTTGTGTAAATCATGTGCGGGTTCTTAGTATAGATTTTATTCCAGTTTAAGTCCCACTATTTGTGGGTCATATCTAGATTTAATGTGATCTGGGTATGTATATATTCCTGTCATCAGTTCAGTCCACCAGAAATATTGATACCGCATAGTTGCTCCTTCAATGATGTGCCTGTTTTTGTCACATTCACTGTCTTAGAGCTGTGAATTGGTTGCATTGTTGGAACCAGTCACTATCTGAGCTGTTTTCTGTGTTTTTTCTTTTGAGAGAGGATGAAATGCCTTTTGATAATCAGTTTGATTACCAAGAAATCATAAATTACTTTAATTGCTTGACATTGAAGAAAACAAACTTTTTAATGATCATGGTGTGGCCCATTGAGGCAAAAATGGGATTATACTGACCTTATCTTGTGTTCTTTTTTAAATAATAAAAAGTATTTTGATTAGAATCCTAAATCTTTTGGCATCTATGAGATTATATCATCCATCCATTTATTCTTAGCTATTCCTGGAATTCATCTAAAATTGGCTGCTGATCTGTTGCTATGCCATCAGCACATGGAGAATGCATACCCTGGTTCGAATATTTTGGTTGTAACATTAACGAACGATGAATCGAAGCGTGTGGAATCTCAATCCGATGAAGAGACATTGAAGGAAGCTATGGTTGTGCTTAGGGACATGTTCGGGTCTGACATACCCGATGCCACTGATATACTTGTTCCCCGCTGGTGGAATAACAGGTTCCAGCGTTGCAGCTATAGCAACTACCCTATGATATCTAATAACCAAGTCATTAATGATATTAAGGTAACTCATAATTTATTTATTTATAGTCTCAAATTTTAGTCAATCATAGTTTAACAATTATTTTCTTCTGTTTTTTTTTTTAAAAAAAATTGTATAGGCCCCAGTGGGACGCATTTTCTTTACTGGTGAACACACGAGTGAAAGATTTAATGGCTATGTACATGGTGGACACCTTGCAGGTGAGGGTAGAGGCTATTTTCTATACCGATTGGTGAATGGATCTTATTGTTTAAGGTTTTGCTAATATTTTTGAACAACTGTTACAGGCATTGACACAAGTAAGGCAGTACTGGAAGAAATGAGAAAAGATGAAAGACAGAACGACAAACAGAACCAAAATTTCTTGTTAGAGCCCTTGTTAGCATTGACTCTGACTCAGGCGGATGCAGTCTCAGGTCTCCACAAATGTGATGTTCCCACACAATTGTATCTCAGCGGCAAGCTTGGCATTCCGGAAGCGATCTTGTGACTATATGGACCGTACGTTGACGACTTCAACAATACCAAAATCATGAAGAATGAGAAGGATGGTTTGGACACAAATGTAGATCGACCCCTTAACACAATCCACAAGGTGAAATGAGAATAGAGAAATGGAGAAGTTGCCTAAAGTGGGAAGTTCCACGGCTCCGCAATCCATATTGTATCAGTTGTGAGAAATGATAGATAAAGCAAAATGAAAAAGAAAGAAACCACATGCTGTATTCTAATTGTACTTAAAAAGAAAAACCCCGGATTTTTAATTCTATCTTAATACTATGATTAACTTAGGTATTTGTCAAATAAAGCCTTGGCTATAGTAAGGAAATTTCCTTGGGCCTTCACTGGGTACAGCTCCAGGCCTGCTTGCCACTTATTTGAGAATGATATCCATTGTTTCCTCCATTCCACCAATTTGAAACTCTCATTTTTCTCTAAGCTTTTGGACAAATAGCTAAAATAGCTTGAAGCTCGTGGCAAATAGTACCCTTCCAGCAGTCCACTCCAAAACTTGTTGGCTAATCAGAGCCGACAAAAAGAATTTAATGTTAGATCGGTGATAAAAACTTCAATTTATATTGGATGATGGCAATATGTTCAAAATTACCGTAGTCATGAAGCTTGCTTTGATTGGTTGGTGTGGTATCAAACCACATTGTCACTTGCGTTCTAGCATTCCATTCATACTGTCGCACAGAATAAATATTACTTCAGCAGCATTCTAATCAAAATCGAACAATGGTATATACTGTCGAATGGATAGGGTTATAAATAAAACCAAATATATATGATTTGGTTTTGAAGTAACAAAACAATGAGGAAAATATTTGTACACACCTGTCTCATCTCACTTGGGTTTTCTGCCAAGAGTTTTGCACTTTCAAGCCATGTTCCAAGCAGAAAATTGTCATCAGAAGCTAGTAGTACATCAATATCCTTTATTAGTTGCATGAACTTCTGGCTGTGGATATTCAAAGCTTTGACATCCTTCCTTCGGAAAGCATTTATTGCATCCAAATAGACTTGGTTTGCTAGCTTTGACAACACTTGACGTGTTAAGTCGACTAAGTCGTATCTGTCAACAAACCGTGAATAAGTGGATATAGTCCTTACTCATATTTTACCCTCTCTATGCTTTTATTCCTTTTGCTTTTAAATTGTTATAGCGAAATATGAAAAAGAAAAAGAGTAACCTATATGTGAGGCTCCCAGCTAAATCATTTCCAGCCGCAATGAAGAGCTTTAAAGCATTGACAACCTCATGAGTAGAATACCACAAATGTGCTTGAGGCAGATCAGAGCTACGTTCCTGAAATGAGAATCTTCTGCTTCTGGTTCTTGAGCGGAATGTATGCATACTGTTTAGCTTTGATGGTCGAGCTCCAAAATTTATTGATGGGTCCCAATCTGGAAACTTGACTATGAAATCAATGTTATGATCCTGCAACAAAGGAAAATCCAACACCAGGTCCTATATAAATGACTACATAAATTTATTGATGGGTCCTAAATTACAGAACTCAGAAGTTAAATTTAGCAGCTGGACTATTTATTCCATGTGGATATATTGCTGAAACATATCAAATAATTCCATAATGGAGTTCCAAAATTAGATCTATTTCCTTTAAGGTCATTCTTATAGAGGGAAGTAATATGAAATAGGAATTTGCAGTTCATCGGTGCATTGAAACATACGGCGATTCCATCTGTACAATTGTAAACTGTGTGATACAAAATTGCCCATGCTTCTTTAATTTGTTGAACTGATTTACCATAACGTCTGTGGGTGTAGGTCTTCAGCCATTCCTACAAAACAAGAAGTTAGCTATTTCCAAACAACCTCCACGCTTAAAAAGAAATAAAAACGAGCACTATCACTGCATGCATCTCAATATTCTCATGATCCTCATTGTCAGTGATGGTTCACAACATCAGAATTAACACGCCCAACATGTGTCTCTGTGTCAGTCACTAGCAGCTAGAAATATAATGGACTTCCATCAATATATATATAAAATGGACTTTTATTTCGACAATGATAAGGAAGAGAAAGAAATGGAAGTTCCATCACTTTCTAGTTATGAAACAAAATGCACTTCAAGCAATTGAAAAGATGTCAAAACAGGTTGATTACCAGAACTTGAACTTTTTCCTTTCGAAATGCCATTTCAGACGTTAACTCATATACAACCGGGTTTTGCTCTATTCCTTCCATGCACATGCCAACACCGACCTACACATTATAAAAAACTTCCATGATTGAAACTGTTCCATAAAAGTAATATGTCAGATCATGAAAGTACCAAAAGTTCACATATCTTATACACCTAAAAATCATCTAACACCGTTGAATGCAAGAAGTTAATGTTGGAATTCCTAAGATTAAGGACAGATTTCTTACCTTATCACTAGGAGATCTTCTGTAAATAGAAACTAATCTTAGTTACTGATTCTTAGGATGTTACTGTTTTTTAGGGATTGTTTCCTTCCTTAAGATAATTTTTCCTCTTTATATTTGTAAGCTAACTAGCAGAAATGATATGAATCTTATCTCTAAATTTCTACATGGTATCGGAGCTCTAGGAATTAGTTGATCCTTCTCATACATCTCTAAAAACTCTTCCTAAAAATCCCTCCGATCTAGTTTTTTTTTTCCCATGGGTGACCTCAATGAAACCCTGAAATTGAGATTTCACAAATATCTCAGAATGTTAACCAGGGAATCAATCAAAGTGATATTAATTCTTCACTTATAATCACTAGTCATCGACTAGATGGGAAGAATTTCTTACAATGGTCTCAATCTGTCCTTATGGTGATCCGTGGCCGAGGCAAATTAGGATACATCAATGGAGAACTCCCACGACTGAGTGTAGCTGACCCTACTTATGCTACTTGGGAACTTAACAACTCCATTGTTATGGCGTGGCTGATTAATTCGATGGAAGGCCATATAAGCCGAACCTATCTCCTCTTCAAGACTGCAAAAGACATGTGGGATGCAGTTAAAGAAAACTACTCGGATCTTGGAAACGCCTCCCAAGTATTTGAGATCAAACTTAAGTTAAAAGATATTCGACAAGGGACACTCGAGGTAACTCACTACTACAACAATCTGAAAATCTTGTGGCTGGAGTTAGATATGTACTATGAGGCAGATTGGGGTGAAGGCTTAGAACACACTCGGTTTATGACTCACCTCAACAACGAACGTCTCTATGAGTTTCTAGCAGGACTGAAGCATGAGTTAGATCAGGTCCGTGGCGAGTGCAGGCGGATCACCTCTCCCAACCATTGGTGAAGCTTTTGCGAAGTGAGAAGAGAAGAAAAAACGCCGCCTCTTGTCATGATGGGAGAACCCAAACCGATGATCTCGTGCGGAAACCAGCCTCACCGAATCTTACGCTCTCATCTCCAAAGGTCCACGAGACACAAAAATCACGTCTTTGGAAATGATTACGGATCGAATGGACCATGGTGTAGTCACTGCAACCGTGTTGGTCACACAAAGGAAAAGTGTTTTAAACTCCATGGTTATCCAGATAAAAAACAGAAAGATAAGAAGACTGCCCTGTTATCCTCCAATGCTGCAGATGATGTGCTTGATGTTCGTCTAACCAAAACTCAACTCGAAAATCTCTATAAGATACTTAGTACCTCTACTGGTCATGGGTCTCTAGCCACTCAAGGTACTGCTCTTAATATTGCCCTTGAACCTAATAACCAATCCTCTTGGATACTAGATTCGGGTGCCTCTAATCACATGACAGGTAACTCCACTCTATTTCAAACCTACACCACTTGTCATAACAAGTCCCGAATCCGCATAGCTGATGGTTCATACTCACCTGTGGCTGGAATAGGAAAAGTAAAAATAACAGAGAATTTTTCCCTTGATAAAGTTCTACATGTCCCAAACTTGTCCTGTAATTTACTTTCAATAAGTAAACTTACTAAAGATGGAAAAATGCTTGCTGAATTTTCTGAAATTGGTTGTGTAATACAAGAACAGAAATCGGGGAGGGTGATTGGCACTGCTAAAGTTTATGATGGATTATATGTTTGGAATAAAGACAGCACACAAGGGGGATTGGCTCTATCTACTTCAAAAGAAGACACTATTATGCTATGGCACCGTAGGTTAGGGCATCCAAATCTCTTGTATTTAAAAAAACATCTTCCGCTATTATTTCGAAATAAAAGTATAAATTCCTTGAAGTGTGAAATTTGTGAATTGTCCAAACATACCCGTGTACCATACCCTTTAAAACCATATACCCAGTCCCAACCTTTTTCATAATCCACAGTGACTTATGGGGAGCTAGCCGAGTGAAAAACATTACAGGTGCTAAGTGGTTTATAACATTTATTGATGATCACACTAGGGTATGTTGGGTCTATCTATTAAAAGAAAAATCTGAAACACCCAAAGTCTTCCAAAATTTTCACTCAATAGTTCGAACCCAGTTCAACTCTACCATCCATACTCTACACACTGACAACGGGAGAGAATACTTTAATTCTATCCTAAGTCCATACCTTTCGAACCAAGGCATCATACACCAAAGCTCTTGTCCTGACACCCCTCAATAAAACGGGATCCCCGAGAGAAAAAATCGCCATCTCCTTGCTGTGGCTCGGGCCATAACGTTCACCATGAAGGTCCCAAAATACTTATGGGGAGAAGCTGTCCTTACTGCCTGCTACCTCATAAATCGAATGCCATCAAAAGTCCTAAACTTCCAAACACCTCTAAACACTCTTCTAAAATCCTTTCCTCTATTTCGTGTTCCTAATCTTCCAGCAAAAATATTCGGTTGCAAAGCTTTTGTCCATAATCATCAACCCAATCAATCCAAACTTGATCCTCGAGCCTACCCCTGTTTATTTGTTGGGTATTCCCCCACTCAAAAAGGCTATAAATGTTACTCACCAACCTTGCGCCGAATATTTGTCTCTCGGGATGTTACCTTCTTTGAAACCGAACCATACTTTGGAGCTTCTCATCTTCAGGGAGAGACTTTTAATGAAGATGAGACCCTTAATACTCTCCTCATCATACCTCACGATCCTACCACTACTATCACTAATAAACCTACCCTCAATATAGATACTGTTACTATGCCTCCTATGCCGCAAGAAACTAGCACAATCCTACCCGATAACACCACCATCACCGAACATTTTCATCAAGAAAGCAGCAAAAAGAACAGTGCGAACTGCAGAGTTTACTCTCTCGACAAAATCGTGTCCCGAAACGACATCTGGCCGATGCCAATTGCATCTCCAACCGAGGACTGTTCTGAAACTGAAGTCTCACCTCCATCACCATCCATCTATCTTTCAATTGCAGATGAAAGAGGTACAACAAGGAGTGCACTCAACATCCTATTTCTCGGTTTGTATCCTATAGAAACTTATCTAAGTCTTATAAAGCTTTTGTGACTAATGTTGATTCTGTAAAAACTCCAAAAACTATAGAAGAAGCACTTGAATCAGCTGAATGGAGACAAGCTGTGATGGAAGAAATGGAGGCCCTCAAAAATAATGGAACATGGGAAGTTTCGGACCTGCCTAAAGGAAAGAAAACAGTAGGCTGCAAATGGATTTTTACGACTAAATTCAAACCTGATGGCCATATTGACCGATACAAGGCTCGACTTGTGGCTAAGGGCTTCACCCAAACTTATGGGCTTGATTATGAAGAGACATTTGCACCGGTTGCCAAACTAAACACAATTCGAGTCCTCCTATCTCTCGTTGTCAATCTTAATTGGCACTTGACTCAATTGGATGTTAAAAAGGCTTTCCTCAATGGGGAGTTAAATGAAGAAGTATACATGGACTTCCCACCTGGGTTTGAAGAAAGCAAGGGCCAAGTGTGTAAATTGAAAAAGTCATTGTACGGGCTGAAACAATCCCCAAGGGCGTGGTTCAGTCGATTTGCAAAAGCTATGATGAGCAGAAAGTACACTCAAGGACAGGCAGACCACACCATGTTCTACAAGCACTCGGAACAAGGAAAATGTTACATTCTCATTGTCTATGTGGACGATATAATAGTGACAGGAGATGATACAAGTGAAATTGAGAGGTTGAAAGAATTCCTTGGAACAGAGTTTGAACTTAAAGACTTGGGGAATCTTAAATACTTTCTTGGCATGGAGATAGCAAGGTCTAAAAAAGGTATTTCCATCTCCCAAAGGAAATATGTTCTCGACTTGCTATCAGAAGTTGGTTTGATGGGTTGCAAACCAGCTGAAACTCCTATGGAGTTTAATCTTAAGCTGGGTACTGATGAGGATGGAGAAAGAAATCGACAGGGGGAGATATCAACGTCTAGTAGGGAGACTTATCTACCTAGCTCACACCCGTCCAGACATAGCCTTTAGTGTGAGTGTTATAAGTCAATATATGCATGCACCAAGGGAGAAGCACCTAGAAGCTGCATATCGAATACTAAGGTATCTAAAAGGGACCCCTGGCAAAGGTCTATACTTCAAGAAAAATGACAACAGAAATGTAGAAGTCTACACCGATCTTGTCGATCGGTGTTCTATCAACGACGCACGCTCTACAAGTGGTTATTGTAGCTATGTTTGGGGTAACCTAGTGACTTGGAGGAGTAAAAAACAGTCTGTTGTAGCACGCAACAGTGCAGAAGCAGAGTATCGAGCACTGGCGCATGGTATTTGCGAAGGAGTTTGGATACAAAGACTTATGGGGGAACTAAAAGTTCCTTATACTAGGCCTATGAAGCTATATTGTGACAACCAAGCAGCTGTCAGTATAGCTCACAATCCTGTGCATCATGATCGTACCAAACATGTTGAGATAGATCGTCACTTATAAAAGAAAAAATACACTCAGGAGAAGTGTGTGTTACCTATCTACCTACCAGACAACAAGTTGCAGACGTGTTAACAAAAAGCTTGAACAGAAACATGTTTGAGGAACTTGTTGGCAAGCTGGGTTTGATAAACATCTACACTCCAGCTTGAGGGGGAGTGTTGGAATTCCTAAGATTAAGGACAGATTTCTTACCTTATCACTAGGAGATCTTCTGTAAATAGAAACTAATCTTAGTTACTGATTCTTAGGATGTTACTGTTTTTTAGGGATTGTTTCCTTCCTTAGGATAATTTTTCCTCTTTATATTTGTAAGTTAACTAGCAGAAATGATATGAATCTTATCTCTAAATTTCTACAGTTAAAAAGAATGAGCAAAAGATGACATCACAAATAAAATATAGGCATAGAAGTTATATGACTTTTAACCTCCACCACCATGTTGCATTATATAAAGCAATTTTCCTAAGACACTCTAAGCCCAAAATCCTTAATTATTTGAAATGTTTGTTTCTAGCAATGATTAGAAGATATTTAAACGCAAGACACTCTGCCTACCATGGTTGAATTTTTACTGATGCGAGCATCCACTGGACCTGAAGAAATTGCATCCAATGTTCCATACATTTCAATATTTCCTCCAAAATTATGCAGTAGACACCTGATAAAGAGATACTTAACATAAAATGATATTCTAATACAAACATCAAATTACATGTTCAAGAAGAAAAAAAAAGAATATAACTGAATTAAGAAAGACATTTCAAAAAGTAAATATCTTGCTAATGGTTATGGAATGCCATGAAATTGCAGGAGACAATGATAAGAGAACTACCAGACATAAGGAGTGCCATAAAATTGAGAAGAAGTTGCCCATATTGGTTTGACATCAGCGAATAAATCAAGAACTATCATTTTCCCCACTGGAACAGAATGTAAAAGTGCCTGTGAATATTACCAGATTTATATGATCAAATCACTTACAATATGGTGCCCAAAAAGTACTATTTCTTAAGCAATAATATGCCAACTGACTTCTTTATTTTTCTATTGAAGCATTCTAGCTTTTGTAACAATTTAACCCTTATTCCAATGTTGTCCAAATCCTAAAACCCCAAACAACAGTTCCCAAAGCAGCTTGTATAGGCAATTGCTTGATACTTCGGTGAAAGGATAAAACAATACTTTCCCAATCAGCTGAATATTTTAGATTAATAAAAGTTGCAAACTTTTATAACAATAACAAGGTAAGAACAAAAGATGTTAGCTACTAACTATTGTCCTAGGTTCATATATACCTTCATTTGGGGTGGCTTCCAGAAAGTTGAGTCCGAGTAGAAAAGCCAACCCTGCATATTGGTAGAATAATGTGGTAATACTTTAGCTGGTAAAAGAAACCTATGTTATAGGATCCAACTTAAATTTGGCCTTGTAATTTTGCAACGCAATGATATAACAATGTCAAATCTACATCATGTCATTTTATGGAAATATGATTAACTGTTTGCAAAAGAATAAACAGAATAAAAGAGGAGGCAATGTTGCAGAAGTAACCATCATACTTGCATCAACCACACAGCATCCTTGTCACCATTGGACATTGCCTTGTACACAGCAGCACCAAGTGATGAGATATATGTTGTATCATTTGTAGGCGGGGAATTTTCATTGAAGGTGTCACTGCATATTACAGAAACATATATTTCTTCAATGTCACTATGACAGTGTAAAATTCAAAAACAAAGGAAGAATGAGAAGATCTACTTCTAATAGGTTAAAGCAAGAGGAGAAAATAAATATGATGGGAAAATACAGTAATTAAATAGATTGAGGTAAATTACCAGTTGTAGATGTCAGTCACATCACCATATTCTGATGAAGTAGATGAAGAGAGTATGAACCCACAAGAAATAATCAACACATTAAGAAGAGAAGAAATTGTGTAATGCTCATATTTAACCTCAGAGCTTTTAAAAGTATATATCACGGTAACAGGAACATAAAATGTATTACCAATTCAGTAATAAGTAGCTTACCTTTTCTTGCCAGTACCATTTCTTTACTACTTTGCACAAATGATGTTAATATCTACATTCTCGTGTGCTCACTCTCATATATGAGCATTGTGCACAAACACACATAAATTCTCAGTAAAGGTCATATACCTAAATTTCATCTGGTATATAACTAATGTTTGACTTATTTTAGTTCAGGTTTTCTTGATTCTATTAAGATTTTCTTTTATATATTCTTATCCATGTTAAATGCAGCATATTTAACACTTCTATATGAGCACAGACCTTTGATTTGCATTTTGATAAAAGCCTCTCCAATCTCAACAAATAACGGATCAGAAGGATTGAGGAGATAAGTACAGCACCAACGGGGATCACGGTCCACTGTGTTCCTATTAGGGGTTAAAACAGAACAGTAAACTCATGCTTTTAATAAATAATTCTTAATCAGATAAGATTTTTTCAGTGCATGATGTCTGTGGTCCAAAATAATTACAACTAACAATTAAAGTTGTCATGTGAAACCCATAAGGAATTGTATGATTAATTCATAGTGTACTTTTGAGAATAAGAAAATTAAGTACCAGTCCCCTAGTCTAGTTATATTAGCTGTAGGAAAAATTGTCTTCAAAGCTGCTGGAACATTCCCAGAGAAAGAAGGAAGCACTAGACAGATCGAAAACAATATAATTTATCAGCTCAAACATAATTTTTTCTGCAATAACTAATGTATAGACCTTTAAGGAAAAAAAAAATCGACATAAACATTGCAACGGAAACAATTAAACTATATCAGAAAATTTAACTGTACCTGGAGTCATGCCTAGCTCTAACATCCGCGATAATATCTTCTTCTGTAAAACCAACTGCTGTTTCAACCAGTTTTTGGATAAAGGACCACCCCAACTATGACAAAAAAAAATCATAGGTCCAGAAAGACAAAAGCTGAAGATAAATACGCTGATTACAGGACTCAGTACAAAGTGAACAATCCACAGTTAAGATAAATTTAGGAATATATCATGATCATGTCTTGTGTATAACCATTTTTGGGTAAAAGCTAGACATGTGCTACTGCACAAGTTTAACCATAATGAGAAATAATAAATAGAACACTAATCAACATTTGTTGTGTGTATAAAACCCGTTTTTGGTTAGTCATGCCTTTATGGGTAAAGTTTCACTCAAACCCTTTCTAGTACTAGAACATCTAATGGCAGATTCAACAGTAACTTCTACTTGCAGCCATTATGTTTGAGAAATAGGATTACAGCTGATCAAACCACGTTTAACCTACGTATGTAAATTTCCCATGCGAGCCCAAGCAAGGAAAGCCGGTCCACCAAAGAAATCATTCAAATCTTCCATGCTAATATTAAACCCCTGGAAATTAGAAGCCAATTCTCAGTAGATATAGAAGGAAATAAGTCATCATGTATAGATAATGTTAAAGCAAGAGAAAACTGATAATTTAATGATCTGTATAGGCAAATCAATATGCTTAATAACAATAAAAGTTCTTCACCATGAAAACTTTTTGCCATATGGCTTCTTGTCCTGAAAATGCCAAAGGCAGGTTGATTCCTTGGAGAGCCATCCAGTCTATCTCTTTCTGCCATCTTTCCCAATCCCACCAGACATATGAATCTGCAAGGAAGGATTTGATATTGCAGTGAGTATTACATTTGACCAGCATCATGAAATGTTTAAAGCTATATATCTGTTGTTATCATCTTGTTCTCACTGTCAAATCACTTGTTAGTTTATTATAATAAGACATTTAAGTACCCTAAAATACACGACAGCTACATTCCAACTATAAAACACCCTAAATCTATATAACCTTATTCTTCCTTCTTTGATGTTAAGCAAACATACAATGATCATGATGATTGGAAGGAGTGAAGGCAGGAACAAAGATTCATATACTTACAACTAGAAGTAACAACATTTTGGTAGTAGTTCCATGGTACTGGCCGTTGAATCAACACACCGCTGTCTTTTACAAGGGGCAATGACCCTGGCTTGGGAACAGAGGCTAACTGCACACCACCAGTCTTGTCCCAAGATACATGAGCACCACAGAAATATTTAATATACCAGTGGAGGCCAGAGGCAATTTCAACTGCTGTGGTACCTTTAATTCTGGAGTTGAAAAAGAGCAGCATAAAAAATGCCAAAACAGTTAAAGCATTTTAAACTGTCTTACTTAAAATGAAGCAGAAAAGAAGACAATCGGGCGAAAACCATAGCGTCATCTTTTTAATGAGGAGTGACATTACCTACATGTTGTAGGATATGATCACTAGTCAAATTAATTAAAATCCTAGAAGTTCAGAACAACACAACCAAGCATAAAAAGACATCCATCCTCACACTCAACAATTACAAAACTGATTTGCACATACAGTATCTCGGGTCCATTTTCGGTTGTGCCATCGTAATTTTCTATCAAAAAGCAACCTTGTCCGCCACAAACATCCTGATACTCGGAACAGAAAACACTAAAAGTCAAAGATGGTAACAACAACAGCAGCAACACGTCAAATTGCAATTATGCTAATTTTCCTTTTAAGGAGCCAATAACTAATTCTTCCTTGCAACGAATGGCAATAACAGGAACTAGCAAACCAAACCCAATTGAAATTAGATTCAAAGGAAATACCTTGGAGACAATCTTAAAGTGGAAACTGTGCAAATGGGTAGGGAGCAATCTTCCCAAAACGGCTTTAGCAGCCGATTCTTGAACAGATGGAGACGAGCGTTTGGAATCTAACCGAGTGAGTGATGGCTGAATTGCTTCCGTTGTTGACAAGGATTGCGGCAGTCGCGTTATAAACAAGATGAAGATGATAATTAATACATCACCAATGATGAATTTCATTGTGAGGGAATTGTTCAGAATTCTGATAATTGCCACTACCATATGCAATTGCTTCCAAAATAACAAGGCTTAATCTTCATTAACATCATTTTCACCCTTGTTTATACCGCGCGTAACTTGTTCAAGTGAAGCAAACGAAAAACAGAATCCCCAAGAGTAAACAGTCAAGACTGACACGAGCGTCATGTTTGTACGTGCCGCCTGTTTAACACTCACTGTGGCGGTTCTCGTTATCTTTATTGCTGGTATTTGTTTCTATATGATTCTTCAATCATGTGATGGAATTTCAACTTAAAGTAAATTAACTTATTTATTTCAACTAAGGGTTGTTTAAACATAAAATTTTGCCTTCTTACTAAAAACTAAACTCAAAACTTTTTCGAAAAAATTGATTAACCTTCTCTCAACTTTTTATACCCAATTAAGCTACGAACTAGTAAAACTAATTAAATAAACCTTCTAACTAAGGTTAACCGTCAGTGTTTAAGGACAACGTTGGCATTAGCACCGTTTATTGATATGCCATGTCATTGTCCAGCGCTGACATAACAGTGCCAGGTCAGCAAAAATAAATAAATACATTTTAAAAATACTTTTAAGATGTGTGTATAATGAATTTGAAAATGATTGTCCCTACTCATTTGAATTTAGACATCCATATGTTTAGATACATTCTAAAATTATAAAATACATAAAAATAATTAAAATTTATAAAAAATATTAAAATTTATAATAATTATTAGAAATTAATTAAACAAAGTAAATTTTATAAATAAAATAATTTAAAAAACCCATAAAAATTAGAAAAAAAATTATAAAATGATTAGAAATTAAATAAAAACCATAAAATTTTATAAAAAAAAATTCTTTTATAAAATTTTATAAAAAAAAACATCAATTTTCTCATTTTTATTAAATTATTTGACTAATATAACTTGCATAAATTGAAAAATGAGAGGCAAAAATATAACAAAAATTTTGTTAACTTGATTTTATGATATAAGTAGTTGATTTCCGTTTTTTAGTTAAAATATAAAAAAAATATTATTTTTGTTAAATTTTATAAAATTTCATGATTTTTAATTAATTTCTAATAACTATTATAAATTTTAATGATTTTTAATATTTTTTTATGTAATTTATAATTCTAGAATGAATCTAAACAAATAGGTGTCTAAATTCATTGTGTATTTATCTTAAAAAATAATTTTAAAGTATTTTTAATTTTTTGAATTTTTATTTTGCTGACATGGCAATATTAGGTTAGCACTAGGCGATGTCATGACATTGTCACGTCAACACCCGACGATGATATGGTATTGTCACACCAGCACTTAAAGTTGATGTGGCAACACCATGTCAATGTAACGGTGCTAACATGACATCTATTAATGGTTACATCAGCGTTGTTAAAAACTATCGCTCAACATCAGTCAAAATGTTGATTTGGCCAGTTTTGCTAGTTCAATGGCTCAGTTAAGTGCAAAAAGTTGAGAGGAGCTTAATTGATTTTTTCAAAAAAGTTCGAGGGCTTATTTTACCAATAAACCTAATTTTTTTTTTACATATATTTTTTACCTAAGTTTTTTTTTTTTCATCCATAATGTGGGTGTGCCGTAAAACTGGTCTCAATGTTGTTTGAACCAGAGCAGATTAGTTGGTCGAATCGGTTGGACTAGGAACCAGTCGAGGTGCCGATATAAAGAGTGTCTTTGAATCAATTAGACCAAGAATCAGTACAAACCGATTGAACCGGATAAAAGATAGGTTGAATCAATGGTTGAACCGATTAAAAATTGATTGAACTGACGGTTGAACTGATTTTTTAAAATTTTAAATTTTAAATTTTTTTAATTGGTCGAGTTTAAAAAACATTGATTAGTCTATATTAAGCCCAGTTGACATCACAAATCAACTCAACACTAACTTAATTTGTAAATTATTAGAATACCACTTTATATACTAAGTCAAATATATTATTATGAAGGTAAAATTACCTTTTTATATATTATAAATCAATAAAAAATCAATTATATTAATATTTGAATTTGTGATGTCGAGAATAATAAATTAACAAATATTTAACTTTACCATTTAAACCAAAACATCATTTAATTTTGGGTAAGCTACTTAATTAGTTACTGAACATTTTGCATGTTTCTATTTTGGTTATTTGACTATGAAAATTTCCAATTTAGTCACTACTCTATTTAAATTTGCTTTTTTAGTCACTGTGTCGTTAAGTCTGAAATAGGTAGATGACATGGTTGTTGTAAACTACATGAATGTCACTCAACTATTAGGGTGTTTTGTTTTGGTCATGCAACTATAAAATTTTTTGATTTAGTTACTAAAGTTTTTGGAATTAGATTTTTTTAGTCACCATGCCTTTAAGTTGATAACAGAAGCTTGACATGGCATTTTTAAACAAAAAAAGTTTCACATTGGACTCCTCCGGTACTGTACTTATATTTCTTCAGATGTATGAGGTTTTTGTACAATTTTTAGGGTTTTGAATGTCATACTTTTTTATTACTGTTAGAGTTGAAAATTACAAATGACTACAAAGCAATGGGACTTTCTGGTTAGAATGTAAGATTACTCGTTTAGAGAGAAATCATGCTTGTGGATGCAGAAGACTTTCTTCAATTCTTTCAGTTCAATAGACTTTCTTAGGATAAAGAGATGACTCAATTGTTTTTGGGGGTTTTTTTATTATAACTTTTCCTTTAATTCTCATTTACTTTCATTATTTGTTTTCAAATTAAATCAATAAAAAATTGAGGATTTTTTAAGGAAAATAAAAGAAAAAGGTAAAATTACAGAAAAGGGCTTACGGAATGCGATCAAGGGTCAATTACTGGACATGTGGCGTGCTCCGAGTGAGCGACACGCCACGTTAGCACAAATCCTGACGTCGTTACGGTCAGGTACTACATTAGTTAACGAAAATAAAGTACAAGTACTTAATTTGACATTTGAAACATTAGGTACCATATTAGAACAAACCCCAAAGTATAGGGGTCATCCATGCCATTAACCCTACATGTTTTGATATTTGAAATTTTAAATAATTCAGAGGTTTTTTATAGTTCTAGTGGCACCTGAGACATGTGAGAGGTGTTACAATAGTTGTAATGGATTTTTCAATTGTTGGTTTTAATTTTTGTTGAGGTTGTTTTTTAGTATCAGGAAATAAAATAACTAGACTATGATCATAGCTATCTAAGGTATTTATAGTCAACAACTTGTAGTCACTTCACATCGACCAGAAGTATGCATTCTCACCTCTATACGCTATAACATTTTTCACCTGATTGCGAGCCAGAGAAAGGTCATTTGTGTTAATCAAATTTGAAATTTTATCAACATAATTACTCACTACAGTCATTTCTATCTTGCAAGTTGCCAAGCAACCAACTGTCATTCCAAATTAAGATGCAATGACACCACCCAACTTTCCATCTCAATCCTACTTTCATAAAGCCTTAAGCACTCCAAATACTTCTCCAAATAAGAGAAGGGTTTGTCCCTAAACTTGCTCTCATGAAATCTGTAGATTGTTAATATTTAGATCTAGTCACTCTTGTTACCAATGAAGTGGGGTTGAATAAAAGCCTCTAACCATGATCTGCTAACAACACCATATTGAACTTGGCCATATCACAAAAGGCAAGTTCACCATTTGCCTTTGACATAAAACTAGTAGAAAGGAAAAAAGTTTTCTAAACTTTTTTCGATGCCCCCTTAGGCTTCCTTCATCTCTTCTTTTATAGGAGAATTCTTGAACTCTATTTAATTTCCTTTGAATCCCACACAATTTTTTTGATAAAGATAATGTCTCATCATTGATTTAACATAGTTGCTTCCATGTTACTTCCTTTTTTTGTCTGCATCTAGATGTCGTTTTCCCAAATTATTTTCTTGGATGTCATTTTCCCACGTAGCTTCTTTTTTTTTTTTTTTTTCACTTGGATGTCATTTTCCCAAGGTGCCTCCTTGATATTTTAATTGGTTTTTTCCAATTGGCTTTTATCCTTCCCGAATATTAACTAGATTCATTTCCTCCATTTCATCTAACTATAATGAATCTATTGACAGTCTTGGTGAGTTCCAATTTTTCCACGTATTCTTGATTTCTTCTATTATGTGTGATGAAAAATCATTAATCTCCATGTCAGCTATCTTTTTTAATAGTTGCACGGATTCTTCGTCTCTATCATCCTGAGTGTTTCCAGTATCATATACCAATATTCTTCTTCCATCAGTCCATAGGCTATAAGTTTTTTGTTGAAGTAAATATTGGGCTTTGGTTAGGGGTGAGCAAAATCCGATTCGATTCGAAAAACTCGATAAAAAATTTAAATTTTGAATTAAATAGTTCGAGTTATTTGAGTTAATCAAGTTATTCAGATCAACTCGAATAAAAAATTAAGTTTTTTTGTTTAACTCGAATATGAATTACACAATTCGAGTTATCCGAAAATTCGAATAAGAAAAGTCAAAACTACATCGTTTTGATAAATGTTTACCTTTTCTAAAGTTAAAAGGCAAAATTACGTTTTTTTATAAATATTTACTCATTAAGTTAAAAGGTAAAACAATTATATTGTTTATGTAGTTAAATAATCTTGTACTTCGTCTACTAGTTAAATAATCGGTCAATGTAAACGCAACATTGAGTATAAATAATATGATTCATTAACTCGACTCGACTTAACTCGAAATTTTTTCACTCGATTCGATTTGATTCGAAAAAAATTCAAATTGAGTTCGATTGCTAAAATATGATTCGTCAACTCGACTAACTCGATTTTTTTTACTCGATTTGACTCGACTCGATCGAATACTCACCCCTAACTTTGGTCATTAAATCTATTCCTGTTTGGATTTGATAATAACTAGGATTATTATAACACTTATCAATATTTTTTGTCAAGTATCTTTTTTCTTCTTTAGCTGCTGAAAGGTTGGGACCTCCAATCATTTTTTTAATTATCCAAATTTGATATGGCTAATAAAATTTTTTATTTTTCAGCTATACCAATAAAACTACTTATTTCAAGATGAAAATAATAATAATAAAAATCTTCTTCATATATCATTCGTAATAATATAGATTTAATAAATGCAGAAAAATATTTTAATAAATGGAAAGAAAAATTGTGAACTGTTTTTCTTTAACAAAACCCCATTCAATACTGCTTATATCAAATGGTTCATGATCAAGTCTAAATTTTATAGTAGGGAATTTTCCATTTAAATCATTTGTAAAAACATAGGCTTGTAAAAGATATTCTAAAAAAGCTTTCTGAAATTGAACTTGCTGTTTACAGATAGCTCCATTTATTTTTGTAAATATTTCCACTGGTAAAATTTTTCTAACCTTATTATATAAACATAACCTAAATATTTTATTCATAATAGGGCTATTTGTTCCTTTATTAATAAAATACTGAAATATATCAAGAAGATTGTTTATCTCCTTAATATCTAAATAACTGATTTCTAGTTCTTCCCAATCTCGATATAAAATGGATTTTAATAATAAATCATGAGCTTCTTGTTCTTTAATTATTTTTTCAACTAAAAATTGTGAAAGCTTAGTAAGAGCTCTCCTGAAATTAGCTCTTTGTTCAGTAATATGGGTTTTCCATATATCATTAACAAAATTATATAATTCTGATGGTAAGCCTGGATTATAAAAAATTTTTATTTCCTGAATTTGTTGTGGTTTCAATAAATTTTCTGATGCACAAAATTTTTCTGCTCCTTTTATAATTTCAGCATAACTACCTTGGTATGCTGAATTTGGATCTTAAGACTAAGGGAATTGACTTACCGATTGTGGTGTAAATGATAAATGAGTTCCAACTGGTTGTTTTACCATTGGATATGGAATATAATATCCTTGGTTAGGATAAAAGATACTTGAGAAGGTATTGTCACAAATCATTGATTAGGATTTGTCGATTTGAATGTTTTCCATTCACCAACTTTTTCTAGAGGTTTTTTACCTCTATCCATATGGCCTGCTAAGATAATTAACAATAATATTGTTAGTTTCTTTTACATATAAAACTTCAAAATTAAAAGTACGTAATTCATTATACCATCTAATTCTTCTAGGTATTGTTTCCAAACTTTTATTAGTAAGGAAATGTTTAACTGTCTGATTATCAGTTTTTATAATAATTTTTTCAGGTGCTAAATATATAAGAAAGTTTTTTATTCCTCTCTTTATTGCTACTATATCCACATATTAATTCTTCGTTATTTATTGTTCTAGCTTTTAAAATACAACTCCAATAATTTTGTGAGGCGTCTGTTTCTAAAATTAATTTATCACCTTGTTTAGGTAAATAAACTTTTGAAATTTGATTTATTTCAGATTTTAGATTTTTTATGATTTCCGAGTCTGTTTTAGACCAGATAAAGGGTTTATCCTTTTTTAATTTTTCATATAACCTACCTATTTTTTCAGATAAGTTAGGAAAGAAATTTCTTCCATAATTAATAATTCCTAAAAATTGTTAAAGCTAGGAGTAGAGGTGATCATGGGTTGGGCTACCCGGCCCGGCCCGACGGCCCGCCCGAAAAATAGGAGGGTTCGGGTAAAAATATAGGCCTGAAATATGGGTTTGGGCAAAAAAATGAGGCCCGTTTAGAAAACGAGCCGGGCCTCGGGTAAAAATTTTTTTGCCCGGGCCCGGCCCAAATTATATATTAAATATATATTTTATTTTTAATCAAATATACTTTTTAAATTTACATATTTTTTATTTGTTTTAATATTTGTTTTAAATTTTTTTATTTAATGAAAAAAGCTAAAAAAAAATTAATATGGGTCAGGCCGGGCCGGGCTCGGGTTTATCAATTTTCTTTCGGTCCGGGCTTGGACAAATTTATAGGCCCATATTTCGGGCCGAGCCGGGCTCAGGCCTAGAAAACGGGCCTAAAATTTTGTCCGAACCCGGCCCGGCCCGGCCCATGATCACCTCTAGCTAGGAGTGAGTATTCGATCAAGTCGAGTCGAATCGAGTAAAAAAAATCAAGTTAGTCGAGTTGACGAATCATATTTTAGCAACCGAACTCAATTTGAATTTTTTTCAAATCGAATCGAATCGAGTGAAAATTTTTTGAGTTAAGTCGAGTCGAGTTAATGAATCATATTATTTATACTCAATGTTGCGTTTACATGAACCGATTATTTAACTAGTAGACGAAGTACAAGATTATTTAACTATATAAACAATATAATTGTTTTACCTTTTAACTTAATGAGTAAATATTTATCAAAACGACGTAGTTTTGACTTTTCTTATTCGGATTTTCGGATAACTCGAATTGTGTAATTCATATTCGAGTTAAACCAAAAAACTTAATTTTTTATTCAAGTTGATATGAATAACTTGATTAACTCAAATAACTCGAACTATTTAATTCAAAATTTGAATTTTTCATCGAGTTTTTTGAATCGAATCAGATTTTGGTCACCCCTAGTTGAAGCTACTTTTTATCTTCAAATTTTTCAGGAAATTCTTTTATTTTTACTATAATATGATCTTGTAGTTTAAGACCATCTGCAGATAATTTTAATCTTAAGAATTCTATTTCTGTTTTTTTTAGTTCTATTTTCTTAGGACTTAGTATAATTCCATGTTTTATGAATTCTTGAGAAATGATATTTAAATGTTTTCTACGTAATTCTAATGTGTCAGAAAATATTAAAATATCATCTATATAAACTACACAAAAAAAAAATTATTTATTAAATATAGAATCCATCCATCTTTGAAAGATTTGTGGTGCATTACATAATCCAAAGGGCATTACTTTCCACTGATAATGTCCATTAGGTGCACTAAAAGCTGTCAAAGGCTTGGACTCTTCTGTTAGCATAATTTGCCAGAATCCTGATTTACAGTCAAATTTACTAAAATATTTTGTTTGTTTAGCTTGACTAATTAAAACATCCTTTCTTGGAATAAACTAACCATCAAAAGTACTATTTTGATTTAATCTTTTATAATTAATAACCATTCTAGTTTTTCCTCTTTTTATTTTGGTATGATTTCTAACCATAAAGGCTGGACTAGAATGTGGGCTATTAGTTGTTTCTATTAATCCTTTTTCTAATAATTCTTTAATTTGTATATCAAATTCATCTATATCTTGTTTAGTATAGATCATTGGTTTAACTCTAATAATTTTATTGGGATTTTCTAATTTAATTTCACAATATCTAGGGCTATCTTGCCATAATTTTAATGGTTCTTCACTAAAATTATTTTCTAATATTTTAAACAACCAATGACTTGTTTCAAGTTGTTTAATTTGTTCTTTTCTTGGTGGTGTAAATTTTTTATCACAAACAAATTTATGATTTTCTACCAATGGTATTTCTACAGAAGTTTTTTTTACAGATAACATAATTAAATTTTTATCAATAGAAAATGGTAAATATTGATATATAAAATTATTACCTAATAATATATCTCCATGCATTGCTAGAAAACATAATATTTTAGGTATTACAAATCTTATATTATTTATATAGATTGGTATATTTCTAGTTTTATATTGAATTATGGTTTCATTACCATCTATTCCTATGGCTTTTATTGGATGTTTCATAGGTTCCCATTTTTATAAAAGAATGGCATTCTTTTTGCAACTACTAATTGTAGCTCCAGTCCCTAATAAAGCATGTAAAGAATATATTTTATATTCTCTAAATTGAAATGTAATTTCAATATATGTGTAATATTTCCTGGATTGGAAATTTGAAAATGTGATTACATCACTTGTTCCAAGTTTCATTTGTTGGATTATTATCGAAGTTTGTATTTCTTCCATTCTAGTGTTTCTAGAAGATACATAATTTCTACTTGGTTCTGTGGGCAAAATAGGAATATGAACTGTTTTCATTCCTATCGGTGTTGAAGATACAGAACTTTACTTGGATTTTCCTCATCTTCCTCTATTTGAGTATTTGAGGGTAAAACCAAATTATCATTTGTATTTGTTATAGCTGTATTTTTAAAATATAGTTTATCACCGGATGACATATATTCTATTGTACTTACAGGTTTATAAGTAGTGGCACTACTTATCCTTTCTATCATCCAATCTCTTGGTATTGATAAATCTCTTAAATGTAATAATTTTGGTTGTATTTCAGTAGTGATTTTATTAGGTTCAAAAAGTTCAATAATTTTGTTATTAATTTCTTTAATTTCTACTTCTGCTGTATTAGTATATTCATTAATAGAAGTCCAACTAATTGCTAGATCTTCTGCTAAATCATTAATTTTAGAATTTTTTGTCTGAATTCTAAGACATAAACATTCTTCTATCAAAGGATCTGTAATAGATATAAAGTAATTTGGTTTAACTTTAAATCCTAATACTCCTGCATGTAAATTTGATTGAATTCCTCCAATAAGTGCTTTTATTGGATTTTCAAATCTTTTATCTAATAAAACTGCTATTATTGGTATATTGTAACAACCCGGTTTAGATCCTAGTCGGAACAGTAGTTTCGGGACCACAAATCTGAGTCAAAAAATATTTTAATATTATTTTCTGTGTTTACAGCATGATATGTGATATGTGTGAAAATTTCGTTTGAAAATTTTATCGATTGGTTAGTTAATTTGATAAAAAGGACTAAATCGCATAAAATGTAAAAGTGGCTTTCTAATTGTTAAAGGTGTTTAATGGCTATTAAATGGAAGTGTGGAGCACTTGCATGTCAATTATACCATTTATAATAGTGGTGGACAATATTGGACAAGGTTAGGTGAATTTTAATGTTATATTATTAATGGACAAAATGGTAAATTATGTGTTAATATGTAAAAAATAAAATAAACATAAAACAACATGCATTTTTATCTTTTTCATGGGTAATTTACCAATATATACCGAAATTTTTTTTTACGGAAATGGGCCGAATTTTGCATTATTTACGGAAAAGGGTCATTTCCCCCCAAAACGCGCGTCCACGTCGGTAGCGTTTTGGGGATGTAGAGCGCGCGCCTTGGGGAGCGCTTTGTGCCACATCGGCACAAAACGCTACCGACGCAGGGCGCGCTTTGCTGATGTGGCACAAAGCGCTCCCCAAGCGCGCTCTCTCTTACAACGGATCAAATTTTTGACCGTTGGGCCTCAACAGTCGAAAAAAAACCTATAAAACCCCTACCTTTTTATTTTTTTCACAACAAAGTCCTTATTCATTTTTTCCCAACTTTCTCTCAAATTCTTCTCAAATTTCTCTTAAATTCCTTGAAACTTCCTCTAAAATTTCACAATAGTCCTTTAATATTTACCAAAAATCCATTTTTAAAATTTTTTGAAATATATATTTTTGATAAATTTTAAAATATTCGATCGTATTTCCAATGGCCGGGGAATTAATTCGTCTCGACGATAAACACATCTCCGTCGATCAAATGCAAATGGTAAGTTTTAATTTTAATTTTTCAATACTATTTAATATTTTTTAGGTTTATGCAATTTTAATTAATTTTTATTTTATAATTTTTTAAACAGTCTGTAGATCGGGTGTTGCAATGCTATATTCGCAATATACCTGGTCCGCCATCGCCGCTTATCGAGAATTATCTGCGGGAAGCGGAGTTTTGGCACGTGGCCACGATAGCCCGGGGGTGCAAGTTGGAGCCGAAGTTAATCAGTGCGTTGATAGAGAGGCGGAGACCCGAGACGCACACTTTCCATCTTTCATGCGGAGAGTGTACTATCACTCTGGAAGACGTACAGTTGCAATTGGGATTGCCGGTGGATGGGTCCGTAGTCATCGGGTCCGCAACTTCTAGCGATTAGACTGCCGTATACTACGAGCTTCTGGGTGCCATTTCGGATAACATTCATGGAGGTCAGATCGAGATGGGCTGGTTACGAGACACAATCCCGGAGCCGAATAATGGTTCGACCGAAATAGAAAGAATACGGTATGCTCGGGCATACATTCTTGAGATGATTGGAGGCTACCCGATGCCGGACTGTCTCGAAACCTCATACACACGAGATGGTCTTTGAAACTCGTTGATTTTAGAGCAATGCCGGTGAAATGAGTTGGGGGTCTGCCGTGCTATCAAAATTGTATCGGGAGATGTGCAGGGCGACGCGGCCGAGTAAAGCGAAAATCGGAGGTTGCCTATCACTACTGCAGTCATGGGCACGGTTTTGATTTCTATTTTTACGTCATCTAGTCGACCGCCCATATACATTCCCACTCATAACGAGGTAAATTTAATATTATATTTTACAATTATTACGTAGATTTAAAGTATAATGACCATATCGTAGGCCGCCGTCGTATGCTTGTGTCCACTGTTCGAAAGGAATATTGCATAGGTAGTTTGCGCCTTCTTCGTTAACTGAGCGCAAATTCGCCAACATCTCGTGAAAACGGTCCTTATTGATCTTGTACCCTGGCAATATTAGTTGATAGCGAATATTATATACCACTCTTCAATTAAGAATAAATTGAATATTACAAACGAAATTATATTAATAGATATTACATACCCATGTTGGTCACTTGCCGTGTCAAAACCATTTTTTTAAAAACGGGAATCGACTTGGGTTTTGAAAACGAAAATAAAACAGGAGTCGCCATCGATCTTTATTAGGTGTGATCGAATCACTTTTGTTTTAATAAAACATTTTTGGTTTACTAAAACAACATTTTTGGTCTACGAATTTTGAGAAAACGGGTTCGGGAGTCGGTTACGTTCGAGGAAGGGTGAGCACCCTCGTCACACCCAAAATTGGTACCCAATTGATTAATTAACGTCTTTATGTCGAAAATTTGAAAAGATTTTAAAATACGGATCCTTTTAGAAAATGTTTGGATAATCATTAAAGACCATTTCATCTCGAGGCGACGAAATGCCACATCCAGTAAGTTAGGACACGGCTCTCTGAATCCTTGAGAATAAGCCCGCCTTTTATTTAAAAGCACGTGTATTTAATTAATTTCAAAAGAATACTCGGTTATTTAGATTAAACGAGGAAAATCGAAACCCAGTAAGTTAGGGCACGGTCTCTCGAATTTCTAAATACGGAATATTGTAATTTTTAGAAATTCTTATCTCAAGGTAACGAGATGTCACACCCAATAAGTTAGGGCACAACATTTTGTACTCTCGAGAATAAGCTTTTTATTTTAAACTTGTATTTCGTTTTAAAAGGATATTCCGTTATTTAGGCTAAACGAGGAAAATCGAAACCCAGTAAGTTAGGGCACGATTTTCTAGAATTTCCAAAACACGAAATATTACCTTATTTTTTGAAAATTCTTATTTTTGAATAAAAGCGAGTGCAACATGTAGAGGTATACATTTATTTTGTTTGAAACAGAATGAAGCGATCTAAGTTGGATAAATATGTCGGGATTTAATGCACAATGTGATGGCATAATATGAAAATAGCAACAATCATGAATAATAATACATGAATAAAATACTATACAAAAGAACAACAATGGTACGATAATACAAAATAACAAACTACAATACATACAAAGATGGCAATCGTATAATGTATACTATTTAAACATTAACATCAATAATCAAAGGCAAATAAATTAAACAACATATGTAACAATTTACAACAAGTACGAAGCAAGTTGAAATAAATTAAATATCAAACATATAATTTGAAATAACAATAAATTAGTTTAAAATTAATAATGTAAAAAAGGGATTTTTAAATTAATAATATACAAAAAAAAATTTAAAAGATAATGTATAAAAAACTTTAAACAAGATAGTGCATATATATATACATATATATATCTATATATGAAGTATAAAAAAAATAATGTGAAGAAAACTTAAAATAAATAATAAATCAATTAAAATAAATAATATATGGAAGATTTTGAAATAAATAATGTACATAAAAATCTTAAATTAAACAATATATATATAAAAGTAAAAAAAATAGTGCATAAAATCTTAAAATAAATAAATCATAATCATAATAATAATATAATTTTTAAGGAAAATAAGTAAATAAATGAATTCATTAAACGGGTTGAGGATTATATTGAAAAGAGAATAAAAATCCAGGGGTTAAAATTGCAAATAGATAAAAAAAAAAGCGGACGGGGACCACATCGCCACGCCACGTAAACTTAGGGGACTAAATGGGTGAATAACCCACCCCGGATGTCTGACGTTTCAAATGGCCCAGCATTGGTCAAAATGAAAGTGAAATAAAATAATAGGGCAAGATTTTAGAAGGATAAAAATGCAAAATGGGACCCGATTGAGCAGTCGAAAGAGGAGGGACTTTTCGCACAAATATCCCTTTTAAAGGGACAGAGCAAGGCTTCTCTTATAACCAAACGGCACCGTTTCTTTTATTATAAAAGCCTTATTTTATTTTTTCAATTCCCTTTCTTAAAAAAAAAAGAAACAGAGAACTCTTCCCCCCCAAATCGTTTTTTTCTTTTCTGCTAGGATTTTACGAACCCATTTTGCGCCGTCGATTAAGCTTCCTCGGCCACTCTTCGCACCACCGTGCCACCACCGTATCGATGGCCGGTGATGCCCAAGATCGGGCCTTTTGACCCTTTTTTTGAAACCCCTTTTTTTAGCCCCGAAAACCCGAGAGAAGAAGCCCTCAGCTTTGGGTTTCGGCTTGGCCTCGATGACAAAGAGGGAATGGCTTTGACGACGAGCTTCCAGAGTTCAGGTAAGGCCTTTCTCCCTTCTCTTTCGTTTTTTAATTGGTTTTTGTATTTGGTTTCAAAAAACAGTAAATAAAAAAAGGGTAAAAGAACAACGCTAAACGACAGAGAATAAAAGAGACAACAAATTAAAACTCAACCTTCTAAAATTTCCTTTTTTATTTTGATTCTTGAGAGTTCGTAAAAAAGAGAGGAATGAACCCCATTACAATGGTTCGTTTCGATTTTTTATAACCGATTTTACAGATTCGGTTTTGTCCGTTTCTATTTTGTCTTTGTGCTATATTTTTCGTTTTCTCCCTTGTTGTGTTGTTGCGTGCTTCTCTTTTCCTTGCAGGTGTCAGAGGCGCGTGCGGAGGGGCGATGAGTAGCGGCGGTAGACGGGCAGAGGCGTGGTGGGCGGTGGCCGATGACAAAGGCGGCTAGGCTGTTTTAGGGTTTCATAAACCCTAAAATTTTTGAAACATTTTAATGTTTTGGGCCTATTTGTTGGGCTAAGTTTATTTTTGGGTCTGATATTGGTTTGTAATTGGATATTTTTTTTGGACTATTTTTTTTTTTTTGGTTTTATCTTGGTTTGGTTTTGTTTGGGCCCCGGGCAGATTTGGGCCTGTACAGCTCCCCCTCTTTGCTCGTTGTCGTGTAATGAGAACAGAGCAAAGACATAAAGAAGGCCCAAATTTGCCCGGATCCATTGAGTCTGGATTCTTCGGTGCTCCTATTCCTCATGTGGCCTCATTCCAGTCCACGGTATCCTGTTGCTTCGATCCACTTCACTGCAACTTTGAAAGACGAGATTTGCAGCTATAGTAGATTTGATTCCACCAACTGCAACTTTAAATAAGATGTGATGTCTTCGATCTGCTCCTGTAACTTCAAGAATCTTTGGACTGCTATCTTGATCTACTCGCACTTCGGAATGCGGACACTGCTATCTTTGATCTGCTCCTGCACTATCTTCGATCTGCTCCTGCACTATCTTCGATCTGCTCCTGCACTTCAGGAATGCCAGACCTGCTATCTTTGATCTGCTCCTGCACTATCTTCGATCTGCTCCTGCACTTCAGGAATGCCAGACCTGTTATCTTCGATCTGTTCCTGCACTTCAGGAATACCAGACCTGCTATCTTCGATCTGCTCCTGCATTTCAGGAATGCTAGACTTGTTATCTTCGATCTGCTCCTGCACTTCAAGAATGCCAAACCTGCTATCTTCGATCTCAGGAAGACTTCAATCCTCGATCTGCCCCACTAGGGGACAATATCTGAAATCTTCGATATTGCTACATCGTTCTCTGGGGAACCCGTCCTGTAGAATTAGTTTTACGTGCTTATGCTTATGCAAATGATGAGGATGCTATGATCGGAATGACTCGAATGCTCCTAACTACATGTGTTATGGATGACATTTACATGAATGCAGAATGTCATGAGAATGATGATTTTTTCACAATGATTAAGATGCAATAATCGTAATAAATCGAATGCTCCTATCTGAATGATATTATGGTGGACATTTGCACGAATACAGAATGTCATGATAATGATTCTTTGTTAAAAATGTATAAGGATCAGGATGCGATGAATGAAACGCTCCTAATGATGATGTATGAATGTAAAATGAAATGACCCCTTTTTAATGCTTAGGGTTGTCACTGTTCATCGTTCATCGTAGTCTTATTGTTTGACGTATTCTGCCGCTATCTCGCTCTGCTTTGGTACCTTTGCCAAAAACTCAAAGAAACAATCATATTTTGCTCAAATAACTTGCCCCAATGTAACTTCAAGGTCCATTCCACGGTACCTATAGGACTTTAAGGCTTATACCATCTTCAGACCCTCTTACTGCAATTCAGGGGTATATAGGATGCAGGTCCTCTTGATTCATCCCACCGCAACTTCAAAATGTAGGATTTGTTTTTTTCTTCCATCCATCCCATTGCTACTCAAGAGTACAGGACCTGTATCATTTTCCCATCATACCACCGCAACTCAGGGGTAGAGGACTGTAACCTATTTAATCAACTGATCGCTCCCTAGGTGACCTAACCAAATGTGTATGCATGATATTTGCATGAATGTAGAATATCATTTTTTCGAGAATGTTTCCCCTTTTGCACATGGGTTAACATTGCCCATTTTTTGTCAAGATTGTATTACTGACGCAATATCCTGTCGTTTGTTTAACCACCATTTTTGACAAAAATCCGAAGAGATAGCCTCAGCTTAGACTCTTCCTTAAGCTTGGTGAGTTTCAAACAATAGTCCTATTTCAAGTTCTTATATTATTTAGAAACTTCCAAAGTATTATGCGAAACTCCTTTTATGAAAGTGTTATTAGTCCACTAATCATTATTTCAATGCAAAATGCTTGAAAAAGATCATCATGATGGACGAAATGGAAATTTATTGAGAGCAAAGCTCGAAATGAATGAATTAATCAAGATATCAAATTTTGAAAAAGTCACAAAATGAGGATGAATTAATCAATATAATAAATGAAATTTACTGGGAGCGTATCTTGAAAAGAATAAAGTAGTCAAAGATAGCAAATTCAATCTGGGTAAGATGAAAACTAGGTGCCCCAGATATCGCAGCATGAACCTCTCTGTTCAAACTTCTTGAGGACCATTTTAAACTCAATATGTGTTTAGAGGATCCGGAGCACTTTGTCGATGCCCCAAGATGTAGCATCTCTCCTTTTTGTTAATTCAGACATAGTGAGACTGCTGAATGTCCCACTTTTAATCAAAATTTGAGTCGCCCTTTTCGGGTTTTCAACTCAAATCCCCTTTGGTCTCAAAGCGCCCTTTGCGGGTTTTCGCCTTGGCCTCTCCTTTTTCTTTTTTTCTTTCTTTTTCCTCTTTTTGGAAAACTTTTTATTGAATCTGAATTCACTGGATTGGGCAGGTCATCATCATCCATCTCGGTCAATGTCCATGTTTCCCTAGAATAAGCCTTCTTTGCTGCATAAGGTTCTTCCCAGTTTGGCATATACTTTCTCCTGTAGTCCTGTTTATATGAGAAAAATCTTCTTCAAAGTCTTATAATGAAATTTTCTAGGGTGAACCTTTTTGTTGTAAGCTCTCATTATCTGACCGTGACAGATAGCTTTCAACATTTTTCTTCAAATTCAACTGATCACATCGGGATTAAATCCACTCTACCTTTTCCAACTTCAGTTCTGACAAGACTCGAAAAAGAATGTCGACTTCAATAGACAAAATACTTTTATCCCACAAATTAAGGCATTGCCCCGGCGAAGTTCTTGGCCAATGTTTGGTAAGCATTGAGGGTAAATGTAACTTCTTTATGCCAATCTTTACAAGTCTAGGTCATCTTTCTAATGATCCTTGTTTTGTTGCATTTTTTTTTTGTGCTGCCTTTGCTGCATTGTGATGTGGCACATGATCTTTGAACAGATCGTAAACTTTTGACATTGTGTGGTTAGATGTGATCTTTTTGACATTTTCTTTGGGTCGGCATTCTTTCTTTTCTTTTCTCTTTTTTGTTCTGATGACTATCGACTTTGTAATATTGGCCTATGAAGCTACTTCCACCCTCTTAGCGAAATAATTAATGCCTGCTAAAAGCTTCCGACGAGATTGTCCTAATAAACTTCATGCCCCACATAGATGGGGTCTACGGCATAACTGATGCAATCACTTCCTATGATGGACCAGCAGGATCTGAATCTCATGATTAGCTTGGCTATCGTGAATGTGATCTTCAAATACCCTTATGAACGTCTTCTAGAATTTTCTTAGCCTTAACAGTATACCCACGTCTCAGTAGTTCGGGCGTTTCTTGATATGATCGCGCGAAAACACCTTTGAAATGATGCATCGCCTTATTTCTGTGGTGAGCTAGGCTCTCTTTTCTAAGCTCGCAATGTGCATTGACCCTTTGTAAGGTAAGATCTATTCTTCATCTTGCCCTACCATTCTTAATGAATCAGGTAGATAAGCTATAATCTCTGTCATCTTTAAAGTCCTAATATCCCTCTAGACACATATATTGCTCAAAAGTAGACTCTGAGTCAGTAGCAGCATAGCTCATGTCGTTGATATCTAGGGACCTGTTGTAGGTACAAAAGAATATTCAAAGGAAAAATGAATCTAAGGATAATTATTTATGTGGTATGAACATGAATAAAATAAAGGAATAAAAATATTTGCTCAGAGTGAGACACAAAGATGCATTTTCATTGAAAATATAGATTTGGAACATAAGCCTATTTCACAAAAAGGTTCTTATTGCTCTTAGGCTTAAAGCAATAAGCGTGTTTTGGACATTACTCCGAATCAGTTCTAAAAATATAGGGATCTCTTCCACAGTCCCATTGTTTAAAACACTCCTAAGTATGTAAGGGCTCGGAAACTTTGATTCCTCGATTCACTCTTCAGATACGTCGTTTGTGTTCTGATTTCCCAGTTTCTGGCCTCTGATGACTTCTTCAAGGAAACGCACTCTCCTGCCCCATCCCAATTTCAATTATCACATTTTACTGCTTCGCCAGAATGATCAGGCTCTGAAAAATCATTGAACTTCACAATTCCCATTTTAATGAACCTTTCGACCAACTTCTTAAATGTAATGCAGTTACCGATTGAATGACTCGTTATTCCCGCATGGTACTCACATTGAGCGTTTGAATCATACCATTTGAGGTATGGGGGTTGTAACGACTTTAGATAAAATGAGGACACCACATGTGCGTTAAATAAACTTTGATATAGCTCCTTATATGTCATCGGGATGGGTGTGAACTAGAGCCTTCCAGTGTTACGCTTCGGGTTGGAATCCTGCCTAGGGGGGCCTTGATGGCTGGTAGTCACCATCCTTAGCTGGCTTACTGTAGTCGGCTCCGAATGGCCCTTGTCATACCTACTCGTACTACCCGTTTCCTTTTCCCTCTTCTTCGGGGCCTTCAAAGTCCGCTCTCTCATTTCCTTTGTCTCTGCCAGAACAATCGGTTTGGCTCGATCATTCTCAGGGTTAAAACATGAGCCCACCGGGAAGTTCAACAGGGCCAAGGTATTAGTCTGACATTGGGGTCCAATAATGACGGGTACCCCATGCGAATGCGCGTCTGGTTGAGTTGGGATATTCATCGGGGAATAAGCAATTTCTTCATCATCATCCACACTATTGACCACTGGGCCACTCCTTTTTTCCAATCCTCCGGCTAGTAACTGGGTTAGTTGGCCTATGATATTCTTTTGAAATTCCCGCATTTCTTGTTGAATCTCAGTCAATTGCCCCTGCATCTGTATTTGCATTTGCTCTATTCTCCCCAGTCTTTGTTCCATGTCTTCTAGGTTAACTGAAATAATTTCACCTAATTAGGGTCTTTCTACCAATTTTAATGCATGTGATATGACGTAATGCAAATGCATGAAATGCAATACAAATGCATAGAATGAATGCAAAAAGAAAGAGAGGCATTGATTATGAATTCAATTTCATTAGAAGAACTTTTCTAGAAAATACATCTATTTACATAAAACGGATTGCATATACGGCTTTGTCCTCATAGTCCAGGTGAAAACACCAATCCTCTTCTACGTATCCAGATGTTATGGTCGTGTCCCGTGAACCTTCTCAATATATGCCTCTTCTAGCTCCTTGTTGTTTGGTCCAGGCCGTACCTCTTCGCTCATTTATCCTCCGCGATATTCATAAGCTTCTTTAAGAAAATTGAGACGTGATGACTCCTGAATAGTTTTTGTCGGCTTGAATCTTCGGGCAAAGTCTTGTATTCTTCTGCGGACTATTAGCCTTCTCTCGTTGTCTACCTGGACTATGACCGTATTATAATCCACTTTATCAAGTAACACATTTCCTTATGACAAACTCTTCTATTTAGCAATCGAATATGAATCAACACCTCTTTTCTAAGATGATGCGGTGCAATGCAATCAAAACAGAACAAAACAAAATACGTCAGTACAGAAAAAATAATCAACAAAAATAGAACACCTATCTGGGTGACCACTAGGGTTTGGTACAGTTCTACCTAGGGTAGGCTCTTAGGTCTCTCTATATGTGGTTCGGTTCTAAGGTAAGAGTACCCGGACCAGCAGATTCCTCGATCCTCACCCATTATAGGCTCATACGGACCGAGTTCGGTTCAGGGGAATACATTTTCCTATGGCCATGCGGAAGTGAAAACTTTACGAAGCATATAGGTACAGATGTATCCCGGAAGTAATCCACTAGTCCATGCGGAGGTGAAAACCTCACGAAGGCGTAGTTTATTACTCCCACTTAAGGGTGCGACCACAACGGTCATGCAATGCAATGTGCGCAAGAAAATAACAATCATATGCAATGACACAAACGAACGTAACAAAAGGATCGTAATTTTCAAATTAAATTCTCAAATTCTCAAATCGAATTTTCAAATTTTCGACAAAAGATAGAAAATAATCGATTTACGGCCTGACTCTCTGAATTCCCCAGTGGAGTCGCCAAGCTGTTGAAACCATTTTTTTTGAAAATGGGAATCGACTTGGGTTTTGAAAACGAAAATAAAACAGGAGTCGCCATCGATCTTTATTAGGTGTGATCGAATCACCTTTGTTTTAATAAAACATTTTTGGTTTACTAAAACAACATTTTTGGTCTACAAATTTTGAGAAAACGGGTTCGGGAGTCGGTTACGTGCGAGGAAGGGTGAGCACCCTCGTCACGCCCAAAATTGGTACCCAATTGATTAATTAACGTCTTTATGTCGAAAATTTGAAAAGTTTTTAAAATACGAATCATTTTAGAAAATGTTTGGATAATCATTAAAGACCATTTCATCTCGAAGCGACGAAACGCCACATCCAGTAAGTTAGGACACGGCTCTCCGAATCCTTGAGAATAAGCCCGCCTTTAATTTAAAAGCACGTGTATTTAATTAATTTCAAAAGAATACTCGGTTATTTAGATTAAACGAGGAAAACCGAAACCCAGTAAGTTAGGGCACAGTTTCTCGAATTTCTAAATACGGAATATTGTAATTTTTAGAAATTCTTATCTCAAGGTAACGAGATGTCACACCCAATAAGTTAGGGCACAACATTTTGTACTCTCGAGAATAAGCTTTTTATTTTAAACTTGTATTTCGTTTTAAAAGGATATTCCGTTATTTAGGCTAAACGAGGAAAATCGAAACCCAGTAAGTTAGGGCACGATTTTCTCGAATTTCCAAAACATGAAATATTACCTTATTTTTTGAAAATTCTTATTTTTGAATAAAAGCGAGTGCAACATGTAGAGGTATACATTTATTTTGTTTGAAACAGAATGAAGCGATCTAAGTTGGATAAATATGTCGAGATTTAATGCACAATGTGATGGCATAATATGAAAATAGCAACAATCATGGAATAATAATACATGAATAAAATACTATACAAAAGAACAACAATGGTACGATAATACAAAATAACAAACTACAATACATACAAAGATGGCAATCGTATAATGTGTACTATTTAAACATTAACATCAATAATCAAAGGCAAATATATTAAACAACATATGTAACAATTTACAACAAGTACGAAGCAAGTTGAAATAAATTAAATATCAAACATATAATTTGAAATGACAATAAATTAGTTTAAAATTAATAATGTAAAAAAGGGATTTTTAAATTAATAATATACAAAAAAAATTTAAAAGATAATGTATAAAAAACTTTAAACAAGATAGTGCATATATATATACATATATATATCTATATATGAAGTATAAAAAAAATAATGTGAAGAAAACTTAAAATAAATAACAAATGAATTAAAATAAATAATATATGGAAGATTTTGAAATAAATAATGTACATAAAAATCTTAAAATAAACAATATATATATAAAAGTAAAAAAAAAGTAGTGCATAAAATCTTAAAATAAATAAATCATAATCATAATAATAATATGATTTTTAAGGAAAATAAGTAAATAAATGAATTTATTAAACGGGTTGAGGATTATATTGAAAACAGAATAAAGATCCAGGGGTTAAAATTGCAAATAGATAAAAAAAAGCGGACAGGGGACCACATCGCCACGCTCGTAAACTTAGGGGACTAAATGGGTGAATAACCCACCCACTGGATGTCGACGACGTTTCAAATGGCCCAGCACTGGTCAAAATGAAAGTGAAATAAAATAATAGGGCAAGATTTTAAAAGGATAAAAATGCAAAATGGGACCCGATTGAACAGCGTCGAAAGAGGGAGGGACTTTTCGCACAAATATCCCTTTTAAAGGGACAGGCAAGGCTTCTCTTATAACCAAACGACACCGTTTCTTTTATTATAAAAGCCTTATTTTATTTTTTCAATTCCCTTTCTTAAAAAAAAAAGAAACAGAGAACTCTTCCCCCTCCAAATCGTTTCTTCTTTTCTGCTAGGGTTTTACGAACCCATTTTGCGCCGTCGATTTAGCTTCCTAGGCCACTCTTCGCACCACCGTGCCACCACCGTATCGGTGGCCGGTGATGCCCAAGATCGGGCCTTTTGACTCTTTTTTCAAAACCCCTTTTTTTAGCCCCTAAAACCCTAGAGAAGAAACCCTCAGCTTTGGGTTTCGGCCAGCCTCGATGACAAAGAGGAAGGGCTTCGACGACGAGCTTCCTGAGTTCGAGTAAGGCCTTTCTCCCTTCTCTTTCGTTTTTAATTGGTTTTTGTATTTGGTTTCAAAAAAGCAATAAATAAAAAAAGGTAAAAGAACAACGTTAAACGACAGAGAATAAAAGAGACAACAAATTAAAACTCAACCTTCTAAAATTTCCTTTTTATTTCGATTCTTGAGAGTTCGTAAAAAGAGAGGAAGGAACCCCATTACAATGGTTCGTTTCAATTTTTATAACCGATTTTACGATTCGGTTTTGTCCGCTTCTGCTTTGTCTTTGTGCTATATTTGTCGTTTTCTCTCTTGTTGTGTTGTTGCGTGGTTCTCTTTTCCTTGCAGTGTCGAGAGGCACGTGCGGAGAGGCGATAGTAGCAGCAGGCGGGCACGCAGGCGGAGGTGTGGTGGGCGGTGGCCAATGGCAAAGGCGGCTAGGCTGTTTTAGGGTTTCATAAACCCTAAAATTTTTGAAACATTTTAATGTTTTGGGCCTGTTTGTTGGGCTAAGTTTATTTTTGGGTCTGATATTGGTTTGTAATTGGATATTTTTTTTGGACTTTTTTTTTTATTTTTTTTTTGTTTTATCTTGGTTTGGTTTTGTTTGGGCCCCGAGCAGATTTGGGCCTGTACATGCCGTTTTTGACTTGTAGATCGATGTTGCCCGTGGTAGTTGGACGCAACATGCCTTAGACAATATCGATGGTGTGTGCGATGCCACATGCTTCCCTATCGATCTATTGCGGCTAGTATTCCAGGGCCCCGATCCTATATAACGCATATATCAGGTTGGGGGCAGACATGCTTCCTTAACCTAGATAGGAAGAAATCTCAGTAATCAGCTGACTCCCCCGGTGTTATTGCAAACGCAATTGAAAGGATTCTCCCACTGCCGTCCTGCGCCACAGCTAGCAATAGTCGATGCGTATATCTGCCATACATAAAGGTACCGTCAATTTGTACCAATGGCTTGCAGTATATAAATGCGTCTCGGCATTGCTTAAATGTCCAGAAAAGACGCTTGAACACTGCGCATCCTCGAGCAATCGATCGTTATAGTCTGTTGGTTCCGTTTCGAGGTCCGATATCTTTGCTGAGACATATCTCTCCAAAGACTGACACCACTTGCCACACTTCATTATATGAAGCGTCCCACCGACCATGCAACTTTTCCAACGCCTTCTGCTTGGCTATCCAAGTCTTCCGGTAAGAGGGCGTGTACCCCAATTGGCTACGGATATTGCCAATTAAGGCCGACACTGTAGTCTTGGGATCAGCCTTCACCGTCGGTATTATTAAGTCAGCCAACATCTCTGAATCCATCTTCGGATGATCTTGTGAAACACCTGTCAATGAAGTACGTTAAATAATGCAATATTACGTAATATTAGTATTATTCAAAAACTTTGAACACATAGTGATATTGTACCGACAAGACATGTATGTGGACCTTTGTACTTTTTGATCTCCCACAAGCCTGTCATTTTCCTCAACGAGGCCATGATTTTCCATGAAAATGTACCGTCTTGCACTGCACACTTCGCCTCGTACTTATCGAGCTTAGATTTAACCACGTTGTAGTTAACCTCGTTCTTGATGCTGTATTGTTTCAATGCACCAAGAAAAGCATCCTTGTTGGAAAACTCTTTACCAACTTCTAATTCGCCCGAATCTAACGACGAACTTGTACGGTCACGCGTCCGGTCTGGTAGTTCAGGAAACTCCAATGCATCGTCTTGAGATAGATCGACATTATTCATGTGGGGGAGGAGGAGCATACTGAATAGCGGATCTTCTTCTTCTTCATCTGAACCGCCCTCAACATCTTCAGGTACGGTTGGAACAGGCTCCGATTCAGAAAATAATGCAACTTCTGCACCATCGGGGCCGAGCTCTCGAGGTGGATCCACATCGGACTCATCATCCGACCCACCATAATCTGCAACGAACGAGGGCCCCTCGTCGGTGGATGTCGTAGGGAGTACATTATCCCTCCTTAAACAACTTTCGTAACGTTCCCAATCATATGTGGATTGCCAACCACTAGAAGTTGATGACGTTCCCCAATACGTATTTCTATCATCAGACGTCGAAGGAAGGATATGCATGTCTCATCCACCAATTGAGTGTCGTGCAGGGGTTATGTTTTCTATACTACCACCAAACACGGGCACTTCCGTAGTCTGCCTCCCACTAATAGAGTGTCGGCTTGGGGTCGTGTATTCCCCTCGAACAGCAGTAGATGTTGAGGTCGAAGGAAGATCACTTGGCGATAAAAATTGTACATATACCTCAAGATAGGGTGATCCATTGGCAAGATGAGTATCCACCATTGCCTCAAAGCTCCGAGGACCTTTGATGTCGAATGAGTCATATCTCACCGGATCAACCGAAGCGCAAAATCTATACTTAATAGACTGAACTTTGATTGGCATTGTTCAGAAGATTTTACGCCTAATTCTTTTGCGAAGTTCTAGCAAATCTATGTTCCGATTAAAACCCGGTCATACTGTGTTCTCCGATAAAAAAAACACCATCCTTGGTGTCACAAACCTCACCATCGTAGTAAATAACAAAGATTAATACGTTCACTCATTTTCGCTTCTATTTTTCTTTTGCCTCAATTTTTGTTATGCAACTTTGAGAATGAAATTTGGCTGATTTATAGTCTAAGGATTGCCGAGAGACTATCGTAGCAAAAGAGAGCGTCCCACGTGGGAGCTCTTTTCAAGTACTCTTCTTGACAGCAGCATCCTGCTTGAAGTGTTTTCGGCACTATTAGTTCAGAAACGTCTTCTCAAAATTATTTTACCGGAGACTACTGTAGCAAAAGAGCGTCCACGTGGGAGCTCTTTTCAAGACTCTTCTTGACGATGCATCACGCTTGAAGTGTTTTGGCACTATTTGTTCGAAACGTCTTCTCAAAATTATTTTACCGAAACTATCAGAGCAAAAGAGCGTCCACGTGGGAGCTCTTTTCGAAGACTCTTCTTGACAAAGATGCATCCTGCTTGAAGCGTTTTCGGTACTATTTGTTCAGAAACGTCTTCTCAAAATTATTTTGCTAGACACAACTGTCAAGAAAATTCAAATAATTTTTATTTTGCTAATATATTTTCCCCTAAACCCTAAACATATTTTTACTAAACCCTAATTAACCATATAATCTAGTCCATTAATTTTCCCCTAAAAACCCTAAATACAACGACACTAAAAAATCCTAAACCCTAGCCCTAAAACCCTAAAACCTCATACCCTAACACTAAAAATAGCTAAAAAGACAGTCGGGGGAAGGAGGGCAAAAGCGCGCCCTTGGGGGAGCGCTTTGTGCCACATCAGCAAAGTGCGTCCTCGTCAGCGCGTTTTGTGCTGATGTGGCACAAAGCGTTCCCCCAAGGGCGCGCTTTCCTGATGCATCCCCCCAAAATGCGCTGACGTGGACGCGTTTTGGGGGGAAATGGCCCTTTTCCGTAAATAATGCAAAATTCGGCCCATTTCTGTAAAAAAAAATTTTGGTATATATTGGTAAATTACCCCTTTTTCATGGCCGAATATTGAGAAGAAAAGAAGCCATGGTTTTTGTTTTAGGTTCGGCACTTTGAAGCTTTAATTTAGGTATGTTCTTTGCTCGATTTTTGATAATTTTTACGTTTTTGAGATCGTTGCTTCGTAATTAAGCTTTTTTTTGTTTGATGATGAAAAATAAATCCTTGTTGATAGATTATTATGTTTAATTAAGTGATCTGTGGTAAAAATGTGTATTAATGATTAAATTGTGAAATTTAAAAATTTAGGGGGTCAAAATGTGAAATAAATTAAATAAATATATTTTTCGGACCTATATTTTTACCCAAACCTTCTCACATTTCGGGAGGCCTTCGGGTCGGGCCACTCGGTCTAATGAAACCTCAGAATGCAACCCTTTTATTCTAACCCATTATCGACTACCGTCAGTAAATCAAAATATTTGTCCGGTCTATTGGTACTTGGAACTTATAGAATGCGAGACATTTCCTCCTTACTAAAATCAACAGCATTTTTACTAAAACATAATAAGGAGTTATCAGAATTAAGTCATCCACCAAAGACTGAGTCATAATCCTGAATAATGTTGCTTTCATTGTTTACAAAAACTTGATGTGTGATACTAAACCCTTTTCTGCTTGCTCTCACCTGATTCTACCTCTCTTCCCGATTTGCCCCTTCGAAAGGCTCACTATAAACGAAAACAACAAGACGTCACCCTGTCGTAATTATCTGCTCCGATTTATGTTACCACAGCTTCCAAAAAATCAATTAGAAAAAGTAAGCAATATTAAATAATCGTATGACCGATTGGGTTGGGCCTTAATATAATCAACACCAGATCACATGGCAGACTGTCCACTAGCAATGATGTGATGAGTGATGATGACAATTAAATTACTAAATCAAAGTTGAAAAAAGCATCATTTGAAGAGTTATATTGAAGGGCAAATGATGTGGCCACATACGTAAGCCGCATCCATTTCCAGTGGATCTCACCACAACCTACCACCGCCCCTTTAAACCTCCGACAGTAAAACCCTTAACCCTACAGTTTCCCAATCTCCATTTCCAATTCGGTAGTAACCAAAACCCCTAAATCTTCTTAAAACCACCTAGTCCCCTCCCGAATCCCCCATTTTCATCACAACAGCAAACAGGAGGAAAAAGAGAAAATGGAGGTGGAAACAGAGCAAGGAGAGACGGGGAAAAGCGTGATGTGCGTATTAACAGACCCGGAGGGAACCACCCTTGGAGGCACCATGTACCTTCCCCAGAACGTCGGTCCTATTCAGCTTCAACAGATCGTCAATACTCTTCTAAAAAATGTAACCTCTTTATATTGTCTGCTTCAGTGCTTGATATTTGGTTCTAACTGGTTCCAAGTTAATTTTTGTTTTTTCGTTTAATTTACGTGTGATGCATTGTACTCAAAGTTTTATGCAATTTCTTTTATATTTGTCTTTGAATTATTTAGAAGTGATTTTTTTATCATTCTTTATGCCTGTTTTTCTTTCCAATGTGATTTAATTTGTCATGATAATAAAATGCTTCTAGAGCTGCGAGAGTGATGAACTTTGCTATTTGGGTTTCCTTTCTTCAGGAGGAGAAGTTACCGTATGCATTTTATATATCTAATCAAGAGCTTCTTGTGCCGCTTGGAAATTACTTGGAGAAGAATAAAGGTCAGTTTGCGAGCTGATGAAAGTGAATGTGTGACAGTGTTGCTTCCACTACTTGATTCTTTTACGTTTCTCAGTATCCTTAACCTATTATTGTCTGGTTAATTTGGATCATCAACTTTTCAGTTTCCATGGAGAAAACACTGTCGATAGTTTATCAACCGCAGGCAGTTTTCAGGATTCGTCCGGTTAATCGGTGTTCAGCTACAATTGCTGGTATGAGATTGATATATATTTGCTATCAAAACTTTATCAAACGAATGTTGAAATCATGGGTTTGCATGCTCAAGAAAGAAACAAGTTGCTTGTTGTGTCTTGCATGGGCTCTTGATGTGATGATATCATCAAACTTCAAAGAAATTATTTTTTCTGATTCAGGCTCAGCTGATTTTCCTGTCTAAAAAGCAGTTCCGTTTAACTTATTCATATTTTTCTTTATATGGATGAATTAGGTATAAAATGTTTACTAGCATTCCTTTAGCATAATTGGATTGGTTATCCTAAATCTTTGTTGTTGCTTTGTCACAATAGGTCATACTGAAGCAGTACTTTCTGTTGCGTTTAGTCCTGATGGACGACAGTTGGCAAGTGGCTCAGGTGATACCACTGTCCGACTATGGGACCTAAATACCCAGACACCAATGTTTACATGCACAGGTTAGAAAAATTCATATTTGATACTGTTTTCTTAGTCAGCTCGACTGTAAAGTTGTTTGAACACCAGAGAACTATTTACTCATACAAATGGAATTGGAAAAAGGGATGCCATGTAACATGAAATTCATGTTATTGTAATTCTTTGCACTCATTGTATTTCTTTGCTTTATGATACTCATTTGTCTTCTGATTTTTTTTTTTCAGGACATAAAAACTGGGTTCTCTGTATCGCATGGTCACCTGATGGTAAACATCTTGTCAGTGGCAGCAAGTCTGGGGAACTACAATGTTGGGACCCACAAACAGGGAAGCCTGCTGGCAATCCACTGACTGTAAAGTCTTTACTCTTGAATAACTACATTATTTATTTTTTAATAATTCAGTATAGTTTCTTGACCTCTTTAAACTGAAACTCTATCTCATGGATTTGGTAAAAAAGCAATGTAATAATAATTTCTTTGTGTTTATTCAATTGTCTTACTCATATAAACATGTTGCTAATACATGGATTCTGCTATAGGGCCACAAGAAATGGATCACCGGTATCTCATGGGAACCTGTACATCTAAATGCTCCATGCCGTCGCTTTGTAAGTGCGAGCAAAGATGGTGATGCCCGCATATGGGATATTTCCTTAAAGAAATGTGTTATTTGTCTCAGTGGCCACACACTTGCTGTAACTTGTGTGAAGTGGGGTGGAGATGGGGTCATATATACAGGGTACAATTTGTTCCGTTTCTTTGTTTCTGATAATATTTTCTGTTGTCATTTGACTCTGTTCCATGAAAGTGGAATCTCGGTTTTCCTAAGGAATGACAGAAATAACAAGCACTTTGTTGATCATCTAGTCATCCTGTCAATTGACAGCCTTTATTTAAACTTCAACTGCTTACTAATGATCTCCTTTTGTCAAACTGGCTGAAGGTCCCAGGATTGTACTATCAAAGTGTGGGAAACTTCACAAGGGAAGCTAATTCGTGAATTGAAGGTGATTTCTTGCATCTTCTAGAAAATTTCTGTCACGTTTATCATTAAACTGCCCATTTTCATGTCTATACATCATATTGCTACTGTATACACTATGAAATTTCATATTACAGAATTCATTTGCTTGTGCTACTTGTTGTAGGGTCACGGGCATTGGGTTAACTCCCTTGCATTAAGCACAGAATATGTTCTTCGCACTGGAGCTTTTGATCATACTGGTAAACAATATTCATCTCCGGAAGAAATGAAGAAGGTAGTGTTATTTGGTGTCATAATTTCTTCCGGAAAAAATCAATTAAAAGAAATAAAGCAATTAAATTTCCTTATATAATTTAGGTTGCTCTAGAAAGATACAACAAAATGAAAGGTAATGCCCCAGAGAGATTGGTATCAGGATCTGATGACTTTACCATGTTCCTATGGGAACCTGCTGTCAGCAAACACCACAAAGTTCGGATGACTGGTCATCAACAGGTACAACATATGCTGCTGCTATCTCTGTCTGATTGTGAACCAAATTGTTGACTTCTTCATGCTTAGAAGTAAATTCGTACATTCTTTTTGTTGTTTGCAGCTTGTAAACCATGTTTATTTCTCACCTGATGGGCAATGGGTGGCTAGTGCGTCATTTGATAAATCAGTCAAGCTATGGAATGGTACTACTGGAGAATTTGTTGCTGCATTCCGAGGTCATGTTGGGCCTGTTTATCAAATCAGGTTTGAGCTGTTTCTATAGTTTGTTTCCATGTTTCTTTTCTTATGTCTCAGGATTAATAAGTATTTTGCATGTTGTTCTTCAGCTGGTCTGCAGATAGCAGGCTTCTTTTAAGTGGAAGCAAAGACTCCACCTTGAAGGTAACTCCTAGGAATTTTATATCTTTTGCCCCTTTTTTGGCATTCAAAGATAATTAGAAATTGTTGAGATAGTTCATTAGGCATTCTTTTATAAACATACTTGCATACTCTAGTTTTGAGGTAATATAGAAACGAACCATATTAAAGTTAGTTTTTCTTTGTCCTTTATGACTCAGTTGAGTGAGTGTTGTTTTGCCATGGCCTCATTTTTAGCATCGTAATCCTTCCTCGTTCTGCCTCTGCTACATATCTGTCCTTCCTGCCTTACTCTCCCTCAGAGTCCCTCCTCTTCCTTGCACCACCAACCCCTATCTGTAGGCCTCCCTTAAAAATCTTGGTTCTTTCTCTTAATTAGCAAATGTGTATTTTCTCTCTCTTCAATTAATTATGTTTTGTTTCCTTGATTGGGGGCTTGTATGGAATGCTAGTGTTTTTTAACAAGCATGTTATTCTTGTTAAGGTTTGGGATATTCGAACAAAAAAATTGAAACAAGACCTTCCAGGCCACGCAGATGAGGTAAGTTCCCTTGCTGGCAATAGCAAAGCCAAAAAATCATTGATATAGGTTTGCTGACGTACTGGTGACTAATCTTCATCCTCGTTATACTTTTGGAAAGGTTTTTGCTGTTGATTGGAGTCCAGACGGTGAGAAAGTTGCCTCAGGCGGTAAGGATAGGGTGTTGAAGTTGTGGATGGGCTAGAAGCCTACAGATAAATGGAGCCTAAAGAGCATATCCCATCAAGTTGAAATATAAACATGTGGCTTTTGCATCAATGGCAACACCATATATTTATCTGATAGGATCAGTGATACGTGCAACTGCAATGAACCAGGATTGATTGGTAGGAACCTTTATGTGCGACATTGCAGTTATGCAGCCATTTATCATGGTTTTCAGGATTTCTGAGTGTATATCAATATATACTAGCTGTACGAAACATTGCAAACTGATGTAATATCTTTTTTGAGGTGTAAAATAGCCGATTGCTAAGGTTGGCAATTGACAATTTTTTAATACGGAACCAGGGTAATGGTTGACAATTGCATTAAAGAAAGCAAGTTATTGAGAATGGTGGATACTGAGAAAGAGTTTATCACATATCCAAAAGAGGGAACGCTCAATACTGTAAGGTTAAAAGGAGATCTTTTCTTATATTTTTCCTGTTACTTCTAAAATTCAGAGAGTAGATTACATTAACAGGGTTTGAGTTCAGTCATTGCGTGCCGAGTAAAGAGTTCTTTTAGTTACTTCCATCTGATAAGCTCTTCAAAATATTCCAACAGCGCAGGTTAGCCAATAATTTTGATACATTTTGCTGTTGATTTAACTCATATTGTGTAAAACATTTTGACTACAAACGGTAATTGTTTTTGTATAAAAACTATTTCCAACAAAAATTATTATGAACATAATTATTTTTTAAAGATACCGATTTCAAACAACAAAAGATGTTCTTGAACTAATTAATAGAAGCTATCTTCAACATAATTCTTAAATAAAACGTTTTAAACTGCAACTATTATCAACATAAATTGTTGTATAGTTTCTTCAAATATCTTTTAAGTACGTTTTAGTGTTATGAGTCACGGATCAAAATCCATGACGGATGCACATAAAACAACTCATGGATGTCAATTAATTAAATAAGACTCATTTAACCTACTTGAATTGACCTCATTCGTGGAACATATGGAGAAATTTATATACTTGAAGCTTTAGTGGCCTAGTGAAAACACTCCAATAATTTAGAGTTACCATAGTGAATATTTGTAATCCTAAGGGATAAGATGTTATAGTGTCTAAATCCTTCAAGATTCTCATCTTGTAGATAGGCATTATCTTGGTTGTCAATGTAATTTAAACTATATTGTTGGATCCGTTGGAGCTCAACTATAAATAGAGACATTTTCCCTCATCTGTAATCATCATTTGAAAATTATTTGAGAGCATTTACTCAAACACATTGTGTGCACAGCGTTCTTGTAACATTTTTTGTTCGTTCGTTTCTTCTTTGCTTAAGAGTTTGCTTCCGCTAAATTCTAGTGCCTTAGATAATTTCCTTTGATAATTGTCACCTTTTGAGAGTTAGACTGACTTAGGGGATTTGAAGTTAATTTTTTGCCTAAGGCCGCACGGTTTATCAGACTAAAGTTCTAGCCCCGTAACAGTTGTTATCAAAGTCAATGTTCGTTGAGCCATGATAGCTGGTGTCAGGAGCCACGGTTCGTAAGGTGCCAAGTGAGATGACAAAAGAAGTAGAGGATCAGAATGTCTCGATGGAGACCTGTGGGAGGGTTAAGAAAGCAAACAGATCAAGGGACATGTTGTCAACTTTGGAAGGTCAGGTGCCCAATCTTGAGGAATCTGTGGGTGGTATGAAGGAAAGCCTCAAAATAATTGATGGACGCACCGCAAAGCTGGACTCGGTGAAAGATCAACTCAAGGGACAGGTGACTAATGCTCTTAATGCCAACATGGATGAGATGCAAAAGGTTCTCAATTCCATTTTAGGTAAGCTGACAAAAAGGAATGATGCTCTTGAGGCCATGATGACAACTTTGAAGAAGAAAATTAAAGAGCTCAAAGGGGAGCTTGTTCTTTGCAAAGCGAATGTGGGTAATAAGATGTAACACCCTCACCCGACTCAATTGTCAAATTCGGGTAAGGAATGTCACAAATGGACCCTATTTGGACTAAGGACTAAATCATACACAACATAAATTTTAAGCAAACTTTATTAAGTAATACGTAATTATCCCATACAACAAATTCCTTAGGTAACAGTTTACTGGTTCAAGTTTCTAGACTTCTAAGGTAACTATTTGATTACAAAACATTCGTCTCCATGACATAGTCTCTAAGGATACCCCCTCCTATGTGCATGACACCAAACTAAGGATCGCCCCTCAATCTACCACTATCTGGCTAGGTCCCTCCTCGAGTGCCCTATTCAGCAAATCTTGCAAAACACAGGTCAAACCTTGTAAGTTTAAAAAACTTAGTGAGTTTCTTCATAACTCAAAACATACCCCACCTTACCTAGGTTCAAACAAATAATAAAATATACAACAACTCTTTACTCGTTGAAACATTTCTCTTAAACCATCATAGTGGACTTTATCCTTTTTCTTTTACTTATATCCAAGTGGTTCTATTCCTATCACCATCATGCCTTATTCGAATAGTCCCTGCGGACTCTTACCATTATCCTAATATCGATGGGCTTACTGTCACTCCATCCCTTGGGATACTCATGTTGGGAATTGTGCCCATATTGTAGTAAACATGTAACTATTTTCTATTTATTTGAACTATGAATAAATAAATAAAGTTAATTTCACATTTCACTATTATGTCTTTTGTATTTTCTGTCTTTTATATTTTGCATGCATAGTGAAATTGTGACAAGCAAATATTAGCTCATTGATTGTTTAAAATTCAAACTAAAGATAAGTGACATTGTAAAAAAGGTTTACATTGCGAGAAAGACGACTTACTTCAATAGATAATCTAAATGAGTCTATAATCCCGTAAAAAAATCAAAGTGAGCATTTGATTCAAATACTGAGAAGGATTATTATGTCGTTTACAATTTCAATTGGGGAGATGGCTAGTCTTAGCTATCGGAGTAGTTGACTCCACGAGTAGAGACATAGATGTATTCATTGGTAGAATGATGCATTGGACTGAACCCAAGATGAATTAATTCTGAATCCGTTTATGAATTAATTCACTTGTGACATTCATGGTGTGATTTACCTAAATCCCGAGTTAGTCACTGACCATGTGTATGCAACTCATGTGCTTTGATATAAGTGGAGGCTTATGCTCTAAAGATGATCGAGCCCATAGTCGGTATGTTGGGTACATGACTTGTGTATGGCATGACTTTACTAGCAATAGTGGAATTCATAGCTTAATTAAAGAGTTAATGATATCCTCTCATTGTCATTGTGTGGATTGATAAATATGGAACATGGTCAGGGGTTATTTGTTCTCAAACGAGCAATTTATCACAGTCATTTGTTGTCAGTGATCATATTAATCATTAAAAAGACACAATGGTGACAATGAGATAAAATAAGATTGTATTGAGTGAACAGATTTAACTAAAAGGAATCAAAGATATCATATGAGGGTAACACACACATGACGAGGTCATTGGACAAAGCAGTTGGATGAATTGCTTTTGTAAAGAGTATACAATAAGGAGTTTTCAATCATAGTACTTCTTGTAGACTGACTCTATGATTAAGTACTTGTGAATTATCGAAACAATGCTTTTGGACATAATTGCAATCACTAGAGCCTAATTGTATATGTCTGACTGGTTTCTCTGCTAGCTCAACAAAAGCTCGATCGAACTGCATTTGAATCAGAAGAAAATTCTACAACTTTGAGAATAATTTAATTGAGTCAATTTATTCGATGTGGAATTAAATTAGGTGGTTGTAAGAATTATTCAACTAGAGAATTTGATTAAAGAATTTTCTTGAAAAATTAATTTGGAAAATCTAAGTGATTTTTTGGAAAAATTAATTTTGATCAAGTAAAATTAAATTAATCAAATTAATTAAAATTAATATGAAATTTTTGGAAATTAATTTTCAAGTCATACAATTGGCCTAATGGGTAATGGAACTTGAAAATTAGATCTGAGATCGTAAATTGGGCCCGGGAGCCCAAAATTTAGACCAAGACCCAAAAACTGGTCGAACCAGACGCGATATGTAAAATTGGGCCGACGGTCCAACCGGTGGCTAGACCGGACCGGTTGGGTCGTCACTGACCCGGATCAAACCAACAACATTCGAACCGGCTTAGGGTGCCATAAAGGTGTCACACCAGATTACACGGTTTCTGACACTGCGGTGTTGGCGATCGCAACGCATGGCGTCCTGGCAGCGGAGGTTGGTCATCGGTGGTTGAGCAATGGAAGAGTTATACTCCTACCGAAATTCTACCAGAGAATTTGATTTCAGATTAATTATTCTAAAAATAATATTATTTTAATATTTTAATATTAAATTAAATTTAATACTTATCTTAATAGTATTTTATTAATTTAATATTAAAGTGATTATCTTAATATTAAATTTAATTTAATGTTATTATTTTAATAAGATTTAATATTAAATTTAATCTAATATTTATTTATATTAAATTAACATTAAAGTGATTAAGTTTAGTCATGGTTGAACTCTCTAAACTCTCCTTATATAAAGAGAGCATTGGGTTATTATTTACACACACTTGAATTCAAGAGAAAATTTTTTGTAGAGAGAAAATTCTCTAAAGAGATTATTCCAAAAAATTTCTAAAGATATTTTACTGATGTACAACTTGATCCAAAAGTTTAAAGAAATTGCAAAATTAATCCATTGGTAATTTTTGTGAAAATTTTTCTGATTCGAAGCGAGTCCATACTCGACAGACGTGAGCTTGAGGATAGCGGAGAAGCTTGGTCGAAGCGTTCATCCTAAACGAATCAAAAATGTAAAATTTTGATTAAGTGTTTATTACTTTAGATATCACAACCAAGATCTTGTTTTTGAAAAAAATTCTTAAACCTCTGGTTTTTTCCTAAATTTATTTTCCGTTGCGTTTTCCAAACCTGTTTTTTTAACAACCTAAAAGGTTTCCCCCCACTCTGGCTAATTAAGTCCTACTTAGATTTAAATAAAGGTCGGATTACTTTTTCGTAATCCGCTTCAGTCACATGGCTTTATGTCGAAAAAAATCTGGTTTGAAAACGGTTTTCTTGCACAATGAAAAATTAAAATTTTAAAAACAATCTGATTTATGATATTTATAGCAATAAACCTTAATAGAATTTGTACGTGTGTTTTTGGATAAGTGGATTCTTGATGTTTCCAACTTTCAACCAAACGATCTTCTCCGCTATTTTCGTACCACGAACTGCTTCGAGTGTGGGTTCAAACCAATTGAATCAAAACACAAAACTAGAAAAAAAAATTCATTTTGGGGTGAAAACGAAAATTCTCTCTTCTTTAATAGAAACCGGTAAAATTATTATTTTGAAAAATATGTTTATAAGTTGAGAATAAATTCTCTCTATTTTTCAATAGAATAACAATCTCTCAAAAGTTGTGTTAATAGCTCTACCGGTATCATCTATTTATAGGAAGAGAAGGTAGAACCCTTGTAGAGTTGTAAAGGTTTATTTTGAATAGAAAAACAACATCTCACTTAGAGTAGGAGAGGGGTGAACGACTCACCCTTGTATTTCTACTAGGGTTGTCGCCCCCTTCATGTTATATGAGGGGTTTTGGGTCTCTCTCACATCGAGTCTAATTACGAGTACTTCTTGGGCCTTTTTGACCAAGTACTATAGAATATGGTCCAACTCGATTCAGTTTTTCTATTTCCCAAAATAAATTTTAATATTTACATATTAAATAATTTTCTCATCTCAAATTTACTCTAGTAAAATTTTTGACGATTTTACCCCCGATAAAATTTTGACGATTTTAACCTCAGTAAAATTTTGACGATTTTACCCCTAATAAAATTTTGACGATTTTAGCCCCGATAAAATTTCGAGAAAGTTCGTTCAATATGTCACAACTCAACATGTTCACTATGATCGAATTGTTTATTTTCATTTTCGAGCTTCAAAACAATCCAAAAACATAAATTCGTTCTTCCATCATTTTTTAAGTAATCCTATATAGGATTGCAAGTTTTCATTTTCATTTCCATTTCTATTTTTGGAAACCTACATTCATTTTCAAATTATTTCATTTCTCCATTTCGGAGAAAACTATAATCATTCCTAAATGTTTCTCATTTCTCCTTTTCTATTCATTTTGTTCATTTATATTCAATTACGTAATTCATTTTTGGTTTCAACGAGCTAGCGGAGGGACCGATTGGACATATGTGGTTGAGGCGCAAATGGTTTATAATTAAGTTCTGGCTTTTCGCCTATTAATTATAAACTCATTTAGTCACGAAGTCATTCCACTATAGTATCGTGACTGAGCTCTCTTCAATGACATACCATTACGAAAGCAACTACTCAGTACTCGTCCAATGACCTTGTCAAGTGTGTTAACCTCATAGGATATCCTTGATCTCTTTGGGATAATATTCGTTCTCCCAATATGATATTATTTTATCTCATGGTAACCATTACATCTTCCTTCATGAAAAGTCAATCACTATCAAATAGTGATCAAGTCATCCATCACAAAGACGGATGACTCGTGGCCATGTTTACTTTTCATCAACCATGTAATGCCAATGAGAGGATATCATTTACCCATGTTTTGGGCTATGAATTTCACTATTGTGAATGACGTTACATACTACAAAAGTCATACAATTAACACACCAACTTTCGATTCCTTATCTATCTGAACTCAGGCTTTTACTTACATCAAAGTGTATGAGTTCGCCATCCACTCAAGATTTAGGTATGTCACACTATAAATGTCACAAGTGAATAAATCCATAAACAGATTCAGGATCTATTCTACTTAGGTCCTGTCCGATGTACTGCTAGTCCAGTTAGTCACATTTATATCTCTATTTTCTGAGAGTCATCCGCTCCGATGCCCAAAATAGGGCATCTCCCCAATTGGACTTGATAGAGGACATATTATTCTTTCAATCGATTTGCTCATTTCTGATTAAACTAAGGACATGTTTTAGGTTCGTCTACTAATACAAGCTGTCTTTCTATACTACGATCCTACCACGTAATACTGCTTAGTATTAGTTAAACATTTAACAACCAATGAGCAGCATTTGCTTCCATTTTGCTTTGCGTGCAAAAACCAAGTGAGGACAATAATACAAAGTATATTAATCGTAATCAATGAATTTTTTTTATTAACCAATCTGTTCAAAAAATTACACGTGTATATTGACGAAAATACTAAACTTAGGGCACCAGATGCAACACCTTACCCTTAAGCGTAGTACACCTTTCTGCTACGGTACACTATGGCCCTCAGTACTCAGCCAACTATCATTAAGTGGCTCTTCAGGGTTCATGATTTCGCTTATATTCGGCATCCCCGCCTAACTAGTCATTTAACTAATACTTCATCCATGGTTTTCCCTTAAAAGAAATAGTCTTAATAAACACTATTATCATTTCGTATATCCTTCTTCGTCCATGGGTTTTAATCACCCCTCCTTTCCTAAGGGACTAATTGGTCTATACAATTTCTCTGAACACCTTCGTCGTTCCTTAACAAAAAAATATTATCTACTATCCTTAGCTAAACTATTTTTAATTCGCCTGTACACCAGGCACCCCTAATGAGTAATCTCCCATGACTTCTTCCTGTTGGGTTATTACTCATAGCTCTACTGACATTTACAATGGTTATTCTAGCAGTCCTTGCCCACTCTATATTTTTTTTATTGGAGGATTTTTTTCACCCGTTGTCTAGCTAGTGCAAGCCCATATTTCAATTTTCCTTCTAGCCTTTCTTCCTTAGTTTGTGGGTTGTCCTACGACTACTACTCTAATTTTTCACTCGTTTAATATCTCAGTTGACTCTCTATGCTGCCATAGTCGAGTCATGGTCTTACATAGTATACCCTCATGCTTAATTTCCTGGCGAACTCCATTGGTTGCCATATTCTAATTATGGTCCTTCATTTCAGGATCCCCGTGTTTATCGTCTCATCAAACTATATATGATGCCATAACATCTTTTAGCTATGGTCATACATAGTTTAACTCGTGTTTACAGTTCAGTGGGCTATCAAAGGATGCCATAGCGTCTTTCAGCTATGGTCTTAGTTTTGTTTACCATGATGATATAGCGTCTTTCAGCCATGGTCTTACACATCCATATCATGATGCCATAGCATTTTTCAACTATGGTCTTTCTCGTCCTTATCATGATGTCATAGTTTCTTTCAGCTATGGTCTTACTCATTTTAGGTGTATAATCTCCAATTGGTCCCATGGCCTAACCATGATATTTACTCTTCCCTTTTCCTTCCATCCATTCTTCCATTTTACTATCTTATATTGGATGCTCGAACATCACAATGTCCCCTCCGCAAGGCTTAGAGCTTCGCTCATCACAGGTGCACACAGTAACACAATATGGCGGTATCTAACAGAATCATCTCATTTTCCCTTCCTAACTTCGCTGAAACCCAGTAGTGTTTCCCTTACAAATATTACATACATTTCCTGGATGCAATACCATAGAATCTTAGCTAATTCAAGCACATTGAACTAGAATGGCAGATACTCATAAACCTATGCAATCATTCAACATACTTAGTATTTCAAGATTGGAGTGCAAAAACTCACATGATATTTTCTTGCCTCATTAGCTTATATCATCTGATTGTCAGAGCTTTCATTCTCTTAGCAGCTAAGCATGACAACCAATCATGGGTTAAACTCAATATTTTAACTTAACCCTAAATTTTCTAGAACATACAGAACCCTTGAAATGATTGTGGAAACTCTTAACCTTGGTTATTAAATCTTACGTACACTGAAGGATTCAGTGCCTTATCAGCTTACTGGATTCTCTATTTTTCCTACTTAGGCCTCATGATTATCGCTCCATACAAAGCTTCCATTAACCATCTCTTCTTCAAAGCAACCAAGAAATAAGATGAAGAAGATAGAAAAATGAAACAAATTGGGGAAGAAGTCTCCTGGGAAGTCATTTCTCAGTTATTTATAGCCCTTCCCGCACGATCTTCAATCGTGCATCATCCGCCCATTTACAATCATTTTATCCCCCACTAAGTAACTGACTGGTTCTAATCCAACCAAACCAGATTTAAAGCTCAACTATACTCAAAGTAGCCTTTATATTTCCCATTTTTTTCTAGTAGAGACCACTAACTTACTGCCTTTTTTAATTTAAACCCTTAAAGGTTCCTAATTTTTAGGTTTAAGAGAAACCGAGTATGACATAAGATGTTGAGTGGGGCACCCAAGCATAAGATTGATATCCCCAAGCCAAAAAATTTTAAAGGGTCAAGGTCCACAAGGGATATGGACAACTTCTTATGGGGAATGGAGTAATACTTCTGTATCGTGGACATTATGAAAGATGTTATTAAGGTAAATACTGCATCTTTTTACTTTACTGATATCGCTATTTTGTGGTGGTGTCGTAGGTCCACAGATAAAAAAAGAGATGGAACTGCTATTAAGACTTGGGAGGAGTTTCAAAAGGAGTTAAAGGGGCAGTTTTACTTAGCATATGCTGAGAATAAGACTTGAGTAAGTTGCGTTGTCTTTCGCAACAAGGCACGGTTAGAAAGCATGTTTAGGAGTTTAGTGAACGGATACTTTAAATTTTCAACTTGGTTGAGAATAAGGCATTCTTCTTTTTCATGGATGGGTTGAAGTCGTAAGCCAAACAAGAATTGGAACATCAAGGGGTCCAAGAACTGACCAAAGTCATGACCATAACAAAGTACTTAATTTAGCTTGGTCCGAGAAAAGACAAGTTCAAGTCTTCCAAGCCTAAGGAGAAGGGTAATGGTGGGAAAGATAGACATGTTGAGAATGACAATAATGGTAATAGTGGCAATGTGAAACCATAGAATGAGAAGTGGAAACCTAACAACAAACCGAAAGAAAAGAAAAATCAAAACGAGCCAATAAAGTGCTTCTTATGTCGGGGGCCACATAAGATGCGTGATTGCCTACAACAATCCAATTTGACTGCGATCAATAAAGAGGAAGCATATTCAAATAGTAAGGCTTTAAAACTTGAGTCAATGAAATTCAATTCTGTGAAAGAGAAGAGGGGTCACAAGCAGAAAAGGTTGATGTTTGTAGACATCAACATTATAGGCCAAAGGGGAAGTTCTCTTGTTAATAAGGGGGTATTAAACTTGTTCTTGTTGGAAAAAGTTGTAGGTAAAATTGGTCTCACAATTAACAAAACGACTAAGAGGATTAAGACTGCTAATTTCAAAAGTCCCAATTGTGGGAGTAGCAAAATAAGTTAAGATACAAATTGGTGATTGGAAAGGCAAAGAAAATTTTAAGGTAATTCATTTAGATGACCACGACTTTGTGCTTGGCCTAAATTTCTTTGACCAGATTGATGCTCTTTTAGTTCCCTTTGTTGATTGCATTTGTATCTTGGGTTCTCGTCAACAACAATATGTTGTGCCAGTGAGTCGTGATGTAAGAGGTGGAGAAGACAATTTTGACAACCCAACTAGCCGGTGATGTTTCTTGTGGTATGAACATTGACTTAGTAGATCAGAGTGATAATGAGACCCCCTTAGAAATGCTAGAGGTACAACAAACCGATATGAAGCCTGCTAAGTTATCAATAGGGCTACCACCTATGAGAGATGTGGGTTGCGCATCAAACTTCATAGGGAAAGATGTGATGTAAACTAGGCAGTCAAATAGAGTAAATGCGACGGGCGATCTACATCTCAAACACTTTTCTAGTGTTTTACATTCTGGCTAACCATTAGCTTGGCAAAGACACTTGGATTCTTTCAGAGTTCTGAAACTAGTAAACAAGGGACCTTACAAACCGGAGTTAGCAGTAGTACTCAAGGTTAACCTAGTGTTTAATGTGGGCATGCCAGAGCCTATTTGTGAGGATCAAGGGGATCTTATTTGAGGCAAGTTAAAATGGGGGAAAGTAAAAGCGGTGGGCTCTTACGATCAATATGTACTAAAAAGAGAAACAATTCGAGTTAGACAATATCGAAGGCATAAACCAAGGCAAATGTTCTAAGGGAAGGAACTATCTGATAAAGAGTGTAGTTGGGAATTAGTCGAGGCATTTTGAAATAAGTTAGACCAGTGTCACTCTGAGCACGATGTCACAAGTCGTGGATCGAAGCCAGTGACTAATGCTCACAGAACAACCTATGGAGGTCAAATGACTAAATAGGGCTCATTTAACTTACTTGAACTGACCCGATTTATGGAACATATGAAAAAACTCATCTACTTGAAGCTTTAGTGGCATAGTGAAAACACTCTAGTTATTTAAAGCTTCCATGGGAAATATTTGTAATCCTAAGGGATAAGATTGTATAATGTTTAAGTCCCTTAGGTCTCTCATATTGTAGATAGGCATTAATCTCGTTTGTCGATGTAATTTAAACTGTACCGTTCGATCTGGGAATTATAATAGAGGTCTTCCCCCTCATCTATAATCATCCCTTAAAAAATAATTAATTACTTTGAGAGCATTTACTCAAATACATTGTGTGTGTTGCTTTCTTATGGCATTTTCGATCTTTTGAGAATTCTCATATTTTAAGAGTTAGGCTGACTTAAACAAATTTAAAGCTAAATTTCTTCTTGAAGCCGCACGATTTACCAGACTAAAATTTTGATCCCGTGACACTAAAAGCTCCTTATAATTTTCACACCTTGTAAAAGACAAAAAAAAAAAAAAAAAAAAAAAAAAGACATACATACATAACTCTCCTCGGAATTACCAATCCATCACACGCTTTTATTGTAACAAGCATAACGTAGCACTGCATTCTTTTTGCCTTGAAGCTTTAATCATATTCAAAACGGAAACATGTCAAAATTATGCACAACTAAGTAACGTAAGCGCATATTTTTTTCTCAATTGGAACAGTGAGTGGCACATCCATACCCAGTAGCAGAGTAGCTTACTTTCCATTAAGGTTGCAAAGATTGATAGAAGTATAGACACAAGATCTTTCAGAATTTCAGGAAATTGTTATTATCTACCCCGTGTCATCTAGAAAATAAATTGTGGGAATTTTTTTATCAGTAAATTTTACTGGGATTAGCCTACAATTTTAGATGTGCTTGATTTCATAGTATCTTCTGACCAAAAAAAATTTGCATAATCATTATCCTTTCTGATAAATAAGCTCAGGCTTTTATTCAAAACAGCTTCGACTGAGAGATAAGAAATCAAGAAATAAATTGATGCTATTAGTCATGATGATACAAGTCCAAATCTGTATACAGAATGATAATCTGGCAAGGCAATGTATATGCAGAGTTTCACTTGGATTCGATCCCAATGGCCAATTCCATTTGAGCACTGCATGTTCTAACATAGAATGGCCACATAGCTGATTGAAGGGTCCAAGACATTTTCAACTGTTAGTGGTCATTATTCTTCAAACGTTTGATGGAGGCTTGTAATCAAGCATCTCCCTTATGTTTAACTTGATCGAAGGACCCATTGATGTGCATATATGTGCACTTTTCCAATACACTCCTTTTGCACCTTTCGGCTTGTTTGTTTCGATTGATTTCTGTCAAATTAAGAGCAAAATCACATATATATCTCGAGTTTGATTCCGGTTTAGAAACTCATTTGTGTTCAAAAGAAAGTAACGGAGAGCAAGAAGGTGAGATAAGTGCAAAGGGAAGGAGTTTGACATACTACTGCAGCAAGTAAGTTCACAAGAAGGTCATCTTCCAAGAAGTCTACTTTCCCGAAAGGTATGTGAACAATCCCAGTTTTATCAGCTCTGTATTCAACTTTACCCTTTTTGAATTCTTCTATAGCCTGAAAAAGAAAATGATTCAATGAACAATATAAGCTTCATTACCATTGCTGGCCACACCATGCATCATTCAGTTGCAAATTCATTTTTAATGTAAAACGATCCCTAAGCATATTGTCAAATGCGGCGGTTCTACCCTTCTCTCCTCCATCATTTCCGTACTCCATTTGTGTTATTATTACGCATGAGAGATATATGAATTGGCTAATAACTGCCCCAAATACATGAATTGGAAGACTCTTGCTTCTCAATTTCACTCATCTTGTAATTCATACTGTGTCAAAGGGACATACTGATACGGATGCAAAGAAAAAATAAGCCATGATTCACATAGATGTAGGCGTGCAATATGCAATGAATGCCAATTTATGATCCACAGACAAGCATTTCTTATGTGTGTAAATATTTACAAGCATAGAATCAGTTTACAGGCATAAATCTGCATAAATAAGATTCTTATATAGGCATAAAAAAGGAGCAAAGATCAACAAGAATCAATAGACTTGATTGAAAAAAAAAACCCTCATCAAAACATAACAATCAGATCTTACCTGAGGTATATTGGGTGTGACGGTACCAGCTTTAGGATTTGGCATGAGCCCTCGTGGTCCTAGAATCTTTCCAAGGCCTGCAACCTAGTTTAGAAGTAGGAAGATGTTAAAATAAAACCGATAATGAAAATTATCGTCATCTCTACCAAAAAGGAAAAAACCGTGAAACCAATCATATTGCTCACAACTGGAATTTGGTAAACAGAGTAACAGAACACACGATATATCTCATTAATTGAAATAAGAGCAGTAAAGCTACACCTTAACCATCATATCTGGGGAGGCAATTAATTTGTCAAAGTCCATGAATCCTCCCTTTATTTGTTCAATCAAGTCCTCACCACCGACAATATCTGCTCCAGCATTTTTTGCTTCATCGAACTTTTCACCTGCAAACATATAATATTTAGAAAGTAAAAACCAACAAAAACGCAATTAGTTGTGTTAACATAGCCTCAGAAAAGAAATTTTTATCCTAATAGCGTTCTGATTAAGATCTTTAACTAGTATCACCCACCTAGAGTACATCATTTTAGAATGATTGCCAGCCACTAAGAAAATTTTAGATTTAGCAGTTCAGAACCTACTCAATCTATTACATGAATTGTAATTATCAATTATGCTTCTTTCGTCTCTAAATTTTAAGCTAGAGTTTCCAGACACAAAAGCAAGTTACAACAAAAAGATCAGCATATGTCAAAGCACCGTAACTACCTTGAGTAAGAACGGCAACCTTAACCTTTTGACCAGTTCCCTTAGGCAAATTCACCTGTAAGACAAAGGGTCAGAAGAAAAGTAAGATATTAGGCGTAACATCAACGGTGGGGGAGATCCTATTATGATATTATCATGTGAAAAGCCTGGAAAACTTACAGTTGCTCTCAGCTGTTGATCATTATACTTGGGATCGATGTTAAGGCGGAAATGGGCTTCAGCTGTCTCTACAAACTTTGTACTCGACATTTCCTTTAACAAAGATATTGCTGTCTTTAGATCATACTCCTTTTTGGTTTCCCTTAATTTTTGAATTTCCAAGAATCTCTTTGATCTCGACTGCAGTTTGAACAGGAACAAGAAATTGGAATTAAATAACTGAACCAAGTAACATCACAATCATATGTAATTAGCCCTACATATTAACAAAATAATGTACAAATGAAAGATAAGTACCCATTTCAGATAGACAATTGTTTCTTAAAATCAAAATTCTAAAATAAAAATCTTAAACCAAATTTCAAAGAAACTCAAATATGATCCTCAAAAACCAAAACTTTCAGACAACACTATGAATACTGTTTTCACTAAGCTAGCAAAACCCATAAAGAAAATGATCTATAATAGTGAAATCTGACCCTGAAAAACAAAACTTTTAGACTAACACTACAAGTTCTGTTTTATCTAAGCTATAAGCAAAACCCACGATGAAAATTATCTAACATACACTAAAAACATATAAGTACCAAAACTGTAACATCATTAAGAAAAAAAAGAAAGATAAAAAAGCGAAATTCTAACATCCACATACTCGGTCTCTCTTAAGAGGCAACGCAGCCTTTCCTTTCTTAGGCTTGGGCGGAGCAGTAGCAATAGCGGTAGCGGTGCCACCCTCAGCTGCCACTCCATCATTTTCGTCGGTAGCCTCAGCCACCTCAGCCTCCGCAGCCACGGCAGCCACGACATGGTGCTTGGAATCTCTCTGGGGGCATAGATTCGCCCATTTGATGCCGGATTTTCTGTCAATAGAAGTCTTGAGAGCAAGTGGGTTAATAGAAAAGGTAGGCTTGTTGGACTTGAAGGATAGAACGTAAGGAGTGAGGGCTTGGGCGTGTACAGTGGATGCGGCGGCGTATGTTATCATCAACGATGATGAAGGTGTGGTGGTACAAGTAGCCATTGGCGCTGTTTCCTGTGATAGCTTTTTTTCTTTTACAGTGTGTTGGGCTATCTATCTATCTATCCATATTGAAAACAGAAGAGGATAAGAGATGTTTTTAAGGTCCAGTGAAGTTTCTCGATTATAGACCATAATAGCTGAATGCAAATGCCATTTCCTTAATTCATTTATTTTGTGTGAAAAAAATATAAGAGTAAACTACCCAAATTAGTCACTTAATTATAATTAAATTTTCATTTTGATCACTTAATTAAAAAATTGTTACACTTTGATCACTTAAGTTTTCCATTTTTTTTTTCACCCAATAATTAAGTAGCTAGTGGTGGCACTTTTTAGTTGATATAATAATTTTAGTCCTCAACCTTTATACTTTCTATCAATTGACCCTATTTTTATATAAAATAATAAAAAATAATTTTTTTAATTTAGAAAATTCTAAAAAAAATCTAAAAATAAACAGAAAATTTCAAAAATAGATAAATGAAAGAAAATTTATTTTCATTATAAGAGAAAAAGAAAAAGATTCGGAATATAATTTATTTTTACGATCTGGGTTTTGAAAAATAATTTAAATGAATTGAAATTGAAAAAAAAGAGAGGATTTTTTATGGTATATTTTGTATTTTATAACTAAAAAATGTATCAAAGTCAATTTCACAAATCTCTATCAATTTGAGTTTTGGAAGAAGTTCTTCAACAGTATGAAACTCGACTTAAAGATATTACTAATTTAAATCTACCCTATTTTTAATTTACTATTAAATGATCATTTTTGCTCTTATATGTCAATATTAAATAATCTTTAAGTTTTATTGTAATAGAATCTTGAGTTTTCTTGTATGAATGTTAGCTTTTAATAATATTTAAGTTTTATACTTCACTAATATTATGTTAAAATTGATCTATTTTTTAGTTGTTTTCATGATTTGATAGCAGCGCTCAAGGATTGTTGTTATAATAACCTAAATTTTTTTATAATTTTTAATTTTTTAAAAAAATTTGAGTTTTTTTTATATTTTTTTATATAGAATTAATGTTAAATTGATAAAAAGTAAAAAAGTCGAAAACTAAAATTGTTATTATACCAATATCACCGTTCCAATATATTAATAATCAAATTGTAACTTTTTAGTTAAGTGGCCAAAAAGAGAATTCCCCCCTAATTGAATGGCTAATAGTGTAATTTACCCAAAAGGTAAATAGATATTTTAGTAATAGACAATTAGTATATTCTTGCTTGGCCTCGCAATTATTTATAATTTTGTAGTATTTTGTTTTTTAAAACTCTAAAAAATTGTATATTTGTAAAAAATATATAAAATATATTATTTTTAATTATAAAATATATTTAAAATATAAAATGACTAGTTGGTTTGGTTTATAGCTTGAACAAGAGATTGATCCCATTGATAATTATAGATAATTTGACCGAGTCTTTATTTTTTAAAAACAAAAACTATATGCTTAATTTAGGTTAGAGCATAATTTTATAATATTAATTAATTTTTAAAATCAAATTTTGTTAAAAATAGTATTTTATACTTAATCAAGTGGTACCAGGCCAAAATAATAAACTTTAGTCGAGTGGTTGAAATTAAAAAAAAAAAAAAACTGAATCAATCAAGTTAGATGAAAACTATAAGGTGATTACGATTTCGATTTGGATCAGTTTGAAGTAAATTGTGATTATTACATAAAATTTTAGGTTTATTTAAAAAAAAAGTGAATCGGATATAAAAGATAATTAAATCCAACAAATTTCTACACAATAGTTTTAAAAATTACAATAAATTTCATATAATATTTTCAAATTATTTTTATCAATTTAAATATATTATAAAATTTAAAATTAATTATAAACTAAATCCGATCAAATTCGAACCATGAAACAATAATTTAATTTAAGAAAAATTAAACCAAAATCAAAGAAAAATCTAATAAATTTTTTTTTCTTGATATCGTCATTTTTTTATAATTTATACTAAATTACATTTCCTGATAAGACTTTAACATTATTGAAAAAAAGGCTAAAGTTTTGGATGATTCAATATTCAAGTTTAAATTTCATGATTAACATATTAAAATATTATTGCAAAATTTATAATATTAATTACTATAAATTAAAAAAATTATGTAATTTCACAAAACATTATCCACAAAACAACTAAAATTTCAGCCATGGATTTGAAGTAGAAGTTATGGTTTAAAGAGAGCAGGGCGTCTAGATCAGGTGGGCCCAATAACATCGTGACTAAGTGCAAATGCTCATGCTACCACGTGTCATCTCCATGTCTTTATTGGCAGCCAATAACCGCTGCGTTTTATATACTTTTTTCATTCCGCGTCAATTCGAAGGAAGGAAACAACATTTTGGCTCCATTTGTTTAAAATATTTTCTATTCTTTTGTATATTTTTAAAATATTTAATGAATATTGTTTGAGATTTTTTTACTCTTTTTATTATTTAACTAAATTTATTTTACATCTATAAATTTATATGTTACATTATTATTTATAAAACAATCACGAAATAAATATATTTATTATAAAATATGATCGTTCAATTTCTTTTTAACAACCAAAAATTTACTTTATAATAAGAAAATAGTTGTAATAATCAATGTCATATATAAATTTAATAATAAATAATATTTAATTAAAACTTAATTTAAATTACATATACGAGAGTATATATTGACACATTAGAATTGTAAGAGATAAATGAAGCTAAACATTATTTAAACAAATACTCATATTTATATAATTAAAATATTCATATTTTTATACTAGGTTAAAATATGTCATAAGTCCTACTCTTCGTAAATTTGAAATTTAGCCCATATACTTTTATTTTGAGGCTAATCCTACTTTTTAAATATCAAAATTAAGGTTCAGTTGTTAGCATTATTAAAAATATTGTGTTAAATTCATGTTTATTATAACGTCATTTTTTAGTTACATGAATATCGAGTATTTTTTATTTAAAAATGTGACATCAACAAATTTGACAAAAAAATTTTAACAATGTTAACAATTGGACTTGATTTTCAAATCTGAAAAGTAGAGGGACTAAATTCTTGAAAATAAAAGTATAAGGACTAAATTCTAAATTTGTGAAGAGTACATAGACGTATGGCATATTTTAACATTTATATTACAAAACATTTACTATTAATATATTTATAATTGTAACAAATATTTATTATTAAAATATTAATATTGAATATTTTTTAATAATATACGAAGAATATTATTTAAAATTATTGTTTTTAAAATTTATTATTTAAATAAAATTTAAATATTAAAATGATAAATTATATTAATAATTTATTATATGACTAGATATTGATAATTAAATATGTATGTTTAATAATATTGAAAATTATAATATTTTATTAATTTTAAATATTTTTAAACATAAAAATAAAAATTTATTATTAATATAAGAATATTAATCTTGACTTAAAAGTTAATTTTTATATAAAAATAAATCATCCATAAAAGAGCTCTTTTCTAAAAAATGACTTGAGCTTTTTAAAAGGGTAAGTCTATAAATAACTTATATTTCGTTGACCAAGCTATTTCCGTAAAACAAATACAGGAAAATATAGAAAATATTTTTTGGAAGCTATTTTCAATGAAACAAATGGACTCTTTATTTAAAAAGCTTTATTCATTATTTGGCCCCTAAACTATAACAATTTTTCATATTGGTATCTAAACTTTTTTTATTCCATTTTGGTACCTGAATTAGAATTCCGTTACACCTTTTGGCCCTTGTCATTATCGGTGTTAAAAAATCAGCAACAAATCCCCGTTGGCCCATGCCATTATCGGTGTTAAAAAATTAGCAATAAAGTTTATTTAAAATTATAAAAATATTTAAATAACTGAAAAATTAATAAAAATTGAAAAACAATATTAATAATTGTAAAAAAATTATTAAAAACTTTTGAAATTTAATAAAAATTGTGAAAATTATTGTGGCATTTAATATCTAAATTAGCATCCGCATTATCCATTCTAATCAGTATGCCTACCTCAAATTTCCATGATAAAAATATATTAAATTCTACTCGTTCAAAGAAAGCAAATAGCAAAATAATATAAAATTGCGCTACTTTTTAAATTAATTCTAGGAAAGAGTGAAGGAAATTTAAAAAAATAAAAAAATAAAAATTAAGTCACCACATGGCAAGTGAACTCTAAGCTTAGTGAAGAGGGAGTGATCATAAATACTGAAAACCCCGACTTCTCTGTTAACCATCCTTTAAAAACCCCTCTCTCTTGCAAATACTTGATTCGTTTCAAAGTCATCTCCCACTGTTACTTCATCGACTGGTTATACTCCAACGAAATACCTTCGAGTTGAACAACTTGCTTTGCTTCATCAACCCGAACAACCAATCTCATTCCTCCACGTTGTGCCCATCTATCAACTTCCTCATTTTCTTAACGTCTAACTCATAGTTCTCGAAAAGTTTAGGCAGTGAGAAGCTTAAACAAAGCGTTCGAAGATAAAGGGTTTGCGATAGCAATGGTGGGGAGGATTGGAGGAGATGATTGGTGAGAATTTGGGTTTTTTGGAAAGCTCATTCCATTGTAGAATCTGGTCTTTGTTTTTTCTCCTTGCCGAGAAAATTGAAGAAGAATAAAAGAATTTAATTTGTTAATTATTTACAATTTTTAACAACTATTTACAATTTTTAATAATTTTTACAAATTTTAAATAATGTTTTATATTTTTTAATAAATTTTTGGGTAAATTACACCAATAGTCATCCAACTTTGATGCAGCTAACAAAACAGTCACTCAGGTTTCAATTTAGTCACTCAACTTTCGAAAAATGACAAATCAGTCACTAACATTATCAAAAAGTGACAAATCAGTCACTCACTAACATTTTCCATTATAGACCTAACGGGACAGGTGACGTGGCCAGTTAACTAGCTGACATGGCCAATTAACTAACCACGTTGGATATGTACACGTGGAAACCCACCCAATTTAAGAAGTTGAAAAAAACCCCCAAATAACAGAAGAAGAAGAAGAAGAGATTGTAAAATCGTTAAGGTCCTATATTCTTTTTCTTGTTCCCTTAGTTGCTACTATTGTGGATTAGAAACATCAATTAACAAATCAAGGTGTTGGGTTAGAAATCAATTTTAGGGTTCAAGGTTGGTTGGAGGTTAAAAAATCAATTCAAAAATCGATTAACAAGGTTAAAGGTTAGAAATTGATTGGTATTTTTCATCTGCAATATGCATTTCACTTTGTTGTAAGATTTTCCACTTTAAGATTTCATCTTTTCCTCTTTGTCTTTTTGGGTTTTATTCAAAAATAAGAAATTATTTGTCCTTTCATGAGGAAGATCTGATATTTTTTCTTCGTTTCCTGTAAAACCCAATACTGAGATGGCATCCTTTATGTGCTTAAACCCCTCTTCTCTATTTGGGATGCCAAAATCTACTGAACCTAAAGACGGGTCTAAATCTGATATAGATTTATTCAAGATTTGTATTTTGTTCTTATTTTGGCCATACCTAGCAAACCCTATTTATCGTCCCTCTAATGTGATTGTTCTCATGAAGAGGTCACTTAGACCCTTGATAAGCATTCTAATGCTTGTTGCATTGACTGCAACCTTAAGTTGTCGGAATGTTGATCCCCACTGCGGTGTCTTTACTGTTTCAGCTGAGTTGGAGTCAACCAAGGTCCTAATCCAACCCCCACAAACCCAAATTTTTAACTCCACTCTGCTTAAGTTTGCATCTATTGATATAGGTGAAGCAAAATCCAAGGTTGAAATAAAGCAGCTGTTGGAAAGGGACTTTTCTAGTCAAGGAAGGCAAAGGAACTTTGCAACTTCGAGGAGCTTCAGTCATCATGATGCCAAATCCAGAAATTCTAATGGATTTCTGGTATTACTCAAGTCCCCAAACTGGTGCAACTTTCCATTTTCTTCTCTTCTTCTTCTCCTCATCTTATTCTTCTACTGCCTAAACCCTAAACCGATGATAAAAGGGGCTGTTTAAATTGGTGCTTAACGTCCAGCTAGCCGATTAATAACAACAAGGAATCTGTCAACTGCCATGTCACTTTTTCGTTATGTTTGTACGAAAAATAGTTAAAAGGATTGTTTTGTCATTTTTTGAAAGCTAAGTGATTGAATTGAAACCTGAGTGACTATTTTGTTAGCTGCATCAAAGTTGAGTGACTGTTGATGTAATTTACCCTAAATTTTTTTTACAAGTTTTATATATTTTCTTATGATATTTAATAATTCTTTACATTTTTTTTAAATTTTTTTTGGTTTGATCAATGTTGTCAACGCCTAATCAACATGGTCAAAACCTGGTCAATGACTACGTCATTGGCCACATCAACAGTTAATGGGGACACATGGTGTGTTTTGATTGATTATTGATTGTTAATGGCTGAGGTGAAAAAGTGTAACGGAATTATAATTCAAGTATCAAAATGGGATAAAAATTTTAAATACCAATATAAGAAAATAAATATAGTTTAGTAACCAATAAAAAATATATTTAATTATAGCATATTTATACAGGCTGGATTGATTTTTTTAAATTATTTGCCGCAATAAGTATTTATGATTTCGTTTTTGTATTTAGTTAATTCTATATTTTAGTACTTGAAAGTAATGATATTAATTTTTAATATTTAATTTGGGTTTAGTTGATTTGATGAAAATTTAAAATTAAATAATAATATTATCATCAAATCAACTTTAGAACTCAAATTAAACTCTAAAAGGTTATCAATATCATTACCTTTAGATATTAAAATGTATAATTTTTGCCAAATATAGGTATCAAATTAAAAAAAGAAACAAATATACCGGGTAAATGACCTAAATATACCATTTTTAAAAAAATTTACGGAAAAGGGCCGAAAAAATAATTATTTACCGGAAAGGGCCATTTCCCCAGAAAACGCGTCCCACGCCAAATGCGTTTTGAGGATAAATAGCAAAGCGCGTCCACGAGGGAGCGCTTTGTGCCGCATCAGCAAAAAACGCGTCCTTGAGGGCACGCTTTGCTGATGTGGCAAAAGCGCCCTCGTGGGCGCTTTTTGCCCCTTAACCCTCGATGGGCTTTTTAGTTGTTTTCAGGGTTTTAGGGCTACGATTTAGGGATTTTTAGGGTCTTAGGGTTTAGGGTTTCTAGGAAAAATTAATAGACTAGATTTTAGGTTAATTAATTAGAATAATTTTAAGTTTAGGTTTTTGGGAAAATATATCATAAAATAAAAATTATTTGAATTTTTTTACTGATAGTATCTGGCAATATAATTTTGAGAAGACGTTTCTGAACAAATAGTGACCAAAACGCTTCAAGCAGGATGCACTGTCAGCAAGAGTACTGAAAAAAGCTCCCACGTGGACGCTTTTTTGCTACAATAGTCTCTGGCAAAATAATTTTGAGACGACGTTTCTGAACAAATAGTGGCCAAAACGCTTCAAGCAGGATGCACCGTCAATAGTCGAAAAGTACGAAAAAAGCTCCCACGTGGACGCTCTTTTTTGCTCTGATAGTCTCTGGCAATATAATTTTGAGATGACGTTTACAACAAATAGTGACCAAAATGCTTCAAGCAGGATGCACTGTTAGCAAGAGTACTGAAAAAAGCTCCCACGTGGACGCTTTTTTGCTACAGTAGTCTGGCAATCCTTAGACTATAAATCAGCCAAATTTCATTCTCAGGTTGCATAACAGAAATTGAGACAAAAGTAAAATAGAAACTGAAGATGAGTGAACGTATTAATGATGTTATTTACTACGATGGTGAGGTTTGTGACACCGAAAATGGTGTTCTTTTTTTATCGGAGAACACAGCGCGACTGGGTTTTAACCGGAACATAGATTTGACAGAACTTCGCAAAAGAATTAGGCGTAAAATCTTCGGAACAACGCCAATGAAAGTTCAGTCTATTAAATATAGATTTTGCGCTTCGGTTGATCCCGTGAGATATGACTCATTCGACATCAAAGGTCCTCGGAGCTTGGAGGCAATGGTGGAGACTCATCTTGCCAGTGGATCACCCTATCTTGAGGTATATGTACAATTTTCACCGCCAAGTGATCTTCTTTCGACTTCAACATCTACTACTGTTCGAGGGGAATACACGACCCCAAGCCGACACTCTGTTAGTGGGAGGGAGAATACGGAAGCGCCTGTGTTTGGTGGTAGTATGGAAAACACAACCCCTGCACGACACTCGGTTGGTGGATGTGACATGCATATCCTTCCTTCGACGTTCGATGCTAGTAATACATATTGGGGAACGTCATCAACTTCTAGTGGTTGGCAATCCATATATGATTGATAACGTTACAAAAGTTGTTTACGAAGGGATAATGTACTCCCCACGACATCCACCGGTGAGGGGCCCTCGTTCGTTGCAGATGATGGTGGGTCGGATGATGAGTCCAATGTGGATCCACCTCGAGAGCTCGACCCCGATGGTGCAGAAGTTGTATTATTTTCTGAACTGGAGCCTGTTCTAACCGATGTTGAAGGCGGTTCAGATGAAGAAGAAGAAGATCCGCGATTCAGGGCGTACTCGCCTCCAGCCCATAAGCATAATGTCGATCTATCTCAAGACGATGCATTGGAGTTTCCTGAACTACCACACAGAAGGCGTGACCGTATAAGTTCGTCGTTGGATTCGGGCGAATTAGAAGTTGGTAAAGAGTTTTCCAATAAGGATAGTTTTCTTGGTGCATTGAAACAATATAGCATCAAGAACGGGGTTAACTACAATGTGGTTAAATCCAAACTCGATAAGTACGAGGCCAAGTGTGCAGTGCAAGACGGTACATGTTCATAGAAAATCATGGTCTCGTTGAGGAAAATGACAGGCCTGTGGGAGATCAAAAAATACAAAGGTCCACATACATGTCTTGCCGGTACAGTATCACTAGGTGTTCAAGGTTTTTGAATAATAATAATATTACATAATGTTGCATTATTTAACGTACTTCATTGACAAGTGTTTCACAAGATCATCCGAAGATGGATTCAGAGATGTTGGCTGACTTAATAATACCGACGGTGAAGGCGGATCCCAAGACTACAGTGCCAGCCTTAATTGGCAATATTCGTAGCCAATTGGGGTACACGCCCTTATACCGGAAGACTTGGATAGCCAAGCAGAAGGCGTTGGAAAAGTTGTATGGTCGGTGGGACGCTTCATATAATGAAGTGTGGCAGTGGTGTCAGGTGCTGGAGAGATATGTCCCAGGCAGCATAACAGACCTTGAAACGGAACCGGCGTACTACAACGATTGATTGCTCTGTGGATGCCAAGTGTTCAAGCGTCTGTTCTGGACATTTAAGCAATGCTGAGACGCATTTATATACTGCAAGCCATTGGTACAAATTGACGGTACCTTTATGTATGGTAGATATACGCATCGGCTATTGCTAGCTGTGGCACAGGACGGCAGTGGGAGAATCCTTCCAATTGCGTTTGCAATAACACCGGGGGAGTCAGCTGATGACTGGGATTTCTTTTTATCTAGGTTAAGGAGCCATGTCTGCCCCCAACCTGATATATGCGTTATATCAGATCGGGGCCCTGGAATACTAGCCGCAATAGAGCGACAGGGAAGCCTATGGCATCGCACACACCATCGATATTGCCTAAGGCATGTTGCGTCCAACTACCACGGGCAACATCGATCTACAAGTGAACGACGGCAAGTGACCAACATGGGTATGTAATATCTATTAATATAATTTCGTTTGTAATATTCAATTTATTCTTAATTGAATAGTGGTATGTAATATTCGCTATCAACTTATATTAGCAGGGTACGAGATCAATAAGGACCATTTTCACGAGATGTTGGCGAGTTTGCACTCAGTTAACGAAGAAGGCGCAAACTATCTATGCAACATACCTTTCGAACAGTGGACACAAGCATACGACGGCGGCCTACGATATGGTCATATGACCTCAAACCTGGCCGAATGCATAAATTCTGTTCTAAAAGGAACGCGTCATTTGCCGATAACATCGGTTGTACGAGAGACATATTTTCGTTTAGTGGCACTATTTCCGAAGCGAGCAGCGAGTTATAAAGGCCAAATGCAGGGAGGCCATGTATGGTACGCGAAGGTATTGCGAGAAATTAACAAGGCGAAGGCACGGGCCAACACCATGCACACAGTATGTCACGATTGCGACAACCTATGGTTTCGTGTGACGGAGTTTGACAGACCGAACCAAGGTATTGTTGGCGGGAAATATCGTGTACAGTTGAGAAATAGGACCTGCGACTGTGGGATATTTGATGCACTTCGTTACCCATACGCTCATTTACTTGCAGCTTGTCAGAATATTCGTCTGGATCCCATGAGCTATGTCGACGAAATGTATAAAATAGAAAACATGTACAACGTGTGGAGACACGTATTCCCACCAGTCCCATATGAACGTAAGTGGCCGTCTGTATCGCTTGCTCCGTATAAGCTGTTACCGGATAGAGAACTGCGGCGCAAACCAAAAGGTCGACCTTGCTCGACTAGAATACGCAACAATATGGATATCCGAGAAACGACCAACCAACGAAAGTTATGCGGATGGTGTAGGAACCCAGGCCATACATCTCGCTCGTGTCCAAATCGGAATAGTTGATAGTCTCCTTATCATTTTTGTCTCTTGGAAGAATGAAAAGTTATGTCTCATTTTCGTCTGTATCATATTTGTTTAGATGTATTTAAAGACATGATAGAAGTAAAGTATGCGTTTTTTATTTCATTAAATATATATAAATTAAATTACAATTAGGATATTCAAAAACAACTTTCATTTTATTAAAAATAAAAAAAATAAATTACAAAAAAATAAAAAAAAACAACTTTTATTTTATTAAAGATATAAAAAATAAATTACAAAAAAATAAAAAACAACTTTTATTTTATTTTAGCAAAGATATAAAAATTAAATTACAATAAAAAAATAAACAACTTTTATTTTATTAAAGATGTAGATATTAAATTACAAAAAATAAAATAAACAACTTTTATTTTGTTTTAGCAAAGATATAAAAATTAAATTACAATAAAAAATAAACAACTTTTATTTTATTAAAGATATAAAAATTAAATTACAAAAAATAAAATAAACAACTTTTATTTTATTTTAGCAAAGATATAAAAATTAAATTACAATAAAAAAAATAAACAACTTTTATTTTAGCAAAGATTTAAAATTAAATTACAATAAAAAAACATAAACAACTTTTATTTTAGCAAAGATTTAAAAATTAAATTACAATAAAAAAATAAACAACTTTTATTTCATTAAAGATATAAAAATTAAATTACAAAAAAAATAAAAAACAACTTTTATTTTATTAAAGATATAAAAATTAAATTACAATAAAAAAATAAACAACTTTTATTTTAAAAAAGATATAAAAATTAAATTATAATAAAAAAATAAAAACAACTTTTATTTTATTAAAGATATAAAAATTAAATTACAAAAAAAAATAAAAAAATAGCGATCGGAATCAATGTTGGTGTTGGTCGGAATCAGTGCCACATGGGGGTGGTCGACGGTTACGTGCTGGATTCCTCCTTTTTCTAGCTTCCGGCGGGGGTTGTGGAACCTCAGGCGGGGATTTTGGTTCCTCCGGCAAGGGGCCTGGTTGTGGGTGTTGGGAGGATGACCCACCTTGATAAAATAATGACTGGGGAGGTGTTTGCATAAACCATGGCGGAGGTGTCTGAATCCCATAAGGCGAAGGAGACTGGTAAAAAGAAGAGCTCCCCGACGACGCCTTGTGCGATCCCTCATGCGACGGCGGCCTCAAGATCGGCTGGCCAGTCGGAGTAGTCGGGAACGAACTCGAACCGAGCCGTGCATTCCAACCTGCCGTGGGACTGGGAAAAGGAAACATATAAGGGTTAGGATACATATAAGGGCTAGGGTACGCACTTGGCATAAAGGCTAAAGGCTGTGATGTCGGTGTCGTCGGCTGAAGTGTTGGGCCCGGTGACTGTGTGGGCACTGTTGATGGGCCCGATGACGTGTCGGCGCTGTTGATGGTCCCGTCTCATCACCCCTTCTCCTTGGATTTAAAGGGCCCCGTCGTTCCCTTTGTTCACGAAGTTGCCGTCGCCTCTCCTCTTCCGACAATAAATACGGCTTGCCATGGATCCGAAATCATGGCATGTATTCCGGCACGCACGCTAACTCAGGAACGATGATCGGTTCCCGAGTAGGTATATAATCATACCGGTTCTCCTATAATTCGATATACGCTGACCAATATCTTGGCCAATCCGTATGCAATTGCCGTAAGTCGACTTTGTGCTCATCATCGAGCACCTCAGGTGCCACGAGAATCGATTGTCGGAATCTAAATTGACGCAGAACCCGATCTGATTGGTGCATCTCCATGGTGGCATAGTTGATCAATGGGACTTTCACATGCCAAATGTTCTGATTTATCAAGAACTCCTCCGGAATTACTGCCCGAATTGACGGATCCTCGTATGGTGTCCATTCAAACTATATTAATATGATAAAAATATTAGTTATATACTAAATACTAAATACGAAATACGGAATACGAAACGACTATTTTATTACGAAATTTAATTAAAATTTAATACTTACTTGTGCTTCCGACCGTTGCTCTAGTAGAAGCCGTATATCTTCAAGCGATGTAGGTATTCCAACATAACTCACTTGAATGGTTCCACCTAATTAAATAAATTTTTAGCATACAATTATATTTTAAATCTACGTAATAATTGTAAAATCTAATATTAAATTTACCTCGTTATGAGTGGGAATGTATATGGGTGGTCTGTAACAGCCCAATTTTGGGCTTAGTCAGAACAGTGGTTTCGGGACCACAAATCCAAGTTAGTAAAATATTTTAATATTATTTTCTGTGTCCATGATGTGTGATTAAGCATGTGTGAAATTTCTGTGAATTAATTTATCTATTAGTATGCTTAATTTGAGCAAAGGACTAAATCGCGTAAATCTTAAAAGTGGCTTTCTATTTTATTAATGGCTAAATTGAGATGTCTTCTTATTGGGAAGACCTTATGTGGCAATTTAGCCACTATTTAGATAGTGGACGACAATAAGTAATGGACATGTATATATATGCTTTTTATATATATATTTTTATAAGTTAAAAGTTTATATTATAATATAAGTTATTATTATAGTAAAAAGAATCATGGTTTTCATCATTTTAACTCATCCATCACCGAAACAAAGAAAAGAAGAAAATAAAGAAAGCCAAGCTAAGTTTCAGAATTTATTCAAGCTCAATCAAGATCAAGAACAAAAGAAATCGGACTTGGATCGGGGAAAAGCAAAAATAGTTGAATAGCCGATTTATAACGTCCGTCGATATCCGAGGTAAGTCTTTAAGCAATTAAACATCGTTAATATTAAATGTAACTTAGTTTAATATGTTGAATTAGAATTCATGGATTTATAATAGAGATAGCCGAATGTGATAAAGCATCATATTAGTGTATTTGAGCTTAATTCAATCGAGTTATAACATTTGAAAGTCCGTATGAATTATGTAGAATATTTGTAATATTCGATATATGAAATGTGTATGAGACAGCTCTATAATATTGATATTCAGGCTTTGGGCCTAGCAAACCTTGTCTTTGGTGAATTAAATCGGGCTTTATGCCTAGCAGTGCTTATTGCTTGGAGGTATATAAATCGACTTTAAGTCTAGCAGGCTTTGTGCTTGGGTGTGTGATACAGAGCTTAGGCCTAGCGAGGCTTTATGCCGTGATTACGTATAAGCTTATGCCTAAAAGATTTCATGCTGATGTGGTATTTGAGTATGTTAATCAATCTAAATGGCCAGGTATGAATTAACTTCTTACCTATTTAAAATAAGGTAAGCAAGTAACTCAGTTATTTATTACAAATTGTATATGATACAAATGAAGTTTATATATATGATTATAATATGTGTTCTCGGTTTTATAAATGAATGATATGAATATTGTGGTTTTGGTCTTTTAAGATGTGTATACAAGACCAAGTATCCGTGTATATTCCGAGTGTTCAACGGGATTAATAATGAATAAAAGTGAATATGAGATGAAGTGTGTATGCAGGTATAATTGAAAGAATGAGCATACGTGATAATGATTAAGTATTTAAATGTATGTGCAAGTGAATTGGTAATATTGTACATGTGTAAGTGATTGAATTTGCTAAGTGGATATACCACGGTAACACATGTTGATTTATTTACGTGGCGCTAAGTGGATATGCCACGGTTATACATGTTACGTGGTGCTAAGTGGATATGCCACGATTACCTGTTGATTTGAAAACGTGGTGCTAAGTGGATATACCACGAATGTATATTTAATTCAGAAAGGTGGAGCTATGTGCTAAAACCACCGATTATTTGTTATACTTCGAAGCGTTCATTGAAAGATATGAATTTACTAAGTGAAATCTGATGTGAAAATGTGGAAATTTTATTGAAAAAGATGAAATTTGAGATAAAACAGTTTAATCAGAAGCAAAAGGGTGACTTTGAAAAATCACCAAAAATAGTGGAAATTGAATTAGAAGTTGAATGAGATATGAGTCTATTTTCATATAAAAGAAACAGAGAAAGAAAAGGAATTCTATATTCTGAGATATTTGAATTTTTGTGAGATTGGTTCAGAATGATTACGTGATCCCCTATTCTGACTTATAAAAATCATTAAAAATTTTAAAAAAATAATTATGGGATACAATTTATATGCCTGAAATCCTGAATGAGTTTAGTTTCAAATGAACTAAACAAGAAGGTCATCTAAATTGTGTACGAGGAGAAAACTGATTCGTAGTGAAGAGAGATCAGAATAGTCGAACAGTGAAACAAGGGAAATTTTAATGAATAAAATGTACTAATTGGAAAGAGCAAAAATTCTAGAAATTTTATGGTATGAATATATGTGAGTCTAGTTCCAGGAAAAATTAGCGGTTTGTAATTCGGAGCTCTGTAGCTCAAGAAATAAATAATTTAGTGACAGTGATTCAAGTAGACAGATTAATGTGAACATGAGTAATGAGGTATAAGCATGTGATTTAATGATTATATCATTTTGAGAACTTGTTGTGAGGATTTGTCCCGTTGAGGCTTTGGTAAGGTTACAAATGAGTAAGTTGGGAAAGTAAGAACTTAGCATTATTTATGCAAGTTATGACAGCTTAGTAGTAAGCTAAATTCATTGCTAATACTTATTATTTTTACATGTGAACTTACTAAGCTTTATAAGCTTACTCCCTTTTCTTTCCCATGTTTCAGAGTACTATTAAACAAGCTCGGGCTGGAGGTCGTCGGAGATCGCTTCACACTATCAAGCTATCTATGGGTATATTTATTTATAAATGATTTAAGTTATGGCATGTATAGGGGCTTGACTAAGTCATTTTGTATATATGTTAATTAATTTGACCAAATGTAAAGCTTCATAACGGTAATAAGGATTATTCTGTATTTGACCACGAGTTGTGGCTCATATTGGTCATGGAGTTATAATGCTTGTGTATGCATGTGTTTGTTAAAGTTTAAATTATAAGTGAAATTTTGTGGCTCGGGATTTGGTAGAATGTATTGTTAAGTCCGGTAATGCCTCGTACCCGGTTCCAGCGTAGGATACGGGTAATGGGTGTTACATGGTCGACTCAAGGACGTAAAAATGGAAATAGAAATCGTGCCCATGATTGTAGTAGTGATAGGCAACCTCTGATTTTCGCTTTATTCGGCCGCGTCGCCCCGCACATCTCCCGATACAATTTTGCTAGCACGGCAGACCCCCAACTCAATTCATCGGCTGTTCTAAAATCAACGAGTTTTAGCACCATCTCGTGTGTCGATGAGGTTTCGTGGACAGTCGTGCATCGATAGCCTCCAATCATCTCAAGAATGTATGCCCGAGCATACCGTATTCTTTCTATTTTGGTCGAATTATTATTCGGCTCCGGGAATGTGTCTCGTAACCAGCCCATCTCGATCCGACCACCGTAAATGTTATCCGAAATAGCACCCAAAAGCTCGTAGCATACGGCGGCTCAATCGCCAGAAGTTGCGGACTCGGTGACTACGTACCCATCCACCGGCAATCCTAATTGCAAATGCACGTCTTCCAGAGTGATAGTACACTCTTCGCATGGAAGATGGAAAGTGTGCGTCTCGGGTCTCCACCTCTCTATCAACGCACTGATTAACTTCGAGTCCAACTTGCACCGCCGGCCTATCGTGGCCACATGCCAAAAACCCGCTTCTCGTAGGTAATTCTCGATAAACGGCGATGGCGGACCAGGCATATTGCGAATATAGCATTGCAACACCCGATCTACAGACTGTTTAAAAAATTATAAAATAAAATTTAATTAAAATTGCATAAACCTTAAAAATTTTAAATAGTATTGAAAAATTAAAATTAAAACTTACCATTTGCATTTGATTGACGGAGATGTGTTTATCGTCGAGACGAATTAATTCTCCGGCCATTGCTAATACGATCAAATATTTTTAAATTTATCAAAAAAATATATTTCAAAAAATTTTAAAAAGGGCTTTTTTGTAAATATTAAAGGACTATTGTGAAATCTGAGAGGAAGTTTAAAGGAATTTGAGAGGAATTTGAGTGAAAGTTGAGAGAAAAATGAGTAAGGACTAATGTGTGAAAAAAATAAAAGGGTTGGGGGGGTTTTTAGTTTTTTTTTTTTTTTTTTTACCATTGGAGGCCTAACGGTCAAAAAAAATTGACCGTTGCAGGGGGAAAGCGCGTCCACGAGGGAGCGCTTTTGCCACATAGCAAAGCGCCCTCAAGGACGCGTTTTTTGCTGATGTGGCACAAAGCGCTCCTCGTGGACGCTGCTTTCATTCATCCACAAAACGCTACCGACGTGGGCGCGCGTTTTACGGGGAAATGGCCCTTTCCGGTAAATAATTATTTTTTCGGCCCTTTTTCGTAATTTTTTTTTAAAATTTAGTATATTATGATCATTTACCCCATATATACCACTAAAAAATATTAAAGTTAAGTACCAAATGATGTTTTAAATATTCTTTAAGGTGCAGTGAAAACAGAAAAAGTAAAAGTAAAAAATTATATTAATGACATATAACAGTTTTTAAACTAGAGTAAAACATACAACGAATTGCTTCAAATGGAACAAAGTAGGTATAATGTAAAATTTACCCCTTAATATTTATATTTTTTTTTATCAATTTAGTCTTTCTTTTTTGAATTAAGTTTGGCATTCAAGCTTTTAAAAAGAATTGAATTTAACCATTAATCTTTAAAAAAGAGTCAATTTATTATTTTTAATAGAAATACAGACTAAAATGTTAAAATTTTAAATATTACAGCCCACATAACATCGACACGTGCTCCATGCTAATTCCTTGATTTTTGTGACCTTTTTTTAATATTTTTTGAATTTTGAATTTTTGACTATTTTTGTAATTTTTAAATTATTTGTTGAAGTGACGTATAAAACAAATAGTATCATATCAATATGAAGTATATTTGGATTGACACGCACTTTCTTGCCAACATCACTAAAAAATAATATTTTAATCGGCATTTCCGTTTTAAAAAAATAATTTGACTCTTCTTGAAAGGTTAATGGTCAATTTAGCTATAAAAAGATTAAGGGTCAAATTGACAAAAGATATAAATGTTAAGGGCTAAATTTGATATTATGCCAATAAAATATTATAAGCACTAAGTTAAAGACATAATGATAAATTTAGCTCTCGATGTTTACTTTTTTTTTTTTTTCCAATTTGACTCTCATTCTTTTTTTGAGCTAAAATTGGTCATTAATCTTTAAAAAAAAGTTAAATTGCTTTTATTTAACAGAATATTGATTAAAATGTTAATTTTTTAATGATGTTGATGTGTCAACTAGCATGGTAGCCCATGTGTACTTCATGCTAATATGATACTATTTATCCTATATGTCCTGTCAACAAATAATTTTAAAATTATAAAAATAAAAAAAAATTCAAGATTTAAAAAAAGTTCATAAAATTTAAAAAAAAAACATGAAATATACGTGAATTGTCATGTAAGTTGCCATGTTTATAAATTTAACGCTTTAGTTAATATTTTTTGTTAAAAAAATCGTTTTGACTCTTTTTGAAATGTTGATAGTCAAATTCGACTTCTTTTAAAAGGTTAAAAACCAAATTTAGGTCAAAAAATAATAAAAGTCAAAATAACAAAATATGTAAACTCTAAAGGCTCAATTTATCATTATACCAAAGTTAAATAACCTAAGTTAATCTAATTGAATTAACTAACAAAACCTTATTATCATATATTTTACTCAACTAATTCAACTACACGTATGCTATGTAGGTAGGCATGTTTTAGTCATTGGTAAGCTATATAAACTAATCACATTAGTTATTTTTAGTCACTCACATGATTTATTTGTGACAAAGCACTTATTTTAAAGAGGTCCAAGAGTTATTAATTATCCGTCTAATTACAGGTTTAAATTTATACTAATTATTTTAAAACATATGTGATAAGATTTTGTTCATGTCAAAAAGTATTCCCTTTTAAAAGTACTTGACTTATGATGGTATAAATTTTTTTACTTTTACATAATAAAATAAAATTATCAAAATAGCTGAGTTGATACAAGCAGCCAATAACATTTAAGAAGGAAGCATTCATATATGAGGTTCATCATCAACCTTTAAGATATATGCATCAACCGATGATAAACCATATTATAAACTAAACTAGAAAGATTATATATTATTTGTACGAGAAAGCTCAATGTTTTGCAAAAATGGAAGAGTTGAGGATGGCAGATGCATAGACATCGCACCAAAAGTTTGATCTCCCAAGGCAAGGCTGTCTCAACTTGGGGAAGTGGAAAGAGAAGGAATTCTTGAACCACCGCCACTAATGCCTATTAGTTATCAAACAAGCCTGCAACATTTCATAAACAATTTGATTCCTATTTGTTTATAAGTTAAATAAATGAATATTTTGAGGTGAACAACAATGCTTATTTGATCTGTATGATCTTTATTATTCGATTATTATATAATTAGACATGTTTAAGGGTCGAGCTATTTATCCAATCTTGAGATTTAAGAGGGTTTAGACAAAAAAGTTAGGCCCATTTAAAATATGGATCAGGCTTGAGCTTGAACATTTAGCGCTTGAACTTGACCCGACCCATTTTCTGATTTTATAATATACTTTGTTATATTATTTTTATATATTAAGTAATTTATAACAATTAAAAATTAAATTTCTAGTAATATATAATACTATAATGAAGACATTAAACAAAATGTTAAGTTGCCTATATATAAAGTTTTAATAAATGAAAAAGAATATATTAAATTATTAAATTATAAAATATAAATATATAAATATATTTTTTTATTAAAAAAATGGACTTGAGTTAACCATCAACAAATGCGAGTGAGTTTAGACAAGTACAAAGTATATTAATACTAAATTTAAGCTCGACCAACACCATTATTTGTGTGCTTATTATATTAATTTATATTTAAAAATAAAAATACATAAAGCAGAAATGAAAAGAGGGTAAATTGATTTCTAAGGGAATTTGAAGTAAGTAGCATTGAGTTGAAATGTGATATTAACACTATCGGTGACAAATAGATTTTTGTAATGCAGAAGAGACCTTATACTATAAGGTAATGATGATAATAATAATCAACGGTAATGGTATGGCAGGGAGGGAGCGTGAGTGGCGCGTGTAGTTTAGAAGAGTGAGAATAAAGTCAGGCGTAGTCTTTGCATTGCATCATTATATCTCCACCTCAGATGAAACACAAGCAAGCAAGCAACCCTTCAACTTCCCCTCCCACTCTCATATCTCTAAGGCCAGAGTGAGCAAACAAACAATAAAACCTCTCTTTTTGCCTTACCTTACTGTCCACCCTCTTTGCTGTCCATTTCAATGGCGACCGTTACCTTTTCCACCCGCTCCTACTTTCTCCAATCGCCTTCCCATTCCCACGCTCACCACCATAGACAGCAGAGCTTCTCCACCACTTCCTGCCGTGTCAGCACCGCCAGCATTAGCACCCTCTTCACTCACTACTCTCATTCATTGAAGACTGTCTCCCCAAGTACCCGCAATAAACTCAACCCCTCCACCATAGTTTTCTCCTTAGGAAACGGCGGTATTGGCGGAACTGGCGGCCGTGGAACTGGAGGTGGCGGAGGAGGACATGATGGTCATGACGATCAGGAGAGGTCACGCAATAGATCCGAAGCAATCCTGGCTCTCGCAGATGTACATACACAACTATTTATATACACTGTTCCATATACATAATTATGCTTTTTACGTGCGAAATGTGATGTATATATATACAGGCAGGGAGGACGTTTGAGAGTTTGCCCAAGGACGTAGCGGCGGCAATCGAGGCAGGGAGGTTACCGGGATCCATTGTTCATAGGTACTTTGAGTTGGAGAAGTCGCCTGTATTCAGCTGGTTGCTTAATTTCGGAGGGTTTAAGGAACGGTTGCTTGCTGATGATTTGTTTTTGACTAAGGTTGGCATCGAGTGCGGCGTTGGGATTTTCACCAAGGTTGGCAACATTATATTTTTCACTACAGCAATGATATTTTTCCCCTTTTTTCTCCTCCAAATGATTGCCCTTAGGATCCAAGATTCATAGCCAAACTATCCATAATTTTTAGTTTGACCCCCCCCCCCCCCTTTTTTTTTCTTTTTAATTCCTTTCTGGGATTTTCTCTTATTGGTTGGCGACTTTTTCAGAGCGCAGCAGAGTTGGAAAAGCGCAGAGAAAAGTTCAGGAAAGAACTGGATTTTGTTTTTGCTGATGTGGTATGACTGCATGAAAATAATAATAATAAACAAAGTTGAATAGTATAATTCCATTGGTAACACAAGATTGATTTCCATGATTTCAGGTGATGGCACTAGTTGCAGATTTCATGCTAGTGTGGCTTCCGGCTCCGACGGTTTCGCTCCGACCACCTATAGCACTCAGTGCCGGACCTATTTCTAAGTTCTTTTACAACTGTCCCGACAATGCTTTCCAGGTTATTGACTATATTTGTTTTGACGTGTGTTTTAAGTTTCTTTTATCTATTGGTGCTATGTAAGCCACACATATTGTTTTATCTTATCTTGAGAATCTTCACTTCAAATGTAGGTGGCTTTGGCAGGAACATCTTACTCATTTTTACAGAGATTTGGTGCAATAGTGGTATATATTTATAAACTTTACTGTGGACCAACTCCATTATTTTATTAATTTCTACATGTTGTAAAACTTATCATGATCTTCCAATGCAGCGTAATGGAGCCAAACTCTTCGGTGTTGGAAGCGGTGCATCTCTGGTTAGTATATATAAACCCTAAACTCTGCTACTATTATCAGGCTTTGCATCGACAAGGCATTAATTATAAATGTTTGCACCTTTTTAAATATATTAGAATAAAACTATGAGTTACATTACCTTACAAGTTGGTGTAGATTGTTTACCATAACCTTTAGTTACAGAGCTGTTTTTGGATAATAGCAATGTGCCACCAAAAATAATGGAGCTTCATGCTATTAAAGAGGAATCACGAATTTTATATTGAGTATTGACTATATATTATATTGAGAAAGGATTGTTATTGGGATACAAAAGTGCTTGTTGATGTCTCTCTAGTTTAGCTGGGTTGCGAGCGAGTGAGCTTATTAGTAGCAAGCTAGGTTCACTGGTAGGCATATATGCAAAACAAAGGTCAATTAAGAGGTGTTAGAATTGAAATTTCTGTACTTTTTTTTATGCTTAAGTCAGTACAAGTAAATTTTCTAGAATGATAAGTAATAGTCAAAATAATTAGAGGTCATACCTCAAATAAAGTCAATTCTAATGTTTATAATTGATTTTTTTAAAAAAAAATACAATCTAAAGAATCAAAACAAACAAATTCCCATTTGGGTTGCATCATGCAAACTTACATCATTCTTCTTTCAGGTTGGTGTAGGAGTCACAAATACATTGATCAATGCACGAAAGGTTTTTGATAAATCTTTTGCTGAAAAAGCAGAAGACGTGCCCATATTTTCAACAAGTGTCCAGTATGGTGTATACATGTCAATATCTAGCAACCTAAGGTAATCATCATCTTCATCACAAGTCCATAAGTTCTGTATTATATACATCGAACAGATGATGATACAACATATGCTTACTTTGATTAAACATAGGTACCAAATAATTGCTGGAGTTATTGAACAACGCATACTGGAGCCCTTACTGCACCATCACAAGTTCATTTTGAGTGCAATCTGCTTTGCTGTTCGAACCGGGAACACTTTCTTGGGATCTTTGATGTAAGATATACCACATCGGTTCAAGTCTTAAATGCTTATATATATATTTGGTGTTTGATACTGAAAATCTCTAAGAATTGCTTATAATGTCTGAACAGGTGGGTAGATTATGCACGCTGGGTTGGAGTTCAGAGGTCGAGAGAGTGAGTGATGAAGAGGTGCAGTAACTTTATTTGTGTCATTCATTGTTTTGAGCAAGTTAAATTTTGTTTTGCTTGGAATTTAATGAGGACAAGAGTTTTGTCATTGGAGGGTTTCTGGTTTTCATTTCCAATGATCTATTCAATGGCCTTTCCATTTCCTATACCAGTTGTTATCTCCTTAATTAATTTTACATAGTTATAATCTTATGGAAATCACCAAAGCCGCAAATTGTCAATTCAGACAACTATATGTAACAACAAACCTGCAAAGGATTGGTATTAACCACAGGTTGAAGACAATCTAAGGAAACTTCAATTATCACTTGACAAGATCTACCGTGTTGCATCTGGTTTTGAGCATGAAGTTCAAATAAGAAGTGAGTTTATGTTGAAAATTTTGAGATGTTAATCATCAAAGCAAAATTGCCAGACTGCATATGGCTTCCTCAAAGCAGAATGTAACTGACCTGACGGATGCATCACCTATTTGAATTCCACAATGTTTATTCCTGGCTAACACATGGTGCGCCATTTGCAAGGGCATACTCTAATGCAAATGCATGCAGAGTCTCAGCCAGATTGGCTGACAAAATCTGCAGCGTATTCTCTATTGATTGGATTCGAGCCACCAGATCACTAGCTTGTAACAGGGACACCTAAATTATCAGAGACCCTACACCCGTACAATTATGAGGATAAATAAAGTAAAAGGTCTCCAAGGAGAATCAGGAATCAAAGTGCAAATACCAGAAACAAACTTGTAGCATAGGCAGTAAAAATGATAAAGCTGCTTCGCCTGGTAGCTTTATGTGACCTTTCAGTCCACTTAAAAGCGCAGTTTTGTCTTGGAAGAACTTCAACGGTTAAAGTCTTCCCTGCATCTTGATGGCCTAGAAAGTGCACTACCACGTTTTCCAGTTCCACAGTAAATGAGTTTATTATATATATATATATATTTTCTTTGGTGTCTTACAATTGTTTTGTATAGTTTGAATGTTATCTATCTGATTTGTTTACAAGGGAAAACAGAATGCTACGATGAAACCAAGAGCTGACCCAAGATCACAAATAACTGCGACAAGGTGAAAGGCACCCACTCTTGCTAATAGCCATGGAAGACCCAAACTATTCTATTGTAATTAAAAAATTGGAGATAAAAAGTTTTAAAAATAATAATTTATCAATAAAAAAGGGTCATGCAATTGGGTAAAATACCCAAAAACTAATTTAATTACGGAAAAGGGCCAGTTTCAAAAATATTTACGGAAAATGGCGTTTCCCAAAACGCAGCGTCCAAGTCGGTAGCGTTTTGGGGAAATGGCAAAGTGCGCGCCACTGGGGGACGCGCTTTCTGTGAATCACCAAAGAAAACGCTACCGACATGGGCGCGTTTTGCCCTCCACCCCGATCCAATTATAGTATGATATTCGGCTAAGGTAAAAATATATTTAGGGTTTTGGGCAAAATATATTAGCGCAAAAAAGTAATTGAATTTTGTGACATGTTTGTATCGACAAAATAATTTTGAGAAGACGTTTACGAACAAGCGGTGGCCAAAAACGCTTCAAGAAGGATGCACTTGTCGTGAGTACCGAAAAGAGCTCCCACGTGGGCGCTTTCTTTTGCTCTGATGATCTCTGGAAAAATTAATTTGAGAAGACGTTTACAACAAATAGTGGCCAAAACGCTTCAAAGCAGGTGCACTGTCAATAGAGTACGAAAAAGAGCTCCCACGTGGGCGCTTCTTTTGCTCTGATAGTCTCGGGTAAAATTATTTTGAGAAGACGTTTACGAACAAACAATGGCCAAAATGCTTCCAAGCAGGTGCATTGTCGCGAATCTCTTGAAAAGATCTCCCACATGGACGCTCTTTTTACTCTGATGAGTCTCGGCAAAAAATTAGACTATAAATCACCAAATTTCATTCTCGGGTTGCATAAGGGAAATTGAGGCAAAAGAAAAAAAGCGAAAATGAGTGAACGTATTAATCTTTGTTATTTACTACGATGGTGAGGTTTGTGACACCGAAAATGGTGTTGTTTTCTTATCGGAGAACACAATACGATCGAGTTTTAATCGGAACGTCGATTTGGTAGAACTTCGCAAAAGAATTAGGCGTAAAATATTCGGAACAACGCCAATGAAAGTTCAGTCTATTAAGTATAGATTTTGCGCTTCGGTTGATCCGGTGAGATATGACTCATTCGACATCAAAGGTCCTCGGAGCTTGAGGCAATGGTGGAGACTCATCTTGCCAGTGGATCACCCTATCTCGAGGTATAAGTACAATTTTCATCTCCAAGTGATCTTTCTGCGACCTCAACATCTACTGCTATTCGAGGGGAATACACGACCCCAAGCCGACACTCTGTTAGTGGGAGGCAAAATACGGAAGTGCCCGTGTTCGGTGGTAGTATGGAAAACATAACCCCTGCAAGACACTCGGTTGGTGGATGGGACATGCATATCCGTCCTTCAACGTCCGATGATAGAAATACGTATTGGGGAACGTCATCAACTTCTAGTGGTTGGCAATCCACATATGATTGAGAACGTTACGAAATATGTTTAAGGAGGGATAATGTACTCCCCACGACATCCACCGGCGAGGGGCCCTCGTTTGTTGCAGGTTATGGAGGGTCGGACGATGAATCCGATGTGGATCCACCTCGGGAGCCCGGGCCGATGGTGCGAAGTTGGATTATTTTACGACCGGAGCTGTTCCAATTGTACCGAAGATGTTGAGGCGGTTCGGGCGAAGAAGAAGAAGATCCGCTATTCGGGCGTGCTATCGCCTCCGGCCCACATGCATAATGTCGATCTATCTCAAGATGATGCATTGGAGTTTCCTGAACTACCACACCGGACGCGTGACCGTACAACTTCTTCGTTGGATTCGGACCAATTAGAAGTTGGTAACCAGTTTTCCAACAAGGATACTTTTCTTGCTGCATTGAAACAATACAGCATCAGGAACGGGGTTAACTACAACATGGTTAAATCCAAGCTCGATAAGTACGAGGCGAAGTATGCAGTGCAAGACGGTACATGTTCATGGAAAATCATGGCGTCGTTGAGGAAAAGGACAGGCTTGTGGGAGATCAAAAAGTACAAAGGTCCACATACATATCTTGCCGGTACAGTATCACTATATGTTCAATGTTTTTAGATAATACTAATATTACGTAATGTTGCATTATTTAACGTACTTCGTTGACAGGTGTTACACAAGATCATCCGAAAATGGATTCAGAGATGTTGGCTGACTTAATAACACCAACGGTGAAGGCCGATCCCAAGACTACAGTGCCGGCCTTAATTGGTAATATCCGTAGCCAATTGGGGTACACGCCCTCTTACAGAAAAGCTTGGATAGCCAAGCAGAAGGCGTTAGAAAAGTTGCATGGTCGGTGGGACGCTTCATATAATGAAGTGTGGCAGTGGTGTCAGGTGCTGGAGAGATATGTCCTAGGTAGCATAACAGACATTGAAACGGAACAGGTGTACTACAACGACCGTTTGCTCTGTAGATGCGCAGTGTTCAAGCGTCTGTTCTGGACATTTAAGCAATGCCGAGATGCCTTTAAATACTGCAAGCCATTGGTACAAATTGACGGTACATTCATGTATGGTAGATATACGCATCGGCTATTACTAGCTGTGGCACAAGACGGCTGTGGGAGAATCCTTCCGATTGCGTTCGCAATAGCACCGGGGGAGTCAGCTGATGACTGGGACTTCTTCCTATCTAGGTTAAGGAGGCATGTCTGCCCCCAACCTGATATATGCGTTATATCGGATCGGGGCCCTGGAATACTAGCCGCAATAGAGCGCCAGGGAAGCCTGTGGCATCGCACACACCATCGATATTGCCTAAGGCATGTTACATCCAACTACTACGAGCAACATCGATCTAAAAGTCAGCGACGGCAAGTAACCGATATGGGTATGTAATATCTATAATTTCGTTTGTAATATTCAATTTATTCTCAATTAAAGAGTGGTATGTAATATTCGCTATCAACGTGTATTGGTAGGGTACGAGATCAATAAGGACCGTTTTCAGGAGATGTTGGCGAGTTTGCGCTCAAATAACGACGAAGGCGCAAACTACCTGTGCAATATTCCTTTCGAACGGTGGACACAAGCATACGACGGCGGCCTACGATATGGTCATATGACCACAAACCCGGCCGAATGCATAAATTACATTACGAAAGGAACTCGTCATCCGCCGATTACATCGGTTGTGCGAGAGACATATTTTCGTTTAGCGACACTATTTTCGAAGCGAGCAGCGAGTTATAGAAGGCAGATGCAAAGAGGCCATGTATGGAGCCCGAAGGTCTTGCAAGAAATAAACAAGGGGAAGACACGGGCCAACACCATGCACACAGCAGTGTCACGATCGCGACGACCTTTATGGTTTCGTGTCACGGAGTTTGTGACCAACCAAGGTATTGTTGGCGGGCACTATCGTGTACACTTGACAAATAGGACCTGCGACTGTGGGATATTTGATGCACTTCGTTACCCATGCGCTCATGTACTTGCGGCTTGTCAGAATCTCCATCTTGATCTCATGAGCTATGTCGACGAAGTGTATAAATTAGAAAACATGTACAACGTGTGGAGACACGTATTCCCACTAGTCCCAGATGAACGTAAGTGGCCGTCGGTATCGTTTGCACCGTATAAGCTGTTGCCGGATAGAGAATTGAGGCGCAAACCAAAAGGTCGACCTTGCTCGAGTAGAATACGTAACAATATGGATATCCGAGAAACGAGCAACCAAAGTAGACTGTGCGGATGGTGTAGGAACCCGGGGCATACATCTCGCTCCTGTCCAGATCGGAATAGTTGACCGTGTTCTTAGTTTTTTTCTCTCTTGGTGGCTATGTAATTTCTATTTTTTTATGAAAACGGTAAACTTCTGTACAAGAACGTTTATTTTATTCAAGTTATTAAAATTAAATTACAAAATTACAAAAAAATTAAATTACAATAAAAAAATTAAATCATTTCTATTTTATTAAAGATATTAAAATTAAATTACAATAAAAAAATAAAAAACTATTATTTTATTAAATATATTAAAACTAAATTACATTAAAAAAATTAAATCATTTCTATTTTATTAAAGATATTAAAATTAAATTACAATAAAAAAATAAAAATTAAATTACAAAAAAAAAACTGTTATTTTACCCTATTAAATATATTAAAACTAAATTACAATAAAAAAATTAAACCATTTCTATTTTATTAAAGATATTAAAATTAAATTACATTAAAATAAATAAAAAATAACTCTTTTTTATTAAAAAATTTAAAATTAAATTACATATAAAAATAAACAACTTCTATTTTATTAAAAAATTAAAAAAATATATTACAATTAAAAAATAACAACTGCTATTTTTTTGACCGTTGAAGGCTAAAGCGCGCCCCTGGGGTCGCGCTTTGCTGCCGTTTCCCCCCAAAACGCGCTGACGTGAAAGCGTTTTGGGGGAAAACGGCCATTTTTCGTAAATATTTTTGAAACTGGCCCTTTTCCGTAATTAAATTAGTTTTTGGGTATTTTACCCCATGCAATTTGTGGAAAAATTATCCTAACAATCTAACAATTGTTATCATTATTTAGCAGTTGGTCTAATGTCATGTGTTCATTATGATATTAGGGATTTAAATAACTCTTTTATAAATTTTTTTATAATTATTGATGAGTTTTTATAAAGTTTTATAATAATTTAATAAATTTAAATATGTTTTATTAGTTTTATATTTTTAAAATTTATTAAAAAATTTAAAATATTTGTGAATTTTTTATGAGAAAATATAGTATTAAATTAGAAGCTGTTATCTGATTGGTTCATTAATTGATTTTAACGATTAACGTGACCAAAGACAAATATTAATAAATAAACTTAATTAATTTTTTATTAATAGCAGAGATTGAATTAAGTAGGAATTTAGTATAAAAGCTCAAATAATAATTTTATTTTTTCTTCACGACCTTTTATACTTATAAGCCGTTAATAATGGTTTGGCCTCATCTTGGTGTTACCCTATTTGATTATTTTAGTTATTTCTAATTGATATATAGATACGAAAGAATACAATTAGATATCTCACTTAAATATTATTATTATGTTATTATATTTTAAAAGTTAAATGTATATATTATTATTGAGTCAATTAAATATTAATTTAATTAGAAAATTTATCAAATTACTTTTACTTTAAAAGATAATTAATATTTATAAGGATATTTTTGTTGTTTTATACTTTTATTTAATCTTCAAATAAAATAATTAAAAATATTATTTGAGAGTAAAACACAAAACTAACAAATATCTTACCACTCCATCAATAATCATTCGTTAAAATAATTTCAATATAAAATATTTCCGCTTACGATATTATAAAATCTAGTATTTCCTAATAAACACGGATATGCCAGGACGGATAAATACTCGATTGAGAGCATATAACAAATTTTGTCATCCCTAATTATGAAGCTATACTCATAATCTTTTTGATTTTTGTGAAGAATAATAACCATGCTTTGTCAAGAATGTTCTAGTCAAAGTAGTTAATACCACAACGACTATTTTTTTAATGAAATTAATATGTATCAATATCGATTTGTTTTGGTGTATTGTTTCTTATTTTTGGATATTCTTGAAAGATATATAATATATGTATATAAAAATATTTATAAACATCGAATGAATGAGATTAAATAAATTTCAAATGTAAAATATTCAACAATTATATAAAATACTCGTCAATAAACTTCACAAATAAAAATCTATTGTTTCAGTTAAAACAACCAAAATTGAGCGGAATGAGTTAATGTGGTTGGTAGAAGACGTACTTTTCATCTATGCAAACAAGAGAAATAGATATTCTTGTTTACTATTTAAACAATGCACATAGATCAATATGGTTGAAATTGGTGCGAAATTGACTATTTGATTCTAATTAAGGTGCTCAATTCTGCACCAGTTCCGATTATACCAGTCTGCGTACTAGTCTAATAGTAAATCGAAACACCCAAATATTTTTCTGCAACGGTGAAAATTCTAGCAAGTACCGATCATACTAACTCAATTTGGTCAAATTTGGTTGCATTGGCCAAAACAATGTACACAAATTGGTACCTGAATAAACTTGAAAAAAATGTAAAATTAGGGTAATCTTGTTGTTTAATTTATAAATGATTTATTTTTCCTTGTTTATTTTGAATTAGAGTTTTATTTGTGAAGTTTATTGATATGTATTTTATATAATTCATGAATATTTTATATTTAAAATTGTTAGGTCCGAAAATACTAAAAATGGGTGAATTGGTATTTTAAATTTTTTTACAAACTATTCTAAATGATAAGAGGAATAAAGAATAGCTTGACACAATAAATTTATAGTTGTTCGATCTCAATTACTTAGCTCCACTACCTCAGCTTTACACTACGAAAAATATTCCAATCACTACCAACATTGATTCCTTTCAAGGAGAAAATATAACATTTGCAACACTATCTTTTTCTTAAAACTTGGATAGAATCTTTCCTTCCTAATTATATAGTTAAACTAGAACTTTTTTAATTTTTATGTCTTAACTAAAACCTTACCAATTTACTGTTGATGATATGAAAAAGTAAATAAAAAGACCTCTACAAGGTGTGTGGTTACAAAAATTAGGCTATTAAAGAAATGAAAAATGAAAATGAGTGTGATAAAAGATCTAACAATAAGCTCTTAGAGATATTGTTAAAGATTTGTGACCCAAATTCTTTTTAAATAAAAATACAAGTGGTAAGATAGAGGGATCTACGAGGGCGAAGGCTGGAGGGCAAGATAGAGGTACGGTACAAGTTGCACAAGTGAAATCCATATAGAAGTATGCTTCCTCTTTTTGATGTTGATTAGAATAATGTGTTTTAACCTTACTGCATTACTTTTATTTGACTTTGATTAGAATATGGTTTTACAAACCTATAAATAGATGTAGTCGTCTCTCCTCTTGTATTATTCAAATTTGACATAGTGAATTTTCTTCTCCTGTGCCCATGGTTTTTTCCCAAAAGGGTTTCCACGTAAAATTTGTGGTTCTATTTTTCTCTCTTTTCTTGCCATTATCGACATACTGAAAATGAAAGAATAAAGAAATTGAATCTTTTCTCTTGACTTTGATGCTTGGATGTTCAACTCTTACATATTGTTGTGTCTTTGGCTTGTATTTATACCAATGAATAAGTTTGGATGTTTATGGTCGTTGAGGATGAATTCTAGCCATTAAAAACATTAAATTTGAACTTAAAAATTGTCTCTACAATGTATGTCTCGAGACTTGGCTGAAAAATAGTCGTTGGCAAGCCATGTTGAGATATGCAAGCCTATGTCTCTTGAAATGCAACCCTTGAAGTAAAACTTTTGTTTCAAACTTGCATGTCTTGAGATTTAGAGTCCTATGCCTTAAGACTTAACTACGAAAGTATCTTGAAAACATTTTGAACACTTTAAAACATTTAGATTTTGACTAAAAAACATTTGAACAAATTAAAAAATATTGAAAACATATTTTTTTTAGTATATTGTAAATCTTTGAAAATGCTTTGAAGTTTTCAATCATAATTTTACCAAATGGTTTAAAAATAAATAATTAAAAATTATGTATTATATGCTTGAGATATTAAAATTAACCAAAAAAAAATTATTTAATCTTATTCATTTGGGTAATTTACCAAAATATACCAAAATAAAAAAAAATTACGGAAATGGGCCAAAATCTGTATTATTTACGGAAAAGGGCTATTTCCCCCCAAAACGCGTCCACGTCAGCGCGTTTTGGGGGGATGCAGCAGGAAAGCGCGCCCTTGAGGGAGCGCTTTGTGCCACATCAGCACAAAATGCGCTGACGAGGACGCGCTTTGCTGATGTGGCACAAAGTGCTCCCTCAAGGGCGCTTTTGCCCTCCTTCCCCGACTGCCTTTTCAGTTGTTTTTAGTGTTAGGGTATGAGGTTTTAGGGTTTTAGGGCTAGGGTTTAAGATTTTTTAGGGTCGTTGGGTTTAGGGTTTTTAGGGGAAAATTAATGGACTAGATTATAGGGTTAATTAGGGTTTAGTAAAAATATGTTTAGGGTTTAGGAGAAAATATATTAGCAAAATAAAAATTATTTGAATTTTTTTGACATTGTATCCGTAAAATAATTTTGAGAAGACGTTTACAACAAATAGTGCCAAAAACGCTTCAAGCGGGATGCACCGCTCATCGTGAAGAGTCTTGAAAAAGAGCTCCCACGTGGGCGCTCTTTTGCTCTGATAGTCTTCGATAAAAATAATATTGAAAGACGTTTACGAACAAATAGTGCCGAAAACGCTTCTGCGGGATGCACCGTCGCGAAGAGTACGAAAAAGAGCTCCCACGTGGGCGCTCTTTTGCTACGATGAGTCTCCGGTAAAATAATTTTGAGAAGACGTTTACGAACAAATAGTGCCGCAAAACGCTTCAGCGGGATGCATCGTCAAGAAAGTATCTTGAAAAGAGCTCCCACGTGGGCGCTCTTTTGCTACTGATAGTCTCCGGTAAAATAATTTTGAGAAGACGTTTACGAACAAATAGTGCCGCAACGCTTCAAGCGGGATGCATTTGTCGGCAAAATCTACCGAAAGAGCTCCCACGTGGATGTTCTTTTTTTGCTACTGATGAGTATCCGCAATCCTTAGACTATAAATCAGCCAAATTTCATTCTCAGTTTGCATAACAGAAATTGAGGCAAAAGAAAAATAGAAACTGAAAATGAGTGAACGTATTAATGCTGTTATTTACTACGATGGTGAGGTTTGTGACAATCAAAGTGGTGTTGTTTTTTTATCGGAGAACACAACGCGACCGGGTTTTAATCGAACATAGATTTGATAGAACTTCGCAAAAAGAGTTAGGCGTAAAATCTTGAACAACGCCAATGAAAGTTCAGTCTATTAAGTATAGGTTTTGCGCTTCAGTTGATCCGGTGAGATATGACTCATTCGACATCAAAGGTCCTCGAAGCTTTGAGGCAATGGTGGAGACTCATCTTGCCAGTGGATCACCCTATCTTGAGGTATATGTACAATTTTCATCGCCAAGTGATCTTCCTTCGACCTCAACATCTACTACTGTTCGAGGGGAATACACGACCCCAAGCCGACACTCTGTTAGTGGGAGGCAGACTACGGAAGTGCCCGTGTTTGGTGGTAGTATGGAAAGCATAACCCCTGCATGACACTCGGTTGGTGGATGGGACATGCATATCCTTCCTTCGACGCCCGATGATAGAAATATATATTGGGGAACGTCATCAACTTCTAGTGGTTGGCAATCCACATATGATTGGGAACGTTACAAAAGATGTTTAAGGAGGGATAATGTACTCCCCACGACATCCAACGGCGAGGGGCCCTCGTTCGTTGCAGATTATGGTGGGTCGGATGATGAGTCCGATGTGGATCTACCTCGAGAGCCCGGGCCCGATGGTGTAGAAGTTGTATTATTTTCTGAACCAGAGCCTGTTCCAACCGTACCTGAAGATGTTGAGGATGGTTCAGATGAAGAAGAAGAAGATTCGCTATTCAGGGCGTACTCGCCTCCAGCCCACATGCATAATGTCGATCTATCTCAAGACGATGCATTGGAGTTTCCTGAACTACCACACCGGATGCGTGACCGTACAAGTTCGTCATTGGATTCGGGCGAATTAGAAGTTGGTAAAGAGTTTTCCAACAAGGATGCTTTTCTTGGTACATTGAAACAATACAACATCAAGAACGGGGTTAACTACAACGTGGTTAAATCCAAGCTCGATAAGTACGAGGCGAAGTGTGCAGTGCAAGACGGTACATGTTCATGAAAAATCATGGCCTCGTTGAGGAAAAGGACAGGCTTGTGGGATATCAAAAAGTACAAAGGTCTACATACATGTCTTGCCGGTACAGTATCACTATGTGTTCAATGTTTTTGAATAATACTAATATTACGTAATGTTGCATTATTTAACGTACTTCGTTGACAGGTGTTTCACAAGATCATCCGAAGATGGATTCAGAGATGTTGGCTGACTTAATAATATTGACGGTGAAGGTCGATCCCAAGACTACAGTGCCGGCCTTAATTGGGAATATCCGTAGCCAATTGGGGTACACGCCCTCTTACTGGAAGACTTGGATAGCCAAGCAGAAGGCGCTGGAAAAGTTACATGGTCGGTGGGACGCTTCATATAATGAAGTGTGGCAGTGGTGTCAGGTGCTGGAGAGATATGTCCCAGGCAGCATAACAGACCTCGAAACGGAACCGGTGTACTATAATGATCGATTACTCCGTGGATGCGCAGTGTTCAAACGTCTTTTCTGGATATTTAAGCAATGCCGAGACGCATTTATATACTGCAAGCCATTGGTACAAATTGACGGTACCTTTATGTATGGCAGATATACGCATCAGCTATTACTAGTTGTGGCGCAGGACGGCAGTGGGAGAATCCTTCCAATTGCGTTTGCAATAACACCAAGAGAGTCAGCTGATGACTGGGATTTCTTCCTATCTAGGTTAAGGTGGCATGTTTGCCCCCAACCTGATATATGCGTTATATCCGATCGGGGCCCTGGAATACTAGCCGCAATAGAGCGATAGGGAAGCATGTGGCATCGCACACACCATCGATATTGCCTAAGGCATGTTGCGTCCAACTACCACGGGCAAAATCGATTTACAAGTCAAAGACGGCAAGTGACCAACATGGGTATGTAATATCTATTAATATAATTTCGTTTGTAATATTCAATTTATTTTTAATTGAAGAGTGGTATGTAATATTCGCTATCAACTTATATTGGCAGGGTACGAGATCAATAAGGACCGTTTTCACGAGATGTTGGCGAATTTGCACTCAGTTAACGAAGAAGGCACAAACTACCTATGCAATATTCCTTTCGAACAGTGGACACAAGCATACGACGGCGGCCTACGATATGGTCATATGACCTCAAACCTGGCCGAATGCATAAATTCTGTTCTAAAAGGAACGCGTCATTTGCCAATCACATCAGTTGTGCGAGAGACATACTTTCGTTTAGCGGCACTATTTCCGAAACGAGCAGCGAGTTATAAAGGCCAAATGCAAGGAGGACATGTATGGTGCGTGAAGGTCTTGCGAGAAATTAAAAAGGGGAAGGAACGGGCTAACACCATGCACACAGTGTGTCACGATTGCGACAACCTATGGTTTCGTGTGACGGAGTTTGACAGACCGAACCAAGGTATTGTTGGCGGTCAATATCGTGTACACTTGAGGAATAGGACTTGCGACTGTGGGGTATTTGGTGCACTTCGTTACCCATGCGCTCATGTACTTCCGGCTTGTCAGAATCTCCGTCTTGATCCCATGAGCTATGTCGACGAAGTGTATAAAATAGAAAACATGTACAACGTGTGGAGACACGTATTCCCACCAGTCCCAGATGAACGTAAGTGGCCGTCTGTATCGCTTGCACCGTATAAGCTGTTGTCGGATAGACAACCGAGGCGCAAACCAAAAGGTCGACCTTGCTCGACTAGAATACGCAACAATATGGATATCCGAGAAACGGCCAACCAAGTAGGTTGTGTGGATGGTGTAGGAACCCAGGCCATACATCTCGCTCGTGTCCAAATCGGAATAGTTGACAGTCTTCTTAGCTTTTTTGTCTCTTGGTGGCTAAGTAAATTCTATTTATTTCTTGATGAAAACGATGAACTTTTGTAGAAGGACTAATTTGCAAAAAAATAAAAATTGAATTACAATAAAAAAACAAATCTTGGACTTTTATTTTTATTAAAGATATTAAAATTAAATTACAATAAAAAAATAAAAAACAACTTTTATTTTATTAAAGATATTAAAATTAAATTACAAAAAAGAAATAAATAAATTTTATTTTATTAAAGATATTAAAATTAAATTACAATAAAAAAAACAACTTTTATTTTATTAAAGATTTTAAAATTAAACTACAAAAAAAAATTAAACAACTTTTATTTTATTAAAGATATTAAAATTAAATTACAAAAAAAAAATAAACAACTTTTATTTTATTAAAGATATTAAAACTAAATTACAAAAAAAATAAAAAACAACTTTTATTTTATTAAAGATATTAAAATTAAACTACAAAAAAATTAAACAACTTTTATTTTATTAAAGATATTAAAACTAAATTACAAAAAAAATAAAAAAAATAACTTTTATTTTATTAAAGATATTAAAATTAAACTACAAAAAAAAACAACTTTTATTTTATTAAAGATATTAAAACTAAATTACAAAAAAAAATAAAAAACAACTTTTATTTTATTAAAGATATTAAAATTAAACTACAAAAAAAATAACTTTTATTTTATTAAAGATATTAAAACTAAATTACAAAAAAATAATAATAAACAACTTTTATTTTATTAAAGATATTAAAATTAAATTACAAAAAAATAAACAACTTTTATTTTATTAAAGATATTCAAATTAAATTACAAAAAAAATAAACAACTTTTATTTTATTAAAGATATTAAAATTAAATTACAAACAAAAATAAAAACAACTTTTATTTTATTAAAAAAATAAAAAAATTATATTACAATTAAAAAATAAAAAAAGCGGTCGGAATCAATGTTGGTGCCATTGGAATCGATGCCACATGGGGGTGGTCGTGATTCTGTACCGGATTCCTCCTTCTTCTAGCTTTCGGCGGGGTCGTCGTGGAACCTCGGTGGGGATTCTGTTCCTCCGGCGATGGGTCCAGTTGTGGATGTTGAGAGGATGACCCACCTTGATAAAATAACGATCATGCGAGGTGTTTGCATAAACCATGGCGGGGTGTCTCAATCCCATAAGGCGAAGGAGACCGGTAAGAAGAAGAGCTCCTCGACGGCGCCTCGTGTGATCCTCATGTAACGGCCCTCAAGATCGGTACCGGCCAGATGAGTAGTCCGAACAGACTCGAACCGCCATGCATTCTAACCTGCAGATGGGACTGGGAAAAGGAAACGATATGGGTTAGGATACATATAAGGGCTAGAGTGCGCACGCATATAAAGGCCAAAGGCGTGATGTCGGTGTCGTCGGTTGAAGTGTTGGGCCCGGTGGATCGTGTTTCGCTACCGTTGATGGTCCATCCTCATCACCCATTCTCCTTGGATTTAAAGGGCCCCATCGTTCCCTTTGTTCACGGTTGTCGCCTCCTCTCCTCTTCCGACAATAAATACGACTTGCCATGGATCCTAAACCATGGCATGTATTCCAAGACGCACGCTAACTCGAGAACGACGATCGGTTCCCGAATAGGTATATAATCATACCGGTTCTCCCACATTTCGATATCGCCGACCAAAATCTTGGCCAATCTGTAGTGCAATCTGCCGTAAGTCGACTTTGTGCTCATCATCAAGCACCTCGGTGTACGGAATCGGTTGTCTAATCCAAATTATCGCGAGAACTGATCGATCCGACCGATGCATCTCCACGGTGGCATAGTTGATCAATGGGACATTCACATGCCAAATGTTCGGATTTAGCAAGAACTTCTCCGGAATTACTGCCCGAATTACCGGATCCTCGTATGGTGTCCATTGAAACTATATTAACATGACCAAAATATTAGTTATATACATATTACTAAATACTAAATACGAAATACTAAATTATAAATACGAAATTCGAAACGATAATTTTATTACGAAAATATATTTTATTTAATACTTACTTGTGATTCCGACCGTTGCTCTAATAGAAGCCGTATATCTTCAAGCTCGGTAGGTATTCCAACATAACTCGCCGAATGGTTCCACCTAATTAAATAAATTTTTAGCATACAATTATACTTTAAATCTACGTAATAATTGTAAAATATAATATTAAATTTACCTCGTTATGAGTGGGAATGTATATGGGTGGTCGACTCGAGGACGTAAAAATGGAAATCGAAACCGTGCCCATGACTGCAGTAGTGATAGGCAACCTCCGATTTTCGCTTTACTCCGCCGCGTCGCCCCGCACATCTCCCGATACAATTTTGATAGCACAATGCACCCCAACTCATTTCACCGATCGCTCTAAAATCAACGAGTTTCAATGACTATCTCGTGTCTGAGGTTTCAGATAGGTATGACATCGAGATAGCCTCCAATCATCTCAAGAATGTATGCCCGAGCATACCGTATTCTTTCTATTTCACGAACCATTATTCGGCTCGGGATTGTGTCTCGTAACGGCCCATCTCGATCCGACCTCCATGAATGTTATCCGAATGGCACCCGTAAGCTCGTAGCATACGGCGGTCCAATCGCTAGAAGTTGCGGACCGGTGAGATTGACTACGGACCCATCCACCGCAAGCAATCCCAATTGCAATCGCACGCCTTCTAGAGTGATAGTACACTCTCCGCATGGAAGATGAAAAGTGTGCGTCTCGGGTCTCCACCTCTCTATCAACGCACCGATTAACTTCGGCTCCAACTTGCACCCCGCCTCTATCGTGGCCGCGTGCCAAAACCCCGCTTCATGAGATAATTCTCGATAAGCGGCGATGGCGACTGTATATTGCGAATATAGCATTGCAACACCCGATCTACAGATCGCTTAAAAAATTATAAAATAAAAATTAATTAAAATTGCATAAACCTAAAAATATTAAATAGTATTGAAAAATTAAAATTAAAACTTACCATTTGCATTTGATCAACGGAGATGTGTTTATCGTCGAGACGAATTAATTCCCGACCATTGGAAATACGATCGAATATTTTAAAATTTATCAAAAAAATATTTCAAAATATTTAAAAAGGGCTTTTTGTAAATATTAAAGGACTATTGTGAAATTTAAGAGCAAGTTTTAAGGAATTTAAGAGAAATTTGAGAAGAATTTGAGAGAAAGTTGAGAGAAAAATGAATAAGGACTTTGTTGTGAAAAAAATAAAAGGGTGGGGGGGTTTATATATGTTTTTTTTTCCGTTGGAGGCCCTAACGGTCAAAAAAATTTTGACCGCTGCGGCAGAAAGCGCGCCTTGAGGGAGCGCTTTGTGCCACATCGACAAAGCGCGTCCTCGTCGTCGTAGCGTTTTGTCTTTGATGTGGCACAAAGCGCCCCCTCAAGGGCGCGCTTTCCTGCTGCATCCCCCCAAAACGCGCTGACGTGGACGTGTTTTAGGTGGAAATGACCCTTTTCCGTAAATAATGCAGATTTCGGCCCATTTCCGTAATTTTTTTTATTTTAGTATATTTTGGTAAATTAGCTTATTCATTTAATATATTTAAATAAACTTATACCAATGTACACAAATTCTAACATAATAAAAAAAAAAAACGCATGTACCGGCACCATACTACCTTAATTCAAATCTAGAACCTTCGAGAATCAGTTGAGAAATGTTTCTTTCTTTCTAGAAATATTTTTTTCTTTTCAAGGTACATTTAATTCATATACTTTTGATTTGGTTAATTTTAAATCTTATATTTCTTTTGAATGAGTCAATTTTGGTTTTTTTTTTTACTTAAATTATAGTTAAGTTTATTTGGTTAAATTTTACTATTAGTCTTATATTTTGTGTAGAATTATAGATTTAATCTATTTTTTAATTTAATTATTCTTAGTTTTTATACTTTTAAAATTTTAATATTGATGTAAATAACAACAATAAATCCATTAACTAGCTCTTTTGGGTATTATACATGAAAATAATAAGTTGATATGGAGTTATTCATGTGATAATATGTTTGTGACATATGTTTTTGAAAATAAAAAAAATTAACTTAATAAATTTAAAAAATATAGCCAATACTGAAATTTTAATATTTAAAAAAGTATAAAGACTAAAAATATCAAATTGAAGTATAATAACTAAATCAATAAATTAATCATAATACAAGGACTAATAGCATAATTTAAGCTTGAAGAAAATTAGAAGCAAGGTTGGACACGATATTGGGCATTGAATGATCCAAAGTTGCAGAATGAAGTAATAATGGGCATTCCCCTTTTAAAGTGGGCCATGAGGGTACGTTACCCTCGGCTCCTTTTCCCTTAAACCAAAAATTAAGTTAGATCATAAAAAGACATGACCTGCCACGTAGGACAAGTTGAAGTGGATCCAAGTCATCCAATCTTGAACCTATTTCCCATTTCACTGTTGTCAACGTCGCCTAAAGCTATGGTGGGGAACACACGCGCCAACATTCTGCCACGTGAACCGCTTTTGTAGCATACAAAACTGTGATTACTGGAACACCAATGATGTCTGCATGTCAGCAGGTCCTGGGGCCCATATCTCTCTATCTGTATACAATTAAAGCCTTATAACAACATTTTAAGTTGAACAAAGTATTCACGTCACAACTTTTTTAGATTCATTCTTTCTTCATGTCCCTATCTTGGGGCCATCTATTTCAAAAAGCAACATTTTACCTTCAAATTTACTTGCCCTTTTGCTAGTGCTAGGGATGGGTTTCTTTTTTCATGATTCCATTTCCCTACGTATATACATGGTCATAGTACAGATTTACCATTCTCCTCTTTCAATATGTTCATCAAGTTTTGTTTGAATAAAGTCTTATTGAAACCATGTTGTCAAGGACGTGGGACAACAAGTAAATGATCTAATGCCACAAATATCTGACGGACATCAAGTTTGACACGCTCAAAGCAGGACAAGGTGAGAGGATGAGTCAAGATAAATGATCTAATGCCACAAATATCCGACGGACATCAAGTTTGACACGCTCAAAGCAGGACAAGGTGAGAGGATGAGTCAATCTTGAGGCATCACGTGAAAGGTTAGAAGGAGGCAAAGATTAAAAATAATCCCCGAAAATCACTTTTTGAGGTAAATTCACTATTCATCACTTTCCATCTTTCATTCATTCTGACTCAAATTACTAACTTAAACATTAGAGAACAATTGAAATACCAAGTCCCACCCACCTTAACTCATCCCTCTTTCCTGCACTCCACCCAGTTTCCAACTCCTTCCAAACTTTCATTAACAGTTAGAACCATCTCATGTTCTATAGCACTAAATGTGCTTTTCATACAAGTCATGGTTAAAATATATTTTAAAGGGGTCGAAATTATATTTTATATTTTTATGATAGTAAAAATATAATTTTAGTATTTTAATAATTTGAAGATAAAAATTTCGAGAGCTCCACCCCTGCAGAAATTTCTGTGTTGTGTGATATTTGGAGATGAAATGTAATGGGAGGGAACCTACTCTCTGGGGGAGAGAGTGTTGAATTATGGATGGGCCACAATCGTGGTACATAATAAATTCATTGCCTATTGCCTAATGATGAAAAAGCAGAGCAACCCCACAATTAATGTGACTGGAAAACGTAGAGGAAATATGTGGGGAAGGAATTAATGTTTATTGTGGAAGAATTCCACACCTTATCTGAGCTCACCATGGGTGTGGTGTGGGATTGTTGTTCCTTGCACGTCCTGTGAAGTTAATAAGGATAAATAATACTTGTATTTTCTCTGCCACCTGCCTACACTATATTGTGACTATTTCTGTTCTTCTATTAAATTATGATAATTATTTAAATATATGAATTCCTTTTACACATGCCAATTTATTTTGTTTTCTCAATCAAAATGAAACCCCCACCTTTTGTCCAATTTGAAATTCACTGTAAAATTATATTTACCTATCATACAAATTTTATCACTCAATTACGTATTTATTTTAATTTTCTTTAATTGACTTATAACACCAATTTAATCAAGTGTTCAAATAATTAGTATAAATATACAATTGATAAAAATAATAAAATGTGTATGCTAAAATAAAAATATATAAAAAAGATCAAAATAAAAATTTTATTAATACAATTGACGTGGATTTAAATATCTCTATAAATATATTTTTATTAATTTTTTAAATAAAAAATTAAAAAATAATTTATGTCAAAACCTCACTCCATCTTAATCATCACCTTAAATAATAATATAAATTACATGTAAATTAAAAATTCGTATGGGTAAATATCTCAATAATACCAAAAAAAATCAAAATTTACCGGAAAGTATAGGTTTCAGGAAAATTGACCGGAAAGTGCAATTTCCCCAAAAAACGAGTCCACGTCAGCGCGTTTTTGTGGTTTCCTTCCGTCCCGGCAAAATAATTTTGAGGAGACGTTTGAGAACAAACTGCGTGGCGGCGCTTGCGTGGGCGCGCTTTTACTACGATGGTATCGGGCACAATTATTTTGAGGAGACGTTGCGGAACAAACCGTGACCGGCAACGCTCCACGTGGACTCTCTTTTGCTATAGTGGTCTCCTAAGAAATTATTTTGAGAGGCGTTTACGAACAAACAATGGCCAAAAACGCCCCACGTGGATGCACTTTTGCTACTGATGCTCTCCGCAAAATTAGGCTATAAATCACCAAATTTCATTCTCGATTAGCGAAAACCAAATTCAAGCAAAAAAAAAAAATGAAAATGAGTGAACGATATTAATCTTTGTTATTTACTACGATGGTGAAGTGCGAGACACCGAAAATGGTGTTGTTTTCTTATCGGAGAACACAACACGATTGAGTTTTAATCGAAACGTCGATTTGGTAGAACTTAGCAAAAGAATTAGGCGTAAAATATTCGGAACAACGCCAATGAAAGTTCATCTATTAAGTATAGATTTTGCGCTTGGTTGATCCGGTGAGATATGACTCATTCGACATCAAAGGTCCCGGAGCCTTGAGGCAATGGTGGAGACTCATTTTGCCGTGGTTCACCCTATATCGAGGTATATGTAGAATTTTCATCTCCAAGTGATCCGTTGCGACCTCGACATCTAGTATCGTTCGAGGAATACACGACCCCAAGTCGACACTCTGTGTAAGTGGGAGGCAAAACACGAAAGTGCCCGTGTGCGATCGTAGTATAGAAAACATAACCCCGCACGACGACACTCGGTTGGTGGATGGGACATGCATATCCGTCGATCGACGTCCGATGATAGAAATACGTATTGGGGGCGTCGTCAACTTCTAGTGGTTGGCAATCCACATACGATTGGAATCTGTGCGAAAGATGTTTAAGGAGGGATGATGTACTCCCGACGACATCCACCGGCGAGGGGCCTCGTTTGTTGCGGGTTATGGAGGGTCGGACGATGAATCCGATGTGGATCCACCTCGAGAGCCGGGCGAAGACGGTCCGTGTTGGATTATTTTCGAACCGGAGCCCGTTCAATTGTACTGAAGACGTTGAGGCGATTCGGGCGAAGAAGAAGAAGAAGATCGCTATTCGGGGGCATACTCACCTCCAGCGCACATGCATAATGTCGATCTATCTCAAGATGATGCATTGGAGTTTCTGAACTACCACACCGGAGGCGTAACCGTACAAATTCTTCGTTGGATTGATTTAATTAGAAGTTGGTAACCGCTTTTCCAACAAGAATACTTTTCTTGGTGCATTGAAACAATACAAACATCGAGAAGCGGGGTTAACTACACTATGGTTAAATCAAACCTCGATAGGTACGAGGCGAAGTGTGCGCGATGCAAGACGGCACATGTTCATGGAAAATCATGGCGTCGTTGAGGAAAAGGACGAGGATGTGGGGGGTGAAAAGTACAAAGGTCCGCATACATGTCTTACTCTGCACAAAGACCACTATGTGTTCAATGATTTCGAATAACACTAATATTATGTAATGTTGCATTATTTAACGTTTCTTCATTGATGTGTAACACAAGATCATCCGAGAATGGATTCGGACATGTTGGTGATTTAATAATCCCGACGGTGAAGGCCGATCCCAAAACTACGATGCACGCGGCCTTAATTGGCAATATTCGTAGCCAAATGGGGTACACGCCTCTTACGAAAAGGCTTGGATAGCCAAGGAGAAGGCGTTGGAAAAGTTGCACGGTCGATGGGACGCTTTATATAATGAAGTGTGGCGGTGGTGTCGGTGTTGGAGACATATGTCCCGAAAGACAACGGACCTTGAAACGCGGGCCGGCGTACTACAACGATCGCTCGCTCCGTGGATGCGCGATGTTCAAGCGCTGTTTCGGACATTTAAGCAATGCCGAGATGCTTTTACATACTGCAAGCCATTGTTACAAATTGATGGTACCTTCATGTATGGTAGATATACGCGTCGGCTATTGCTAGCTGTGGCACAAGAAGGCGGCCGTGGGAGAATCCTTCCGATTGCATTCGCAATAACACCAGTGAGTCGGTGATGATCGGACTTCTTCCTATCTAGGTTAAGGAGGCATGTCGCCTCTCAACCCGACATATCGTTATATCGGATCGGGGCCCCGGAATACTTGCGGCAATAGAACGACGAGGAAGCATGTGGCATCGCACACACCATCGATATTGCTTGAGGCATGTTTCATCCAACTACTATGGGCAACACCGATCTAAAAGATGAAACGGCAAGTGACCGATATATGGGTATGAAATATCTATTAATATAATTTCTTTTGAAATTTTCAATGTATTCGCAATTGAATAGTGGTATCTAATATTCGCTATCAACGTATATTGGCGAATGCGAGATCAATAAAGACCGTTTTCACGAGATGTTGGCGGTTTGCGCGCAGATAATGCCGAAAAGCGCGAGTACACATGCAATATTCCTTTTGAACAGTGGACACAAGCATATGACGGCGACCTACGATATGATCATATGACCACAAACTGGCCGAATGCATAAATTACGTACTAAAAGGAACCCGTCATCCGCCGATTACAGCGGTTTTTTATGAGACATATTTTCGTTTAATGCGGCACTATTTCCGAAGAAAGCAACGAGTTATCGAGGGCATATGCAAGAGGCCATGTATGGAGCCCGAAGGTTGCAAGAAATTAACCGTGGGAAGGCACGGCGAAACACCATGCACACAAGTGTGTCACGCATCCGCGACGACTTTATGGTTTCGTGTCCACGAGTTTGACAGACCGAACCAAGGTATTGTTGGCGGGCATTATCGTGTACACTTGACGAATAGGACATTCGATCGTGGGATATTTGATGCACTTCGTTACCCATGTGCTCATGTACTTGCGGCTTGTCATAATCTTCGTCTTGACCCGACGAGCTATGTCGACGAAGTCTACAAATTAGAAAACATGTACAACGTGTGGAGACACGTATTCCCACCAGTCCCAGATGAACGTAAGTGGCCATCGGTATCGCTTGCACCATATAAGCTGTTGCCGGATAGAGAATTGAGGCGCAAACCAAAAGGTCGACCTTCCTCGACTAGAATACGCAACAATATGGATATCCGAGAACCGACCAACCAAAGTCGGCGCGGTGCGGGTGGTGTAGGAACCCGGCCATACATCTCGCTCGTGTCCAAATCGGACTAGTTGACCGTGTTCTTAGCTTGTTTGTCTCTTGCTGGCTATGTAATTTCTGTTTTTTTGGAGGAAAACGGTGAACTTTTGTACAATAACTCAAATTTATTAAATATAAGATAATTAAATTGAAAAAATTGAAAATTAAACCATTTCTATTTTATCAAAGATATTAAAACTAAATTAAAAAAATTAAATTACAAAAGAAATAACATTAAACTCAATTTTATTAAATATAAAAAAAATTTATATTGCAAAAACTAAATTATCAATGAAAACTTTTTATTTATTAAATATACTACAACTAAATTACAAACAAATAAAAAATAAAGAAAACTTCTTATTTATTAAATATATTAAAACTAAATTACAATAAAATAAAAATAAAAAAACAATTTCTTATTTTATTACATATATTAAAATTAAATTACAATAAAAACTTAAACAATTTCTATTTTATTAAAGATATTAAAATTAAATTACAATAAAAAAGTTAAACAACTATTATTTTATTAAATATATTAAAACTAAATTAAAAAATATAAAATAAAAATAAATTTTTATTTTATTAAAAAATCAAATTAAATTACATACAAAAAATACACAACTTCTATTTTAGTGAAGATATTAAAATTAAATTGCAAACACAAATAAAAACAATTTTTTGATTCAAAAAATAAAAAAATTATTACAATTTAAAAAATAAAAAGCCCATCCTAATCAATGTTGATGCCGGGGGGAACCAAAGTTACAGAGGAGGGCGGTGGCGATTCTGTGCTGGATTCCTCCTTCTTCTAGCTTCCGACGGGGTCGTGGAACCTCGAGACGGGAATCGGGTTCCTCTCCGGCAGTGGTCCGTGCAGTTCAGGGTGTTGCGATGATGACCCACCTTGATAAAATAATGACCCCGAGGTGTTTGCATAAACCACGGCGGGGTGATCGCATCCCGTCACGGTGAAGGAGCTTGGTAGAAAGAATCGCTCCCGACGGCGCCTCCTCTAATCCCGACGTCGGCCTCACGATCGGCCGCTAACGAGTTGTCGGGAATGGACTCGAACCCGCCATGCATTCCAACACAGGGTGGGACTAGGAGAAGAAACATATATGGGTTAGGAGGATACATATAAGCGGCGGGTATGCACTGCATAAAATCGCGATGACCATTGTGATGTCGGTGTTGATACAATTGAACTAATGGGCCCGTAATTGTGTAGCGCCGTTGATGGGCCCGGTGGATCGTGTAGCGCTGCTTCTTTGGCCGGGATCGTTGTAGGCGCTATTCTTTGGCCCGCCTCATCACCCATTCTCCTTGAATGTAAAGGGCCCGACGCTCCCTTCGCCGCGAATTTGCCGTCGCCTCTCTTCATCCGGACAACGATACGACTTGCCATGGATTCTAAACCATGGCATGTACTCCGGCACGCACGCTAACTCAGAACTATGATTGGTTCCCTGTTAGGTAAAAAGTCATACCGGATTCTCCCACGCCTCGATATGTTACGACCAAAATCTTGGCCAATCCGTGTCTTCTTTGCCGTAAGTCCACTTTGTGCTCATCATCGAGCACCTCGGGAGAGCACGGAATCGGTTCTTGGCATCCAAATTGCCGCAGAACCCGATCCGACCGGTGCATCTCCACGGTTGAGTAAGTGATTAACGGGACCTTAACGTGCCAACTGTTCGGATTTTGGAGAACTCCTCCTAATTCTTCGCTCAATTTCGGGATCCTCGCAAATGCGGTGTCCATTGAAACTATATTAACATTACCAAAATATTAGTTATATACATAATACTAGACACTACATACTAAATTATAATAACGAAATTCGACACTTACTTGTGATTCCGACCGTTGTTCCAATAGGAGCCATATATCCTCAAGCGAGTTAGGTATTCCAACATGACTCGTCGGATGGTTCCACCTAATTAAATAAACTTTTAGCATGCAATTATACTATAAATCTATGACATAATTGTAAAATATAATATTAATTTTACCTCGTTATCGGTGGGAATGAATATGGTCGGGTCGAGTCGGGACGTAAAAATGGAAATCGAAACCATGCCCATGATTGCAGTAGTGATAGGCAACCTCCGATTTTTGCTTTACTCGGCGTAGCCGCTCGCCGCGCATCTCCCAAGTACAACCTCGATAAGCACAGCGGCACCCCAACTCAATTCACCGGCTACTCTGAAATCAACAAGTTTCGTGGAGCCATCTCGTGGACGAGGTTTCTAGAGAGATCCGGCATCGAGATAGCCTCCAATTATCTCAAGTATGTATGCCCGCAAGATACCGTATTCTTTCTTCTTCTGGTCGAACCTTCATTCGGTGCGGAATGCGTCTCGTAACCAACCCATATCGATCCGAGCTCCTTGAATTTTATCCGGAATGGCACCCAAAAGCTCGTAGCATACGTACCATCCAATCGAGAGATGTTACGGACCGGTGACTACCGACCGGCCACCGGTAATCCCAATCAGAATCGCACATCTTCTAAGGTGATGGTACACTCTCGCGTGGCGGATGGAAAGTGTGCGTCTCGGGTCTCCACCTCTCTATCAACGCTACCGATCAAAGCGGGTCCAACTTGAACCCCTACTATCGTGGGCCACGTGCCAAAAACCGCTTCCCGCAGTAATTCTCGATCAATGGCGATGGGGACCATGCATGTTGCGAATATAACATTGCAACACCCGATCTACTGATCGCTTAAAAAATTATAAAATTCAAAATTAATTAAAATTACATAATTAAAAAAATTAATAATATTGAAAAATTAACATTCAAACTTACCATTTTCATTTGCTCGACTGGCAATGTGTGCTTGTTGTCTAGGCGCGACGTAATTCCCTACCATTGTACTCAGATAAAGTATTTTCAAAATTTCCAAAAATAGATATATTAAAAAAATTATAAAGGGCTTTTTCAGTAAATAGTAAAGGACTATTTTGAAATTTGAGCGTAAATTTCAAGGACTTTGAGAGAAACTTGAGAGAAAATTGAGAGCAAATTGAGAGAATAATGAGAAAGGATTGAAGTGTGAAAAAAAATGAAGGGTTGGGGGTATTTATAGTTTTTTTGACCGTTGGGGGCCAACGGTAAAAAAAAAATTTGATCAGCCAGACGGCCTAAAGCGCGTCCACTGGGAGCGCTTTTACCACCTCGAAAAAAGCGCCTCGTGGGAGCGTTTTTCTTTGAGGTGGCCAAAAGCGCTCCCCCAGGGACGCGCTTTAGGCCGTTTTCCCTCAAAAACGCGCTGACGTGAATGCGTTTTTTGGGGACATTGTACTTTCCGGTCAATTTTCCTGAAACCTATACTGTCCGGTAAATTTTAATTTTTTTTAGTATTATTAAAATATTTACCCAATTCGGGGGTATATGACCTAATATTAATATTTTCGTTCAAAAAATAATATAATATTATAACAACTTTTAAGAAATAATAAATTAAAAAATGAAACCCGAGCCTCCCTCCGGGGGTTGGAGTTCTTACCTTCTCGGGACTCCATAGAGGGGGGTAGAAAGGTAAAATAAAAGATGCGGTCAAAAAATGACAACCGTCGATTTATGATTCGGTGCTTCCCACGCTCTAGAATAGGGCGTGGGCGGTTATTAAAAGAATAAGGTGGGCACGCCTCAATTGAAACATGTGGCAAATGGCAAAAACAACAATGGCATAGCAGTAATGGCAGTAAAGTAACCTTCAGAAAAAAAAATTATATTTTTTAACAGTCAAATGGCGTCCTCCCACCCCCCAAAAAAAAACACTAAGACATCACCTACCAACAAAAGGGAAAAATATTACAATGTAGTTACCTGTATCATACAAACCAAAAAATCCAACGACATAGATAAACACTTCACGTTTTCAGATAGTCACCCTTTCTTCGTCTCCGCCGTCTCCTGAATTTGACGTCATCATCGCCGCCATGGGTGCCACTGAACATGTAAAACTGTTGACTCCCCTTTATTCTTTTCTTCTTGTTTTCTTTGGAAGGCCGGCGGGTTTTCCTTCTTGTTTAGTAATTTACCTTTTTAGCGGCTTTGATGCAGGTGGTGGAAGGCGAAAATAGGGAAGGAAGGAAAGAAGATGGAAAAGAAAGGGTGGATGAGGTGGTAGAGGAGGATAAGGAGGAAGAGAAATTGGACTTGGAGAAAGGACCAGTTGGAGCTGTTGTTGTCGAAGACAGCAAGGGTTTAGAGAGATTTGAAGACGAAAGAGACCATTTTCATGTCTCAATGTTGCAGAGGTTGAACCCTACAAATCCTTTAAGGATTGTCATTAATGGTGGTACTAGAGTTGCTACTCCTTCCCCTTCTCAGTCTTCTCGGTTTCAGCCTACTCCTCCTCCTCCTCCTCGTTCTCAGCCTCGTTCTACACCGACCCCACAAGTAAGCCCTTTCAAGAATCCAACTTTGGGCACCTTCCTTCTTTCTAGAAGAAGGGTTTTCTTTTTTTTTTTTGTTTGGGGGGGGGGGGGATTTTCAGTAATAAAAAGTAAAGCAAAAGCTTATTTTCAGCTAGTATTTAATATGAAATTTATGTCATGTTACTGAAGTTACATACATGCATCTTAAATTCATGAAATAAATGAGAAGGGAAAAAAATTCATCCTATGTTTAAGAATTTCTTGAAATTGCTGCAGAAAAAAATCAGTAATTGACTTCAACTTTCTTGGTTATTTTCCCCTTCTTGTGCCAGCCATCAGTGACAACGCTGAACTCAAGAAGATTCACCAACAAACTAGCCCTATTACTGTACTTGGTGCATAAGGTTGCGGCTATAGCACTAGTCTGCTTTCTTATATTCAAGGGAATCCAAGGTCTAATAGATGGATCCAACCCTGCAAAACGAAAAGAGGAAAGGGTTCTTAAATATTTGTTGCCACAAGTCGAAGCTGCATCTTTACTAAGCATTACTCTTGCATTTGCTTGGCAAAAGGCTTTGCGGGAATGGCCTCAAATTATGGTTTACTTCATCCTGTGGTGCACCTTCTTCATGTCTTTATCAGCTGGCATCCTTCTGATTTGCTTCCAAAAGCCCGCCACAGATGGTGTTGGGGTTTGCTTTATTGCCTTTGCAATTGGTAATGGTTTGTATGCTTGTTGGGTCTCCCAGCGAGTCGGTTTTTGTTACAAAGTGTTGCTGAAATCGCTGGAACCGGTCGACAAATTCCGTGATTTGAACCAACCAGCGTATTGGATGCTTGGGGCTGGATTCTTGTGGATGTCCCTATGGATCTTGGCTGTAGTTGGGGCCTTGAATTTCTACTACCCAGCATTGGTTATAATTGCATTACTCTTAAGCTTGTGTTGGACAACTGAAGTGATGAGGAATGTAGTTAATTTAACTGTTAGCAGAGTGATTGCTTTGTATTATCTAAGAGGAATGCAGTCTAACACTCAGTTTTGCTTCCAAAGAGCCTTGACCCGGAATCTCGGAAGTGCTTGTCTTGGTTCCTTATTCGTGCCGGCAATCGAAGCCATGAGAATTATTGCCAGAGGCTTGAATTTGCTTGAAGGAGAAGATGAATTCATGTTCTCTTGTGCTCATTGCTGTCTCAACGTTATGCAATCCATCTTCAGATATGGAAATGGATGGGCATATGTACAGGTAGTCTAACAAGTCATGAACTTCCCTTCAGAATTACTTTTGTGATATGCTTGGATTAGTTGCAGGGTTCATTCTCAAATACCATTATCTTCATTCTTCAATGTTGTCATTAATTGTTGAGATGAATTTTGGGTCAAAAGGATCCATTCCAGTCAAATGTTATTATGTTTATCTTTTACTTTTAAGAACTAAGGCCATTTATGGATTTCTCAACAACCTATTCCTTTTTTATCTTTTTATAATGTGAGCCCTTCCTGTTTTGGATTACTTGCTTTTCAATCAACATCCGAATACTGGTTTTGTTTGTGGTCCATGATTAAGGATTAATGTTAAACTACGTTATTAACTATTTTAAAACCAACCCTGTTAACTGCAGATAGCTGCCTATGGAAAAGGTTTCGTTAGGGCATCACAAGATACTTGGGCACTTTTTGAGAGGGAAGAAATGGAACCCATCGTAGATTCTGACATGATGAGCGCGATTTGCTTCCTTACAGGCGTTTGCAGTGGCTCGATTTGTGTTATCGTGGTGGCTGCTTGGACTGCTAAAGTCCACCAACCATTCACTGCCACCATCTCCCTCCTTGCATTCTTCATTGGATACCTCATGGTTAGCATCTCCTATTGGATTATTCCTATTTTTTAATTAAGAAATTGTGATTGTGCGATCAACTTGCATAATATATGTGTGCATGTTTGTTATATGACTCAGCTCCATGATTGATCTAATTCAAAATTTATTATAAAATTGGCATTGACAGACGAGGATCGCAATGGCATTGCCCCATGCATGTGTGAGCTGTTACTACGTCTGCTATGCTGAAAATCCCGAGAACCGATTGTTTGATAAAACAATAAAAGAACGTCTGGAGTTGATTAAGGCTGGTCGGGATGTGGTGGTGCCGACACCTCGTGTTCCCCGTCGATTTACGAGATAGCCACTGCTGGTGAGAGCTAAAAAAGACAAAAGTCTATGATTTTCCTACACATGTATATACAGAAATTATGTAGGAAAATGAGGGCCATACTTCCAAAATTTAGCAGGCAATGGTCAGTTTCAATGGGGGTGGCATGGAGACTCAAATAAGGCCAACTAGTAAAAATTAATCCAGGGTGGCCCTGGTGGCTGGCTGGTGACGAAAGGCGAATTTTGAATGTAAAAAGTTTAACCATCATTGGGGTGTGGAGAGCCCACTAAGATTCCAACCTGCAAAGCTACAATGACAATGCAACTTTTTATTTTCGTCATTTTCTTGGTTGTATTTATAATGATAATAATAATAATTATTTTTTCTGCATATACGTTTAGGATACCACGTTAAAAATGCTCCAATTAATTTATTACTTTCCCACCCACCATTATTTAATTGAATTTTAATACTACTACTATCACTTCCAAGCCTTTAATTAATTAGTCTTAATGTGAAAGGAAGGGAATATCATGGGTGGTACAAAACAAGGAGTCAGCATTATAAAATAAGCAGCTTCATTAAATTAATTGCCATACGAGAGCTATAATATGGAAACTCAATCAAATCAAGATTCAAGGCAATGGGATGCCTTTTTTCTGATCTCCAGATTTTGTCTATATAGACTTAAACAATACAAGTTAACCGGATTCTTGTGGTTGTGGAATGTTAAAAGTTCTATTTTAAGAGAATAGCATCTTTACTTTGGGGGGGAGGGGTTTCACTATCAGGATGTGTCAATGGATGCCATTGTCAACATATTTTTTTTTTTTGTGAAAATGGAGTTTGATTGAACGTTTGAAAGGGAGCGTTAGCAATTAAGGATTCCAAGTGTTTTCCACTAATATCTAAGCTATTATCCAAGGTGGTCCCATAGCTCTCACCTGCTACTCCTAGTGCTAGTGAGTACACAAGTTTTTAACATTTTTTTCTCTTTCGAATACTACAGCTTATATTAAAAGTACTCCTATGCTAATTCTATCCAACAGTTTTGGATTGAATCGATGAGCGTGTTTTGATGAAGTTACATGTGTTGGGGGGTAAAAGAAACCTAAAGGGAAAAAAAAGTACAACTTAGAAACATGCATATGCATTCCTGTTCTTTTTTAAATATTCTATCATCATGGGGAAAGAAATCAATATATATATAGATACTTTTTCATAACTACTTTATATATTTTGAATGAGCATGTGATTAAAAGAAATGATGTTATTTGCTACAGCACATGTTCCATCGTATCAGAATGAGTTATACAAATTCCTCTATTGAACAAAACATAAATATCTTTACATAAATAATAAAGAAAAGGAAGCTCTCATCATCAAACTGAATAGCAATAGATTCTAAGTCATTTTTGTAAGGTAAGGACTAAGGAGCTATAACTGTCAACTTTGGCTAACATTAACATATCTTTTGAAAGAGCCAAAACAGACCTTACCTAGACGTTGTTACAATCTTAGTTGAAGCTTCCTCACTCATTGGACATGAAGGCAAGGCCCTGTAATTTCTGGAATGGGATTGGTGGCGGGTCACATCATGAGGCTCAGCAGGAGTTGTGGGAACTCTACCTGCTTGGAAGATCCACCCAGATAACGAAGGAGCTGCATGGTTACAACGGAGATTGTATCTTAATTCTGATGGGATAATAGAGATATACAATTAAAGTTGATAAAAACCACCTCTCGGTTACATATTGAATTTCCACATCCTAATGTACTTGCTATTATGTGCAGTGACAACTTTTTTCATCCCAACTGACAAGCATGTTATGGGAGGTCGACATGTTCTAGGTATCCGGTCAACTTCGGCATCTTCTGGTAGCCTTATTCCTTTCTTTTTCTCAATGAAGGCGTGCATATTTCTAGTGGAACTTATCGGCCTCTCATCATCTATGAAACATCTTGAAAGAACTTCGCCTGTGTTCTGATTTAAAACTCGAAGCACACCATCTATTCCACCAACAGCCAAGGTTGAATTATCACTCCGCAAGTGGCTCAAGGAATACAGAACATTTGAACTTATTCGTGTCTCCCACAAAGATTTCATGGTCCTGCATATTCAAGAGCAAGGTGATTCAACCACTCATTTCTTGTAATCTCCATATGACTAGATCTACTAAATTGCCAATTAACATACCTAAGGTCCCAACAATATGTATATCCAACTGTTGTCCCTGCAAACACCAAATGAGAACAAGGGTTGAAACACAGGGTCCTTATGCCTGTAAGAATAAGAATAAATTAGTTTCACATTTCATATGCAAAATACCAACAAAAAAAAAGTGATGTTAAATGCAAGATGTCCATAAGTTTTTAATTATCTAACCTGCCGAGTCAGTTGACCTCAGTCTAGCTACCCGCTGATCGGATGCAAGATCGGATATTGAGACACTACCAAGAGAGCTCCCACTGAGAATCAACTCATCATCACTCAGAGCTAAGCATGTTACAGGGCCAGCATGCATCCTACAATGTAGATATCAACGAGCAGCATTAAACAGATTGCTTTCAACATCAGAATTCAGAAGAGAAGAAAGAATGAAACATATAATATTCTACAAGCACAGTGCACACTTGATAATTCGTGAACATGTCCGGCTGTACATGTCAAATACACGAGCAGTTCCATCCTCACATCCAATGACAGCATCTGGATCAATGTACCTATAGCAGAAAGGTGTTTATTTTTCTTGGATACTAATTGATAAATGTGGTGTAAGAGTGAGATTTTAGACAAGAATATTTTTTCCAGACAATTCTGTCAATAAACATAAGGTGAGCATTTTCATACCGCACACATAAACCTTTTGAGAATGTGCCTTCACGCGAGGGAAATATACTTCTTTTCCCATTACGTGTCCATATACCAACACGGCTACCAAGCAAGCCAACAATCTGGAAGGAAGAAATGCATAGAAATAATTCAAAAGAATTTATGTTACCAAATCATCTGAAAACATTCAACATGAGCAGAACTAAATTCTTAATAAGAGCAGTAGATGTTCAAGACCACTTGCATGCTAATCTACGAGTTATGGTTGGAAAAAAGAGAGGTTAGTGATGAGCAAACAAGGGGAATTAGAGACTGGGAGAGACACTAAGCAGCTAATCACAAAAAAAGAATGAATTCACCTTGCTCTCATCGAAATCAAAGTCCACTAGGGAGGCAGTATCAGGAATGTAATATTCTTCCTCACATTTGTAGCTGTCCAAAGACCAAAGACGCATGACCTGGTTAAGTTGTTTCCAAGTAAAGCATGAGAAGACTTAAGGGTAAAGTAAAAGCCTCTCACACAAAAGAAGGATAAAGTTTACTATAAAAAAAGGCATCCATATTAGTTTTATATAGCATATCATGATTCATGAAAAACTTGGAGCAGCACTTTACTTTTTATTGACATTGATTTGGCTTTATCTTGGAAAACTAAAGCTTGCCTCAACTCGAGATTAGGATTCCAAGCATTACTTTGGGATTGGGTTTGGAGTGCCTAGTTACTATTAATAATATCACCAAGTAGAAAGGCAATTTCCAAAAAGACGTAGATGTTCCACATCTGCCATGTCCATAACTATATGGTTTCTATATACCCAAAATAATCAAATTGTGACATTAAATATTCCATAGTCAATTACCCAAAATGCGTATTTGACTCATTAAAAGCACGGAATTATCTTTCTGGTACTAGTTTTCAAATTTGAGTAGAAGGGATAGCATCCGCATTGGATGGACTTATCACATGCACATGAAACTGGCATGAATAATGCCTTTTCTTTTGATGCATCACCAGGGTAAGGTAAGCAGGTGTGATTAAATTGAAAGAATTGACATGAAAAGGATTATGCAACAAAAGTATACCTTGTCACCAACGCCGGTGAGAAGTAAGCCCATCTTCATCCGGCACTGATCAACCCTAACAGAATGCAAAGTTAGAAACACTCAAATTTCAAGGCCACAGTTTCAACTATCTTTTGCAATACGATAAGCAGCAACTTCAAGTTAATTACTTTGGAAAAGTAAATTGGTAATCAAAGGACATGCATTTCAACAAAAAGAGTGGCGGGGAAACAGCAATGAAACGTTACCCGACTGAGTGAGCTTTCCACTGATGAATGTCGATGCGACCTCTTTGTAAACATAGCCTATGATACTTCATGGCTACTTCTTGTAGACCAAATTCCATTGATTTCCGTTGCCCTGAAGAAGTAGACTCACCAGAATCCCGCCGCAGCTTGAAATACAATACTTGCAATAACTCAGACTTTCTAATGACTGCATTCCTTAATAAAAGTAAAACAAAAAAAGAAGCAAATAAGGTAAAATCCTTGAATTTAAAAAGGAAAATTGAGAGAGCAGAACCACAGAGAGAGAGAGAGTACCAGGATTTGCAAACGGCAGTGCAGCGAACGAGGTCGAAGACGTCGAGGAAGGAGAAGATGATACAAAGGATATCATGTTCGAGCCACTCCATCCTTGTCCCACCTCTCAAGCCGCTTCTTCTTCTCATCGCCGTCGAACCGCCCGACGGTCCGTGTTCCATATTTTCGCCTCGCTTATTAAAGCCCTAGAGAGAAGAGAAAGAAAGAAATTGAGAGTTGAGATTATAACGGAAAACGTCCAAATGAGAAAGGCACCGTTCAGAGTAAAGCCGAATTCGGCTTATGAGGCAGGCTCTGGAGTCTGGAGCATATTAGACCTTTCCCATGTCATTTGGGCCAAACATGCAACTTTTTTCTTCATGAAATGTTTATATGAAAAATTTTCCACAACTTTTTCATCTAAGTACCTAATTTTTTTTTCTTAAAGTAAGTAATTGTTATGTCCGTATCTCTGATTAGATATGGTAGCATGAGAAGCGATTTAAGAGGTGCCCACGGATACCCCTCTATCTTGTACCATCAATAGTGACCATCTGATTGATCATTCATGACCCGCCACCTGCACACCTCACACCACTTGCAAGGGGAGCCACATTGCTTTTGGTCACTCGATACAGATTGTTCATGGGGACCACTAAAATATAACAACCTCGTACTATCTTTATAAAGGAAATATCAAAGCAAGACCCCATAGTACTATACCTGACGACAACTAACATGTAACAAACTTGCCACCTAGCCCACCAACGAGCAGGCCACTATTCGTACTGTCGATGATATGACACTACTAGATAAGAGGGTCTTACTTTATATATACCCCAACACACAGATGTATGATGGATCTTTTCTCCTTTTCTCACTTAAGCCTTTCACATGTTTACTTAGCCTTCTCTTGCTTTCTCCTTGTTGGAAAAATATGTTTGAAAACAATGTTTAGAAGCATAATGGAAATTTAAAATTTTCTTTAAAAAATCTAGCCGTTGTGATATTTATAACAATAAACTCTTTACCCGAATTATATTTATGTTTTCAGATTAGGCAGACTTAGTCGTTCTCAACTTTCTACCACTTGATATTCTCTACTGATGGTCACAAAACTAACTATAAATATGACAAAGGCAAACGCACATATCGAATAATAGTATAGCTATGGTGAGTAGGGAATATCATATTCACGAGGACTAAAAGTACTAGTAATTACCGTTTTTCTATTATTTAGCCGACAATTTGGGGTGATGTGTTTTAGTCTAAATTTACTAAACTAATTTAACTAAAAACGCAACAGAGAATGAATCAAAGAAATAGTCGAATATTAACCAATGAGATAGACAATACTTAGAAAAGATTCCACCTAGACTTCACCTATTATTATGAATCCGAGTTAAACGATTTATTCACTTGTGTCTTGATCCGTAGAAATCCCTAAATTATATTAATATCTCTTTCGAGAGTTAAGAACAACTGACTCTTGGTTGATTAATTGAAATCTCTTTCTAATTAAAACCCCTATCGTCGCATTAACTCGATCTATGGATTCCCCTATTAGATTTGACTCTAATTCAGTAGATTTATGTCGTTCTATTTCTAGGATTGCATGCAACTCCACTCAATTATGCTAGATCTATTATTAAACATGGACTTTTCCTCCACTGAAATGAGTACATTAAACATGAATTAATATCCCGGAAATATTAAAACAAGAAATAAGCATACATAATTGAGAACAAGAATCAAGTATTTATCGCGTAAAAACAGAAATTAAATAAAATGATTCATCATAAGTTTCATCCTCCCTAGGTATCTAGGGAATTAGTTCATAATCCTGAATGAGAACATCTCAAAGTCAGAACAACCACAAGACATAAGAAACTCAATAAAACTTCGAAATAAATTAAAAGGAGATCTTCGATCTTGATGGAGATCCGTTTCTGAGTTGATTCCGATGGTGTTCTTCGAGTGTTTTCTTCGATCTTCTCTGATTGCCCTCTTATGTCTTCTTCTAATGGGTATTTATAGACTTTATAATGCTTAGAAAGCCTAAAAATTAGGGTTTTCTGCGTATTTGGGAAGTAGGATGCGAAATCGACACGGGCTGGCACATGGGCATGTGTCTAGCCCGTGTGGAAATGCCCAGGCCGTGTGGCTCCTAAAAACAACTCTATTTGTCCGATTTTGGCTCGTTTTTCGCTCCTTCCACTCCCAAATGCTCTCTTAAGTATAGAAACATGAATTTAAAGGATTAGGAGCATCAAATTCACTAATTTGCATAATTAATCATCCAAAAACGCATTTAGAATAAGATTAAAATATGTTACTTTTATAGCTTACCATCTATTAAGCTCAACCTCAAATTGATAGAGTGTGGGCTCTATCAACTCTTTATAACAACCAACATCTATAACAACATTTCATTATAACAAACTGATTTTTTATACTTTATTTTTTCCATCTATACCAACTTTTCATTTATAACAATAACAATTTTACTAAATTAGTTATCTAAAACATCCTATTGTCTTGAATTTTAGTAAAAATAATTCTATTCCTACATGAAATAAAAACTATTTTTTTACTTAAGATATTATTTTAATAAAATATTTAAATTGCATATGAAAATATATTAATTTTAATTTATTAAATAAAAAGAGTCTTTAATAAAAAAAATTACATTTGTAAATTTTACTAAAAATGCAATCTAAGTCTCATTAAGTAATAATATTATTAATACAATATAAATTTTAAATTAAAAATTTAAATATGATCTAAATTTTAAATGTTGTTAGAAATGTCTCAAATATTATTATAGGTGTATAACAATTTTTATAATATTTAAAAATAAAATAAACAATTTTTTCCCCTGTTTTAGTAATTCAATTACAGGTAATACAAATTGTTTGGTAATAACCTTCAAACCATTCATATCATAATAAACAATTTTTTTTCCGAGGCTTTTCGGTTTAAACAAATGGCTTAACTTTGAACATTAACGTAAAGGTATAATATAATTTTTTACTTAGAATTTGATAATTAGGATTATTTTGATATTTGTATTTTTGATTATTGAATTTGGTAATTAAATTTATTTTGGTCATTTAACTTAAATTCTGTCAAGATTTGATAACGTGACCAATGTTACTGGAACATGAGCAGATCAGATGGACCGAGAACTGATCGATTAACGGTTCGAACAAATAGGTTGAATCAATTGACTCGAAAACTACTTGAAATTGGTGAAAATAAAAAACCGAAACAAAAAATTGACAGTTGAACATGTTGAACCGATTTAATAATTTTTTATCTTATTAATTTTTTTTAGATTTTTATGAATTTTTAATTATTATTGGTCCAATGGTCGAACCGATTGAATAAGAAATCGATAGTCTAACCTATTCAACCTCCTATCCAATTATTAAAACATTACATGTGACACTCTAAAATTGTTCCACCTTATCACATAAAAATTTATATAAATTTACAATTTTCAACTTAAAGTGCATCATGATCAAACTTTTATAATTATCAAATTTAAGACCAAAATCGAAGTGAAACTAGCCAAGGGAGAAAATATATTATCCCTATAGACATTTCACCACTATCTGGCCATTCCAGGTTTAGGGATTACAGCTACTTTATCATCACCATCACTGGAAATCGGATACAAACAAAGTTTCCATACCTTGCAGGCTCAACCTCATAAACAAAGACCATCTAATATCGACCTGCAAAACCTCCAAGGGATTTATTATTGATTACAAGTATTTAAAGCTGAAAACTAATATTTGATTGGCCCAAAAAGAAACATTTTTTTTTGAATAATTTTAGTACCCTTCATGTAATATCTCAGCAATATCGTGCATACCAACTCAAACTCAAGGTTGTCTTGTATCTGCTACCTTGGGTTTCCTTTCATGTTTCCACTCGTAATTAGTAATTGCCACTAAAAAAATCTTGAAACGATTTAATAAGACCGACCGCATCATTCATCTTTTATTTACTGAACAGTTTAGTTGACTTGGAAAATTTCCTCGTCAACATAAGAAAATGGGAGGAAACTGCATGAAATGGAGGATTCAAGGTAAATTCTCATCATTCTAGACAAGTTTTGTCACAAACTTTGATTTGATCCTGGCTCTCATCTATGCTGAGATATTTTCAGTATTTGTATGGTATGAGACATGAATTATGGAAGGATTGAACTTGAGAATGATATTAACTAACAACACATATTTTGCCATTTCACCTGTGATTATTATTTACTCTAACTCAATGCTAGCTTGACTTGATCTTCTAGATAAGAAAGGGATGCAAATTGGAAAGCTCAAGAGAATAGAGTTAGCAGGTTGAAGACTGAAGTGTACAAGGATTCCTTTGCCCAGACTATGTTGTTCATAACAGGATTTTTAGTGCCAACCAGTAGCATTATAGTTTTTTTTTTCTACTTCTGGTACATATTGATATCAAATTATTTTGATATATTGTTTTGAATTTACCATATTTTAAAAAATATTTTTCATATATTAATTTACATACCCGTAGGGTACATTTTAAAAATAAATAATTATGACTAGATGTTTAATAATATTTACTTACCTTTCACATAGCTGGAAAGAAATTGGAATATAAGGCTTCATTTTTCTGCACTGAAATTTCTTTGCTGTATCCTGTAACCGGAAGGAAAATTCTGCAAATGCATGAACCGTGTGGACTGCCAACTTTCCACACTTTTTCTACACCAAGCAAATCTCCTTTAGCTTTAATTATCTATCCATCCAAGTAACTATCAAAGCAATGAGTCGTTTTTCTTCTAATAAAACGAAAACATGGAAAGGCAAAAGAATAATATGGACCAATCAATGAAGTTCTACTTTTGTTTAGTCGTGCATTAGTGACGGAATCCAGGCTTCTTAACTGCTAGTGATGGGTTGGGTTGATGTTTGTCAACCACAGTTTATAAAAAGATATCTAAACCATTAGTCATGGAGGAAACTTCCTTCCAATTCTCTCATCGTGGGACCTCTCGACAAGATGTCAAACTCAGGAAGGAAAAGAAACAGTGTAGGAAACTTGGTGCTTGACTTACAGTCATGACTCATGACATGAATTTATCTCACGTCTTGTTCTGTTTCCGATGATTATTCTCTGTAACCTGTACTGGTTTCGTCTTCAGTTTCAAACTTGATCCGCTGCTTGTTTTGTTTCTTCGAAGTACTAATCATGGAAGCCGTTGCTGCAGTTGGAGAAGCTTTTTTCTCTGAAATGTTTGAGGCGTTACTCACCAAGTTCAACGCTTCTGACTTGATAAACTTTGCTCAGCAGAAGAAGGTTTATGCTGAACTCAAAAAGTGGAAGAACATATTGCAGAGTATCAACGCAGTTGTCGCTGATGCAGAAGAGAAGCAAGTAATGGATAGGAGTGCTAAAATATGGTTGAAAGAATTACAAGACTTGGCTTACCAAGTCAAGGACATATTAGAGGAGTTTGACTACGAAGCTTTGCGGCGCAAGTCAACAGTGAAACACAGTAAGGTGAAAAAGCATTGCTTGAGAGGTTTGAAATGGAGTGGCGTGTTTAATGTGAAGATGGTGTCAAAGATAAAGGGGATCACCACAAGGCTGCAGCAGATTGCAAGTGAAAAGAACAGCCTGAGACTTGGAGATAACGTTGGAGGAAAGGCCCCCAAAGCAAGAGATCATCAAAGACTGCCCACAACATCTGTAGTCAGTGAAGTCAAGGTTTTCGGCAGGGGAAATGAGAAGGAAGCAATACTTAAATCGTTGCTGGTTGAGAATACAAGTGAAGATGATATCCATGTCCCTGTTATTAGCATAACTGGCGTCGCAGGGATTGGCAAGACCACACTTGCTCAGCTGGTTTACAATGATGGTGAAGTCAATGATTTTTTCGACTTGCGAGCATGGGTCCATGTCTCAGAAGATTTTGGTGTCACAGAGATCACAAAAGCCATTCTACAAGCTGTCAATCCTAGCATTTCTTGTACCACCGACTTGAATTTGTTTCAGCTCAAGCTAAAGGAGGAGTTATCAGGGAAGAAACTTTTACTTGTCTTAGATGATGTATGGCTTCAGAACTACAATCAATGGAGTCTCCTTATCCGTCCTTTCGAAGTCGGGAACTCGGGGTGCAAAATCATTGTCACCACTCAGGATCAAAACATTTCACAAATAACAGGTCCCTTAGTCCATAATACTCCTTTGAAAGAGTTGGCAGATGATGATTGTTTGTCAATTTTAGCTTGCCATGCTTTGAAAAGCAAAAATTTCAAACGCCATCCACATCTGAAAGAAATTGGCCAAGAAATAGTGAAGAAATGCAAGGGGCTACCTTCAGCGGTAAAAGAATTGGCAAGCCACTTAGGCGCCAAGCAGGTATACAAAGAGTGGGAAGCTGTATCCAGGAGCAAGATTTGGGATCTACTAGAAGAGAAAGGAGGCACTGTTGCAGCATTAAGATGGAGTTACCATCACCTCTCCTCTCATTTGAAGCCATGTTTTGCTTACTGCTCTTTAATTCCAAAGGGCTATGAATTCAATAGAGATGAGTTGGTTCTGTTATGGATAGCAGAGGATTTCGTGCAACCGAAAGGGCATAAGCAACCGGAAGACTTAGGTCATGAGTACTTCTCCGATCTGCTATCAAGGTCATTTTTTCAGAAGTCAAATAATAACAGCTCGTTGTTTGTAATGCATGACCTCATTATCGATCTTGCTCAATCTGTTGCCGGTGATTCCTGTTTTAATATGGAGCATGAACTGCACATCGATGAAATGGCTCGTCATGTTTCGTTCATTCCCCATCGATACGATGTCTCACAAAGGTTTGAAATCTTCAATGAAAGGAAACACATACGATCTTTCATAGCACTGCCGACACCATGTCAGAGAGGAGGATATTGCTATTTAAGTAGTAAGGTACTGTACAAATTGCTGCCAAAATTGAAGTGCTTAAGAGTGTTATCCTTGAGTGGCTATTTTATCGGAGAGCTATCGAGTTCAATTGGTGATTTGAAGCTTTTGCGGTGCCTTAATTTGTCTAGAACAACAATAAGATTGCTGCCTCGGTCAGTTGGTAATCTTCACCACTTACAAATGTTAATATTAAACCAATGCAGAGAACTTACAGCTTTGCCTGTTGAAATTTGTGGACTGAGTAAATTGCATCATCTTGACATCCGAGATACTCCGAAGCTACAAGAGCTGCCACCAGGACTCGGAAACTTGACCAGTCTCCGGGTATTGCCCAAATTCATTATCGGGAAAGCTGGAGGGCTGGCATTAAGGGAGTTAAAGGATTTGTCTCTTCAAGGTCAACTTTCCATTATAGGGCTGCATAACGTGGTGGATATTCAAGATGCAAGGATTGCCAACCTAAGGCAAAAGCAAGGCCTGAAGAAGCTAGCCCTTGAATGGAGCAATGATTTTAAAAACAAAGACAACCAAATGCAGGAGCAGGTCCTTGCGTTACTGGACCCTCAAAAAGATCTCCAATGGCTGTCCATTTCAAATTATGGAGCTACAAAGTTCCCTTCTTGGGTAGGGAATCCTTCTTTTGCTAAAATAGAGCAGCTAGACTTTTTTGACTGCATAAATTGCAAATCATTGCCATCACTCGGGCGACTACGGTCACTCAAAAGCTTGAACATAAGAGGCATGCATGCAATGACAAAGTTGGGCCCTGAATTTTACGGGGACGATTTTCCATCTTTGGAGATCTTGAGGTTTGAGAACATGACAGAATGGAAGGAATGGATTTCATGTGTTGGTAGCGTAAAAGGTTTCCCTTGTCTTCGTGAGCTTATACTGCACAACTGTCCTAAATTAGTTGGAACGCTGCCAAGAACCCTCAGTTCCTTGGTAAAACTAGATGTTCAAAACTGCCCACAGCTAATGAATTCACCTTTAAGTTCCACATGCTTACGTGGATTAACCGTGGAGGACAGTACTAACGTAATCCTTCGAAGAATGATCGGTCAAAACACCATCACCAAATTGAAAATTAAGGGAATTTCAGGCCTTACCTGCATAACTGAGGAGCTCTCCAAAGCCTTAATGAGACTTGAAGTTCTAGAGATTGAAGGTTGCAGTGCACTAACGTGCTTGTGGCAGAATGGATCAGAATTAGAAAACCTGCCTTGGCTAAATAGTTTGGTAGTAAAGAATTGTCCCGAGCTTGTATACTTGGTTGGAGAAAAGCAAGGGCAAGGACTATGCCTACTCTCATCTCTTAAAGATCTCAGGATTGAAAGCTGCCAAAAATTTGTGTCATTGCCAGCAACAGGGTTGCCTCATACACTAAAGTGCCTCACAATCCTTGACTGCAAGGCTCTGGAGTCATTACCTAACATGAATGACATCAATTCCAACTGCTGCCTTCTTGAAGAGTTAAAGATGGTAAGCTGTCCTTCCCTGAAATCCTTCTCGGAACCCAAATTGCCCTCGACACTAAAGAGCTTGAGAATCAAAAACTGCAGAAACCTAGAGTTCCTTCCCGGTGGACGAGTGCAACGTGATGGCAATGAGAATTGTGCACCGCACCTTGAATATTTGTGTGTAGCTGATTTTCTTGCTTCAGAATCCTTATTGGAAAGTGTGTTGCCATTGCTCGATCTTAAAGTCCTCCGACTATCGAATTGTATGAATCTCAAGGCCTTGCCAGACCATATGCTGAACTTCAACTCTCTTCAAGAACTGAGTTTATCAGACTGTGTGGCTCTGACATCCATCCCAGAGGGTGGTTTGCCGCCCAACATAACTTCACTCGAGTTCCATAATTGTGAAAAGTTGAAGCAGCCAATGTCAGAGTGGGGCCTGGAAAAACTTAATTGTCTTACAGAAATCAAGATTGTTGGTGCATGCCCTGCTGCAGATACTGATTCATTTCCAGCGGAGAGTGTAATGCTTCCTTCGACTTTAACCAGTATTTGCCTGGAAAGCCTTGAGAATTTGGAATGTCTATCCTGGGAACTAGAAAACCTCATGGCTCTCCAAGAATTGCAGATTAAAGGCTGCCATAAGCTCCAGTTTCTACCAAAGACAGGCCTACCGGTCTCACTAGGATGGCTATGCATCTCCGACTGTCCTATTTTACGAGACAGGTGCAGAAAAGAGAAAGGACAATATTGGTCCATCATATGCGACATCCCTTGCCTCAAAATTTATTGAAAATACATGGTGGATCAGGTATGATGAACTTTAATCACGTTGTTCAAGCTCCAAGCTGTCTATTTTTGGAGACTGATGTACATATATGAAACGTGGATAGGACAGATTAATAATCTCAATGTATCCAAATTCCAAAATAAAGTTCTTGTTGATAATATAAATCATTTTCTGTTGTATATTTAATAGAAAAATTTACATGGCTATTTATACTAAAAGAGTAGGCCTAAGGAAACATAATCAATACATTAAATCAATAATGAGATTAGCTGAGATAAGCTGTCAACACTCCCCCTCAAGTTGGTGCATAGATGTCACATATGCCCAATTTGCAAACCTAATTATGATAGCTTCTGTTGTTAAGTCCTTTAGTGAATACTGATCGCTATAAATCAGAGTTTTAAAATTTATAAAAGAATGATCGAACTTGGAAACTAACTCTGACAACGATTAAAGGCAAGTGCACCTATTGAACAGTAGTATAGTTTAGGCAAGACCAGATTGTCGAACCCAAAGGAACTAAAAGTACTAATACTCACCGTCTTTTTATTATTTAGCCTTAATATAAAGTGATGGTTGTTTAAACTAAAACTAATCTACTTACTAAGCTAAGACGCAAAGACAAAAAGAATGAATTCGGAAATAACTTTTGGGAAAACTCAGTTGACTCAAGCGATACCCTTAGGAAGAATCCACCTAGACTTCACTTGTTATCTAACCTTGAACCATATGATTTATTTTCTTAGTTTGATCCGTGAGACTCCCTAACGTATATTAAACCCTCTCTCGGCGACGAATAACGTCTAACCCTAGGTTAACTAGTGGAAATCTCTTTCTCTTATAGTAACCCCTAGAGCGATAGAATCGATCTGTGGACTCCCATATTAGGTTTCACCCTAATCCGGCAAAATCTCGTCACCCTATCTCTAGGCGTGCGATCAACTCTGCTTAATTATGTTGGATCTACTCTTAGGCGTGGTCTATTCCTCCTCCACCTAAGCACATTAGATTTGGATTAAGTTCACACAATTAAGAACAAACTAAGTTATTATCATATAATTCAAAAAATCAAATAACAAGATTCATCATAGGTTTCATCCTTCTGGTATCCGAAGGTTTAGTTCATAATAGTAAAAGAAAACATCTCAAGAGAAAAGATAAAACAAAACATAAGAAATCCCTAAAACTCCTGAAGGAATTGAAGGAGAGATCCGCCGCCTTGAGTAGAATTCGCTTCTTGAGATGGATCAACTGGCTATCTTCGAGTGATTCCCACAAATCGACCTTTTCGGCTTGGCTTCTTGGCCTAGCTCACCCCCTTTTCACCGGGTACCTAGGGGTGTTTATATAGGCTCTTGGAATGTGTTTCTTCGTCCCTAAGTATCAAAATCTGACTGAAACTCTTCTTTGCCACGACAGGAGCACGGCCTTGGAACACGCCCGTGTGGATCGTCTTCAAACCGTGTTTGGATTTCTTTAGTGAGGCACGGCCGTGTGAATCGGGGTCAGGTCGTGTTCTAGAAGGAAAGGTGGCACGGCCGTGTGGCTGGAAGTCCAGGCCGTGCTGATTTCGGGGTTCGGCCTGAATTGGTCCATTTTAAGCCCGTTTCTCGTTCTTTTCATCATCGGGTGCTTTCCTAAGTATAAGTCATGAAAAGAAAGGATTAAGAGCACCTTTTTACATAAATTGGGGCTGAAATCATCCAAAAGCATACTAAATGTGGGCTTAGAATATGTTACTTTTACGGTTTATCAAATACCCCCACACTTAAGCTTTTGCTTGTCCTCAAGCAAAATTATCAACTTACAATTAAAACGAACTTCCTGTAGTTCATAATAGTCATTGATCGTGTCTCATCATAATTCAGAGATAATTTATACATGGATAATTCAACTCAAAGCATCCTAAAAATTCAAACACTATAAGCCTTATATTTTGTAGCACAAAACATAGGTGTTTTTCCTTCATCTAAATAATTACCTTTAATTTGAAATCGACAAGGATTGACATCCTTACAAAAGATTCACTCAAATCACTCAAAGTGTTTAAGGTTCAAAATTTAGGCACTCAAAAAGTCAAACATGAAGAGTTAATCTCATAGGCTTGCATGAAAATCAAATCTCCACCACTGAAATATGAGATGAAACACAAATCAAAATGTCTTTGTTAGGGTTGTAACGGGGCTAGGGTTAAGGTGTGGAGTAAGGCTGAATTAGAGGGTTAAAATCGAGATTGAATTGACAAATTACCTAACTAAGAACTAATGAACTAATAATAATTACATCAATTGAAAACTAATAATACTAATAATACGAGCTTCTTTTTTTTTCGATATTTGGATTTTAAATGTATAAGCTCGTTTAATCACATAACTTATAATGAATATACTTCGTTTTTTTTTAAGAACAAACTAAATACATAATAAGGGATAAATTACTAAAATTCATAATTAGACAACTAATCAAATCAAATCTCGGTATAAGGGTAGTCAAAAGGAATGGTGATAACAAAAACAAAGGGTTTCTGGGTTAATATTAGCGGTTATGTCAATAAATAGGGTTGTTAGGATTAAAATGGGTTCACTAGGGGTTAATTATGAAGGTAGGCTTTTTATGGAGTGAGTGGGTTAAATCCTAGGTGCCTTTATCATCTCTGTGTATCAAATCAAAAAAATGTGGTCTCGACATGTATAATCGATGCAAGTTCTAGAATAACAAATCAGTGTTGACATACTCATAATCAATAAAGTGAGCAAGAAAAAGAATGTATGCTCTATAAGGCTCAAAATCTCACAAAAATTATGGGTATTTTGATGTCAACCTCGTAAATTTCAAACTTCAAAGTAATATTTAAACTCAGTTCGATAACCTAGAAAATTTTTAATTTCTGAAAAATAGACTTATCATGCTTGATTCTCTAGTATTCTTCAAATTTAATTATCAATGCATAATTATCAATGACTTAATCTAAAATATATCAATAAAAATCATAAATCATCAGAAATTTCATCCTAATTAGTAATATAAGTAATTTACTTTCAAACAAGACTAAATTCAGGGATTTGAGAATAATGCAAAAAGTTTGGCATATCTAAGATTCACCCCCCACACTTAAGATGTACATTACCCTCAATGTACAAAGTTAGATAATAACACAATGATACTAAAATCATAAGATATGGGGAGAAGTGAAACTCCCTGAATTATGGATGAGCTATTTGAGTTGGCAGTGGACGTGGTGAAAGAGAAGTTGGAGGGGCGGTCTGGATGTGGTGGTTGCCCACGAGTTCTGCGCTAGATGGAGAAATTGGGAGACTCGTGGGGGATTAGCCAGGATTTATTAAGACAAATAAACTAAATATATAATTAAAGACAGAAAGGTAAAGAGAAGGAGACTAAGAAGGAAAATAAACTAAGTTTAAAAGATAAAGGGGCTTGAGAATCCTTATTGGTAGATGGTTCGAGTGGTGGGTGTGACTTTGAAGGTGACGGAGGTGTTGGTGATGGCGGAAGTGGCGTGATTCCCAAGCAGCCTTAAGAACCTAAAAACAAGAAACTAAAACAAAATAAACTAAATTAAGTAGAAGAGAAGTAAAGATAAGGAAAATAAAGGAAAAGAGAAAAATAAAATAAAACCTAGATAGCCTCAAATATCCTTGGCTTGTTGTTTGGATGAAGCTGCCGGCATGAACTCATGTGAATCGGTCTCCTTTGAGGAGATTGGCCTTTTACGCTTCTTTGCCATGGATATGATTTTGTTGTAGCTCAAGAGTGATAGAGGCTTTGTTTCTAAGGAAATGAGAGAGATTTTTGAAAGAAAAAGAAGATGGAAGAAGGTGGGGTGAAGGGGGAGGGCTGTGGGGTTTAAATAAAATTTTGCATCTGAGGCTCTCCCACGCCCGTGGACAGAGGGTGTGTCGATTCACACGGCCGCCTCGCATGGCCGTGTTCTTAGGGCATGTTTGTTACCCACGCTCGTGTCTAACCTGTGTTCGATAAGTCAGTATGTTGGCACGGTTTTAAGGCACGGACGTGTTCAGCCCATGCTTGGAAAGTCAGTAGCTTCACACGGTTATGGGGCACGACCGTGCCCCTTTGTCGGTGCCCGTGGTGTAGTGGTTGGATCCGTGACGTCGAAAAGTGGTTGGAATTGATTAAATGCGGCCTCTGCTATGTCGATGACGGGATTCTTATGGTCCACACGGCCACGGCCACGGCCGTGTGTAAGGCCTTGTGTCCTGGAATTCTGCACCCCTTGTTAGTTTAAAGCTAGGTGTAAAGACAAGAAGAAAAAAAGAAAAATAAATTTAAAGTAAAATGTAAAAAAAATAAATTGTGTTCGTGCTCGGGTTGCCTCCCGAGAAGCGCTCGTTTATAGTTTTAAGCTAGACTCTCATCTCGTTTACTTCTTCAGGGTGGTTTGAGGAGTTGGAAGTCCTTCCTCATGCTATCATTTGTGTCTTCGTGAAAAATTTAAGTCGAGATGTGTTTATAATAAAAGTACCAAAAATAGGATTACTTACCTCGACTGTTCCGTGTGGGAAAACACTGGTTACCCTAAAAGATATTTCTTTGTTTGTGCTAGGGTCCGGAGGAGATATTCGAGGATCTACCTGATCTAACAGTACCTGGTCCCCTATTTTGAAGTGGTTTGTTGTTCCTATTAGCTCTTTTAGGGGCTCCTTTAATTTTGTCTTGTGTGGTTTCGGTTCTTCGTCGTGTATCCCTAATTTCTCCTTGAAGTGTGTCTTCCACTCGTCTAGATCATCGAACTGAATCCCTCGATCTTCATGAGTTATTTCTTTGTTGGCATGGGGTTTAGGATCGGGTTCAGTTGTATTCTTTGGTGGTGCTTCCTGAAAATAAGGGTTAACCGAATGGTTATCAGTAGAATTTACGTTCTCACCTTAATTACTCGATGTTCTAGCCGAGTCGAGAGCCTTGATGGTGACTGTCTCATTACCTACAAAAAGTATGAGTTCTCATGCATCAACATTAATTTTAGTCATGGCAGTCGCTAAAAAGGGTCTTCCTAAAATTAGGGGAATCGAATTATCCTCATCCATGTCTAAGACAACAAAGTCTACTGGGAAAACGAATTTGTCAATTTTTACAAGAACATCTTCGATAATACCCCTAGAAATTCTAACAGTTTTATCAGCTAATTGAATGCTCATCCTAGTTTGTTTGGGTTTCCCTAGACCTAATTGTTTAAACAATTTATAAGGCATGACATTTATGCTTGCCCCTAAATCAGCTAACGCATTATCAACAGTTAGTCTACCAATTAAACATGGAATTGTAAAACTCCCTGGATCTTTTAGCTTTTGTGGTAGTCTATTTTGGAGAATCGCTGAGCACTTTGCGTTAAGTTCCACATGTGACGACTCGTCTAACTTCCGTTTGTTTGTCAGAAACTCTTTTAAAAATTTCCTAGAATTTGACATCTACGAAAGAGCTTCAAGTAATGGTAAGTTAATATGTAATTTCTTTAAAAGTTTAAGAAACTTACTGAACTGTTCTTCTGTGTCGTCTCTTCTTAATGCATCAGGGTAAGGTACGCAGGGTTGGTACTCCTTGATTACTGGTTTTGGCTTGTCTTGTGTTACCTCAACTTTACCTTTTTCTACCTCGTTTCCTTGTGTTGGACTGGGTTCGTCTACTTCTTTGCTTTCTTGAGCTGTTATAGCTTGGATTTGCTCTTTTGGATTAATTTTAGTATTACTCGGTAGACGCCCTTGCGGTCGTTTGGATAATAGCTTTGCAATTTCTCCAACTGACTGGGTAATCTCCCCAATTGCCTTTGTAAGTCCTCCAACTTGGTTCTCGATCGTTTTGATCGATGTTTGTTGAGTGTCGATTGTTACCTCAGTTTTTTGGAGACGGGCTTCTGTGAATGCTATGAATTTGTTCAACGCCTCTTTGAGATTCGGCTTCTTTTCCTGTGGATAGGGCTGATTTTGGAAATTTTGAGGAGGTTGTTGTCTTTGATTTCCTTTTCCTCCCCATGAAAAATTTGGGTGGTTCCTCCAACCTAGATTATAACTATTACTATATGGGTCATTATTAGATCTGAAATTGTTACCTATATAGTTCATCTGTTCGCTCTCTGTGCCCGGTTGGTAGGGTGGGTACTCAGGATTCGCCACAGTTCCACTTGTGTCGCACTGCATGACTGGATGTACCTGCGAAGAACACCAACTATCAAGCTTCTTATTCATCAACTCTACCTGGTTTGATAGCATGGTTACTGCGTCGAGGTTGTAAACTCCGGCTGTTTTTGTTTGCCTTGTTCTTGTAACTTGCCACTGATAGTTATTCAGCGACATCTCTTCAATAAACTCGTAGGCTGCCTCAGGAGTTCTATTATTCAAGGTTCCACCGGCGGCTGAGTCGATTAGTTGCCTTGTTGAGGGGTTTACACCGTTATAGAAAGTCTGGACTTAGAGCCACAAAGGTAAACCATGGTGCGGACACCTTCTTAAGAGATCCTTATATCTCTCCCATGCATCGTATAATGTCTCTAAATCCATCTGCACAAAAGAAGATATATCATTACGTAATTTGGCCGTTTTGGCCGGTGGGAAATATTTTAATAAAAAATTTTCGGTCATTTGTTCTCATGTAGTGATTGACCCTCGTGGTAACGAGTTTAACTACTGTTTGGCTTTATTTCTTAGTGAAAAGGGAAATAGCCGAAGACGTATGGCATCGTCAGAAACGCCATTTATTTTGAAGGTATCACATAACTCTAAAAAGTTAGCTATATGAGTGTTTGGATCTTCGTCCTGCAAACCATCAAATTGAACAAATTGTTGAATTATTTGAATAGTGTTAGGCTTTAATTCAAAATTATTAGCAGCTATAGCAGGCCTAACAATACTCGATTCTGCTCCTGTTAAATGAGGTTTAGCATAATCATACATAGTACGAGGAGCATCTGATCCGCCACATCGTTTTGTGGTGGTGGATTATTCTCGTCCATCCCTTCAGTAGGATTGGGTCTGTCTTCTCGCTCTTCTTCTGTATAGTTTAGGGTTCGCCTAATTTCTCTACGATTTCTTCGAGCGGTAGCTTCAATGTCACTGTCGTATACTAATGGTTCTGTTGGGTTCCTTCTAGTCATAAACTAGAGGTACCTGCTAAGAAAAGAAAGAAATAAAATTAGCAAAATTGAAAACTAAACTATAAACCAAAAAAATAAAGTGCGAAAAATAAAAAATAATGGCTAAAGTAATAAAAATAAAACTTTCTTAATATTTTAGTTCCCCGGCAACGGCGCCAAAAACTTGATCGCTGTAAATCAGAGTTTTAAAATTTATAAAAGAATGATCGAACTCGAAACTAACTCGACAACGATTAAAGGCAAGTGCACCTATCGAGCAATGAGTATAGTTTAGGCAAGACCGGATTATCGAACCCAAAGGAACTAAAAGTACTAATACTCACCGTCTTTTTATTATTTAGCCTTAATATAAAGTGATGGTTGTTTAAACTAAAACTAATCTACTTACTAAGCTAAGACGCAAAGACAAAAAGAATGAATTCGAGAAATAACTTTTGGGAAAACTCAGTTGACTCAAGCGATACCCTTAGGAAGAATCCATTTAGACTTCACTTGTTATCTAACCTTGAACCATATGATTTATTTTCTTAGTTTGATCCGTGAGACTCCCTAACGTATATTAAACCCTCTCTCGAAGTGAATAACGTCTAACCCTAGGTTAACTAGTGGAAATCTCTTTCTCTTATAGTAACCCCTAGAATAGCGATGAAATCGATCATGGACTCCCATATTAGGTTTCACCCTAATTCAAAGAAAATCTCGTCACCCTATCTCTAGACGTGCGATCAACTCCGCTTAATTATGTTGGATCTACTCTTAGGCAGGGTCTATTCCTCCTCCACCTAAGCACATTAGATTTGGATTAAGTTTACACAATTAAGAACAAACTAAGTTATTATCATATAATTCAAAAAATCAAATAACAAGATTCATCATAGGTTTCATCCCCTTCGGGTATCCGAAGGTTTAGTTCATAATAGTAAAAGAAAACATCTCAAGAGAAAAGATAAAACAAAACATAAGAAATCCCTAAAACTCCCTGAAGGAATTGAAGGAGAGATCCGCCGTCTTGAGTAGAATTCTGGCTTCTTGAGATGGATCAACTGGCTATCTTCGAGTGATTCCCACAAATCTGACCTTTTCGGCTTGGCTTCTTAGCCTAGCTCACCGCCCCCTTTCAGCTGGTACCTAGGGTGTTTATATAGGCTCTTGGAATGTGTTTCTTCGTCCCTAAGTATCAAAATCCGACTGAAGCTCTTCTTTTCTACGACAGGGGCACGACCTTGGCATACGCCCGTGTGGATCGTCTTCAAATCGTGTTCGAATTTCTTTAGTGAGGCACGACCGTGTGAATCGGGGTCAGGCCGTGTTCTAGAAGGAAAGGTGGCACGGCCGTGTGGCTAGAAGTCCAGGCCGTGCTGATTTCGGGGTTTGGCCTGAATTGGTCTATTTTAAGCCCGTTTCTCGTTCTTTTCGTTATCGGGTGCTTTCCTAAGTATAAGTCATGAAAAGAAAGGATTAAGAGCACCTTTTTACATAAATTGGGGCTTAAATCATCCAAAAGCATACTAAATGTGGGCTTAAAATATGTTACTTTTACGGTTTATCAAATACATCAGCTAATTGTTTGTTAGAGGCTACATGACTTAAGCCCAAGATGTCGGCAGTCAACTTTTCTTTGATGAAGTGTCAATCAATTCCTATGTGCTTTGTGCAATCATGTTGTACTAGGTTTTGGGCTATACTGATGGCAGCCTTGTTGTCGTAATATAAGGATAATTTTCCTTTATTTGACAACTTTAATTCCTCCATAACTTTTAATAACCATAGTAGCTTGCAAATGCCTTGAGCCATGGCTCTATATTATGCCTCAGTACTTGACCGAGCAACCACACTTTGCTTCTTACTTCTCCAAGTGACTAAGTTTCCTCCCATAAGTGTGCAATATCCGGATGTAGACCTTATATCATTTAGAGATTTAGCCCAATCTGCATCTGTAAAAATTTCTAGCTAGAGATGACCATGTTTAGAAAAGAGGAGACCTTTTCCTGGGGCAGACTTTAGATAGCGTAGAATGCGAAAGACAACCTGCATATGAGACTCTCGAGGATCGTGCATAAATTGACTTACCAAATTGATTGCATATGCTGTGTCAGGTTTAGTGTGTGTGAGATAAATTAGTCTACCAACCAATCTTTGATATCGTTCTTTATCCACTGACTCTTCTATTCCAGCTTACAACTTATGATTGCTTTCTATAGGTGATTCTGAGGGTTTGCATCCCATCATACCTGTCTCATTCAAGAGGTCTAGGATGTATCTTCTTTGAGATATGAAGATTCCTTTCTTTGATCTAGCAACTTCAATTCCCAAGAAATATTGTAACTTCCCTAGATCTTTTATTTCAAATTCTTGAGCCAAACATTGTTTTAGTCGAGCCATTTCTTCCTTATCGTTTCCTGTCATCACTATGTCATCAACATATACAATAAGAAGAGTGATCTTACCCTTCTGATGTTTCATAAAAAGGGTATGATCATCATTGTTTTGTTGATAACCAAAAGTGATCATAGCTTTGCAGAATCTGTTAAACAATGTTTTAGGAGATTGTTTTAATCCATACAAGGCTTTCTTCAATCTGCATACTTTCCCTTTCGTTTTTGTATTATCAAATCCAGGAGGAGTCTTCATATATACTTCCTCTTCTTAGTCTCCATGTAGGGATGCATTCTTTATATCAGATTGTTGTAGGTTCCAATCAAGGTTGGCTGCACAAGATAACAAAATTCTGATGGTGTTCATTTTGACAATAGAGGCAAACATCTCTTGATAGTCTACTCCATAAGTTTGAGTGAAGCTTTTAGCAACCAATCTGGCTTTGTACCTTTCAATCGAACCATTAGACTTGTGTTTCATAGTAAACACCCATTTGTATCCTACCAAATCCTTATCTACCAGAGGAGTTACTAGCTCTCGAGTCTCATTCTTTGCTAGTTCCTCCATTTCTTCAGCCATGGCTTCTTTCCACTTGGGATCTTCAAATGCTTCACGGCAATCCTGTGGAATAGACATAGAGGACAAATACAAGACAAAGGCTTTATAGGGAAGGGACAATGAGTCAAAAGAGATAAAGTTAGATATAAGGTGTCTAGTACAAGGTCTAACACCTTTTTTTTAGGCAATTGGTTTATCTAAATCATTAGGGGTAACTTACCAAAAGAGGAATATTCGGGTAACTCACTAGAAGAGGAAGATTCTTGGCACATAGTAGGTTGCATGATGGCTTCTTCTATTCTAAGCCTTTTTGAATACTTCTTTAAATCTGGTTTGTCCAAATGTCTAACAATCTCTTTTTAAATAGTGTGTCGTTGAAAGCACTAAAAATAACTTATCCTTATGAAATCACGAAAAGAATAGTCTAAGGGAAGTAGGGTCAAATCCTTAAAGACTAGATTTCTACAACTTCTTGTTCCTCCAAATCTTAGCACAGTCATGCCCATGAAAAACGACGTACTTGGAAAAAATAAAAAAGACAAAATTAAAAATATGGACGAATTGAAATTGTATGAATTGAAATTGAAATTGTAAAAAAAAAACAGAATTGAGGAAATGGATTCTTCAATTTAAGGGATTCCAGCCTCCGGTTTTGGTTATCTCGATCCTCTTTGGGTTCAATCCTAGGCTTTTAGGTGATCCTTCTCATGACAGAATAAGCCAGTTATAGTGGAAGAGGACGCCTACGACCACCAGCTCCACTTATATTTTAGCCTTACGATTTAGAGGAACCTGACTTTAGCCAACCGTCACTTTTGTGGGACCATCTTACACTAGATCATCACTTCTCAATGGCGAATGACACGCCATTTTGTCTCTTGGGCTTGACAGCCTCTGACGCAGTAAGTTAACGAACCAACTGTGCAACCTTTCCAAAACATACAAAGCGGCCACCTTTGCACAAGATGACAAGATCACTTTTAGAAGGACATGGACGGAAGTGTCAGTCTCGTAATGCGGAGAAACAATGAATATTCATTGAGAAGGCTAAGTGCGGGTTCTAAGCCTTATGAACCTTTTTTTGGGGAATCTTGATAACCTTTGGCTAGATGAGTTTAGTGGCTCATGCTTTTCGGGAAAAAAACAAATAAGTTTAATAAAATAGAATTTTATTGAAAAATAAAAGGAACAAAAAGCTAAGAGATTTAGGGAGTGGGAGTTTTTATAGAAAAGATGTGTCCATATTTATGTCACTCCATCCCCTATTTATAATACATAGAAAACCTAGTTTGTTTCTATTTAAACTCTAAAAGATAAATAAAGATAAAAGGTGAAATTATATCTAAATAATAATCTTAATGATAATCCTAATAAAATTGAAAATTAAATAGAGTTTTATGTTTATAAAACTCTTCTTTGAATTTTTGCCCCCAAGTCTTTCACATTTTGTATTTTTGGAACCACTTCTTTCCTATTTCACATGCTGGCCCATTTTATCTCTAAATTCACGCTTTTTGCCCCCTAATTTCTTTTTGCCTTCAATTTGGTCCCTACAAGATAAAAAAACAATAAAAAGCACAATTTAGTAGAATCATTGTAACATCCCAAACCCGGCCTAGAAGTCTAGACCGAATTCGGAACGCTACATTGATCACAAAAGTGATCGTAAGAAAATTTTACGAATCAAGTCGTTTAAAAATTTAATTCCAAAAACGTTTATCCCGAATCAATTAAAAAATGTTTAATCATTTAAATTACCCAGTAAGTTTAACATTATCACACTTACGAATGAAAAATTAGAACAAATGTTGTGCCACAGTATTATAAATCTTTACAGTTCAACTTAAAAGAATAACAATTAAACCCGAACATAAAAGCTTATAACTCATTTCCACCAAGACTGTCCGAGTCCTCCGCGTACTGAGTCTAGCATCCAGAATCCAAAACTGTACCTGAAAAGGGGAAACAGAATAGGGGGTGAGCTACACGAGCTCAGTGTGAGATCAAACTAGCTAAACTACAGAAGCAAAAATAGAGAACTAGAGCAGTTCAGAACCAGAACATACTTACAGACAGATAACAGTTAAGCGAATTCACCCCAAACCAAACGTACACCATATGTAACTCTACAGTCATATGGCCTAATCGGACACAGTAGCAGTAATTCTCAGCAGTTACAACCTAGGCCTAAGCCTTTTCTAGAATCAGAACTAGATTGGGCCTTAGCTCATCACACCAGGTTCTCTTAGGCACGAGTGCCTTTCGGTCGAACAATACAATCAGACATTTTAGTCAATCAGACATTCAAATATTTTAGTCAAACATTCAATCAAATTTATTCGCAGAATCACATTCAGTCACAGTGTCAATCAGATGCATATGAGTGCACATGAGTTACAAAATAACCCACCCATCCAGCCAACACACCATCTCCGTCCAACCCTACATTTACTGTAGGGATTTAATCAACCCACTCATCCCTACACTCTGAGTAGGACCTCGAAAAGTCCATCCAACCTTATACTCCACATGATGTCATCCCGTGTTGCCCGGCAACGATGATCATCATTATTGTCCTCGACCCTCAGGGAATTGGGACCGCCCTCGACCCTCTGGGAATTGGGCTATCAGAACGCAGATAAACTGCCAAATCGTAAATTACGCAGCAAAGCTAGCGTATAAGCTGTACTGTGCAATACAATAAACCGTGGTACGGGCGTGCGATATGAACGCCAGATCGGATAATGGTGCGTGGCGTAGCTAACGCATTACATGCGATATAGTGCAATGCGGTGTCGCTATATTGATGAGTTACTGATAAAAGATCGGATAGTGGTACGTGGCGTAGCTAACGTATATGCGATGATCTGATGCAATGCGTAATCCGCTATACCGATGAGTTGCGATAAAGCGCGGATCGGTTGTAAATCTCCCTTCTCTTCAAAATCCCAACCCAAAATACTTTATATGCATATGTATGTATGCAAATGTATGTATGCAGTTGTATGAATGCGGATGCACCAATTCAGAATTCAATTTCAGACAATCATCCAGAAGCAGTCACTTACAATCAGTCGTTCAGTTAAAGAAACGTGCACACTTGTGCACTTAGATTCGATACCTAACATTTCATACAACCAAGTACGAATAACACTTAAAACATAGTCAGGGCAGAGTCATGTCAACCCTCAGTAAGCTTAGTCGAGGGTTGGAACACATAGAATGGCGATTGCACTTAAATCGCCTTATAATCAAAATTTAGCGAGTTAGGGCCACACGCCCGTGTGCTCCGGCCGTATGGAGCAATCCAGGCCGTGTGGGGATCCAAACGCCCGTGTAAGAGGTAGCACACAGTCGTGTGACAGAGACACACGTCTGTGTGGTGCAGGGACACGGCCATGTCAACAGGCTGTGTAACTCACTGTCCAATTTCGATAAAATCAAGTGTAGGGCAGACACGGCCGTGTGAAGGTGTCACACGCCCATATGGCCATCAGACACGGCCGTGTGTCCCATAACACACGCCCGTGTGGAATCCCTAAATCTCTAAATCAGTCACACGGCCATGTGGCCAGGCCATGTGACCCCAAAACTCTAATACTCTAATTCCCAATCTCACATGCCCGTGTGCCCGAGGGACACGACCGTGTGAAAGTCGACAAAAATCCCCAAATCAGCCACACGACCGTGTGGCACCCAATTTGGCCTGAAAACCCTAATTCCCAAATCCACACGCGCCGCAGTGCCTACGGCACACGCCCGGTAGCCGCCGCGAGCGGCAGCCATGAAACCTCTCCGAAACAACCCCAAAAACCCCGTTTAAGCCACAGTAACAGTCCCTAACCCTTGCCCTATCAACATATATATCAGAAATCAACGTTTTCCCTTTACTTTTAACATCTATAAAATCAAAAACACGACGGAGTTATTGCATAATTACGAAAAGCCGAAGGAAAGGGATTCACAACACAAGTTAGCAATTGATTTAAGAGTAGAAAGTAGTAACTAGATTAGAATCCCACACCTGTTCGTGAATGAGAACGTTCCGATGCCGATTCGACGACCAGAAAATCAAAATCTTTCGAGCACCACCCCCACCATTTCAAAAGAAAAAAAACGAATCCCAGAGAAAAAGAAAATGACAGAATGTGCCAAAAAGAAAAAGAAAATCATAATAATAAAAATAATAAAAATAAATAAATAAATAACTAACTGAATAATTGAATAAAATATTTAAAACATTCAACAAAAACAAACAAAACCTTAAAAATATTTCTTCAAAAGTACCCACAAGGACTCGAACTCAAGTCCCTATCACAAACTAACACTCTACTTAACCATCAGACCAGCAGGCCCATTCTTGTCACTAAATTGCACAACTAAACACATATGTGCAATCTCCCCACTGTCTTTATGCTCAAAGCTCAAAACTTCTAGGCCCAAAATTTGGGGCGTTACAATCATACTCAAAATATATATGCAATTAACACATAAAAGTATGTCATTTTAGAGTATTATCATATTCCCCTTACTTAGCCCATGCTTGCCCTCAAGTATGGTTCCTATCCACTGTGTTATTTAGCTTTTACCATGAAAGAAGTATCACTCCAAAGTTTTATAAAAATTAGGCAAAATGCATATGAAAATAAAGAGAACCTTTAGCTTGCTTTAAGTAAAACTGAAAAAATATTCCAGCTTAAACACACAAAAATTAAATCGACTTGGATTATTTCATGAAAATTAGGTAATTTACTAAACTTACCAAGACACCCTATATGTTTCCACCCTTAGTCCCCAAATGCAATTCATTATTATTAAATATTTTTTTTTTACTTTTTTTACTTTTTTTTGTTTTTCTTTTCTTAAGAATATATTGAACCTTTTGACGCGAAGAGGGATGACAACCCAACACCCCACCCCGGTTACTCAGCCCAAAATACTCCTAATTTATTATATTTATATATATATATATTTTTGTTTAAGAATGTATCGAACCTTGTGACGCGAAGTAGGATGACAACCCAAGCACTCCACACCGGTTACTCAGCCCAACACACTCTTAAATTTTTTTTTTGTTTAATTCCGGTTAGTGGAGTTTTACCTAACATGTCACACAACCTTTTGACGAGAAGTAAGATGACAACCCAAGCACGCTATCCCGGTTACTCAGTCAGTCACATTTTAAGCTGTGCTCATAACCACGGAAGCATCAAAAATTATTATTATTATCATTTTTAATGAAACAAAATCTTAATTTTGGAGGACTAGGAAAAACAATCAAATGTCAAAAATAAGTTTCGGTAACTAGCTAGCAATCATGAAAATAAATTTAACATACAATTGTATTAACTATCCTCTTTGCATTTAGACTTAATCGATTTTACCATAAGCAAGATAGGGTTAGCTTTATTAATCATAATCATTTTAGCCTAATAGAAATAAAACTGTGGAGATGAAATCAAATTAGCAAAATCTTAACTAACTCAGTAGACATGAATCATGCTTGCAGGTCAAACAGTGGGCAATTCCTGGTTAAAATCTTGGGCATGAAAAGAGGCAGAATATTCTAAAATAAATAAATAAATATGGGCAAAAACGAGCACAATGCAGCAGCAACAGTAACACAACAGTAAAAGCAGCAGATAAAATGACAGACATAATGAGGAATGTCTCCCCCTATTTAAAACACATTTTCCTCGATGTGAAAAATAATATTCATAAATATGATGAAAAGAAAGGGTTTAGAACACTCCCAATGTCGTTTTTGTTACTGTTTTCGCCCGTTTCCAAATTTAATTTTTTTTATTCCTCGATTCTCCTAGATATAAGAAGAGAGAGAAAATTTATTAACATGCAAGAAAATAAAGAAAATAGAAGATATAAATATAAATAAAAAATATAAATAAAATAAAATAAAATTTGGTTGCCTCCCAATAAGCGCCTGTTTAATGTAATTAGCTTGACGCCCCAACTAGTATTAGGGCTGTTCTAGCTGAATTCTTTTGATCGTATGGGCTTGGAAATTCTCATTTTTTACCACATCCACCATATTTGGGTTCTATCGTCCTTGCGCCTCTTGCTTTGGTTTCGTATTTTTTTCCAAGAAAATCTTATGTGTGCATGTCAAGGGGTTAATCCCTTTTAAGTCGGTAATGGTCTCATCATTCTCCAAAAATGTGCATTTGAGATGCTCGAGAAGTGGTTTTAATTCCAGACCTGGTGCCTACACAACAAAAGGTACAATTTTAGTGTTCATTGGAGACAACAATTCATTAACAATTCAAAATCATCAAACATCATTTTAGGGTTGTTTTCATAAGGTGACTCAAAAGTTTCTCCTACTAATGAGTCAATTATGTCGACCTGATTTATGTTCAAGATTTTACTAGGATGACTAATAGTGCCATAAACGTTAAACTTCACGATCTCCTCGTCAAACTCCATCGTGAGGGTTCCGCAACGCATATTAATCTTAGTATTTGCAGTACTAAGGAAAGGTCGGCCCAATAAGATGTCTGAAGACCCAGGAGTGTTATCCTCTTCCATTTTCACCACATAAAAGTCTACAGGAAAGATAAGTCTGTTGACCTTCACTAATACGTCCTCAAGGACTCATTCGGGATGCACAATAGACCTATCTGGTAATTAAATTATAACACCTATTTTCATAAAAAAACCCACGTTAAGTGATTCATAAATGGAAAAAGGCATGACATTTATGGAGGCCCCTAAATCAAACATAGCTTTTTTGATTCCTAAGTGGCCTATTTTGCATGGTATTGCAAACATGCCCCTATCTTTGCATTTTACTGGCATTCTTCGCTGCAATACCGCAGATACATTTTCACCAATACTTACTCTTTCATTTCCAGTTAATTTTCGCTTGTTGGTGCAAAGCTCCTTAAGGAACTTGGCATATCGCAGAATTTGTTTGATGGCATCCAACAATGGTATGTTGATCTCGACGTTTCTGAATGTTTCGAGGATCTCTTTTTCCTCCTTACCTTTCCGATGTTGGTTCAATCGTCCTGGAAACAAAGGTTGAATTATGGGCAATGGAGGTTTCGGTCGGACCTGTTCATCATTCTCATGCTTTTTCTGGGTGGAATCTTGATCAAGGTTCTTGCCAGGATTTGGTTCCAGTACTTTTCCAATTCACAACGTCACTACATTTGCGTGTTGTCTTGGATTAGGTTCCGTTTATAACGGCAGCTTCCCTTGTGAGTTTATTTTCTCAATTGATGTGGTCAATTCTGTAATAGACGCCTCGGTTTTCTATTAAAAATCAAGCATATTAGTTGTAAATTTATTGACCATGGTTTCTAGAGAGGTACCTGAATCTCGCGGCTGTTATAGAACAGATTTTGGTATGGCTGGTTGTACTGTGGGTTAGCTCCGTAACTCAAGTTGGGATGATCTTTCCACCCTAGGTTATAGGTATTAGCATAAGGGTTATATCACCTTTGGGTGGTCCAGAAAAGTTCCCTACAACATCTAAATGGGCCATAGTATTGTCACATAAACTAAGGCATGCATCATTTGTATGTTCGGGTGTTGTACAAATTCTGCACAGTCGGGTTGGTCTTGTTTTTATTGTAAAAAGAAAATTCATGATATTAGTAAGTCGATCAACTTTATCTTCTAAAGCTGAAATACTTAGCTGGTGAACCCTTTTGATGGGTTCAAGATTGGCTCAGAATTGCTGAGTATTTGCAGCCATCGTGGATATCAAGTCCCTTGCCTGTTGGGGAGTCATGTTGACCAATGCTCCTCCACTAGCGGCATCTACCATATTCATCTCCATGGGTTTTAAGCCCTCATAGAAGTATTGGAGCAGAGACTGTTCTGTTATCCCATGTTGTGGGCAACTTGCACACAACTTCTTAAATCGCTCCCAATAGTCGTAAAGAGACTCCATATCTTTTTGCCTTATCCCAACGATCTCCCTTCTTAACTCAGCTGCACGCGATGCTGGGAAAAACCTGTTGAGAAACAAATGGGAAATATCAATCCAAGTTGTAATAGATCCAGGAGGTAGATAAAATAACCATTCCCTAGTAAAATTTTCTAGGGAAAAAGGGAAAGCACACAATTTGATTTGATCCTCAGTTACGCCTCGAGGTTTCATACTAAGACAAACCATATGAAACTCTTTTAGATGTTTGTGTGGATTTTCATTTTGTAATCCGCATAAAGTTGGCAGTAACTGGATTAATCCTGACTTCAGTTCAAAATTAGTATCCATAGTAGGATATGCAATGCATAACGGCGGTTGTTCTACAGGAGCTTCGGCTAATTGCCGAATCGTTTGAGTTATAGGTTGATGTGCTAGATTCGGGCTTTTGTTAACACTAGCGTTAAGCACTTCTTCTGGTGGATCGACCCCTATTTTTTTCGTTTTCTAGTGTTTGAGTAGGGTTTTCGTTAACCCTAGACTCAACTTCGTCGTATGCTTCTATTTTCGGCGGTGGGTTACTCTGAGTCCCTACCACCTTTGATTGCTTTTTACGTAGCTTTGTTTTCTTACAATTAGCTCTTGTAGTCTTCTCTATTTCTGAATCAAACGTAAGAATACCTGGAGCAGATCTGGTCATAAGAAAGGAATAAACAAGATTAGTACGTTACCAGTCCCCGGCAACGGCGCCAAAATTTGGTATGTCATTGAAAGCACCAAAAATAACCTATCCCTATGAAATCACGAAAAGAATAGTATAAGGGAAGTAGGGTCAAATCCTTAGGGACTGGATTGCTACAACTCCTTATTCCTCGAAATTCTTAGCACAACCGTGCCCAAGAAAAACGGCATGCCTGGAAAAAATAAAAAAAGACAAAATTAAAAATATGAACGAATTGAAATTGTATGAATTGAAATTGAAATTGTAAAAAAGAAACAGAATTGAGGAAATGGATTCTTCGATTTAAAGGATTCCAGCCTCCGGTTATCTCGATCCTTCTTGGGTTCAATCCTAGGCTTTTAGATGATCCTTCTCATGACAGATGATAATACTGTAGAATAACGTATTTTTATGTATTAATTATGTGTTTATTCTGAGTATGGTCCTGCTAATTTGGGTTATTTATGATCTTTTATCTCATAGGGACTAAATTGGAGGCAAAAGCAAAATTAAGGGCCAAAAGCGTGAATTTAGAGATAAAATGGGCCAATGTGCAACACAGGGAAAAGTTGGTGCCAAAAGTGCAAACATGGAGGACAAAAGGATTGAAATGCAAAAAGAAGAGATTTTATTCTATCAAATTCTATTTTAATTGTATTAGGATAATTAATATTAAGATAATTATTAAGAATTATTTAATTTTAGGATTTTATTTTATTTATCTTCAATTAAATGTATTTATCTTTTGGGAGTTTAAGTAGGATTAAACTATCTCCCCTAGCTATAAATAGGGGGTGAAGTGACTCAAAATGCATCCATCTTTTCTGTAAACACTCTCCCCTCACAAGTCTAGGCTTTTGTTCTTTCCATATTTTCTTTCAATAAAATTCCCTTTTCCATTTTTATAATTATTTTCTTTTACACCACAACCATGAGCCACTAAACTCATCTAGCCGAAGGTTGTCGATGTTCCCCAAAAAAGGGTTCTTGAGGCTTAGAATCCGTACTTAGCCTTCTCGCCAAGTATTCATCATTTCTACGCACTACGGGGCTGACGCTTTCGTCCATGTCCCTTAAGAAGTAAACTTTTCAACGTATGCAAAGGCGGCCGCTTTGTATGTTTTGGAAGGATTGTACAGCCGGTTCGTTAACTTACTGCGTCAGAGGTTGGCGAGCCCAAGAGACAAAATGGCGTGGAATTTTCCATTGAGAAACGTTGATCTAGCATAGACGATCCCACAAAAGCAATTGCAGGCTAGAGTCAGGTTCCCTAAATTCGTAAGTCTAAATTCTTGGAGCTGGGGGTCGTAGGCATCCTCTTCCACTATAACTGGCTTACTTGATTTGAGAAGGGTCATCTAAAAGCCGAGGATTAAGCCCAAGGTGGATCTAGGCAACTAGAGGCTGGAATCTCGCCGCATAAGAAACTCTTTATTTTCTCAACTTTATTTATTTTTATTTTCCTCATTTTAATTTTCGCAATTTATTTAATTTCGCAAATTTTAATTCACTTTAAATTCTGTTTTTTATTTTCCCAGATCGAAATTCTTAATTCTGTTTTTTTATTTTTCAGGAACGCAGGTTTTCTTGGCCAAGAAATTGTCCAGGATTTCAAGAAACGAGCATTCATACAATCCGGTCCTGTAACACCCCTAACCCGTAACCGACACCGGACTAGGGTTAGGAGCATTACCAGACAGATCGGAAACTTACATAACATTTCATACATTACATTCATCATTAACGATCATAGTGTCCCTTAGATGAGTCATCAAGACCCAAAGCATGCATATAAACCGAGTTGGGACTAAACTGAAACACATAAGAAATTTCATGAAAATTAAAAACTTTTCTAACTTTCAGGGGAGACACGCCCGTGGGAGGAGACCGTGTGCCCTCCACGGCTTCTAGACACCCCCGTGTGTCCATCCGTTTTTACATACTGACTATATCAACACGGTCATTAGGCACGCCCGTATGCCTTGACCGTGTGCTACCAGACCATATACTGACTTTTCCAACACGGCCACCAAGCACGCCCGTGTGCCATGGCCGTGTGCTCTTAGCTAGCTACTGACTTGTACACCACGGCCAGCTAACACGCCCATGTCGAGGCCGTATGCTATTTAAGCTATATTCTGCCAATTCAACCACGGTCTTAGGCACGCCCGTGTGCCACAACCGTGTGACATTATAGGCCATTTACAAGGCCAAAATGCTACCCAAAAAGGGTCATACCTACAAGCAACATTATCCACCTCATTTCAAGCATATACCATCCATTTGCTTAACCAAAACTTAACCATTTCATAAACATCAAAACATATCAAAATTTGCATCATATAACTCATTCATTCAAGCATATTACCAACTCAAATCTTGCCAAAACACATGGCTAAGTTCACTTCATAAACATTTATACATATCTAGCCTATACATGCCATATTTAGCTATATTCATTATCAAAAAGGTACCAAAATAAGTTTAGTAGTGTGATGATGATCCTTAACGGTCCCGAGCCTTCAGTAGCTTGACGACTGTGAAAAGCAGAGAAAACACACACACAGAGTAAGCTTTCCAAAAGCTTAGTAAGTCATATACAAATAAACTTAATAGACAAGTATATAAGCATATAGAAATATAGGCACATTTCATATACATAACATCTTCTCACATATATACTTTGGTTCATACTATTGGCCACATTTGCCACATTTATCAATTCCAAAAGTCTCTTATGCACAAAACTATTTCAAAGGTCCATAACCATTATAGCAAGGTTACATAGGAACTTACCTTATATACACACTTAGTGTATGAATCAACGTACCTGAATCGGATTCACTATTTACATGGCTATTTCGTATCACAAACTTGCCCGTTGAACCGTAAGGAATCTAGTAGGATACTCAGAAAGCTCGGAATGGTCGTACAATGCCAACGTCCCAGACGAGGTCTTACATGCACTCAGACATTGATGCCGCTGTCCCAGACAGGGTCTTACACGTATCAATACGATGCCGATGTCCCTGACATGGTCTTACACGTAAAGCTTATCTCGATGCCAACGTCCCAAACGTGGTCTTATACATAAAACTTATATCGATGCCAACGTCCCATACGAGGTATTACACGTAAAGCTTATATCGATGCCAACGTCCTAGACGTGGTCTTATACATGATAAAACAGAACAGATACCTATGTCATGACATAGCTAATCCTATTGACTCCTAGGTTCACACGGGACTTTTCGGACTTAGTCACTATATCGAACTTTTCTCGGAATTTATATGCAGAACTTCTCATAGGCATTCATTACCAACATTAATCATATGAACAATTATAATTACATACATATACATTTTTATTTGCATAGTGACTTACCTCGGATACGGTTTATCTAATAAAAACTTTACTCGGTTACTTTCGCTTTCATGATCTAAATATGTTTTCCTCGGCTCTTGATCTAAACATATTCAGAATTAACCCTTTTATTCAATAGCTCATTCAATTCAATCAAAAGACACACATTTTGGACTATTTGCAATATAGCCCTCACATTTACACATTTTATCATTTTAGTCCATTTTTCTCAAAACATCAAATTCACAAAATCCATACATGAACAAGCTTAGCCGAATACATATTCATCACATACAAGCCCATATTTTCCATCAAATTTGCAATTTAGTCCCTCAAGTTACCAATTTCTCAATTTTGCCCTATTTAGCTAAATTCATCAAAAATTCAAGAACAAAGTATGTTCATCTAACTCATATCTTTCATTTAACACCAAAAATCATCAAAAAACTTGACATATCATCAATGGTATCTCACACAAACATTATCAATTCATCAAATTGAGACATGGGTTTTAAAGCTCTCGAAGCAACGATTACAAAAACGTAGAAATTATCGAAAACCAACCGAAAACATACCTCTAATTTGGCTCTCAAATGGCCGAATATGACAAGCCCAAACCCTTTCTTTTCTTTCTTATTTTCAGTGGAGAATGCATGAATGAATGTTCCATTTTCATACTTTATTTTATTAACAATTATATTATTAACCTTATTACCAAATTATCCTTATAATAAAAACATATATAACATATAAATCAAGGTCTTTTTTTGACCTTAACCGTCCACTTACAAACTAATGGCTTAGTTGCCACATAAAATCCTCATACTTATAAAGACATGATAATTAAGTACCTTTTCATGTAGCATGCTAATTTGTAAATCAATGCAATTTAGCCCTTTGCTCAAATTAAACACACAGATGGACGAATTAACTTACGAAACTTTAGCACATGCATATACACACATCATAGTCACAGAAAATAATATTAAAATATTGTACGGGCTCAAATTTGTGGTCCCAAAACCACTGTTTCGACTAGGGTATAAATCGGACTGTTACAGGTCCCTGAGGATTCGACCCTACTTCCCCTTATTGTTATTTTTACTATTTTACAGGGAATATGATATTTTTGGTGCTCTCAACGACCGCATCAACTTTTGGCACCGTTGCCGGGGACTGGCAACGTACTAATCTTGTTTTTTGTTTCTTATGACCAGATCTGCTCCAGGTACTCTTGCGTTCGATTCTGAAATAGAGAAGACTGCTAGAGCCAATCGCAAGGAAACAAATGTAACATCCCGATTTAGGGCCTAGTCGTAATAGTGGTGTGAGACCCCAAATCCGAGATATATGTATGAGTTTTGAGGTTTATGCTATGTTTGCATGTTAGTGTGAAAGTTTCATGAAGAAATTTTGTTAAATTGCAGTTGAATTGTCCAAAAGGACTAAATTGCAAAAGTTACAAAATGTGAAATTCTAGAAGCTAATTGTATGAAATAGCTTTGGATTATCAATTAGAGGTCCTTAAATAGTAATTTTTCCAAATTCTAATTTTTGGACAAAAATGGGCATGAGTGGATGGTATTGGAAAAGTTTGACTAAGGGGCATTTTGGTCATTTGTCAATTAAGTGATTAAAAAGGGAAAGAGATGATAGAATTTCATTCATCTTCTTCTCCAAGCTGCCGAAATTTGAAGGGAGCCATTGTTAGGGTTCTTCAATTTTTCAAGCTTGCTAGTAAGTGCATCCAAGCCCCGTTTTTAACATTCTTCGTATTTTTAAAGTTCTAGTAACATGAGTAAGCTATTTTTAGCTATATGTTGAGCTAGGATTGATGTTCAAAAATGTAACCATGTATGACATGCATGTATTTTGATGTTTTATGGAAGAATATGAAGGCTTGATGTAGTAGAAACATCTTTTGCTAAGTGAATTCCATGAAAAATGCATGTAGGGACTAGTTTGTGAAAGTGTTGAGATTGGTCATACATGAGTGATTTAGTGAGAATTGATGATTGCTTTAGTTGAGTAAATGATTCGACTAAGCATGAAAGGCTAGAAATTTGAATGAAAATCACTTTACGAGCCTTGGGGCAAAAGTATAAATATGAGAAAGTTTAGGGGCAAAATGGTAAATTTACTAAAGTATGAGATAAGGGTTAATTTCGTCAATGTGTGTATTGAATGGGTTGATTTATCATTTTAGATCAAGAAAGACAAAGCCCGGATCATAACCGAGGCAAGGGCAAGGTCGTGGACTAAATTACACATATCCATACTTTTTGAGTACCGAGGTAAGTTTACGTATGAACGATGCATTTATGTGTATACATTGTTAATGCTAGCTAATGTGTAGCATGATTGAGAACCTATTCGATTCTAGTGGAATGAATGAGATAGTAGTTGTGAATGGATGAATGTATTACAAAGTAGACATGTGAATGTGTAGTGATAATGCTTGATAGTGGGCTAAGTGTGATACCACCTTGATACTTAACAATGATGGGTTGTGTGCGATACTATTGTTAAGCATATTATTTAGTGAGCTATGAGCAGAATCACTATAATTATCCTTTGTGGTAGGCTATGTGCGATACTACCCTATAATCTGATTGTGGTGGGCTAAGTGCGAAACCACCGAGTAATTTAGCTGTGTGGATGTATTATTGAGAAATAATGATGTGTTGTATTTTGAGTAAATTTGCAATTGAGTGCAGGGGTGCATGTCAATAATTATGAGTATGTGACTCATGATGTGTTGGAAATGTGGTAAGGGATAGAAAGAGTAAGCATAGTAGTGGATGTGAATTACATATGTTAGTATAATGCTAATTGTTGTTTAGCTTATACTAGAATGCTTAAATTGTTTATGTGTAAACTTACTAAGCTCAAAGCTTACTCCTTTCTTTTCCCTTGTCTTATAGAGAACAATGATTGAATCGTGATACGCGAATTAATCGGAAGATCGCCCACACTATCAACACATTCTGGTACATTGGACTTAATGTTTTGTATATGACATGTATAGAGGCTAGACACGTTAGGGTATTTTGTTGTTTTGGCTAAGATGTGTTGGCCTTTAGATGGATAATCTATTTTGTATAATGCCATAGTTGATGGCTACATTGTTATATGAAAAGATGTATTTATTCATGTAAGATTATGTTCATTATGAGTTGGTTATGGATGTGTTGAATGAGTACTTGTTGTGTATGCTAGAGGGGTGAGAAGGGCATGACAAATAGCTTTGTTCTTGTCCATGTGGGTAGACACACGGGGCGTGTGTCTAGGCCATGTGTGACACACTGGCCACCCCATGGGTGTGTGACTTGGCCGTGTGTCCCCGCATGTTAGCATTTTAAGTCGAATAGACCACGGACTAGCCACACGCGCGCAGCCTAGGTCGTGTAAAGTGGTTAGTGTTCACCACGGGTGGAGAACACGGGCGTGTCCAGACCGTGTGAATTTAGTCAGTGTCGACCACGGGTGGAAGACACGGGCATGTCTTGAGGGTGCACGGGCGTGTCCCATTCCACATGGGCATGCGACCCTTGTCTGAGTGAAAGAAATTTTAAGATCGATAAAGTTTCGGTAGAGCCTCGGGAGCTCTCGTATGTATGTTTAAGACCTCGTAGGTCCTTAATGAGGCAGTTGTGGTAGCTTTTGATAGTAGTCACGTTGAGCCTAAGTGGCGATCAAGTGGTTTCAATTCGATAATGCCTCAGGCCAGGTTCCGGTGTAGAATACGGGTAAAGGGTGTTACAACAAAACTAAGGAAAAAATAGTCAGCGGTGGTTGGGACTCAAAGTAACCCACCGCCAGAAATCGAAGTCGACGAAGCTGAGTCTAGGGTTAATGAAAACCCTGCTCAAGAAATTGAAAGCGAAAAAGTAGAAGTCGACTCTCCTGAAGAAGTGCTCGAAACTAGGGTTAACGAAAACCCGAATTTAGCACATCAACCAATGGCTCAAACAATTAGGCAACTGGCCGAAGCTCCAGCAAAACAACTGCCATTGTGCATCGCATATCCTAATATGGATACCGATTTTGAATCAAGTCGTTTAATCCAAATCATCGCCAACTTTTCGTGGTTACAAATGAAAATCCCCACAAACATCTCAAGGAATTTCATATGATTTGTCTTAGCATGAAACCTCAGGGGGTAACCGAGGATCAAATTAAATTGCGTGCTTTCCCTTTCTCTCTAGCAGATTCTGCTAAGGAATGATTATTCTATTTACCCCCTGGATCTATTACCACTTGGGCTGATTTATCTCGTTTATTCCTCAACGTGTTTTTCCAAAGATCTCGAGCAAATGAGCTAAGAAGGGAGATCGTAGGAATAAGGCAAAAAGAAGCTGAGTCCCTTTACGACTATTGGGAGCGGTTTAAGAAATTGTGTGCAAGTTGCCCACAACATGGTATAACGGAGCAATCTCTCATCCAATACTTTTATGAAGGCTTGAAGCCCATGGAGATGAATATGGTAGACGCCGCTAGTGGAGGAGCATTGGTCAACATGACTCCCCAACAAGCAAGAGACTTGATCTCCACAATGGCTGTAAATTCTCAGCAATTTCGAGCCAGTCCTGAACCCCCTAGAAGGGTTCACCAGCTAAGTAATTCTACAATAGAAGATAGACTTGGTAAACTTACTAATATGATGAATACTCTTCTTGTAGAAAAAACAAAGACAGCTCGGTTATGCGGAATATGTGCTACTCTTGATCATGTAACTGATGCATGTCCCAGTTTGTATGATGATACCATGACCCATCTGGATGTTGTGGGAAATTTCCCTAGGCCGTCACAAAGGCGATACGACCCCTACGCTAATACCTACAACCCAGGGTGGAGGGACCATCCCAACTTGAGTTATGGGACCAACCCACGGTATAACCAACCATACCAAAATTAGCTTCCACAACAGCCTTGAGATTCAGGTAATTTCTTAGAAACCATGGTCAATAAATTAGCAGCTAATGTCCTTGATTTTCAACAGCAAAATCTTAATTTCCAAAGAGAAATGAAGGATTTTGAACAAAAAACTGAGGCGTCTATAAGAGAATTGACTATATTAGTTGAGAAATTGAACTCTCAAGGGAAGCTGCCGTCACAAACAGAACCGAATCCAAGACAACACGCAAATGCAGTGACGTTGTAAAGTGGAAAGGTATTGGAACCAATTCCTGCCAGAAATCTTGGCCAAGATTCTGCCCAAGAAAGGCCCAAGAACGATGAACAGGTCCGAACGAAACCCCCATTGCCCATAATTCAACCTCCATTTCTAGAAAGGTTTTACCAATGTCGAAGAGGTAAAGAGGACAAGGAGATCCTCGAAACATTTAGAAATATCGAGATCAATATACCACTATTGGATGCCATCAGACAAATTCCACGTTATGCCAAGTTTCTTAAAGAGCTTTGCACCAAAAAACGGAAATTAACAGGTAAATGCCGGCGAAATGTAAAGATAGGGGCATGTTTGCGATACCATGCAAAATAGGCCATTTGAGAATAAAAAAGGCTATGTGTGATTTAGGGGCCTCCATAAATGTACTGCTTTTTTCTATTTATGAATCACTTAACGTGGGTTTTTTGACGAAAACAGGTGTTACTATACAGTTGGCGGACAGGTCTGTTGTACATCCTAAAGGAGTCATTGAGGACGTATTAGTGAAAGTTAACGAGCTTATTTTCCCTGCAGATTTTTATGTGATAAAAATGGAGGAGGATAAAGCTCCTGGGTCTTCAGACATCTTGTTGGGGCGACCTTTCCTTAGTACTGCAAATACTAAGATCGACGTATGAAGCAGAACTCTCACGATGGAGTTTGATGGGGAGATCGTGAAGTTTAATTTTTACGATGCTATTAGTCATCCAAGTGAAATCTTGAGCGTAAACTATGTCGACATAATGGACTCATTAGTAGAACAAACTTTTGAGTCATCTTATGGAGATAAATCTAAATTGATGTTTGATGATTTTTCTGTTAATAAATTATTGGCTCCTAAGGATACTAAACTTCTACCTTCTGTTGTGCAGGCACCAGATCTAGAATTAAAACCACTTCCCGAGCATCTCAAGTGCACATTTTTGTAGAATGATGAGACCATAGCCGATTTAAAAGGGATTAACCCTTTGAAAGGCACGCAAAGAGGATTAAAGCCAAATATGGTGGATGTGTTAAAAAAGGAGAATTTTCGAGCCCATACGGACGAAAGAATTCAGTTGGAACAGCTCCAATATTAGTAGAGGCGTCAAGCCAGCGACGTTAAACAAGCGCTTGTTGGGAGGCAACCCAACCTTTATTTTTTACTTTTCTTAATTTTTATTATTTATTATTTTATTTCATTTAATTAGTATTTATTATTTTATTATATTATGTATTACTTTATTTTTGGATATTGATAAAGTTCTCTTCTTTTATCTAGGTACACTAACGCGGAAATACGAAGAAAAAAGTAAAAAATTAGAAAAATGGAACCAAACAGCCCTATCCAATCCATATTCCAGACCAGAGTACCCATATCCCTGCAGCCAAATACCCATATCCCTGCAACCAAACACCCACCTTCAGCCACAAATAACCCCCAAAACCCTAAGATATTTTTCAATTTTTTCCCTTTCTTCTTCTACCAGCCGCCGCAACTCTCCTTAACATCCCCACTGCCGATTTCTCTTCCTCTCCTCCTTACACACCGTGTCGTCCTCCTTTCCTCTCTGCGACCCATCCTCGCCATCTTCTTCTTCTTCTCCACCGCGAGCTCCTTGCCATCATACGCGATCGACGCAGAACTACACTACGGGAGTTTTACTAAACCTTTCTACCTATTTATCTCTTTTAGTCAATATTGAGGACAACGTGTTTTAAGTAGGGGGAGGAACTCTTCGTTGTTTCTGTCAATTTTTTTTTGGTTGTTGTTGCTACCGTGTTTTTGTTTGGTGTCACTATTTGAGGCCCTATTTTGTCCATATTTATTTTTTTAGAATATCCTACCTCTTTTCATGCCCAAGATTTTGACTAGGAATTGCCTACTGTTTGCCCCACAAGCATGATTCTTGCCTTCTGAGGAAATTATGATTTTTCCCATAATTGATGGCATCTCCACTGTTTTATTTTTATTAGGCTAAAAATAATTGTGATTAATAGAGTTAACTCTATCTTACTTTTCGTGAAATTGATCAATTTTAATATAAAGTGAACACTTAAAACGATTGCATGCTTAATTTATGTTCATGGATAATAGGTGATTATTGAAACTTATTCTCAAAAATTTAAATTTCATTTAATTTTTAATAAATTTTTCCATGGTTATGAGTACAGCTTAGAACGTGACTGACTGAGTAACCGGGGTAGGGTGCTTGGGTTGTCATTCTACTTCGCGTCAAAAGGTTGTGTGACATGACAAGTAAGACTCCGCTAGCCGAAGTTATGAGTGTAGCCCAGAACGTGACTGACTGAGTAACCGCGGTAGGGTGCTTGGGTTGTCATTCTACTTCGCATCAAAAAGTTGTGTGACGTGATGGGAAAAACTACGGGGCTGATGCTTCCGTCCATGTCCCTTAAGAAGTAAACTTTTCAACGTATGCAAAGGCGGCCGCTTTGTTTGTTTTGGAAGGATTGCACAGTCGGTTCGTTAACTTACTGCGTCAGAGGTTGGTGAGCCCAAGAGACAAAATGGCGTGGGATTCGCCATTGAGAAGCATTGATCTAGCATAGACGATCCCACAAAAGTGATTGCAAGCTAGAGTCAGGTTTCCTAAATTCGTAAGTCTAAATTCTTGGAGCTGGTGGTCGTAGGCATCCTCTTCCACTATAACTGGCTTACTTGGTTTGAGAAGGGTCATCTAAAAGCCGAGGATTGAGTCCAAGACGGATCTAGGCAACTGGAGGCTGGAATCTCGCCGCATAAGAAACTCTTTATTTTCTCAATTTTATTTATTTTTATTTTCCTCATTTTAATTTTCGTAATTTATTTAATTTTGCAAATTTCAATTCACTTTAAATTCTATTTTTATTTTCCCAGATCGAAATTCTTAATTCTGTTTTTTTATTTTTCAGGAACGCAGGTTTTCTTGGCCAAAAAATTGTCCAGGATTTCAAGAAACGAGCATTCGTACAATCCGGTCCCTGAGGATTCGACCCTACTTCCCCTTACTGTTATTTTTACTATTTTACAGGGAATAAAATATTTTTGGTGCTCTCAACGACCGCATCAACAGAATAATCCAGTTATAGTGGAAGAAGACGTCTACGACCATAAGCTCCACTTATATTTTAGCCTTACAATTTAGAGGAACCTGACTCTAGCCAACCATCACTTTTGTGGGACCGTCTTACACTAGATCATCAATTCTCAATGGCGAATGCCACGCCATTTTGTCTATTGGGCTCGACAATCTCTGACGCAGTAAGTTAACGAACCGACTGTGCAACCTTCCCAAAACATACAAAGTGGCCGCCTTTGCACAAGATGTAAAGATCACTTTTGGAAGGACATGGACGGAAGCGTCAGTCCCGTAATGCAGAGAAACGATGAACATTCATTGAGAAGGCTAAGTGCGGGTTCTAAGCCTCATGAACCTTTTTTGGGGGAATTTCAATAACCTTTGGCTAGATGAGTTTAATGGCTCATGCTTTTCAGGAAAAAATAAAAAAGTTTAATAAAATGGAATTTTATTGAAAAAAAAAAGGAACAAAAAGCTAAGAGCTTTAGGGAGAGGGAGTTTTTACCAAAAAGATGAATCCATATTTATGTCACTCCATCCCCTATTTATAGTACATAAAAAACCTAGTTTGTTCCTATTTGAACTCTAAAAGATAAATAAAGATAAAAGCTGAAATTATATCTAAAAAATAATCCTAACAATAATACTAATAAAATTGAAAATTAAATAGAGTTTTATGTTTATAAATCTCTTCTTTGAATTTTTGCCCCTAAGTCTTTCACATTTTGTATTTTTGGCACCACTTCTTTCCTATTTCGCATGCTGGCCCATTTTATCTTTAAATTTACGCTTTTTGCCCCCAAATTTCCTTTTGCCTTCAATTTGGTCCCTACAAGATAAAAAAAACCATAAAAAGCACAATTTAGTAGAATCATACTCAAATTATATATGCAATTAACACATAAAAGTATGTCATTTTAGAGGATTATCAATCTCGTTTGTCCAAACGTCCAACAATCTCTTTTTAAACAGTAGTCTCCCTCTGAGCAGTAGCTTCCCCTTGAACAATGGTGTTTTCTGGAACAATAGTCTCCCCCTGAACAGTAGCTTCCTCTTGAACAAGGGTGTTTTTTGGAATAAGGTTTTCAGTAGTTACTGAGTCAAGTATCACTTCTTCTCTCTCATTGTTCACCCATTGAAGAGGTGATTGAGTTGTACCATAATAGGGCTCAGTTTCTCTAAATGTAACATCCATACTAATGAAAGTTCTTTGTGAAGGAGGATGATAATACTTGTAACCTTTTTGTGTTGGAGAATACCCAATGAACACGCATTTAAGGGCTCGTGGATCTAATTTGCCTGCTTTTTGATCATGAACATAACAAACACATCCAAATATCCTGAAAGGAACAATATAATTATTTTTACCTTGTAAAAATTCCAATGGACTTTTGAAATTAAGGGTTCTTAGTGGTATTCTATTAATAAGGTAGGCGACTACAAGAATTGCGTCATCCCAGAATGGTTTTGGAAGGTTCATGGAAAACATAAGAGATCTAGTGACTTCTACCAAATGCCTGTTTTTCTTTTCAGCAACCCCATTCTGTGAACTAGTACCGGGACAAGTTGTTTGATAAATTATCCCATAAGACTCCAAATATGTATCAATATTGTACTCTGTACAGTTGTCAGTTCTAAAAAGCTGTATCTTAGCATCAAATTGAGTACAAACCATTTTATAAAAAGATTGGAAACATGTAAACATATTATTTTTCGATTTTAGCAAATACACCCAAGTCATCCTAGTGCAGCAATCAATAAAAGTAACAAAACATCGATTACCAGATAATGGCGTATGTCATATTGGTCCCAATCATCAGAATGAATAGTCATAAAAAGAGTATTACTTCTATTATTTCTCAAAGGATAAGAATTTTTAGTATGTTTAGCAAATTCACAAGCTTCACAAAACAATGAATCAAACCGAATCTTTGAAAAGAATCCGGAATATAACTTTTCCATAACAAAAAATGATGGGTGTCCTAACCGCTTATGCCACTTCATTATTTCTTGGTTGATAACCTTATTACTTCCAAAAAAGACTTGAACAAATTCACTACTGCTCTCCAACATATATAACCCATCATACAATCTACCACTGCCAATCTTCTTCCTTGTCTGAAGGTCCTGGAATACACAATGATCTAGAAAAAAACTCAATTTTGTAGTTTAAGGTATTTGTGATGACACTAACAGATAAAAGGTTAATTGAAAAATGAGAAACATGTAATACAGAGGATAGTTTAATATTGGGTGTATAGTTGACAGAACCTGATCTAGTTACTAATGGTCACTAAACTAACTATAAATACGACGAAGGCAAATGCACCTATCGAACAATAGTATAGCTATAGTGAGTAGAGAATATCGTATCCATGAGGACTAAAAGTATTAGTAATTACTATTTTCCTATTATTTAGCCGACAATTTAGAGTGATGTGTTTTAATCTAAATTTACTAAACTAATTTAACTAAGAACGCAACAGAGAATGAATCAAGGAAATAATCGAATATTAACCAATGAGATAGATAATGCCTAGGAAAGAATCCACCTAGACTTCACCTATTATTATGAATCTGAATTAAACAATTTATTCACTTGTGTCTTGATCCGTAGAAATCCCTAAATTATGTTAATATCTCTTTCGAGAGTAAAAACAACTGACTCTAGGTTGATTAATTAAAATCTCTTTCTAATTAAAACCCCTATCGCCGCATTAACTCGATCTATAGATTCCCCTATTAGATTTGACTCTAATTCGGTAGATTTATGTCGTCCTATTTCTAGGATTGCATGCAACTCCACTAAATTATGCTAGATCTACTCTTAAATAGGGACTTTTCCTCCACTAAATTAAGCACATTAAACATGAATTAATATCTCAGAAATATTAAAACAATAAATAAACATACATAATTGAGAACAAGAATCAAGTATTTATCGTGTAAAAACATGTATTAAATAAAATGATTCATCATAGGTTTCATCCCTCCTAGGTATCTAGGGAATTAGTTCATAATCCTGATAGAAACATCTCAAAGTCAAAAAAACAACAAGACATAAAAAAACTTAATAAAACTTCAAAAGAAATTAAAAGGTTTTCAATCTTGATGGAGATCCGCTTCCGAGTTGATTTCGATGGTGTTCTTCGAGTGTTTTCTTCAATTTTCTCTGATGGTTCCCTTATGTATTCTTTTAATCGATATTTATAGACTTTAGGATGCTCAGAAAGCTTAAAAATTGTGTTTTTCCATGCGTCTGGGAGGCAAGATGCGAAATTGACATGGGTTGGCACATGGGCGTGTGTCCAGCCCGTGTGGCTCATACGAGCACGTGTCCAACTGGTGTGGAAATGCCCCGGCTATGTGGCTCCTGAAAACAACTCTATTTGTCCGATATTGACTCGTTTTTCACTCCCAAATGCTCTCTTAGGTATTGAAACATGAATTTAAAGGATTAGGAGCATCAAATTCACTAATTTGCATAATTAATAATCCAAAAACGCATTAAGAATGAGATTAAAATATGTTTTATAGTTTATTAGTTACAAGAGTAAAAGACCTATCGGCTATCCTGACACTTTCTTTTGTTTGACTTGGGAAGTAGTTTAAAAAACTTTTAGAGGAATCTGTCATGTGTCTATTCGCACTAGAATCAATAATCCATGAGTCAGTATTAATATGAGTAGTAAAAGCATTACTTGACTTTACAAAATTGGATGTTGGATTCTTTTTTAATTCTGCCATTTTTTCTCTAAAAAAATGCACCACAAGAGCCAATAACAGCAAGGAAGGCAGGAGAAACACCAACAAAACCAATGATGGTGGTCAGAACAAACTTGACGAATGTGAGCAAGTACGCCAAAGCTGTGGTGGCACGTGAGAGCCACGTGCAGGGAGTTTGGTTACTGGATTTTGAGGTTTTGCTGGAGATGAGACTGTGATTCTGTTGAAGGGGGCGGTGAGAAAAAAATAGGCTAAAAAATAAAGAGTATCAAATTGGATTTTTTAGGGTTTGGAAATTTTGAAAAAAATAGGCTCCCTAAATTTGGATTCTTAAGCTCTTGATACCATGTTGATAATGTGAATCTGATGGTCACTAAACTAACTAAAATTACGATAAAGGCAAGCGCACCTATCAAATAATAGTATAGCTATGGTGAGTCGGGAATATCATATCCACGAGGACTAAAAGTACTAGTACTTACTATTTTTCTATTATCTAGGCGAATAAAATGAAGGAATTATTTTTAATCTAAAATTAACTAAACTAATTAATAAGAACGCAACAGAGAGTGAATTAGGAAAATAATCGAATAAAACCAAATGAGATAGACAATACCCAGGAAAGAATCCACCTAGACATCACTTATTATTTTGAATCTGAATCAAATGATTTATTCACTTGCGCCTTGATCCGTAGAAATCCCTAAATTATGTTAATATCTCTTTCGAGAGTAAAAACAACTGACTCTAGGTTGATTAATTAAAATCTCTTTCTAATTGAAACCCCTATTGTCGCATTAACTCGATCTATGGATTCCCCTATTAGATTTGACTCTAATCCGGTAGATTTATGTCGTCCTATTTCTAGGATTGCATGCAACTCCACTCAAATATGCTAGATCTAATCTTAAACAGGGACTTTTGTTCCGCTGAAATAAGCACATTAGGCATGAATTAATATCCTGAAAATATTAAAACATGAAATAAACATACATAATTGAGAACAAGAATCAAGTATTTATCATGTAATTCGGAAATCAAATAATAAGATTCATATAGGTTTCATCTTCCTTATGTATCTAGGGAATTTAGTTCATAATCTGGAATGACATCATCTTAAGGTTAGGAAAACAACAAGACATAAAGAAACCCAATAAAACTTCTAAAGAAATTGAATGGAGATCTTCAATCTTGAAGGAGATATGCTTCTGAAATGAATCCGATGGCGTTCTTCGAGTCTTTTCTTCGTTCTTCTCTGCGTGCTCCTTTAAGTCCTCTTCTACTATGTATTTATAAACTTTAAAATGCTCAGAATCTCTATTTGGCTTTTTCCTCGTAAAAGAGAAATAGAGTTCAAAATCGACACGGGCTGGCACATGGGCGTGTGGCCAGACCGTGTGTCTCACACGGGCGTGTGCCCACCCCGTGTGGAAATTGCCCAGGCCGTGTGCATATTGAAAACAATTTTTTTTGTCTAATTTTGGCCCCTTTTTCACTCCTTTGGCTCCCCTATGCTCACCTAAGTATAGAAACATGAATTTAAAGGATTAGGAGCATCAAATTCACTAATTTATATAATAAATCATCCAAAAACGCATCAAGAATGGGAGTAAAAACATGTTACTTTTATGGTTTATCAGAATCTTTTTCTCTTATATATTCAAAAGAAAAATTTACATGGCTATTTATACTAAAAGAGTAGGCCTAACTAAGGAATCATAATCAAAACATTAAATCAATAATCCCTAATGAGATTAGTTGAGATAAGCTGTCAACAGTTCCAATCTCTGCAAATATGTGATTTATCTAAAACCCACAATTAGTATCATTTCTAGCTTAGCTTAGCTGGTGCTTCATACTTTTTTTTGCAGGTTTCTTTAAATTTTACATTTTCATTTTGGTGCTCAAAGTGCTTGTTGAGTATGACTCCTATTTCACTCAAATTTGAGAAATAATGTTCCAGTAAAACTCTGTTTATTTGTTTCAATCAAAGCCTGATTAGTCTAAATTATTTTATTATTATTTGACCTATGAATTTAACCTATAAATAGACTCTTTTACAACCTTAGAAAACACACCCATTAGATATTAGAACTCATAACACTTTTAGAGAATTTTGTGTTTACGTTGAGGATTCTTTGTTTTCGAGTTTTCGAGATTTAATTTTTATCTCCATGTTTGATAAACCGTAATATGTTTATATTTTAATCCCACATTTAGCATACTTTTGGATGATTTATTCCCTGAATTGTGGAATTTGGTGCTTCTAATCCTCTAATTTTATGTTTTATACTTAGGAAAGCACCGGAGGATGAAAGGAACGAGAAACAGGACAAAAACGGACCAATTGTGCCAAAGTAGAAAATCAACACGGCCTGGGGTTTCACCACACGGCCGTGCCTCCTTAGCAGACCCAACCATGACCTACAACTCGATTTACACGGCCGTGCCTCCCTAGCAGACCCAACCACGGTCTACAATTCGATTCACACGGGCGTGTCCCTGCCGTGGCAAAGAGGAATTTCACTCGGATTAGGATAATTAGAGGCAAAGAAACACATTCCGAAGTCTATATAAACACCCTAAGTATGACATAAAAAGGGGGGTCGACAGAAGCCTTCTGTCGAGGGCGTCCAGCTAGGCCAAGGAGCCAAGCCGGAGAGGTCAGAATCGTGGGATTTACTCGAAGAAAGCCAGTTGATTCATCTCAAGAAGCTGAAATCATACTCAAGACGGCGGATCTCTCCTTCAATTCCTTTAGGGGGTTTTAGGGTTTTCTTATGTTTTGTTTTATCTTTTCTTCTGAGATGTATTCTTTTATGATTATGAACTAAACCCCTCGATATACAGAGGATGAAACCTAAAACGGATCTTGTTATTATTTTCTGAACTATATGATAAATACTTGATTTGTTCTTAATTATGTGTTCTTAATTCTTATTTCGATATTTCAGGATATTGATTCAAGTATTGATGTGCTTAGGCAGAGGAGGAATAGACCCTGTCTGAGAGTAGATCTAGCATAATTAAACGGAGTTGATTGCAACCCTAGAGATAGGATGATGAAAATCTGCCGAATTAGGGTCAAACCTAATATGGGAGTCCATAGATCGAGTTAATGCAACCTTAGGGGTTTTAATTAGAAAGAGATTTCAATTAATCAACCTAGGGTTAGACGTTAGTAGCCTCGAGAGAGGTATTAATATAAATTAGGAAATCCTACGAATCAGGTCAAGTGAATAAATCGTCTGGTTCAGAGTTAAATAACAAGTGAAGTCTAGGTGGATTCCTCCTTGGGTATTGTCTTAATCAATTAATTTTTCCCACAAGTATTTCCCCAATTCATTCTCTTTGTCTTAGCATCTTTAGCTTAGTAGTTAGTTAATTTTAGATTAAATAACAATTCCCTTAATTCTTAGGCTAAATAATAAAAAGAAAGTCGAGATTAATACTTTTGGTTCCTTTGGGTTCGACAATCCTATTCTTGCCACTAAGCTATACTACTGTTCGATAGGTGCAATTGCCTCAATCGTGGTGATAGTTAGTTTCTAGGCTAGATCATTCATTATATAAATATTAAGACTATCGATATCACACGATCAAGTCTTTGGCGCCGTTGCCAGGGAACCAAAATATTAAGAACGATTAATTTTTATTACTTTAGCCATTTTATTTATTTACAATTTATTTTTATTTTATTTAAACTTTACTAATTTTTCTCTTTCTTTGCTTCTGGCAGGTATTTCTAGTTTATGACTAGAAGGAACCCATCAGGACCCTTGATTTTTGACAGTGAAATAAAACATACCACTCGCAGAAACCGAAGAGATGTCACTGAATAATTATCAATGGCAAGACATGAGGTCAATGCCTAATAAAGCAGCTGGTGTTTTCAACCTTGACGCGGTCACCATGTTATCTAACCAGGTAGAGCTTTTAAATAAAAAATTTGATGGTTGGTATGATTCTACGCAGTACATCCTAAGAATACAAGATTTGATACAAATGGAGGAGGGGTGAACAACACAGAATATCTATCCTACAACCCTAGCACAGAGAACGAACAAGTCAACTATTTGGGTAACTATTCTAGACCTCAAAATAATCCCTATAGTAACACTTATAATACAGGTTGGTGGAACCATTCCAATTTTTCGTGGGATGGCCAAGGAAATCGGAGACAACAACCCCTTCCAAGCTTTCAACAACCACATTACCAGCAGGAAAAGAAGTCGAACCTTGAGGAGATGCTAACAAAATTTATCGCGGTGTCAGAAACCCGTTTTCAAAACAACGAGACAATGCTAAAAAATTAGCGAGCATCAATTCAAGGGATCGAGAACCAAATAGGTCGACTTGCTGGTGATATCGAGAAAAGACCACAAGGTATCTTGCCTAGCAACACCGAAACTAACCCAAGAGAGAAACCGCAAGCAATAACTGCTCACGATAGTGAAGGGTTAGATGAACCAAAATTGAAGCAAGAGAATGTGGTAGAGGAAGGTAAGGTTGAGGTAAGCCATGATAAACCAAAATCGGTAATTATAGAGTACCAACCTCGTGTGCCATACCCCAATGCGATAAAGAAAGACCACACAGAGGAACAATTCGGTAAATTTCTTAAACTTCCAAAGAAATTACATATTAACTTGCCGTTTCTTGAAGCTCTTTCGCAGATGCCAGATTCAAGGAAATTTTCAAAAGAGTTTTTGACAAACAAACGTAAGTTAGACGATACGTCACATGTGGAGCTAAACGCAGTGTGCCCAGCAATTCTACGAAATAAACTACCACGTGAGCTCACATTTCGTGTAAGTGACGAAACGATCACTTTTCAGGTTCTTGACACGGCTAGGACATCGAGTATTAAAGGTGGAACCAATCACTTCAAAGTTGGGGACCAGGTACTGTCAGATACAACCGACCCTCGAATAGTCACTTCAGAACTTAATACAAATGGTGCAACTCCTTTTACGGTACTTAAGGTCATTCCATACGGAACGGTCGAGGTAACACATTCTAATTTCGGCACTTTTGAGGTAAATATTACCCGACTCAAACAATATGTTGATAGAATTGATAGTAAGAAAAAGGAGTTTCGAATCCGTAACCCACCATGGCCATACGAATAACAAGTAAGTCTAGCTCAAGACTTTAAACGAGCGCTTCTCGGGAGGCAACCCGAGCACTAACCCCACTAACGTCTATATTTTCGAATTTTAGCATCTAACTAAAAACTAACCAAATTTTTACGCGTAGGTTTCCATACCACACGGCCTTGCACATGGGCGTGGCCGTGGCCGTGTGAACACCACGAGTATGCATATCGACGTGGCGGATATCGTGCAGAAACATGACAAAAAATTTCCCCAAGACACGGGCTCCGACTAAATGCCACGATCGTGCAACGCGGCCGTGGTCGAAACTGCCTAAAGAACACGGGCTAAGATAAATCCACACGGCCGTGCGAGGCGGCCGTGGTCGATATTATCAGCTTTTTCACATATCGCCGCCACCACCACCTCGAGATCACTCCGATGATGAGGACCTTTGAGTCCTTTTTATTTTCTTTATTCTTATTTTTATTTTTATTTATTTATTTTTATTTTAGTTTATTTTCCTTTATTATTAAACTCTTTAAATTTTTAAGTATAATTTGATTTCTTTTATCTCTGGTTGTTTAACTCTCGAGTAACTATAACAAACGTCCATTAAATAAGAACTCCCTAAAAACTTTACTATGACTTCGCAGTTTAAAAAGGTTCAATGTGCCACTCAAGGAACGAACACACCACCGGAGTATTCTCCACCACCTTCACCTATGCCTAGTCATCATGTTCATTATTGATCATCCTCCAAGGATTTCATCCATAATTCAGGAAGTTTCACTTCTCCCTCTCTTTTGATTTTCTTAAAATATTATTCATATATATCTTTCTACATTGAGGACAATGTACATCTTAAGTGTGGGGGGTGAATTTTATCGTGAAAAAGTGCCTAACTTTTTGCATTATTCTCAAATTCCTGAATTATGTATTGTTCTTAAGTAATTCTCTCATATTACTGTTAGAATGAAACTTCATTTGATTTATGATTTTCATTGATATGCTTTGGATTAAGTCATAGTTAATTGTGCAATGATGATTTAAACTTTAGGAGATTAGAGAATCAAGCATGATGAGTCTATTTTCAAAATTTTGTTAGGTTGTCTACCTGAATTTAAGTATTACCTTGAAGTTTGAAATTTACAAAGTTGACATCAAAAGCCCATAATTTTTGTGAGATCTTGAGCCTTTTAGAGCATATTCTTTTTTTTTTGCTCACTTTATTGATTATGAGTGTGTCAACATTGATTTGTTATTCTAGAACTTGCTTCGATTATACATGTCGAGACCACACATTTGATTTGATATACTAAGATGATAAAGGCACCTAGGTTTTAACTCACTTACTCTCAAAAAGCCTACCTTCATAATTAACCCCTAGTGAACCCATTAGAGACTAATAAACTATTTATTGACTCACCTATTAATATTAACCCAAGACCCATTCTTTTTGATTCATTGAGAATTTTTCCTTCTTGTTTTAACCCTTTTTGTCGAGATTTGATTTGAGTAGTTGCCTAACTATGTTCTTTATTTCAGTTGTTAAAAGTCCTTTATTATTATTTGGATGATTTGTTCTTAAAAAAAAAATTGAAATATATGTTACTATTAGTTCCATGTTATCTGAGCTTAAGTGGAGAATCTCTTATTTGGAAAAGAAGCTCGATATTATTGATAAGTTTCAATTGATGTAATTCCTCAAGTTTTAGTTTATTTTTCTAGTTAGGTAATTTGTCAATTCAATCTCGATTCTAACCCTCTAATTCAGCCTTTATCCACAACTTTAACCCAAGCCCCGTTACAACCCTTTTTAAAGACCTTTTGATTTATGTATCATCTCATATTATAGTGGTGGAGACTTGATTTTCATGCAAGCCTATGGGATTAACCTTTCGTGTTCGACTTTTGAGTGCTTAATTTTGAACCTTAAACACCCTGAGTGATTTGAGTGAATCTTTAGTGAGGATATCAACTTTTGTCGATTTTGAATTAAAGGTAATTATTTAGGTAAAGGGAAACACCTATTTTTCGTACTATAAAAACTATGACTTTGATTGTTTGAATCTTTAGGAACCTTCTGGTTAAATTATCAATGTATGAATTACCTATGAATTATGATGAAACATTGTTGATGAAGGTTATGAATTGAGGAAGTTTGTCTTAATTGTGAGTTGAGAATTTTGCTTGAGGACAAGCAAAAGCTTAAGTGTGGGGGTATTTGATAAACCGTAATATGTTCATATTTTAATCCCACATTTAGCATACTTTTGGATGATTTATTCCCTGAATTGTGGAATTTGATGCTTTTAATCCTTTAATTTTATGTTTTATACTTAGGAAAGCACCGGAGGATGAAAGGAACGAAAAATAGGCCAAAAACGAACCAATTGAGCCAAAGTAGAAAATCAACACGGCCTGGGGTTTCACTACACGGCCGTGCCTCCTTAACAAACCCAACTACAGCCTACAACTCGATTTACACGGTCGTGCCTCCCTAGCAGACCCAACCACGGTCTACAATTCGATTCACACAGGCGTGTTGCACGGGCGTGTCCCTGCCGTGGCAAAGAGGAATTTCACTCGGATTAGGATACTTAGAGGCGAAGAAACACATTCCGAAGTCTATATAAACACCCTAAGTATGACCTAAAAGGGGGGTCGAAGAAGCCTTCTGTTGATGGCGTCCAGCTAGGCCAAGGAGCCAAGCCGGAGAGGTCAGAATCGTGGGATTTACTCGAAGAAAGCCAGTTGATTCATCTCAAGAAGCCAAAATCATACTCAAAACGGCGGATCTCTCCTTCAATTCTTTCAGGGGGTTTTAGGGTTTTCTAATGTTTTGTTTTATCTTTTCTTCTGAGATGTATTCTTTTATGATTATGAACTAAACCCCTCAGATACCTGAGGGGGATGAAACCTAAAACGGATCTTGTTATTATTTTCTGAACTATATGATAAATACTTGATTTGTTCTTAATTATGTGTTCTTAATTATTGTTTTGATATTTCAGGATATTGATTCAAGTATTGATGTGCTTAGGCAGAGGAGGAATAGACCCTGTCTAAGACTAGATCTAGCATAATTAAGCGGAGTTGATCGCAACCCTAGAGATAGGATGACGAAAATCTGCCGGATTAGGGTCAAACCTAATATGGAAGTCCATAGATCGAGTTAATGCAACCTTAGGGGTTTTAATTAGAAAGAGATTTCAATTAATCAACCTAGGGTTAAACGTTAGTAGCCTCGAGAGATGTATTAATATAAATTAGGAAATCCTACGGATCAGGTCAAGTGAATAAATCGTATGGTTCAGAGTTAAATAACAAGTGAAGTCTAGGTGGATTTCTCCTTGGGTATTGTCTTAATCAATTGGTTTTTCCCACAAGTATTTCCCCAATTCATTCTCTTTGTCTTAGCGTCTTTAGCTTAGTAGTTAGTTAATTTTAGATTAAATAACAATTCCCTTAATTCTTAGGCTAAATAATAAAAAGAAAGTCAGTATTAATACTTTTGGTTCCTTTGGGTTCGACAATCCGGTCTTGCCACTAAGCTATACTACTGTTCGATAGGTGCACTTGCCTCAATCGTGGTGATAGTTAGTTTCTAGGCTAGATCATTCATTATATAAATATTAAGACTATCGATATCACAAGATTAATGTTTTATACTCTTCGTTCTTTTGCCATCATAGTAAAATTATCTTTATCGTGCCTTTTTAATACAAAAACAAGTTGAAAAAACTCAGGGTGCTTTCATGCATACGTACACATGCAAACACAATGCACAAGACTAAATATAGCTACAAAAGCGATGAACTTAGGTAAATATAATTTCTGTTTCGGTAGTTTTGATGACATGGATGTAAGATTTCTTTTCTCTATCAGGTTTTCAGATTAAGGGACCAATCTCTCTTGTAAAACGATTTTAGTTTACAAGAATATAGTGACTTATCAGTAAATAGTGTGAAAAATGTTCCACCTTCCTGGGGTGTACAAACAGCCGAAATAACAGTGCAACCCTTGGTAGGATCAGAAAATTTATAGATTACCAGAGAGAAGAATTTGAGCCTCGACATTGACGCAACTCGTTGATTACTGGTTGTAACAACGATTTTACTTTCCACTCAACCTACTTCAAAAGGACTGAGAAGAGTCATACAATGATTATAGTTCTCGTTCCAAACATCATCTAGAACTATCAGAAATCTATTCTTAGACAGTTTCTCCTTCACTCTAACTTGCAGCTCGTTCAAGTCATTTACATCAGAAGTCCTTGAAGTCAAGGATTCCGACAGCGTTCTAACTTTTCAACATCCTAATAACATCAAATCCTCAAAGACACAAACCCAGGCTCTCAAATTAAATGAAGTCTCGACTCTGGCATCATTATAAACAAGTTGGCATCAAGTTTGATAAACCGTAAAAGTAATATATTTTAATCCCACATTTAGCATACTTTTGGACGATTTATCCCTTGATTTATGTAAAAAGGTGCTCTTAATCCTTTCTTTTCATGTTTTATACTCAGGAAAGCACCGGAGGATGGAAAGAACGAGAAACGGGCTCTAAACGAACCAAATTGGGCCAAAGTGAAAATCGACACGGCTTGAACTTGAGCCAACACGGCCGTGTCTCCTTGATAGACTAGAACACGGCCTGATTATGATTCACACGGGCATGTCACCTCATTAAAAGTCCGAACACGGCCTAAAGACGATTCACACGGGCGTGTGTCATGGCCGTGCCCCTACCACGGAGAAGAGCAATTTCACTCGGAAAAGGATACTTAGGGGCAAAGAAACCTATTTCAAAAGCCTATATAAACACCCTAAGTATAACCTAGAAGAGGGCGGTGAGCTAGGCCAATGAACCGAGCCGAAAAGGTCAAATTTGTGAGAAACACTCTAAGATAGCCAGTTGATCTATCTCAAGAAGCCGAAATTCTACTCAAGACGGCGAATCTCTCATTCAATTCCTTCAGGGGGTTTTAGGGATTTCTTATGTTTTGTTTTATCTTTTCTTCTGAGATGTTTTCTTTTATTATTATGAACTAAACCCTTCAGATACCTGAAGGGGATGAAACTTAGATGAATCTTGTTATCGTTTGCTGAACTATATGATAAATACTTGATTTATTCTTAATTATGTGTTCTTAATTCTTGTGTTAATATTTCTGAGATATTGATTCAAGTTTGATGTGCTTAAGTGGATGAGCAAAAGTTCCTGCTTAAGAGTAGATCTAGGATAATTAAGCGGAGTTGATCGCGCGCCTAGAGATAGGGTGACGAGATTTTACCGGATTAGGGTGAAACCTAATATGGGAGTCCATAGATCGATGCAATTAATTGATTCAGCCGCCGGTGTAATCCTGAACAACAGGACTCCTGAAACAGCCTACGAGTTTATTGAAGAGGTGTCACTGAATAACTATCGATGGCGGGTTACAAGGATAAAACCAACAAAATCAGCGAGTTTTTAACCTCGACGCAAAGAACCATGCTATCAACACGGTAGAGATGATGAATAAAAAGCTTGATAGTTTGTGTTCGCCGCAGTACATCCAATGAATGCAGATGCGACGCAAGTGGAACTGTGGCGAATCCCGAGTACCCACCCTACCAACCAGGCACGAGCGAGCAATGGATGAACTATATAGGTAATAATTTTAGATCTAATAATAACTCTTATAGTAATACTTATAATTCAGGTTGGAGGAACCACTCAAATTTTTCATGGGGAGGTCAAGGAAATCAAGGAATTCAAAGACAACCTCCTCAAAATTTCCAAAATCAGCCCTATCCACAGGAAAAGAGGCCGAACCTTGAAGAGATGCTGACAAAATTCATGATGACCACGGATATAACCGTCTCCAAGACACTGAAACCACCCTTAAGAATCAACAGGCATCAATTAAGGGGATCGAAAGTCAAGTTGGGGAACTTACTAAGACAGTTGGACGACTTGCAAAGATAATTTCTGAATGACCGCAAGGGCGTCTACCAAGCAACACCGAGATTAACCCAAATGAGCAAATCCAAGCTATCACAGCTCATAATAGTATAGGGTTAGATGAACCCAATCTAATACAAGAAAACGAGGTAGAGAAAGGAAAAGTTGAGATAACACAAGAAAAGCCAAAATCGGTAATCAAAAAGTACCAACCTCGCATTCCTTATCCCGAAGCGATGAAGAGAGACGATACAGAGGAACAGTTCGGTAAGTTTCTTAAACTTTTAAAGAAATTACATATTAACTTACCGCTACTTGAAGCCCTTTCGCGGATGCCAGATTCTAGAAAATTTTTAAAAGAGCTTTTGACGAACAAACGAAGGATAGACGAGGCATCATACGTGGAACTAAACGCAATGTACTCGGCAATCTTGCAAAATAAACTACCACGAAAATTAAAAGGTCCAGGGAGTTTTACGATTCCATATTTAATTAGTAGTTTACCTATTGATAATACGTTAGCTGATTTAGAGGCAAGCATAAATGTCATGCCTTATAAATTGTTTAAACAACTAAGTCTAGGGAAACCCAAACAAACTAGGATGAGCATCTAACTAGCTGATAGAACTGTTAAAATTCCTAGGGGTATTATCGAAGATGTTCTTGTAAAAATTGATAAATTCGTTTTCCCAGTAGATTTTGTTGTCTTAGACATGAATGAGGATAATTCGATTCCCTTAATTTTAAGAAGACCCTTTTTAGCAACTGCTAGAACAAAAATTGATGTTGGTACAGGAGAACTCATACTTCGTGTAGGTGACGAATCGATCAGTTTACAAGCTCTTAACTCGGCCAGGACAACAATTGATGAAGGTGAGAAAGTAAATTCAGTTGATAACCAAGTTGTTCAACTCTCACCGTAGGAAACACCACAAGGTTACAAACCTGAGCCGAATCATGGACCACATGACAACAAGAAAGAATTACATGAGGAACGAAGCCTTAGGGTCGACAAATTAGAAGAGTGGAAAACACAATTCAAAGAAGAACCGGAACCACACGAAGTAAAACCGAAGGAGCCCCCAGAAAAGCTCATAGGAACAACAAACCACTTCAAAATAGGAGACCAGGTACTGTTAAATAAAGCAGATCCTCGCCTCATCACATTAGACCTGAACACAAACGAAGAAATTCCTCTTGAGGTACACAATATTTTCCCATACGGAACAGTCGAGGTAAGTAATCATATTTTTGGTACTTTCAATATAAACGCTTCTCGACTTAAACTTTATCAAGGAAATAGAACTGATAGCATGAGGAAAGATATTCAAATTTTTAAACCACCCAAATTTTTGCGAATACGAGGAAAGTCTAGCTTAAGACTTTAAACGAGCGCTTCTCGGGAGGCAACCCGAGCACTAACCCTAATTACTTTTGTATTTGTTTTCATTTTATTTTCTTCCCTTCTCTTAGTCTTAAACACCTAGTTTTAAACTAACCAAAAGTGCAAATTTCCAGCCCACACGGCCGTGGCCGTGGCCGTGTGAAGGTACAGAATCTCCATACTGACAATGGTAGAAGAGGTACAAGTCAAAAAGAATCAAATTTTCAGAGTCACGGACTCCAACCACCACCCCACGGGCACCGACAAAATGCCACGGCCGTGCGACGCGGTCGTGACGAGCGACAACGACTTATCACCAACGGGCGTGGCAATCAGAAAATGGCGCGGGAGACATGAACGACGCTCAACACGGCCGCGTGCGATGCGGCCGTGGTCGACACCGGTAGTTTATGCACGCGCGTGGTAACGAGAACATGGGCGTGGGAGAAGCGATCGATGCATAACACGCGCGCGCGCGAGGCGGCCGTGTGAATCAACACGCCTGCGTGGTACACGCGCGTGGAATGTACCGACTTGTGAATTCTATTTAAACCACCCACCCTCTCCCTTCTCACTCATTCAAATTTATTCGGTTTTCTTTTCTTTCTCAACCCTCTCCCTACTTTTCTTCTCCAATACATTCCCAAAACCCTTGAGCTACACCAAATACCGAAGAAGCGGAAGGAATCAAGCATAGTCTCCCAAAGGGAGACCGATCTATATAAGTTCATGCCGGCCGCTTCAATCATTCGACAAGCCAATGATATTTGAGGCCATTTAGTTTTTATTTCGTTTTTCTCTTTTGCTTCAATTTCCTTATCTTTACTTCTCTTCTGCTTAATTTAACTTATTTTATTTTAGTTTCTTGTTTTTAGGTTCTTCAGGCTGCTTAGGAATCACACCACGACCACCACCATATCCACAGCCTTAAAAATCACACCCAACAATAAGGACTCTACGGTCCATTTATCTTTTCTTTTAATTTTAGTTCACTTTTTATTTTTCTTCACTTTAGCTTGCTTTTGTTTAATTAGTTAATTAGTATAGTTTTAATTATTATTATGATATCTTGGCTAATCCTCCATGAGCTACCCAATTTCTTCATCTAGCGCAGGATCGTCATAAAGAACGACCCCTCCAGCTTATCTTTCACCTCCAACGCAAGAATTTCATCCATAATTCAGGATGTATTGATGATAATAGAAATGAAATAAGTGAATATGTACTATATGCCTATTCGGCCTTTGCATTTGAATGACCAAATGTATAGTGATTTGCTAGTTTATGTTAATGATGTTATTCGTGATATGTAAGTTAATGTTTTGATATTAGATGGGATATACTTGTTTAATCGTAATAGTATGAATTGGTATACATTTCTCAAAGTATTAGTTTCTTTTATAAAAGTGCATTGATTTGTGTTCGGTCGAGTAATGCCTCGTAACCCTAGTCCGGCGACGGATACGGGTTAGGGGTGTTACATTTGATTGCTACTAAATTTCTCATATTATGATTAGAATCAAAATTCCTTTGATTTATGATTTTTATTGATGTGTTTTAGATTAAGTCATTGATAATTATGCATTGATAATTAAATTCTAAGATACTAGAGAATCAAGCATGATAAGTCTATTTTTCAGAAATTAAAAATTTTTCTAGGTTGTCTACCTGAATTTAAAATATTACTTTGAAGTTTAAAATTTACGAGGATGACATCAAAACACCCATAATTTTTGTGAGATTTTGAGCCTTATAAGAGCATATATCCTTCTTCTTGCTCACTTTTTGATTATAAGTGTGTCAACATTGAACTGTTATTCTAGAATTTGCATCAATTATACATGTTGAGACCACACCTTTGATTTGATATACAGAATTGATAAAGGCACCTAGGATTTAACCCATTTACTCCATAAAAAGCCTACCTTCATAATTAACCCCTAGTGAACCCCTTTGATCCTAACAACCCTTTTTATTGACTCACCCACTAATATTAACCCAAAACCCTTTGTAATTGTTATCACCATTCTTCTTGACTACCCTTTTTATCGAGACTTGATTTGACCAGTTGCCTAACTATGTTCTTTATTTCAGTTGTTAAAGTTCTTTATTATGATTTGTTCTTAAAAAATAAAATCGAAGTATATTCATTATTAGTTTTGAGATTATGTGAGTTTATAAGTTAAAATCTATTTATTGAAGAAGAAGCTTGTATTATTAGTTTCAAAGTTTCAATTCATGTAATTATTTATTTTTCAGTTCGTTGTTTCTAGTTAGGTAATTTTTCAGTTGATCTCGATTCTAACCTCTAATTCACCTTTATCCACACCTTAACCCAAGCCCTACAACCCTTTCAAAGACCTTTTGATTTGTGCATCATCTCATATTACAGTGGTGGAGATTTGATTTTCATGCAAGCCTATGGGATTAACCTTTCAGGTTTGACATTTGAGTGCTTAATTCTGAACCTTAAAACACTTCGAGTGATTTGAGTGAATCTTTTGTGAGGATGTCAATCCTTGTCGGTTTTGAACCAGAGGTAATTATTTAGATGAGGGGAAACACCTATGTTTTATGCTACAAATGTATGACTTATATTGTTTGAATCTTTAGGACTCTTTGAGTTAAATTATCCATGTATAAATTATCTATGAATTATGATGAGACATTGTTGATAGGAATATTGAATCATGGAAAGTTCGTTTTAATTGTAAGTTGAGAATTTTGCTTGAGGACAAACAAAAGCTTAAGTGTGGGAGTATGTGATAAACCGTAAAAGTAACATATTTTAATACCACATTTAGCATACTTTTGGACGATTTATCCCTTGATTTATGTAAAAAGGTGCTATTAATCCTTTCTTTTCATGTTTTATACTCAGGAAAGAACCGGAGGATGGAAAGAACGAGAAACGGGCTCTAAATGGACCAAATTGGGCCAAAGTGAAAATCGACACGGCTTCGACTTGAGCCAACACGTAGTGTCTCCTTGATGATAGACTAGAACACGGCTGATTCACGATTCACACAGGCGTGTCACCTTATTAAAAGTCCGAACACGGCTAAAGATTTATTCACACGCGCGTGTGCCATGGCCGTGCCCCGCCATGCAGAGAAGAGCAATTTCACTCGAAAAAGGATACTTAGGGGCAAAGAAACCTATTTCAAAAGCCTATATAAACACCCTAAGTATAACCTAGAAGAGGGCGGTGAGCTAGGCCAAGGAGCCGAGCCGAAAAGGTCGATTTGTGGGAAACACTCAAGATAGCCATTGATCCATCTAAAGAAGCCAAATTCTACTCAAGACGGCGGATCTCTCCTTCAATTTCTTCAGGGGTTTTAGGGATTTCTTATGTTTTGTTTTATCTTTTCTTCCGAGATGTTTTCTTTTATTATTATGAACTAAACCCTTGAGATACAGAAGGGGATGAAACTTAGATGAATCTTGTTATCGTTTGCTTTGAACTATATGATAAATACTTGATTTGTTCTTAATTATGTGTTCTTAATTCTTGTGTTAATATTTCGGGATATTGATTCAAGTTTGATGTGCTTAGGTGGAGGAGCAAAAGTCCCCGCTAAGAGTAGATCTAGCATAATTAAGCGGAGTTGATCGCGCGCCTAGAGATAGGGTGACGAGATTTTGTCGGATTAGGGTGAAACCTAATATGGGAGTCCATAGATCGAGTTAATGCAATTCTAGGGGTTTTAATTAGAAAGAGATTTCAATTAATCAACCTAGGGTTAGACGTTATTCGCTTGAGAGAGGGTTTAATATACATTAGGAGTCTTACGGATCAAGTCAAGTGAATAAATCGTGCAGTTCAGAGTTAGATAACAAGTGAAGTCTAGGTGGATTCTTCCTAAGGGTATCGTCTTAATCAACTAAGTTTTTCCAACAGTATTTCCCCAATTCATTCTTTTTGTCTTTGCGTCTTTAGCTTAGTAGTTAGTTAAATTTAGATTAAATAACAACTTCACTTATTTTAGGCTAGATAATAAACAGAAAGTTCGTATTAGTACTTTTGGTTCCTTTGGGTTCGACATTCCGATCTTGCCACTAAACTATACTACTGTTCGATAGGTGCGCTTGCCTCAAATCGTTGTCATAGTTAGTTTCCAGGTTCGATCATTCTTTTTATAAATTTAAAACTCTGAAATCACAGCGATCAAAGTTCAAATCATAAGCTACCCTCAACAGCTGATCAGTGACCTCAATACTGTAAACAGGCTGCACAAACAAACAAAAATGCAGTTTGCAAGACAACATGGAAATGCAAGTTACTTTTATGTGAGGAGAATCAGAAGAGACAAGTGTATGAAATGCATATAAGAGTCTCTGATTATAGAAATTTAATACCAGAGGCATAACAAAATACCATAAGTAGCCATAATTCTGGCAAAGCTCACAAACTCAAAGAAGCAGAGTCTCTGATTATCAACATATTTAAAGTGGACTTGACTTCAGGACAACACTGAACAAAAGATGTCATGAATGTCAGTCATATCAACTATTATTCTTTAAAAACACCTTCCATAACTATGTTTCCTGAGATGATTTTATTTTTTATTTTTTCCTAAAGGGAAGTAAAGTCAGAGACACCCCAAGTTTTAGTTGGCTGCACTCAATGATCTAGATTTCATAGCATAATTTGCTTTTATTTCTTCTATCATCAAACTGTGAACAGCAGTAATATATGTTTTCAATATATGATAACTTAATAACAAATTAAAAAGGCATTAGAATTCTACCTAAGAAATGAGTGTTTATTTGTCATGTTGATAGAAGACCAAAGTTTTCTTATCTAGTAAGTATGCTTATTGTGCTATGCACGTATCTTTACCCTTTTCCAGGCTGTCTTAAAATTTGTCTTCAGTTAAAGATTGTGCTGTCAATTGGTGTACCTGAATGACATCGAGAAGGGTTGCTCAGCTTTCCTTGAGAGAGAAAGTACAGTCTGAACCTTCCAAGCATCATCAATATAGGTGAATAGAAATTATCTGCGACTCATCATGCTTGTAGTGTGGGCTATATCAGGAAATACATTCATGGGAATTTATTTTATGATCTATGGATTCCTCCAAATATCACTGCCTTGGAAGGCAATTCACCTCAGCATATGAATCTTCCAATGGCAGCAACTTGTTTCTTTGTCATGGATCAAATATGTTTGAACTACAATCCAAGATGGAAATCATGCTTCAAATCGTCACTAAGGCAGTTAGGAAGTTTTATAAATTAACTTGCTTCAAATTGCACTGAATAATAAAGATGACAAAACAGCTGCAGACAATAATTTTATACTAGTTTGGGTTAGGTGGGGAGAACCACCAATTCAGAAGCTTTAGAAACATCTTTTAGACTACATAACGAATACTTCAACTATTTACTAAAAGAATATAAACAGTTAGAAAAAGCATTAATATATAATAATGATGAGTCAAGGAACGTCGGAGCTCTGCATCAGAAGTCAGAATGGCACATTATACTCGTTTGGTCAAATTTGAGAGAATTTTTTCTTCTTTATTTTCAACAAAATTTCGCTTCAAGTGTTAAGTGTTGACATCTGAAATTCCCTTTTTTTGTTAACCTAAAAAAAGGAGCAAGCAGGCTTACTAATATTGAAAAAGAAGTATGGTGCTAATGGCCATACCCGTATGGCGATGACAGAGGAGTTCGCCTTTTATTGCGTCTGAACTCCAAAACTTTCTCCATTTCATATAAACAGAAGATAGCTGGAATCTAGAATTCTGGTAATGTAGAACTAGGAGGCAATACTCGGCTAAGAATCTAAATTACATGCTAACATTGATGGTTTTCTTCTGAAAATCACTACATTAGAAAGCACCACTTAGCATATGATCTCCTGAGTAAAATAGCAGCCATTTCTTTAGGATCAAAGATGATCAAACCTGCAATCTATAACCAAACAGATTCATCACGCATGTGATATTAGCCAGAACTAGTAAGGGGAAATGTTACTATTATCATTCACTTGACAACAAACCGAGAGAGACAATGTCCTAACAAGAAGGTTACAGTGTGACAGTGCTAGAGGCTTAATGTGACCTATGATAGGGAGAAGCTAACCCAGTTATCAGATGCATATAATGAATTTTGAAATATAAAATTAAAGAAATCTATGAGAGTGTTTCCATGAGTATGTTCATTAATGAAACTGTTTCTTCTAGAGGGCAACAGTGTCATGCAACATGCCCCTTGTGAGTTAGATGCAGAAATAGATAGGGAGGTAATATAAATTGTTTCTAAGTCATCTTTTACCCAAAATGCACAGAAAAAAAATATGCATCATTAAATGTTTGCAAGTTGAGGGCCAAAGGAGTAGTTCAAACAAGGATTTACCTGGTTGAACAGGAGGAATTAGCAATTGGTTTTCGCTGTCCATCTAGGAATTTAATCCGCTTGTGCTTGTTCAGAAGATGTCAACATAACTTATCCTCACAAGTGAAGGTGAGAAATAATAGGCCAATATGCAGCTTTCTTTGCTATCCATCTAGAAATGCAATCTGCTTGTTCTTGTTCAGAGGATGTCAACATAATTTATCCTCACACGAGGAAGGTTAGAAATAATTGGCCAATATGCACCTTTCTCATTTCGGCATTCTTCTTCAAGTAGAGGACAATTTCTGATTTGAAGTACACCGAGAGTGATAGGCAGGCCCTTTTCTGGCAACCACTGGAGGTTAGGGCAATTCCACACATCTAATGCTTCAAGAGAAATAAGGTCCAGGAGCCCCTCAGATATAGATTTCAGCTTAGGTAGACTCTGGATTTGAAGGTGGACAAGATTTGGAGGAATCGTGAAGTCTTCTGGAAAGGAAACCATATCCCTATCAAAATCACCGACAATTAAGTCTTTAAGAGAAGTGAGCTTGTGCAGGTGCCACATTGCAAAGCGTAACTGGAGTTGCTTGCAACCCAATATAGTAAGTGATAGCAGGTTAGGGGGAAAACCACCCTCTGGAAAAGTCTCTATACATGGACAACCAAACACTGTCAGATGTTGTAGAGTTGTGAGGTCATGCATCCGATTGGGTAGGGACTTGAGATTCTCACAGTCGAAGATTAACAGTGTTCTGAGGTTATGGATGGGCAACCCGCTTTCTGGGAAATACTCCAAGGAAGAGCATTGATTTACATGCAACTCTGTGAGATGTTCAAAGGTGGAAATGCAATGAGGTAAGGCTCTCAAATTTTTGCAGTTTCCAATACGAATGAATTCAAGTGATCTACTGTTCGGCAGCAACCTCTCTGGAATATAATCCAACCAATTGCAATCCCAAATCTCAAGGTGCTTAAGAGCAGCTGGTAACTCACCAGCTGGAAAAAGTCGGAGAGACCGACATCCCAGAATCTCCAAGTGTTCAAGATGACATCTGGTGGTGCTGCTGCTACCATTGTGGACCCGTCCTTTAGGTAGAGACCGTAATGAGGCACATTCCAAGATTACCAGATTCTTTAGAAGAGAAGGAAAACTTTCACTTGGAAAAGACAATAGTTTGGGGCACCATTTAATACTTAAGTCTTTCAAGGTTCTAAGCTTTTGCATCCCATTTGGAAGCTTCACCAGGTTACTGCAATCTTCTATTTCAATATACTCTAGGCTGGAGGGCAGCTCTTCATCTTCATCTATCAACTGCAACAGTTGAGGACACTTCATGACTGCTAAGCGCTTCAAACAAGAAAGGTTTTTAAATCCGGCACTTTCTTGCCACAGGGATCTCAGTTCACCACAATCTTCAACTTCAAGAACTTCAAGTGATACCAAGCAGGTAAAGTCTTGGGGTAAGCAAGAAAGATTGGAAATGTTCTCAATTTTCAACCTAGTGAGAGCAGTGAGGTCCTTGAATCTTGTAAGAAACCGCTCATCACATTGTTCTAAATTCAACTCACGAAGAGATGGGAGACTCAGATTTGGTGCTGTGAGCAATGGGCACTCAAAAATGGAAAGCTTTATGAGGGAAGTAAGCAGGTTGGGCAAATTGCCTACCAACTTTGGACAACTCTGCAACACAAGTTCATGAAGATAAGGGAATATTTTTTCTGCAGCTTCAAACTCCAAAGGTTGAAACCATTTCTCCCACTCCGACATTTCTCCAAATGTTAGAGTCTCTAGGGATGGAAAAAGCTTATCAGGAGTAGCCCCGTAAAATTCAGAATCCACCAGACTTACTCCACACATTCTCTCAATGTGTAAGTCCTTGAGGAGAGGTAATCTCCCAAGTGAAGGTAATGATGTGATGTTTGAACAATCACAGAGATTTAGGTACACCATATTAACAAAAGAAGGATTCCCAATCCAAGATGGGAACTTTGATCCTTCATAAAAGAATATGCTGAGTTTCTTTAGATTTTGATGGGGTTCTAGCATGTCAAGAACTTCAAATTCATCTACTTCACTCCGAATATCATTTGGAGCACTACTCCATTTTATTACTAAACCATCAAGTCCACGTTTCTCCCTTAAATTGGCAACCCTTACATCTCGAATCTCAGCCACATTTTGCAGGTCAAATAATGAAAGCTGCCCTTGAAGATGAGACAGGCCTTTCAGCTCTGTTATCCTACGCCCATTGCCTTTTGCCACAATAAACTTTGACAGCTTCTTGAGATTGATCAACTTACCAATATGAAGTGGCATCTCTGTCATATTATCAGTACCTACAATATTTAGATAATGGAGGCTAATTAAATTCCCCATTCCTTGAGGCAATTTAGTAAGTTTCTTACAATGACTCAAGTCTAATGTCTGTAAATTGCAGAGCGCACACAGTGACTCAGGTAAGTATCTAATTTTAGTGCGAGACAAATTCAGGTACCGTAAGTGACTGAGATCCCCAATACAATCTGGCAGCTCACTGATGCAATAACCAGTCAAAGATAGCACCCTTAAGCAACCAAGTTTTGCCAGCAGGTCTTGGAACACTTTATTAGTTAAATAGCATTCTACTTCCAGATCTGGCACAAAGACAGGTAAAGCTAGGAATGTTCTTAAGCATTTGGTTTTGTAGAAGGGTTCAAATTTTCTGAAGACATCATACTTCTGACGAATGAATGAGGAGTGACGAACCCTCTCAGAAACATTGTACTGCCCATTGCTATTAACCTTGTCCTCCAACCTAAAGCAAACTTCCCCAGCAACATATTGAGCTAAATCGTTGATGAGGTCATGCATCATGTAACAAGATTTACTAACACTTGATTGTTGAAAAAAGGACCTTGATAATAAATCATGAAAATAATCAGAACCCAAGTCTTCCACTTTCTTCATTCCCTTTGGTTGATGGATAAAACCTTCAGCTATCCATAAATGAACTACTTCATCCTTTTGAAATTCATAGTCCTTGGGGAACAATGAACAGTAAGCAAAACATTGTTTCAAATGAGAAGGAAGATAATAGTAGCTCAACCTCAAGGCAGGTAGAATATCACAATTCTTTTCTGGTAAATCCCATATCTTGCTATTCAGTATATCTTCCCATTCATGATAACCCATCTTGCAGCGCAATAGGCCTGCAAGGGTTTTCACAGCCAAAGGCAAGCCCTTACACCTTTTCACAATTGCCTCACCAACTACTTTTAAATTTGGATGATTATCAAAATTTGTCCTCCCTAAAGCATGTTGTGCGAACAAAGACAAACAATGATCATACGACATTTCTTTCAAATGGTAAGCAGAAACAGTTCCCATCGTTGATGCAACTGGTTGATTACGGGTTGTAACGATGATTTTACTTTCTGGAGAACCTGCTTCAAAAGGACTGCGAAGAGCCATCCAGTCGTTATAGTTCTCGTTCCAAACATCATCTAGAACTATCAGAAATCTATTCTTAGACAGCTTCTTCTTCACTTCAACTTGCAGCTCGTTCAAGTCATTCTTATCTGAAGCCGTTGAAGTCAATGATTCTAACAACGTTTTCATCACCCTAACAATATCAAACTCCTCAGAAACACAAACCCAAGCTCTCAATTTAAAGAAAGTCTTAACTCTATCATCATTATAAACGAGCTGAGCAAGAGTAGTTTTCCCCAAGCCCCCCATTCCAACTATGGGAATCACAGGAACCCCAACCTCACATGATTCTTCCTCCCCAAAAAGAAGTTTATTAATAATGAAGTCTTTCTCACTCTCCCTGCCAAACACAAGAGATTTATTTACCAAAGAAGTAGTGGGAATCCTTTGCTGCCTCCTATTACGGCTACCCCTAATTCTTTCTATCAAACCAAGTTCATCTTTCTGTTTAGCGACCTTTTGCATTCTTGCGGTTATCTCCTTTATTTGAGCTGCCAATGAGTATTTAAAAGTAAATTGATCGAAAAAGGAATACATGTATTTTCGTATCTTGCCGATGATTGTTTGACTTTCTTCCTTTGATTTTTGACGCAGAGCCACCGTGGAAAAATCATCAAGCACATCCTCGATATCGTAGGCCAAGTCTTTGAGGTCGTTAAGCCATATTTTAACGAAGCGATCAGTGAACTGCCTCTCCTCTGCATCTTCGAGCACGGCCTGGATCTTGAGGAGAATAGTTTGCCAATTATTGAAATGGTTATGGAGCTGTTCTTTGCGAGCAAACTCCAGCAGCATAGGGGAGACCAGATCCTCGGACAAAGTCTCAAGGAGAGAAGAGATAATGTTCTCGACCACCACAGCAGCTCCACAGTCCATGAAACGGAAGCAGAATCTTTCGACCGGAAAACACAAAGGTGTGATGATGGTAGTAAAAAATAGAGATGACCCACCAAATTAGCAACGACTGAGCAGGAGTTAAAGTATAAAGGGCGAAGAAGGAGGCGTGCTTGCTTTCCTTTTATCTTTTTTAAGTATAAAGGAAGCTCAAGTTTTAGTGGGTGTACGAAAAGCCACTTTTTTATTATATATATACAAGTACTGTAGTCTGTAAGAATTAACCAAGGATTGAGTTAAACAGCCATGGTTGCCGCTCACTGGAAATGAAATCTCTGTGTTTCGCCTTCATAATCAAGTTATGATACAGGTGTTGAATAATTGAGGAATCATCTGCTTCGTGCTCAAAGTCAATACAACTGATGAATAAGTTTTGAGTACAAATAATTAGGTTTTGGCTTTTAAAGAAAAGAGCAAGGTTTAGATTTGAATTTGTACCTAAATGTTAAATAAAAATTATAAGGACAGTTTAAGCTTCTTGTCGGAAAGCAGAAAGGAATCTAATTTTTATTTTTATTTTTTAACTAAACAAAACACCTAAGCTACCCTGCCCTTCCAATAGTTTCCTAAATTTAATTTAAGGGTCAATCTGTATGATGCTTTTCATTTTATTGATAAAATTTCGTTATTTAAATTTTAGAGTAATTTTATTTTAATCATTCTATGTTAAAATAATGATAGTTGATTGATTATGTCAAATTATTTCCGTATCATGTTTATATTTGCACGTTAGTTACCTAATTTTCAGGTTATTTTTTATAGTTGAACAAAAAAATCTTTTTGAACCCTTGATCTGGGCTAAAAAATAATAAAAATTAAAATAATACATCATATTTATCTCATTGGTGAAAATTTTAATATTTTTTTTCTTTTTCAATCTTGAAATTTTAAATTTCAAAATATTAAAATTTATTAAATACATTATTGAAAATTTTTTGTGTCTGAACTAATTTATTACTATAATATTGAAATAATTTTTAATTTAAAATCAACTCAAGTAACTCGTGTTTGCTGAAACTTCCAAGCATCATGAATATAGGTGAATAGAAATGATCTGCGACTCATCATGCTTGTAGTGTGGGCTATATCAGGATACTTTCATGGGAATTTGTTTGATGATCTATGGATTCCTCCAGATATCACTGCTTTGGAAGGCGATTCACCTCAGCATATGAATCTTCCAATGGCAGCAAGTTGTTTCTTTGACATGGATCGAATATGTTTGAACTACAATCCAAGATGGAGATCATGCTTCAAATTGCACTGAACAATAAAAATGACAAAACAGCTGCAGACAATAATTTTATACTAGTTTGGATTAGGTAGGGAGAACCACCAATTTAGGAGCTTTAAAAACATCTTTTAGACTACACAACGAATACCTCAACTATTTACTAAAAGAATATTAACGTTAGACAAGCATTAATATATAATAATTGTTGGATATTTGATGAAGAAATGACTGAAACTAAACCAAAAACAAGATAAAAATGGAGAAATTAAATAGTGAACAATTGTTTCATTACCAGAACTGCTTTTTAATTTACATAAACTATTATGCTTAAATAAGTAAATAATTATACTTATAATATAATTATAACTTGGCTTAATCTTGCAATTTGATTTATACAACTTGCTTTTTTATTAGCTGATTTCAGTCTAATCAGCAATCAAAACGCCTTATAAAAAATTATCATTGTTTTAGTGCAAGTTGGCAACTTGCAAAGTAAAGGATCGCATGTATAAGCTTGCCTAACAAAGCTCGCACTTTTGGAGTCTTTGCAGCTTTAATGAGCTCGCACTATTGAAGAGCTCGCAGTCTTGAGTGAGCTCGCAGCTTTGCGATCAGTGTTTGCCATTGCATGCATGGCCACTTCGCAACACTCCTCATTGGCCTCCATGCTGCAAACCCCAATATCATAACGTAGCTTCGCGAACTTCATCTTCCAAGAGGTTTTGTTAGAGTATCAACAAGTTTGCATCTTAGCCTGCTCACAAGCTTGTACTTCGATGAGCTCGTATTTTTATGATCTCGCACTTTTGCAGCACACATTTCATTTAGCTTGTAGCTTGCATTTTTCATAGCTCACACATCTGTCAACTCGCACTTTTGTTGAGTTCGCAACTTGCATTTCGATGAGCTTGTAAGCTCACACTTCATCTTGCTGCTTGCTACTGCATGATTGGCCAACTTGCAACACTCTTTCTTGATCATTTTGCATCAAACACCAATGTTGTTTTCTCGTGCAACTTCTTTAAAAATTGTAGGCTCCAATACTGCTAAGTCACATATGTGATAAATTTCAACAATAGACGTGGTACCTTTAACAAGAAGATCATCAAAGCCTTCATCTTCATATTTATCTTCAACTTTATTTATCTTTTCAACTATTTTTTATTTGCACACTGGACTAAGGAACTTATAGTTTACATGTCTCTGCCTTTTGTGCCAACTATATGATTCATCCACTGAACTGATATAGGCTTTCAAGGCCGCAAAATTCCAATCCAGCACAAAGTTTCTATTATTCATTGAGATTGTCACAACTTCATGTCCTAATGAATCAAATATAGTGCAACATTTATCTTTGAAAACAACAGTGTATTTCTTCTCAATCAATTGACCAATGGTAAGGAGATTATGATCTATTTTAGGAACTAAAAGCACATTTGTAATTACTTTAATACCTGTAGGAGTGCTGATTAGCACATCTCCTTTTCCTATTACTTCGATGTACTGGCCATTTCCAACTTTAACTTTTGAAATGCAAATTCTGTCAATCTGCTTGAAGATGCTTTCATCTGAAGTCATGTGGTTTGTGCAACCACTGTCAACAAGCCAGTTCTTTCTTTCTTTGTTGGAGGGCTTGCATGGTGCCGCGAACTTGGCTTCGCAGGAGGGTTTGCAAGGTTCGACGAGCTGGGCTCTATAGGGAGGTTCATAAGATTCTGCAAACTTGGCTTAGCATGAAGTTGCGAACATAAATTATTCTTGGCTTGCTTCAGTAGTCTGTGCTTGAGTGTTTTGTTGTTGAGCGTGCCCCCTATTCTTGTACACATTTTTTTCATCGTAAATTGCTTGTAGTTCTTGTTACACCCTTGACCCGTCTCCATCGCTGGATTAGGGTAACAGAGTATTACCATAAAAATCAAATCACTTAACATCACATAGAAATCAATTAACCAATTTAAAATATAAGATTCCCTTCCAACATTTATTCAAAGCATAAATACATTTACAGACCTTAAACCAAGCCTATGGAGCCCTAAAAATAGTTTGGGAACAACCAGGGACTAATTTGAAACAAAACAAAAAAATTTGAAAAATTTGAAAACTTTGGAAACAGGGGTCACACGACTGTGTGGCTAGGCCGTGTGATAGAGCCCAGACCGTATGGCTCAAGAACATGGCCGTGTGACTACTCCACACGCCCGTGTGCTCAAACCGTGTAACTAAATGTGACCGTGTGAAAAATCCTGCACCTAAAGTTTATGAGGCACATGGCCGTGTGACAGCCCATGTCCCAGGCTGTGTGCACCTTTAAAAGCTTCCAAAACAAGGTAAACTTTCATCCAAAACTTAAGGTACCAAGCCAAATCAAAATCAACCATTTCCACATTTTAAAAAAAAACATTTAAACAAGCCTAAAACATGCCAAAATCATTCAACTTATGTGCCAAATCAATATTCCATCACTTGGCACCACAATTCAAACACCAAATCAGTTCAACTACAATGCTACAAGTTCACACCTCAAACATTTAGCAAACGTACCAAATAACCATTTCATTCACATTCCATTAAGCCATAAGCCATCTACTTTCAAGAGGCATAAATAAAATGACCAAAACATACATATCTTGGACATTTACAAGTCAAACTCAATCCATATATACAAGTAAGCTCAAACCACATCACATTGGTAAAATAGTATTAAAAACTCTTATTACATGTCATTTATAACCATTAACAAAAACTACCAAAATGATGGATGGATAGTGTGTATGTGCTCCGACGAGATTCCAACCGATCAAGCTTTCCAATGATCTACAAGACAAAGAATACAACTAACATAAGCAACTAGTGCTTAGTAAGCTTGTATAATCATAAACGTAAACTTACCTAATAGGCTCAATTGTAAATATTTGATGCATAATTTCATTATCATGCTTATGAATCTATTTAATCCTATACACATCATAAACCCCACAAGTTAGTGAGCTCGACAAGGTAACATATAATCTTATCATGTCATAAAACACATAATAGTAACATATCAAATACATTTTTCATTCATCACATTACCAATTTGCATAACTCATCCAAATCAAAGCATTATACCAACATCTTCCATTACAACTTTCATGATCACATAACAATTCATATAATTACTCACTCTTTTACATCTTTATTACACGTTGAACCAAATGAAACAACGTCGGATACATGGGAACCATGCTCACACGAAGTGTGCTTGTATCTGTAACTGTAACCATATCTGTAATGCTCACACGGCTGTGAAGTGGGCTTGCTCACACGAGCTGTGGGTTGGGATGTTGAGCTACACGATGCTGCTCATACGAGCTGTGGAGAATCCGCAACAAATGCAGGACCTCAGCCATCGGTAGGACATCCAAGACCAGCATCCAAAACCATATAACCTCTAATGACATGTCATTTGTATCCTAGGTATTCACAAGGTTCAAACAGGACACATTTCATAACTTTATCTTTGAAATTCATTTCCATTATAACATTTCATACTTGTATTCATGTAACTCATATTTTTCATCAATTTCGTCTATTTGCTCACTTAGACAATTTCATCCAATTTAGTATATAACACAATAAACATATACGTTATACCTAACATAATCATTTGCTAACAACTACACAAATCAACTAGATATATATAGTTGTTATACGAACTTACCTCGACTAAAACTATAACACCCCTAACACATTACCGTCGTCGAATTAAGGTTTCGGAGCATTATGGTATAAATTAGAACATTTAACTTACAATAAAAGTAATCATGCAATTTAATTAATAACATTCAATGACACAATTTAATTGTAGTAAAAACACATTCATGGGCCTTAAATCGAGCTTATTGAGCCCTAAAAATTTTGAAAACATTCAAGGATCATTTTGAAACAAATCAGAAAAAGTTGGAAAAATTGGAAAATAGGGGTCACACAGATGTGGCTAGGCTATGTGACGTAGCCCAGACCGTGTAGACATTCGAAGTGTGGACACACAGCCGTGTCCTAGCTCGTGTGTTCGTCCGTGTGGGTATTCGAAATAGGGTCACACGGTTGTGCTGTAGATCGTGTGCTAAACCGTGTGCATATTCGAAATATGGCCACACGGTCGTGTCGTAAGCTGTGTTACATACTGACTTGAAACACACAATCGTGTAAGGTGACCGTGTGTGGTACATGGCTGTGTGATAGCTCGTGTCCCAGGCCGTGTGCAACATAACTTGCCTTTAAATACAAGCCAAATCAAACCTAAATTCTTCCACACCAAAACACACCATACCTTGCCTATTTCACATTGTTAAAAACATATTCAAAACACCAAAAACATGTCAAATAAATCATCCATCCTAAGTCTAACCAATATGTCATCAAAGACAGCACAATTCACATGTCAAACTTAATTTCATTCATCATTTCAAATTCATTCCTTAAGCTTATACCTATAAACCAAGTAACTTTATCCATAACATACCATTCCACTATGAAATACCTACTTAAAGAAAAGGCATATATAAGTTCAATATCATCTATTTACATAGCCATTTACAACACAAAACACCTAGACATTCAACCACATAAAACTCACCCAAGTTCAAAACAAACAAGGAACCAATATAATACACTTAGCCTTATACATGCCAAAACACACACATATCATTCAATCTAAATGCCTACCTAATGTACCCTCATTGATACCATAACAAACATCCAAAACAATTCAAACTCAATGCTAAAAGACTAACCTTAAGCATACATCTTACATACCTTTTGACCATTTCTTTCACATCCTAATTCTACCATAAGTCACATACTTCAAAAGACATTCACAATTGACCAAATCACATATTTGCATATACATTAACAAGCCAAAGTCAAAACATATGAACAAGAACTCTCAAATCACATCACATTGGCCAAATAACATAAAACACCTATTATATGCCATTTATAACCATTAACATAATAACTAAGGTCTAACAAAATGATGGACGGATAGTGTGAATTTACTCCGAAAAAAAATTCCAACCAGTCGAGCTTTTCGATGATCTGCAAGACAAAGAAAACAACATAAGCAACCAGTGCTTAGTAAGCTCGTATAAAGGAAACTTTAACTTACCGAACATTTTATGTTAAAAAACCAAGCACAATTTCATTATGTCATAAGCCAACTTTCCTTTCCTATACACACCACCTCACAAGGTTAGTTGGTATAACATTGCATATATAAATCCAATCAAAGCATGACATAAAACATATCTAACATTTCACTTTCATAATTCATCACTCATACATATACACTAAACCATCTTTTCCTTTCAATTACACATTTAATCATAATCCATATAATTACTCAAAAATCATGGTTAATTTCATGTAATCACATACCCTTTAAAGCTTTATTTACTTGTTGAACCAAATAGAATATCATCGGATACTCGAGAAATGCTCACACAAAGTGTGCCTGTACATGTAACTGTAACCATCTCTATAATGCTCACACAAGCTGTGGTTCGGGATGTTAGCTACACGATGATACTCACACGAACTATGGAGAATCCGCAACAAATGCAGGACCTCAGCCATCGGTAGGGCATCCAAGACCAGCACCCGAAATCATATAATCCCTAATGACATTTCATTTGTATCCTAGGAATTCTCGAGGTTCAAACATGACATTTTTATATATCAGTCCTTTAACTTCTTCCCATTATATCATTTCAATTATATACATCCATACAACTCACATTTTTCACAAATATCCATCAATTGAATGAACATTACAAATTAATCCAAATCACTAATTAACATGTATATATTCAATAATAATTAAACAAAGTATATCATTAACTAATCATTCATTCAAATTAGAAATTAACTATTTTACCATTATACGAACTTACCTCGACTACAACGATTGTAAAAACTAAATTGAGAATTAATCTGAGACTTTAGCTTTTCCACAATTCAAGTCCGATTGTTACATATCTTGATCTAAATAATAATTTAATTCAATTAAACAATTCAAATAACTTTTAAATAACTAATTCAAGCCTATAATCCATTTTAAGGTGAATTTATGAAATTACCCCTAACATTTTCACTTTTGTGCAATTTAGTCCCTAATCTCGAAACTTGAAAATTCACCATTTTTAACCAAAAACCATGCTAGCCGATTTTTAATAGATTCACAAACAGCCCATATTTTCTTCTATTTCACATAATTATCATTAAATTTTACTATTTTCTTAAATAGGTCATTAAACACTAATTAATCAAAAATCACTTAAAAAAATAAGTTTATTCAACAACCAAGCTTACTATTATATCAACCAAATTCAAAATACAATCAAACTCATTCATGGTGAGTCCCTAAATCTTTAACAATTTTACAAATTGACCCTCGGGTTAGTTAAACTAAGCTAAAACAATATCAAAAACATAAAATTCATAAAAAAACGAGGCTAAAATACATACCATGCATGTGAAGCAAGTCTTGGCCGAAACTTAGAAAGCTCAAAAATGGTGAATCGGTTTTAGCAAACAAAACGGAGAAGATGACGGGTGTTTAATCTTTTATTTATTTACAAATTTACCCTTTAAAAATTAATCTAATTTACCTCAACTACTTACTAAAAGAATATTAAAGTTAAAAAAAGCATTAATATATAATAATGATGAGTCAAGGAACGTCGGAGCTCTACATCAGAAGTCAGAATGGCACATTATACTCGTTTTGTCATATTTGAGAGAATTTTTTCTTCTTTTTTTCAACAAAATTTTGCTTCAAGTGTTAAGTGTTGACATCTGAAATTCCCTTTTTCTGTTAACCTAAAAAAAGGAGCAAGCAGGCTTACTAATATTGAAAAAGAAGTATGATGCCAATGGCCATACCTGTATGGTGATGACAGAGGAGTTCGTCTTTTATTGCGTCTGAACTCCAAAACTTTCTCCATTTCATATAAACAGAAGATAGCTGGAATCTAGAATTCTGATAATGTAGAACTAGGAGGCAATACTCGGCTAAGAATCTAAATTGCGTGCTAACATTGATGGCTTTCTTCTGAATATCACTACATTAGAAGGCACCACATAGCATATGATCTCCTGAGTAAAACAGCAGCTATTTCTTTAGGATCAAAGATGATCAAACCTGCAATCTATAACCAAACAGATTCATCATGCATGTGGTATTAGCCAGAACTTGTAAGGGGAAATGTTGCTATTATCATTCACTTGATAACAAATCGAGAGAGACGATGTCCTAACAAGAAGGTTACAGTGTGACAGTGCTAGAGGCTTACTGTGACCTATGATAGGGAGAGGCTAACCCAGTTATCAGAGGCATATAATTAATTTTGAAATATAAAACTAAAGAAATCAATGAGAATGTTTTCATGAGTATGCTCATTTTTTAAACTGTTTCTTCTGGAGGGCAACAGTGTCATGCAACATGCCCCTTGTGAGTTAGATGCAGAAATAGATAGGGAGGTAATATAAATTGTTTCTAAGTCTTCTTTTACCCAAAATGCACAGAAAGAATATGCGTCAGTAAATGTGTGCAAGTTGAGGGCCAAAGGAGTAGTTCAAACAAGGATTTACCCGGTTGAACAGGAGGAATTAGCAATTAGTTTTTGCTGTCCATCTAGGAATGCTTTCTGGTTGTGCTTGTTCAGAAGATGTCAACATGAATTATCCTTACTAGTGAAGGTGAGAAATAATAGGCCAATATGCACCTTTCTTTGCTATCCATCTAGAAATGCAATCTGCTTGTTCTTGTTCAGCGGATGTCAACATAATTTATCCTCACACGAGGAAGGTTAGAAATAATTGGCCAATATGCACCTTTCTCATTTCGGCATTCTTCTTCAAGTAGAGGACAATTTCTGATATGAAGTACACCGAGAGTGATAGGCAGGCCCTTTTCTGGCAAGCACTGGAGGTTAGGGCAATTCCAAACATCTAAAGCTTCAAGAGAAATAAGGTCCAGGAGCCCCTCAGATATAGATTTCAGCTTAGGTAGTCTCTGGATTTGCAGGTGGACAAGATTTGGAGGAATCGTGAAGTCTTCTGGAAAGGAAACCATATCCCTATCAAAATCACCGACAATTAAGTCTTTAAGAGAAGTGAGCTTGTGCAGGTGCCACATTGCACAGCGTAACTTGAGTTGCTTGCAACCCAATATGGTAAGTGATAGCAGGTTTGGGGGAAAACCACCCTCTGGAAAAGTCTCTATACATGGACAACCAAACACTGTCAGATGTTGTAGAGTTGTGAGGTCATGCATCCGATTGGGTAGGGACTTGAGATTCTCACATTCGAAGATTAACAGTGCTCTGAGGTTATGGATGGGCAACCCGCTTTCTGGGAAATACTCCAAGGAAGAGCATTGATTTACATGCAACTCTGTGAGATGTTCAAAGGTGGACAGGCAATGAGGTAAGGCTCTCAAATTTTTGCAGTTTCCAATTCGAATGAATTCAAGTGACCTACTGTTCGGCAGCAACCTCTCTGGAATATAATCCAACCAATCGCAATCCCAAATCTCAAGGCGCTTAAGAGCAGCTGGTAACTCACCAGATGGAAACAAAAGAGACGGACATCCCACAATCTCCAATTGTTTAAGATGACATCTGGTGATGCTGCTAGTACCATCGTGCACCAGTCCTTTAGGTAGAGACTGTAATGAGGTACATTCCAAGATTACCAGATTCTTTAGAAGAGAAGGTAAACTTTCACTTGGAAAAGACAATAGTTTGGGGCACCATTTAATATGTAAGTCTTTCAATGTTCTAAGCTTTTGCATCCCTTTTGGAAGCTTCACCAGGTTACTGCAATCTTCTATTTCAATATACTCTAGGCTGGAGGGCAGCTCTTTGTCTTCATCTATCAACTGCAACAGTTGAGGACACTTCATGACTGCTAAGCGCTTCAAACAAGAAAGGTTTTCAAATCCGGCACCTTCTTGCCACAGGGATCTCAGTTCACCACAATCTTCAACCTCAAGAACTTCAAGTGATACCAAGCAGGTAAAGTCTTCGGCTAAGCAAGAAAGATTGGAAATGTTCTCAATTTTCAACCTAGTGAGAGCAGTGAGGTCCTTGAGCCTTGTAAGAAACCGCTCATCACATTGTTCTAAATTCAACTCACGAAGAGATGGGAGACTCAGAGTTGGTGCTGTGAGCAATGGGCACTCAAAAATGGAAAGCTTTTTGAGGGAAGTAAGCAGGTTGGGCAAATCGCCTACCAACTTTGGACAACTCTGCAACACAAGTTCATGAAGATAAGGGAATACTTTTTCTGCAGCTTCAAACTCCAAAGGTTGAAACCATTTCTCCCACTTCGACATTTCTCTAAATGTTAGAGTCTCTAGGGATGGAAAAAGCTTATCAGAATAAGGAGTAGCCCCGTAAAATTCAGAATCCACCAAACTTACTCCACACATTCTCTCAATGTGTAAGTCCTTGAGGAGAGGTAATCTCCCAAGTGAAGGTAATGATGTGATGTTTGAACAATCACAGAGATTTAGATACACCATATTAACAAAAGAAGGATTCCCAATCCAAGATGGGAACTTTGATCCTTCATAAAAGAATATGCTGAGTTTCTTTAGATTTTGTTGGGGTTCTAGCATGTCAAGAACTTCAAATTCATCTACTTCACTCCGAATATCATTCGGAGCACTACTCCATTTCATTACTAAATCATCAAGTCCACGTTTCTCCTTTAAATTGGCAACCCTTACATCTCGAATCTTAGCCACATTTTGCAGGTCAAATAATGAAAGCTGCCCTTGAAGATGAGACAGGCCTTTCAGCTCTGTTATCCTACGCCCATTGCCTTTTGCCACAATAAACTTTGACAGCTTCTTGAGATTGATCAACTTACCGATATGAAGTGGCATCTCTGTCATATTATCAGTACGTACAATATTTAGATAATGGAGGCTAATTAAATTCCCCATTCCTTGAGGCAATTTAGTAAGTTTCTTACAATGACTCAAGTCTAATGTCTGTAAATTGCAGAGAGCACACAGTGACTCAGGTAAGTATCTAATTTTAGTGCGAGACAAATTCAGGTACCGTAAGTGACTGAGATCGCCAATACAATCTGGCAGCTCACTGATGCAATAACCAGTCAAAGATAGCACTCTTAAGCAACCAAGTTTTGCCAGCAGGTCTTGGAGCACTTTATTAGTTAAATAGCATTCTACTGCCATATCTGGCACAAAGACGGGTAAAGCTAGGAATGTTCTTAAGCATTTTGTTTTGTAGAAGGGTTCAAATTTTCTGAAGACATCATACTTCCGACGAATGAATGAGGAGTGACGAACCCTCTCAGAAACATTGTACTGCCCATTGCTATTAACCTTGTCCTCCAACCTAAAGCAAACTTCCCCGGCAACATATTGAGCTAAATCGCTGATGAGGTCATGCATCATGTAACAAGATTTACTAACACTTGATTGTTGAAAAAAGGACCTTGATAATAAATCATGAAAATACTCAGAACCCAAGTCTTCCACTTTCTTCATTCCCTTTGGTTGATGGATAAAACCTTCAGCTATCCATAAATGAACTACTTCATCCTTTCGAAATTCATAGTCCTTGGGGAACAATGAACAGTAAGCAAAACATTGTTTCAAATGAGAAGGAAGATAATAGTAGCTCAACCTCAGGGCTGGTAGAATATCACAATTTTTTTCTGGTAAATCCCATATCTTGCTATTCAGTATATCTTCCCATTCATGATAACCCATCTTGCAGCGCAATAGGCCTGCAAGGGTTTTCACAGCCAAAGGCAAGCCCTTACACCTTTTCACAATTGCCTCACCAACTACTTTTAAATTTGGATGATTATCAAAATTTGTACTCCCTAAAGCATGTTGTGCGAACAAAGACAAACAATGAACATACGACATTTCTTTCAAATGGTAAGCAGAAACAGTTCCCATCATTGACGCAACTTGTTGATTACGGGTTGTAACGATGATTTTACTTTCTGGAGAACCTGCTTCAAAAGGACTGCGAAGAGCCATCCAGTCGTTATAGTTCTCGTTCCAAACATCATCTAGAACTATCAGAAATCTTTTCTTAGACAGCATTTCCGTCACTTCATTTTGCATAGCGTTCAAGTCATTCTTATCAGAAGCCGTTGAATTCAAGGATTCTAACAACGTTTTCATCACCCTAACAATATCAAATTCCTCAGAAACACAAACCCAAGCTCTCAATTCAAAGAAAGTTTTAACTCTATCATCATTATAAACGAGCTGAGCAAGAGTAGTTTTCCCCAAGCCCCCCATTCCAACTATGGGAATCACAGGAACCCCAACCTCACATGATTCTTCCTCCCCAAAAAGAAGTTTATTAATAATGAAGTCTTTCTCACTCTCCCTGCCAAACACAAGAGATTTATTTACCAAAGAAGTACTGGGAATCCTTTGCTGCCTCCTATTACGGCTACCCCCAATTCTTTCTATCAAACCAAGTTCATCTTTCTGTTTAGCGGCCTTTTGCATTCTTGCGGTTATCTCCTTTATTTGAGCTGCCAATGAGTATTTAAAAGTAAATTGATCGAAAAAGGAATACATGTATTTTCGTATCTTGCCGATCATTGTTTGACTTTCTTCCTTTGATTTTTGACGCAGAGCCAACGTGGAAAAATCATCAAGCGCATCCTCGATATCGTAGGCCAAGTCCTTGAGGTCGTTAAGCCATATTTTAACGAAGCGATCAGTGAACTGCCTCTCCTCTGCATCTTCGAGCACGGCCTGGATCTTGAGGAGAATAGTTTGCCAATTATTGAAATGGTTATGGAGCTGTTCTTTGCGAGCAAACTCCAGCAGCATAGGGGAGACCAGTTCCTCGGACAAAGTCTCAAGGAGAGAAGAGATAATGTTCTCGACCACCAGAGCAGCTCCACAGTCCATGGAACGGAAGCAGAATCTTTCGACCGGAAAACACAAAGGCGATGATGGTAGTAAAAAATAGAGATGACCCACCAAATTAACAACGACTGAGCAGGAGTTAAAAGTATAAAAGGCGAAGGAGGAGGCGTGCTTGCTTTCCTTTATCTTTTTGAAGTATAAAGGACGCTCAAGTTTTAGTGGGTGTACGAAAAGGCACTTATTATTATTATTATATATATACAAGTAGTCTGTATGAATTAACCAAGGATTAAGTTAAACAGCCATGGTTGCCGCTCACTGGAAATGAAATCTCTGTGTTTCGCCTTCATAATCAAGTTATGATGCATGTGTTGAATAATTGAGGAATCATGACAACTGATGAATAAGTTTCTACTACCTAATTTGTATGATGTTTTTTATTTTGTACATAAAAGAAATCTTTATAATTTTTTCACATAGATTTTTATTGTATATGTAAAATTATATTCATATCATATTTACATTTTCATGCTGGTCACTTAATTTATAAGTTGCTTTTATTTTGATTATTAATCTTTTTTTAAAGTCTTGTTTTAAGCTAAAAAAAATTAAAAATTAAAGTAAAAAAGCGATAAAAATTAGAATAATGCATTATGTTTATCCCATTTGTGAAAATTTTAAAACACCAAAATTAATTAAATAAATTATAGCAAATATTCACACTTTATCAAATATCTAATATCTAATATATCATATATATATATATATATAACCCAATAAATTTTTAAAAGATAATCCACTTATATTATTTATTTAAATTCAATCTCCCCATTTTTAAGTTAATTTTCTTGGAATAGCTCTATCAGAATTTTCTGTTTCTTCCTTGTATAAAACCCAATAATTTTTTAAAATATAATCCACTTATTTCTGATTAAATTTTGATATTTTAGTTTAGAAGATAAATATGAAATATATAAATTTAAATAAAACAACTCCTAGGCACCACCAACACACACAAAAAAACCCTTTTGAAACCAAAACGCACCTCCATTGCTGTCAAACCTCCGATTAGGACGCAAGTTCTTCAACCTAAAAGGCGAGTATCCATCGCTACCCTGCGTCCAGATTCGCACATGACAACATCACTCCGCAGGTCTACCTCCGGTTTCAACAATGTTGGTACAATGGATAGACCGTCGTTAGCGCGTGATCCCAGGAAAGCAAGGTATTCTTGATTGTTTTCTCCATTGCCAAGAGCTTAGTAACCCATCAGAGACATCACCTGCAGCCCTGAGAAGCAGTAGCAAATTCATGGGAAGCCCTTCAGCCGTGCAGGCGGGTTCATTGAAGCCAAGGCATCCGATCGTTGTTGCTTTGCAACGGAAATCGTTGGTGTGGAGTCCACTCAAGTTAAAAGGTATGCAAAGTAGTTACCGGAAGTCATCGTTTTTGCCTTTACGACCTTCGTCCGATAAGGAATGAAGGTTCGACAAATTCGACTCACAGTTGCACCCTATTAAATAGATTAATTACCAGAGGTGAACATGTTGTTCTCTATACATTCATTCTTTTATTATTGTGTTCCATATTTTCTGTAATTTCTAGGACAAGAAGGTTCCATATTAACCATTGACGGCGGCTGAAGGAGTGGCAGCCGCTAGGTTTTGCTGGGAAAAAAGGAGGAGGAGGAGCAGGGAAAAAGGGAGAAAAAGTTAATAAAAATAGAAAAAGAAAAAAATAAAGGTAAAACAGGGAAGATTTTAGGTTTACGTGAACCAATAAAAAATAGGGAGTATTTCTCCTTAGGTCCCTTTACTCTTTATATTCATGCTATTCTTTCTGGGTGAATTTTCTTTTTGATCCCTGATATTTTCAATGTTTTATTTGCTTAAATTTTAGTATATTGTTTGTTATGTGTTATTATTGTTAATCTTTTTTTCTCATGAAAAATGAAACAGAATGTAAATAGGCATGGGCATATAAAGATATTGGGGTTATTTTTTTAGTTTTATTTAGTTATTTTACAACAACCTCAAAGGTAAGACAATTCTCATCAATTTTATATTAATATATATTTAATTATTACAAAATATCATTTATTGATTGATATTAAATTTTATTTTATATTATTAATTTGATTAAAGACGTTATGCCTTCTATTTGCAATGCATAATATATTAATAGTCCCTTTTTTTTTTTTATCTATAAAAAAATCCTCTATTCAGTTGCTTTTAAGTAGTTCTAGATTTAGAAATTAAATTGTAAATATGATTAATAAATTAATTTATAATTAAAAAATATTTAATTTATTATAAAATTAATTTAAACAAATTTTGCAAGCATATTTAAACAAATTTAAGGTTTGTTTAAAAACACTGTTTAACAAATAATATTTACAATAATTCTAAAATACTATTTTAATATTGTTTGTAAAACAATTTTAAAATATTCTTTTAATTGTTCTAAAAATACAATTTTAACAGTGTTAAAATACTTTGTAGAACACTATTTTAATTCCATATTTATTATATGAATTAGTGTAATTAAAACCTCTAAGTGATAATAATTCAAATAAGTATCCAACCCATGAACACTTACTTTGCATGTAAAATTTAAAATTTCCATATTAAATAATTATCCAAAAGAATTACTCACCGCAGCACTACAACAACATATATAAAATTATCATTCTTCTGTTTTAGATCTAAAAGATGAACATCTTGAATAAGTTAAGGCAACAAATAATGTAAAATCCAAATAGACGCCTTATTCCTCCTTTCAATCATCCATTTTCTGATGGAGTTGTAGGAAAAGCAATTATGATATCATCCAACTGAAACTACTAACAGTAAGAAACAAATAATTAAAAATAAAAATCAAGGATTTCAAACCTTTCTTCTCACTTTCAGACTTAGAGACACATCGTGTTGAACTGACTTCAAAGGATACTCATTTTCTTGTCTCTTCTTCAATTAATGTGAGTTTTACTTTGACAACAAAAATAAGTTTCACTTTCACATCTGTGAATTCATTATCAACTAAGCTTAGGAGGTTTTTTATTTATATCAGTTGCCCTACTTTATAACTAACTAATTCTTAAAAGGACTTTCCTTCATGCCTTCAAATGCTGGAAACGTTACACCCTTCTTGAGAAACAGCAAGTGTTGTTTCCTTTCAAGGGCGACTCTTGAGAAATAAAAATAAAACATCATTTTTTTTTTCTTTCAAATTACGACGGCATTAGCCCACTAGAAACCAATTCCACATTGCAAAGAAAATTTGTATTCCAGTGATTATTGGCATTACTGCCACTCGACCATTAAATAAGAAAACCAAGGCCATTTGGCTTTTAAGTGCAAAATGATATTTCACCATTCACTCTCAAACAAAAAGAATGACTTCTTTTAGTTGTTATCGTATTTCTCTACATTATACCAAGAATATGTGATTTTGTCTCAGACCAGTTTCGCATCGAATGATCGTGTAAGTTCATTCATTTAATTCCACACTTACTTTTGTGTAATAGACTATTAGACTTGATCATCTTCATAAAGCATATAGCGCAAGCCCAATTCATGCCTTATATGCACATCTCAATTTATCTTTGTAGTTTAGACTTAGATTCCTCCAACGATGGATGTAATTGATGATTGACCTATCTTTCTATTGTCCTGCACTTGTAAGCTTAATCATGCTAACAATGCGACGAGTGCTATAAAATTGGTTGAAAATTTCTTTTTCGAGTTATTCTCAACTGTCAATCATCCTAAGCTCATATCAATGTCGATGTTATTGCTTTAATGATCAAAGGCATTTCCTTTAATGATTAGACAAATTGCTTCACGAAGAGATTTCCATCAAATTGATGTTATTGCAAGTTTCCACAAAGTGTGCAATCTGCTAATGTGGATTTCGTTTACCATCAAACTACTGAAATTTTGAAGGTTGATAAGTTTTGAGTATTATCAAGCAATCAATCCTTCGAGTACACGGCTTTGCATACACGTATCAATTTGAAACAACATGATCAACTTGATTTTTGATGCAAGATAGTCAGTATTGCACGGTGGACGAACCGTTTTTATAATTCAATTGATATGTACCGATATTTTTTAAAAGATATTTATATATAAATATTTTTGAATATATACTAAATAAAATTTAAATATTTCAATTATATAAAATACTTATTAATAGACTCCACAAATAAAAATTTATCATTCAATAAATTCAAAATTAACAAGAAAAAAAAAACGCTCAAAAGTGGGGATTTTTTTCAATAAAAGAAGATGAAGATGATGAGTGAGGATTATTTTCTTTGATAATCAAGTGGGGAGTTTTTTTATTATATTTTAATTTTTATAATTTAAATGTGAAAGTATATCTCAAAAAATTTAAAATGTAAAACTTTACTTTCCCTATGTATTATTTTTTTATTGGTCAATACATTCTAATTAAGTCTTTAGCATAATAATAAATAGTTAAAAAAACATTTTTAATATTATTTATGCATCAGCCGGTGCACCATGTTCCAACTGGTGCTACCGGAATTGACCGAAATGAGTCAGTGCGACCAATATGAACTGAAATTTTCACCAGTGCGAAAAGGGGTATTACTTATTCCATTTTGATATTAGAACGGTGCACACCGGCCGAAACCGATGGGAACCGACCATCATGCTTTGATGGCTTCCTTGATGAGGTGCATAAGTTGATCTAAAAAAAACACATTTTTGAAGTCTTTCATAAAAAAAAAAAAAAAAAAAAAACCTTGGTTTCACTAACTTCTTGAGGAGTTGGATGTTGAGTTTCGTTGGCAAAAATCTGATTACTTCCACTTAGACATTCAATTTGAGCCATTATGAAAGCAACTTCATCATCCATTCCTTTTATGCTTGTTGCAATGGATTCCATAAATTTTGTAAAAGTCGTTTTTTCTTCAAGGAAAATAATGCTAGTTGTCATCAATGTCTAGCTTTGATATTAAGGTTTGGAGAAGCATTGTTGCAAATATTTCTTCCTCTAAATTTTGAGTTGGAGAAGGCTTGATGTATGACTTGTGGACGAGGTTCGTTATGTGAACCATTGCAACTTTAATAATTGATCTTTGAAGAAAAGATACGAAAGGCAAAGATTGTCACCCTTCTTTTTTGTTTTTAATATTATATACAATATATTGTTTAAAAATGTAAAAAATGGTATATAATATATAAATAATTCCAAAAAAAACTTTAAAAATAAAATAAATTTTAAAATATATAAATTTAAATTTAAAAAAAAATCAAAATATTATATAAAAAATGAAATTTCGTAATAATTTTTTTAGGCTTAATGATAAATTTTGGTCACTAACGTTTACATGTTTTGTCAAAATGACCCTAATTGTATTTTTGAGCCCTTTTTTTTTTCCATGAATCTTTGTTTTTTTTTCAAATTGCTTTTTTTTTTAATAAATTTGATGAAAGTGTCATTAAAAAAGTTAACAGGATGATGTGGAATTTTATATGTAGAATATTTTTAATGAGATATAATTTATTACTTAGATAACCCAAAAAAATAATTACATGTGAAAAATAATAAAATAAATAAATAATTCATGAACTTAAAAAAATAACTCTTAATTTAAAGAAAATAAACACAATTATAAAAAAAAAAGTTTCAAAATGAATGCACGCATTTAGTATTTTTAGTTTGATTTATTAATTATCTTTTGAAACCTCTCAATAAACAAACGTATGTATTCATTTTGAAACCTTATTTTAGATAATTACGTTTATTTTCTTTAAATTAAGAGTTATTTTTTTTAATTTCATGTATTTATTTTATTTTTTTCACATGTAATTATCTTATTGAGTTACCTAAATAATAAATTACATCTCATTACAAATATTTCATATAATCCCCATTAATTTTTTTGATGGTACTTTCATTAGATCTGTTAGAAAAAGCAGTTTAAAAAAAACAAAAACAAAGGTTGATGGCCAAGAAAGACTAAAAAATATAATTAAGGTCATTTTGACAAAACATGTAAATGTTAGTGACCAATTTTGTAACTCTAAATTTAAAAATTTCAAAAAAAAATCTAAATTTCTAATTTTATATATATACTTTTAGATATATTGTTTTCAATTTTTAGAATTTAGAGCTTTTGAAAATATAAAACTTAAAAGAAAAAGTTTCTAGAATATACATTTTTAAAAAAATTATGGTTTTTTTTTGCAATTTTTTAAAATTTAAATACTTTTTTTAAAATTTTTATTCATTTTTTCAAACTTTATATAAGATTTTGATTTTTTTAGAAAATTTATATTTTTTAAATTTTAAATTTTTTTGAATTATTAATATATTATATATTATTTTTTACTTTTTTAAAATATATCTTATATATAATATTAAAAAAAGGTGATGTGGCGTGTTTTAATAGCGCCACATGGATGATCAACGACCAGTCAATGATGGTCAACTCTAGTCAACATCCTATCAATGGTGGGTCTGTTGGAAAAAATCTAGTTTAAAAATAGTTTTCTGTCACAACGGAAAAACAAAAATTTTGAAAACCGAGTCGATTTGTGATATTTATAACAATGAAATTTTATTAAAAAAATACATGTGTTTTGTGCGAGACGAGTCCTTGTCGTTCCCAACTTTCAACTGAATTACATTTTCTACTATTCTTGTACCACGAATCGCTTCGACTGTAGGATCGAGTAATCACAAATCAAATACAAAACCATAAATAACTTTTTTTTTTACTTTCAGTAGGAAAGTAAATCTCTCTCTATAGAAACTGGTAGAATAGTGATTCATGAAAAATATATTTTATACTTAGAAAATAAATTCTCACTATTTTCGGGCAGAATCACAATATCTCAAAGTTGTGTATTTTTAGCTCTCCTAGTGTCATCTATTTATAAGGAATGAATTAGTAGAATACAAATAATACTTATCTGATTGGAAAAACAAGTCTCCTAGTTTTACTACGAGAGAGCGGCGATTAACCTTAGTTAAATATACTAGGGTTGCCGCCCCTCATACATATTATGAGAGGTTTTGGGCCCCTCTTGTATCGAGTGCAAATATATGCGTTGCCTAGATTTTAACTCAACACTTTATAATTTAATCCAACTTAATACATGTTTTTCTATTTTCCAAAATAAATATTATTTATTAAATTAATTTAAATTAATTAATTTTTCTATTAAATAAATTTCTCAACTCAATTCTAATTTTGTTAAAACCACGATAACTTTACTGTAAAAGAATATATGATAAAATATATTTAATTTTCATATTCAATGGATTCACAATGACTAATTAATTTAAATTCATTTTTGAACTTCAATTATTTGAAAATAATAATTCGAAAAACTTAAATTAATTCTCAGGTCATTTCCATATTTAGTAAGAAACTACATTCATTTCCAAATGTAACTTATTTCTCTAACTATATCATTTTTATTCATTTCTGTTCATTTAATTCTATATGCAATTCATTTTTGGTTTCAACGAGCTAGAGAGGGAACCGAATGAATAAATGTAATTAGGGCTCAAATGATTTATAATTAAGTTTCAGCTTTTCTCGCATATTAATTATAAACTCATTTAGTCACGAAGTCATTCCACTATGGTATTGTGATTGAGCTCTTCCCAATTATATACCATTACGAAAGCTACTTGATCAATGCTCGTCAAATGATCTTGTCGTAAGTGTGTTACCTCATAGGATATCCTTAGTCTCTTTGGGATAAATTCGTTTTCCAATATGATCCTATTTAATCTCATAGTAACCATTATATCTTTCTCCATGAAAAGTCAATTACTATCAAATAGTAATTAAGTCATTCATCATAAAGACAAATGATCCGTGATCATGTTTACTTTTCATCTATCATGTAATGTCAATAAGAGGATATCATTTACCTATTTCTTGGGCTATGAATTCTACTATTGTGAATGATGCTACATACTACAGAAGTTGTATATCCAACACATCAACTTTCAGTTTCTTATCTATTTGAACTCAAGCTTTTACTTATATCAAAGCATACGAGTCATGCATATATAGTCCATCATCCACTCCAGATTAAGGTATGTTACACTGAACATCACAATTGAATAAGTCCATAAACGGATTTAGGATCTACTCTACTTGGGTCTTGTCTGATATATTGTCAATCCAGTCAGTCGCATCTATGTCTTTATTTTCTAAGAGTTATCCGCTCCGATGTCCAAGACAAAGTATCTCCCCAATTGGATTTGATAGACGACATATTAGTCTTTCAATCGGTTTGCTCATTTTCAATTAGACTAAAGACATGTTTATGTTTATCTACTAATACAAGTTGTCTTTCCATATTACGATCTGGCCACATAATACCGCTTATTATTAGTCAAACATTAAATAACCAGTGAGCTAATATTTACTTCCATTTTACTTTGTGTGCAAAAACTATTGAGGACAATATACAAAGGGTATTAATGTAATTCATGGATAATTTTATTAAACCAATCTGTTCAGAAAAATACAAGTGTACATAGAAAAAATACTACACTTAGGACACCATATCCAATAGGGTCAATGTTTTTATTTTAAATAAACCTAAGTACCCCGTGGAACATTGTGATTGGTCGAAAGGTGCCACGTGACACATTCTTATTGGCGCCACGTGACAACCAGTTTTTTTAACACCGTTACAGAAAATGAGTTCAACCGGGTAATGGAATGATAATTTAAGTATCAATCTAAAAAAATTAAATATTAATTTTAAAAACTTTAAGTACCAAAATAGAAAATCATACATATGGAGGGTGAAATTCAGCATTAAGCCTTTAATAAATGCCTTCTTTGGATTTTGTTGAAATCGTAGATAAAAATTATTGCTTAGTGTTATGGCCACCGAAAAAGGAACCGGAAAATGCCCAAAACGTGGAATAGTTATGACATTTGAGTTTGAATTTTGAGTACGCATGCTTAAAAGAAATAAATAAATAAATAAAACCTTTTTCAATGTTTATAAAAAAATGACTCCAAACATTTGAAACTTCCGATTACATCAATTGAATTGCTTGCATTAATAAATAATCTTAATATTAAATACGTATAATAAAATTTTAATAAATACGAGAAAATATTTAATACATTATCAGTTGAGGTTTTAATCTCCATAAATTAAAATTAAGGATTGACAAATTTCCTATAAGAGTATAATAAATTATTATTATATACATATATATATTAAAAAATACGTCAATTTTAAAGGTTGCTGGTGAAATAAAAAAATATATTACCAATATACAAAATACTCAACCAATAAATATATGTATTTTACTAAAAGAAAAATATTTAATGTATTACTAGTGAAATTTTTAGTCTACAAGCAAGATTGAAGTGATAAAAAATGTCTTATAAAATATAATAAAATATAAAAAAATGAGACGCGTTTTTCACTCTACTTATAAAATTAAAAATACATATTGTTAATATGTCAAATATTAACCTTTTATTAAATGGTATAAAATGTAATATTGCAAAAATCAGACCAATAATCAATGTTTAATATAAATTTAAATTGCAGTATTGCAAAAATCAGACCAGTAATCAGTGATTCAAACCATTGATTTTTTGTTTGAAAAATAAAAAATAGAAAAAATCAATTCCTCAAGAAAAAAAATTCAAAAAACTTAACAAATAAATAGTAAAAAGGTAAATTCAAACAAGTAATAATATGAGGATTATTTTTTTATGGTGGTGGAGTTTTCTAACTCGCTTAAAAAACCTCGATATGTGTTATTTATTTAGTTTTTATTTTTCTTAAAATATCAATTAAAGATACTTGACAGATTTATAAATTCGTTTGTAGAGTTATAAATTATGTTGAAGGAGGTTGACCCCTTAAAGAGAAGTCTTCGAAGTGTCGTTCGTCGGGCGGTCGATACGGCCTCCAACAATTGTAGGTATTGTCCAGGGACTCAGATTTTGTTTCCCAACTTCGCAAAGAGCCCCCAAAAGTACCATATTTCCTTGAAAAGGCTAATTATGTCTTAGTTGGTGGTTTGATCCACATTATGTGCAACTTCATCAATTAATTATCTACATGTCCCTAAAATACATACTCTCTCCATCAATTGAAGTGTTCCCACTCTGTGAACCCTCGAGGCTCTTTGTGGAGTTGAGAGACAAAACTCAGACCATTCTGAGCCCAAGACAATAACATAAGGGCGTAGTCAACTGCTTGGTAGACAACATTTTAAAGATTTCTCTCGAAGAAGTCAACCCCCTCAACAAAACTCCACCACTGGTGTATTAAATAATAACCTTATAATATATATACACACAAACAATCATTTTATAAAAATAAATATTTAAACCAACCGATTTTTAGTAATTTACTTGATTTGTTACTGGTTTATGTTACAAATAAATGTGAATGTCCATATTCTACCCCCCTCATTTATAAGGTAAAACCTCTCATTCATTATGCAAGTTGTTTAACGTGTTAATGAAGCACTTAAATAAGCTTCATTTATTGTATTGCATTGAATTTCAATTTACTTATAAATAGAACTCTTTCGTAAATGAAAAAGAGATACGAGAAAATTATTTGTTTACTTTAAGTATTCTTTTATTTGATTATTTTATAACAAGTTATCAGCACGAGCTTCTACGAGTTCATAGTGAAGTTCACGTCATTTCGACTTTACATAATTTGCCCGTATAACTCCCGTTAAACTATATACGGTATACGTATTTTCATAATTCTTTTATTTTATTTTCTAGATAAAATATAACATTTTCACATTTATTTTTACAACTAAAATCTAATAATGACAATTATATATACGTGTTTTTTTAAAGAAATTTCAATTAATGTAATTTGTGTTAAGTTATTATTATTACTATTCCTCTCTATGCCAATATTTGACATACATATTATTATTTAGAAAATTTGGTATATATAATTGAATTATTCTACGATTGAGGATGCTTATTATTTTACTAATATTTTTTTTATTTTGATTCAAGTGATTATAATGTCAAATCTTGCCAAACTTGAATTTGCGGCCTTAGACATCTCAGGCAAGAATTATTTGTCATGGGTGTTAGATGCTGAAATTCACCTAGATGCTAAAGGTCTAGGAAATACTATATTAGCAGATAAAGAAGCATCTAATCAAGACAAGGCAAAAGCAATGATTTTCATCCGTCATCTACATGAAGGATTAAAAGTGAAATATCTCACTGTGAAAGACCCTCATTTGACCATCAGAAAACGGTGATACTCCCTAAAGCTCGTTATGATTGGATGCACTTACGGTTGCAAGGTTTTAAGACTGTAAGTGAATACAATTTAGAACTTTTCAAAATTAGTTCTCAACTAAAATTATGTGGAGAAAACATAATTGATGAGGACTTGTTAGAGAAAACATTTTCAACCTTTCATGCTACTAATGTGCTCCTGCAACAGCAATATCGTGAAAAAGGTTTTAAAAGGTATTCTGAATTGATTTCATACCTTTTGGTGGCTGAACAAAATAATGAGCTATTGATGGTCTCTAAACTAACTAATAATTCGACAAAGGCAAGCGCACCTATCGAACAGTAGTATAGCTATGGTGAGTCCGGAATATCGTATTCACAAGGACTAAAAGTACTAGTAATAACTATCTTTCTATTATTTAGCCTAATAATTAAGGGGATTTTTTTTAAATTTAAAACTAACTAATTAACTATGAACGCGACAGAGAGTGAAGGAAATAATCGAATAAACCAATGATAAAATTAATACCCAAGGAAGAATCCACCTAGACTTCACTTATTATTCTAACTCTGAATTAAACGATTTATTCACTTGTCTTGATCCGTAGAAATCCCTAAATTATGTTAATATCTCTTTCGAGACTAAGAAAAACTGACTCTAGGTTGATTAATTGAAATCTCTTTCTAATTAAAACCCCTATCGTTGCATTAACTCGATTTATGGATTCTCTTATTAGATTTGACTCTAATCCGGCAGATTTATGTCGTCCTATTTCTAGGGTTGCAATCAACTCCGCTTAATTATGCTATATCTACTCTTAAATAGGGACTTTTGCTCCACTGAATAAGTACATCAAACTTGAATTAATATCATAAAAATATTAAAGCAAGAATTAAGAACACATAATTAAGAACAAGAACAAGTATTTATCATGTAATTCAGACAATTAAATAATAAGATCCATCATAGGTTTCATCCTCCCTAGGTATTTAGGGAGTTTAGTTCATACTCATAGAGGAAAACATCTCAAAATAAGAATAACAACAAGACATGAAAAACCCAATAAAACTTCGAAGGAAATTCGACTGGAGATCTTAAATCTTGGAGTGGATCTGCTTTCAAGATGATTCTGACGGCTTCCTTCGAGTAATTTCTTCGTTCTACTCTGCGTGCCCCTTAGGTCCTCTTCTAGTGTGTATTTATAGACTTTAGAATGCTCAGAAACCCTAAAAATTGGGTTTTTCACAGAAGAGGAAGCGGTGCGAAATCGACACGGCCGCACATGGGCGTGTGGCCAGCCCGTGTGGCTCACATGGGTGTGTGCCCAGCCCGTGTGGATCCTGAAAACTCCGATTTTGGCCCCTTTTTTGCTCCTTTTGCTTCCAAATACTCTCCTAAGTATAAAAACATGAATTTAAGGGATTAGGAGCATCAAATTCACTAATTCTCATCATAAATCATCCAAAAATATGCCAAGCATGGAATTAAAATATGTTACATTTATGGTTTATCAAATATCCCCACACTTAAGCATTTTCTTGTCCTCAAGCAAAATCCTCAACTCACAATTAAAATTAAGCTTTCTCAATTCATAATTCTCATCAATAATGTTTTATCATAATTCAAAAATAATCACATATTGATAGTTCAACTAAAAGAGCACTAAAGATTCAAACAATCCAAGTCACACATTTTTAAAGCATGAAAACATAGGTATTTCCCCTTATCTAAGTAATTACCTTTAATTCAAAACCGACAAGATTTGACATCCTTACTAAAGATTAACTCAAATCACTCAAGGTGTTTAAGGTTCAAACATAAGCACTCAAAAGTCAAACATGGAAAGTCATTACCATAGGCTTGCATGAAAATCAAATCTCCACTACTATAAAATGAGATGATACACAAATCAAAAGGTCTTTAAAGGGTTGTAATGAGGTTTGGGTTAAAGGTGTGGATAAAGGCTAAAATAGAGGGTTAGAATCGAAATCGAATTGACAATTTACCTAACTAGAAAAATAAATTAATACTGAATAATGACATCAATTGAAAACTTATCAATAATAACACGAGCTTCTTCTCAAAATGTAAAATTAACCGTTTAAGCTCAAATAACATAGAACTAGTAATAATTAAAATAAATGTTCATATTTTTTTTCACTTTTTTTTTCTTTTTTTTTCACTTTTTTTTTGAGTTAAGGAAAAAATAGATAATTTAACAACTGGAACAAAAGAACATAGTTAGGCAACTGACCAAATCAAATCTCGACAAAAAGGGGGTTAATACAATAGGAAAAATTCTCAATGAATAAAAAAGAATGAGTTATGGGTTAATATTAAGGGTAGATCAAGAAACAGTTTATTAGGCTCAAAGGGGTTCACTAAGGGTTAATTATGAAGGTAGGCTTTTTGGGATAAGTGGGTTAAAACCTAGGTGCCTTTATCATCTCAGTATATCAAATCAAAGGTGTGGTCTCAATATGTATAATCGAAGCAAGTTCTAGAATAACAAATCAATATTGACACACTCATAACCAATAATAAAGTCAGCAAGAAAAGTGTATGCTCTAAAGGCTCAAAATCTCACAAAAATTACGGTTTTTGATATCAATCTCGTAAATCTCAAACTTCAAGGTAATTTTAAATTTAGGGAAACAACCTAGCAATTTTTTTTCTGAAAATAGACTTATCATGCTTGATTCTCTAATGTCTTAAATTTTAAACAATCAATGCACAATTACCTATGAATTTAATCTAAAACATATCAATAAAAATCACAAATCGATAAGAATTCATTCTAATAGTAAAATGAGAAAATTACTTGAATACAAGACATAGTTCAGGCATTTTCTAATAATCATATAAATAAGCTCCCCACACTTAAGATATACATTGTCCTCAATGTATGAATATATGTAATGACAGTATAAGTAGAATATCATAAGAGAGAGAGAGAAGTGAAATTGCCTTGAAGTTTGGATGAAGTCCTCAAATTAGTGACTAGCGGAATTGTAAAGAGGGCTAAATGTAGTGCATGATTCTGAGCAAGCTATTAAGAAAATAAACACAACTGGTGGAGAAGATTAAAGGATTACTCGGTTAGGAACAACCATAATAACTAAAATATAGTTCAAAATATATTAGACAAGTCTTTAAAAGATAATAAAAAACATAAAAGACAAATAAAATAAAAATAGAAATAGAAATAGAAATAAGATAAAACAAGAAGACAAAATAAGAAAAGAGAAAAAGGGTTAGGGTTTTTATGGGGTGACACGGTTGTGTGAGGGTCCCTGTTGGGCCACACGGCCGTGTCACACGCCCGTGTGGCTTGTTTTCAACCCGTGATCGTCGAGGAAAAAAATAGCCCAGTCTTCACACGGCCGAGTCGCACGGCCATGTATATCATCCTTCGCTTCTCCCACGCCCGTGTGACCTCCCACACGTCCGTGTGGCTAGGCAGTGTCTCGCACACGGCCGTGTGCCATGCCCGTGTAACTCTCTGACTTGTTTTAAAATTAATTAAAAAAAATTGTTCCAGGTTTCATACGGCCTAGGACACGCCTGTGTGTCCACACGGTCGTGTCGCACGCCCGTGTGGTTTAATTTAAGGCCGTGTCTCTGTCGATTTTTGGGAAAATTTTAGCCCTGTTTCCATACGGCCAAGGACACGCCCATGTGTCCAGACCGTGTGGGTCAAAAACCTGTATTTAAAATGAAAAGAAGTAAAAATAAACTAATTAGTAGGGTTAGTGCTCGGGTTGCCTCCCGAGAAGCGCTTATTTAGAGTCTAAGCTCGACTTACCTCTCATTCGCATGGTCATGGTGGTTTGAGGAGTTGAAACTCCTCTCTCCTGCTATCAGTTCTAACATCAAAATAAGGTTTAAGTCGAGTACTATTTACCTTAAAAGTACCAAATTTAGAATTAGTTACCTCGACTGTACCGTATGGGAAGACATTTAGTATCGTAAAGGGAGTTGCGTCGTTTGCATTAGGCTTTGAAGTGACAACTCGAGGATCCATTTTATCTAACAGTACCTGGTCCCCAACCTTAAATTGATTAGTTCTATCCTTAAGCTCGACATGGTGTTGCTTCTGCTCCTCTTTAACATAAGTCTGCCATTCGTCTAGTTCATCTATCTGTAGCATTCGTCTTTCATGGATGGTTCCATTGTTGGTGTATGAACCAGAACGTGGCTCATTTGTGTTTTTCGAAAGAGTTTCCTGTAAAAAGGGTTGAATCCCATGATTAGTCTTATTAACAGGATTTATAGACTCGTCTTTATTACTTGATGTCTTAACCGAATCACGAGCTTGGAGTGTGGTCGTATCATCACCTACACGAAGTGTAAGTTCACCTGTACCAACATCAATGATAGTTCTAGCAGTTGCTAAAAAGGGGCGTCCTAAAATTAAAGGGACATCACTATCCTCATCCATGTCGAAACCATTTTTTTATCGAGTTTTGAAAAACGAGAATCGACTTTGAAAAATATAGAGTCGCCACCAATCCTTTTTGCTTAGGTGTGATCGGGTCACCTATAAAATAAATTTTGGTCTACGAATTTCCAGAAGAAAACGGGTTCGGGAGTTGGTTACGTGCGAGGAAGGGTTAGCACCCTCGCAACGCCCAAAATTGGTACCAAATTGATTAATTGATGTCCTAATGTTGAAAAAATTGAAATGATTTTGAAATTCTATTCCTTTTTTTTATTTATAATTTTAAATAACTTGATTGAATATTGAGATTCCCTTGTTCAAAGGAATAGAGTATCACATCCAAAGACGATTGATACGACAATCCCGAGTCCTCGAATTCGAGATCATCCCCAAATTCTCCAAGCACATGTATTGAAATTCGAAAGGGTATTTGGTTATTTGGACAAACAAAAACCACACCCAAAGACGATTGGGCACGATTTCTTGAATTTCCAAACGCACAAATATTACCTTATTTTGAAAATATGGACAAAATTTGAAAGGATGTTCGTTCATTTGGTCAAACAAAAAAACCACACCCAGCACGATTGGGCACGATTTCTTCGAATTTCCAAACATCGAATATTACCCTTTTTTTTAAAAAACTTTTAAATAAATGATTTTAAAATCAATTTAAAATGCTTTTATTGAATTACTAGGTAATGAGAAACAAAAATATAATATCGACTATGGAATAATAACATGTGAATACAACCTTTGTACAAATGGATGTCAAGAATAATGATATGAACATACAATTCAATATATACAAAATCAATAATCTCACAACTCTTATTTTGGAAATACCAACATTATTAATTAAGAAATAACGAAAGCTAAAAATATAGCTAAGTGAAAACGAATTAAACTTAAATATAGCATATTCAAAAATAATAAGCAAACAACACATGTCAATTTAGGTAATACATGTAAATAAATAAAAGAGACTTAGTATAAAATAATATACAAATAAAAATAATAATATATAAACATGTATAGAATAAGTAAATATAATTTTGAAGAAGTAAATTATACACACAATGAGATATATATATAAAATAATATAAGATATATACATAAAAATAATTTAATATAAATAATATGTATATATAAAAAGTATATATATATAATTAATGAAAATATCATGTAAATAAAATAATTTTATATTAAATATTAATTAAAAGAATAATTAAAGAGATCAATAAACCGATAATTAATGGAATAATTTAAGGATTATATTGAAAATCAGAACGAAATTAGGGGGCTAGAAAGCAATAAATCAAAAATGAAATCTAAAAGGGTTAAAATACAATGCGCGTAAGTTAATAAGGACCAAATCAGTAAATATTCCAGTTAGCCAAAACGCCGCATTCGAAAAGGACTACATTGCGACAGAATTAGAGAGTGGAGGGACTAAATGCGAAAATAATCCTTTTAAGGCAGAAAGGCGCGGATCCGGGTCACAAATCGGGTTGACGCGCGGATCTCACACCCTCCCCAAACGGCGCCGTTTGCATTATGGATTAAAACTAAAAAAAAACCTAAAAATTAAAGCTTTTAGTCGTTTTTAAAACAAAATAAAAAACCCTATTCTTTTTCTTCCTAATCTCTCAGCCGAAGAAGGAGATCTCCTTTTCGGCCACCACAAGCGCCACGACAATCGGCGATTGGGGGGCCAACTCAGGTCTGATCAACCAACCTCTTTCAAACCAAACTGCTCCCTAACCCGACGACCACCCTTGCTTCGATTTCGACGCGAAGAAGAAGCACTGGTCGATTCAATCTTCGAAGGTAAGTCCTCTTTTTATTTTATTCGCGTGTAAAAAAAAATGCTATTGAAATAGATAAAAGAACAAGAAGGAGATGAAATCGGAGCGAAACCTTTGAAATTCTGTTTCTGATTTTATTTCCCTATCTTTTTTTTTCGTAAAAGTTCTCCCCCCTTTTACAAAATTTCTTTGGCTCTTTATATAGCCGGTTTGAAAATAAAATTAAAAATACAAATAATTTTCTTTTGTTTTCTTGTTGTTTCTTTGTCATTTATTCTTTGTTATTTGTCGCTTGTTTTGCTATTCGCTTGCGTGCATGTGACGTGGCCAAGATGCATGGGGTCGTACGGAGGCTGTACGGTGGCGACGTGCTGGAGGCAGTACGGAGGTGCGCTGGTGAAGGCCTGCGCGTGGCGTGCTCGTGGTGGAGCGCGGGGGACGTGGTAGTCTGAACGTCCTGTGGCGCTAGAGGGATCTAGAACCCTCTAGGGTTTTGGTTTGTTGAAGCTGCGGCACTGGAGTATACTGGAAGCTCTAGAGGCGCGCGTGGGTGCATGCGGGAAGCTCAAGAGGCGCGCGTGTGCTGACGAGGACACACGCGATGCACGCGTGGAGAAGGCTGAGGTATTGAAGGGTCTGGCTGCAGCGCTAAAGAATCTGGAAGCCTCTGGGGTTTCCTGCAGTTCTGTTTGGTTTCGGGCCAGGATCTGATTTGGGTTTGTCTTAGGTTTGGGCTTAGTTGGGTCTGAAATTTGGGCCACTGTAATTGGTTAGAGGTAGGTTTAAGTTATTAGGCCTGTTATTTCTGTTTAATGGACTGTTATTAATTGGATTTTTATTTATTTTTGTGTTTTAATTTTGGTTAATAGGTTTTTGATCGTGTAACGAGAATAGAGCAAAGACTTCAAAAATGACCATTTTTGTCTGGTCTTTTGAGTCTTGGACTTCTTTAGGGGGATAGTATTAACTGTCTTCAATCTGCTCTACCGCAAACTCAGGGAGACAAGATTTGGTGTCCTCGATCTTCTCCTGCAACTTCAGGATTGCCAGATCTGCTATCTTCAATCTGCTCCTGCAACTTCAGGATTGCCAGATTTGTTATCTTCAATCTGCTCCTACAACTTCAGGATTGCCAGATTTGCTATCTTCAATCTGCTCCTGCAACTCAGGGAGACAAGATTTAATGTCTTCGATCTGCTCCTGCAACTTCAGGATTGCCAGATCTGCTATCTTCAATCTGCTCCTACAACTTCAGGATTGCCAGATTTGCTATCTTCAATCTGCTCCTGCAACTTCAGGATTGCCAAATTTGCTATCTTCAATCTGCTCCACTGCAAACTCAGGGAGACAAGATTTAATGTCTTCGATCTGCTCCTGCAACTTCAGGATTGCCAGATCTGCTATCTTCAATCTGCTCATGCAACTTCAGGATTGCCAGATTTGCTATCTTCAATCTACTCCACTACAAACTCAGGGAGACAAAATTGGTATTTTCGATCTGCTTCGCTCAGGGAGGTAAGATCTGCTAATTTACCGATGTTGTGACACCGTCCTCTGGGGGACCTGTCCTATAAAATCAGTTTTATGCGTTTATGCTTTATGCAAAATGGTTAGGATGCAATGATCGAAATGAATCTAATGCTCCAGACTAAATGCATTATGGATGACATCTACCTGAATGCAGAATGTCATTAGAATGGTTAAGATGCAATAATCTGAATGAATCGGATGCTCCTAACTAAATGTGTCTTACATGAATGCAGGATTTCATGAGAATGATCCTCCTTTTAAACGCCTGGGATTGACATTGCTCATTGTTCCTCCAGGTTGTATCACTGATGTAATATCTTGTCTTCTTGTTTGGCTGGTATTCTCAACAGAAAACCCGAGAAAATGATTATATCTTGCTCAACAAATTTGCCCCATTGTAACTTCAGGGTTCATCTCATTGTGACTTAGGGGTAGAGGGTCTGAATCTCTTCCATCCATCCCACTGCGACTCCAAAACGTAGGATTTGTTTCTTCTTCAATCCATCCCGTTGCTATTCAAGGTTACATGACTTGTATCAGCTTCCATCTATCCCACTATAACTCGGGGTATAGGGCCTGTAGCTTGTTCTATCAACTGATCACTCCTCTGGTGACCCAATCAGATGTGTATGCATGATGCTCGCGTGAATGCAGAATATCAATTTTTTCTCGAGAATGATCCCCATTTTACACTTGGGTTAACAATGCCCACTGACTCAATATCTTGTTGTTTGCTCAACCACCATTTTTAACAAAAATACGAAGAGATAACCTTAATTTAGACTCTTCCTTAAACTTGGTGAGTTTTAAACAATAATCCTGTTTCGGCTTCTTGTATTATTTAGAAGTTTCCAGAGTAATATGTGAAACTCCTTTTATGAAAATATTATCAGTCCACTAATTGTTATTTCAATGCGAAATGCTTGAAAAAGATCATTACTATGGATAAGAATGAAATTAGGAAAATAGCTCGAAACAAATAAGTTAAGCAAAGGTAGCAATCGCAATCAAGAAGGAAATTTATTATGAACATATTTTGAAAAGAATAATATAATCACAAATAACAAATTTAGCATGGGTAAAATGGAAACTAGGTGCCCCAGATATCACAGCCTGAGCTTCTCTGTTCCAACTTCTTGAGGACCATTTTAAGTTCAATATGTGTTTAGGGGATCTGAAATACTTTGTCGATGCCCCAAGACGTAGCATACTTCTTCATTGTTAATTCAGGCATAGCAAGACTGTTGTATACCCCAGTTTTGATGAAAATTTGAGCCGCCCTTTTCGGGTTTTCAACTCAAATCCCCTTTGGTCTCAAAGCGCCCTTTGCGGGTTTTCGCCTTGGCCTCTCCTTTTTCTTTCTTCTTTTTTACTGAAAATTTCTATTTTTTCTTTTTTGATTTTTTTTTGAAGGTGCCCTTTGCAGGTTTCACCTTGGCTTCTCCTTTTTAGGTGAAATACCTCTTGACTGAATTCACCAGACTGGGCATATCCCTGCCATCCATTTTGGTTAATGCTTCCAGAACAGACTTTTTCACTATGTAAAGTCTTTTCTACTTTGGCCTCCATTTCTCTCTGAAATCTTTTCGTTTATGAAGGATTTTCTTCAATATCAGGTCTCCCTTTGGGAAATTTCTAGGATGAACCTCTTTGTCGCAAACCTGCATCATCTGACTGTAACAGATAGCTATTAACTTTTCCTCACAAATTTGATTGATCATATCGGGATTAAATCCATTTTGCCTCATCCAACTGTAGTTCTGATAAAACTCGAAAAAAGGAACTTCGACTCCAATGGGTGAAACCAATGAGCAATGTGCTGCCCCGGTGACAGTCCTGGCCAACATTTGATAAGCATAGAGGGTAAATAGTAACTTCTGTATGCCAATCTTTACAAGTCTCGGTCTTTTTATGATCCTTTGTTTTTCTCTTTTGCTGCACTGATATGTGGCACCTGATCTTTGAACAGACCGCAGACTTCTTGTGCGGTTAAATGTGATCTTTTTGACATTTTTTTTCTTCTTTTTTTTGTCAGTATTCTTTCTTTTTCTTTTCTTTGTTCCGATGACTATCGACTATGTAATATTGGCATATGAAGCGACTTTTACCATCCTAGTGAAGAACTTGACAACCACAAAGATGAATTGGTGTCAGCCAGAAGCTTCTGATGAGACTGGCCTGATAACATCCATGCCCCACATATGGGAAATCTTGTTTCTGCATTGAGCCAGGCTTTGATCTTCATCTCCTTCCTTGGCTCGCGATTTAGGATCCGCTTTTCATCCAGTATTAACAAATCAGAAGATATATTATAATTTCTGTCATCTTCAAAGTCCTGCGATCCCTTAGACCCTTATTTCATTCAAAAAGGGAGTTAGTAACAGCGTCGCTCATGTCATTGATATCTGGATACCTATTGTAGGTACGAAGGCAAATTCCAAAGAATAAATGATTCTAAGGATGATTATTTATATGGTATGGTCATGAATAAAGAATGAAAGAATATTCTAAAACACAAAAGAATGTACAGTATAAATGTAAAGAAAAATATTTGCTTAAAAGGATGCATTTTATTGAAATAAAAATTCTGGACACAAGCCTATTTCACAAAAAGATTCTTGTTGCTTCTAGGCTTAAAGCAACAAGTATGTTTTGAATATTACTCTAGATTAGCTCTAAAAATATACAAGGATCTCTTTCACAGTTCCATTGTTCAAAACACTCCCAGGTTCATATTTCTACATTTTGCGTGTCATCCAATTTCACAATACCCATGCCGATGAATTTTTCCACCAATTTCTTGAAAGCAAGGCAATTTTCTATCGAATGCCCTGTGACCCCCACGTGGTACTCACACTGGGCATTTAGGTCATACCATTTTGGATATGGAGGTTGCATCAGTTTTGGGTAGTGAGAAGCTACAGCATGCATATCAAATAAGCTCTGGTATAACTCCCTATATGTCGTTGGAATAGGTGTAAAGCTGGATTTGCTTTGCAATCGGATTCTTGTCTTGATGAGCCACGACGGCTAGTGGTTACCGCCTTTGGTCGCTTATCATGTCGGCTCTGAATGGCCCTTGTTATACCTACTTGTATTATTCACACCCTTGTCCTTTCTTTTCGGGGCCTTTGAAGCCCACTTTCCCTTTTCCTTTGTTTTTGCCAGAACAACCGGTTTAAAACTTGAGCCCATCGGGAAAAACAAAACGATCTTAGGTATCGATCGACATTGGGGTTTGATAATGACAAAGTGCCCCTTGCGAGGCACGTCTGGTTGGGCCGAGACACTTATTGGAGAATAAACGATCTCTTCATCATCATCCACACTGCCGACCACTGGGTCACTCCCTTTTCTAAGCCTTCCAAATAGTAATCAGGTTAATCGGCGCATCATATTCATTTGATCTCGCATATCCCATTGAATTTTGGCTAACTGCTCTTGCATCAGTATTTGCCCCTGCTCTAATCTCTCCAACCTTTGTTCCATGTCTTCTAGGTTAACTGAAACTATTTCGCCTAATCAGGGTCTTCTCATGAAATCTAATGCATATGATGTAATGCAATGCAAATGCATGGAATGAATACAATGCAATGCACTCAAAACAAAAGACAACATGTTAGAGAATTAATCAACATAGAACACCTGACCGGGTGACCACTAGGGCTTGGTGTGGCTCTATCTAGGGTAGGCTTTTAGGGTTCACTATATGTGGTTTAGTTCTAAAGAATGGGTACCTAAACCAGAAGATTCCCCAATCCTCACCCATTATAGGCTCATATGGATTGAGTTCGGTTCAGGGGGATACATTTCCCTATGGCCATGCGGAGATGAAAATCTCATGAAGCACATAGGTACGGATGTATCCCGGAAGCAGTCCACTAGCCCATACGGAGGTGAAAACCTCACGAAAGCATAGCTTCTTACTCCCACTTAAAGGTGTGACCCAGCGGTCATGCAATGCAATGCCAAAATATTTTATGAGACTCGACATTATTGCAAATGCATTAAAAGAAACATGATTTTTTTAAAACAATTTTCCAAATTTCATTCAAAAGGACAAGAATTAATCAATTTATATCCTGACTCTCAACCAGTCCCCAGTGGAGTCGCCAAGCTGTCGAAACCATTTTTTTATCGAGTTTTGAAAAATGGGAATCGACTTTGAAAAATATAGAGTCGCCACCAATCCTTGTTGCTTAGGTGTGACCGGGTCACCTATAAAATAAATTTTGGTCTATGAATTTCCAGAAGAAAACGGGTTCGGGAGTAGGTTACGTGCGAGGAAGGGTTAGCACCCTCGCAACACCCAAAATTGGTACCAAATTGATTAATTGATGTCCTAATGTTGAAAAATTTGAAATGATTTTGAAATTCTGTTCCTTTTTTTTTATTTATAATTTTAAATAACTTGATTGAATATTGAGATTCCCTTGTTCCGAAGGAATAGAGTATCACATCCAGCACGATTGGATACGAAAATCCGAGTCCTCGAATTCGAGATCATCCCCTAAATTCTCCAAGCACATGTATTGAAATTCTGAAAGGGTATTTGGTTATTTGGACAAACAAAAAACCACACCCAGCACGATTGGGCACGATTTCTTCGAATTTCCAAACGCACAAATATTACCTTATTTTGAAAATATGGACAAAATTTGAAAGGATGTTCGTTCATTTGGTCAAACAAAAAAACCACACCCAGCACGATTGGGCACGATTTCTTCAAATTTCCAAACATCGAATATTACCCTTTTTTAAAAAAAAAAACTTTTAAATAAATGATTTTAAAATCAATTTAAAATGCTTTTATTGAATTACTAGGTAATGAGAAACAAAAATATAATATCGACTATGGAATAATAACATGTGAATACAACCTTTGTACAAATGGATGTCAAGAATAATGATATGAACATACAATTCAATATATACAAAATCAATAATCTCACAACTCTTATTTTGAAAATACTAACATTATTAATTAAGAAATAACGAAAGCTAAAAATATAGCTAAGTGAAAACGAATTAAACTTAAATATAGCATATTCAAAAATAATGAGCAAACAACACATGTCAATTTAGGTAATACATGTAAATAAATAAAAGAGACTTAGTATAAAATAATATACAAATAAAAATAATAATATATAAACATGTATAGAATAAGTAAATATAATTTTGAAGAAGTAAATTATACACACAACAGATATATATATAAAATAATATAAGATATATACATAAAAATAATTTAATATAAATAATATGTATATATAAAAAGTATATATATAATTAATGAAAATATCATGTAAATAAAATAAATAATAGCTAAAATAATTTAAAATATTTTATATTAAATATTAATTAAAAGAATAATTAAAGAGATCAATAAACCGATAATTAATGGAATAATTTAAGGAGTATATTGAAAATCAGAACGAAATTAGGGGGCTAGCAAGCAATAAATCAAAAATGAAATCTAAAAGGGTTAAAATACAATGCGCGTAAGTTAATAAGGACCAAATCAGTAAATATTCCAGTTAGCCAAAACGCCGCATTCGAAAAGGACTACATTGCGGCGCACTGTAGAGAGTGGAGGGACTAAATGCGAAAATAATCCTTTCAAGGCAGAAAGGCGCGGATCCGGGTCACAAATCGGGTTGACGCGCGGATCTCACACCCTCCCCAAACGGTGCCGTTTGCATTATGGATTAAAACTAAATAAAAACCTAAAAATTAAAGCTTTTAGTCGTTTTTAAAACAAAATAAAAAACCCTAATCTCTTTCTTCCT